>CAJRST010007779.1:17444730-17477205 GCA_907169785.1 Menidia menidia | reverse complement strand
TGTGTGTGTTTTTGAGTGAGAAGACACAGGAACAGAGGCAAGATAGAAACACAAACTGAGGAAAAGAGGAACAACAATACACGCAAACACAAATCTCTGAAATCATCTTTATAGTTCCCATAAAGATGAGCTTCTCACACCCTTTTGTATTCATGTTATACCCCGATTCTTTACAAAGGACACTTGGCAGTGTGAGTGTGTAATTTGATTATTTGTATTGTCTTAAATTAGATGAAAGTTTGATGGAGCCTCCAGTGGAGCTCTGCTCATGGCTGTGCAGTTTATGGCTCTGCTGTCCTAGTGTGTGTGTGTGTGTGTGTGCGTGTGTGTGTGTGTGTGTGTGTGTGTGTGTATGCTTTCCCTGCTATTTCAGCTCATTACTCACACACGAGCCACCCAAGTAGCCATGGCTTCTTTTGTTTAATGACATACAGCATAAATCTCTGCTTTAGGTGAAAAGTGCAACATCTACACAACAACAGACAACCTTACAATTATTGTCCGTCTTTCTTTTCTCTGAACGTCTTTCAGTATATCTATTTAAAGTTTTGATAACAAAAAAAACGTTGGAATATCAGGTACAGTCGAAATGAGGCCCAATGAATGCAGGGGGACGGAGTTCCCGTCACCTATCGTGCAATTTCCATAAAACTGGCAGCACACACCCCATTACCTGAGCTGTGCTGGAGGACACACAACAACAAAGTGTAGGCAAAGCTGCCATAAAACCTTCCTCCAATTAAAGTCTGCCAACACCTTCCAAGTCATTAGGAGGCGAGCTGGCGATGTCTTTAGATCCAGCAAAGGAAAAAAAGCTAAAGGAGAAAAAAGAATCAGCCAATTTAGTGATGCCCTGGCTGTTGTGCAGTGTGTGTGCCTCTGTGTCACACACCTGTGTCTCTGCCTGCGATAAACAGTTTGGATAAAGCAGGCCAGCTTGTTGAAATGCAATTTAACAAGAGCGAGATTGTACACCTGATGGGGGCTCCGCCATGGCGGCTTAGCAGCAAAGACTGGATTTCACTTGAGTGGAGAACACTGTGTGACAGTCCTACCGCTGCTGCTCTGCCATTTCTCCTGCAAGAGTCTAAAAATGTGCATCAACCTGAATTCTGCCCAGTAAGAAAGAGAGTGCTGCTATTCTGATAATGAATACCTTGAGACCATTAAAAAGCTCAGTTTTGTAAAAGAATATCCTTTTTTGAACATGGAGTCACACAGCCTAAAATTGATCCTGTAAATGCCATTTTATTCAACATGTACCTAAAAAAGTACAATTCTTTTTCATTATAAATATAACAACACACTTTCTCTGTGAACTCATCCTCCAAATCAATCCTGTCTTGCACTATTCAACCAAAGGAAATCTCCATCAATACTAAAAGTGAACACATTCTTCCCCTGCCTTTGTTAAAGCTCAGCCACATTAACTCGGCTTGCTTAACACGGAGGAGAATGAAGGGGTCTGGAAAATAAAGGAATGAGCAAACATGCTCCATGTTCTGAAAACAGGGACCTCCGTCACACAGACCTTCAGGATCAATGTAGATCTATTGAAAGACTACTACTCTTGCATAATATCAGTCAATTTCCTATTCAGTGCATTTTTCAGCCTAAAAAAATGTAAAATCACAGTTTCAGAACACTGAAAATTCCAGATTCCTAGCAAGAAAAAAGAGGATATATTTTAAAATATCTTATCTGATAAATGCATGCTCAGTAAGTGCTGGTAACTCAGTATGACAGCATCGTAAAATTATTTCCATTTTCTCAGCAAAACTGGCTGTGCTCATTTTTGATCCAAAACCTTTTGTTTAAACCGCGAGTAGCCTTACTCCACAATAGAACAACATTAATACAACACTAATACAATACAGTGTAGTATCAGCAGCCAAACACAAATATGTTAAAACGTTTGATCAATATCTGCTGCCGGCTATATGACTACAACAAAGCCCTAATCCTGTTCGGTTATCAGTCATCAATTCTGTTTCACTCTGAATTTCATGATTGATTGTCAACTTAATCACAGTAATGCTTCACAGGTACACACTGTACAAACACGGCAGCGGTGGGCATAAACTGGATCCAGCTCCGAGTGATAAATCATTGCTAGCCCACCTGCTACATGTGGAACCGGAGCTAAACAAACGTATGCAGAACAGCCCCGTCCAGCTGTCCAGAGCTGCTCTCTCCTGGTTATGTGCCGGTCAGCATTAAGCTCGCGTTCCTACACGATCATCTGAGCTGCCTGGAGTCAAAACCCTAAGGTATTCATTTATTTTGAGAGAATAGTTACAAGGCATGATATCCTCTGTTTGATCTATGACAAAGACTAATGATGGAATCATTTACAATCATGAAACTTATCATTCACCAAGGTTATCATTTTAAGATGCCCTGTTTTTTTTCTTCTTCTTTTGATTAAGTTTACACTTTGAAATGATATTCAGATGATTTCTGTGAAAACATTCTTGATTAAACATGCCTCTCAGAATAGACCGAGAAGAACCATGTGAGTCTGGCTGAAATAAACTGGAATTGTCCGACAGGTGGGTGAGGCTTCGGCCTCTTTTCCAATAAACAGTGTGAGGTGAGAACAAACTGGGTTTGTGTTTGTGTTCCAGCAAAATGAAGTTGCATTTTCATGACCAACACTGTGTGTTTTAGCATCTTCCTGCTACACTGATCCAGCCTCATGTTGCATAAGACAGCATCAAATACTCCCAGAACAACACGACCAAAACCCATCCCGACTCTATAGAAGAAGCTCAGAGGCCCATACCTGACTCCATGAACTCCTGGTTGAGGCTGTTCCAGGCCCCTTTGCTCTTCTCCAGGTTCTCCTCCATGACTTTGATGTCGGCGAAGGGGCAGTTGCATTCTGGGAACCTGGAGGAGCACTGGCACCAGCAGTCGTTGTTGTGGCACAGCAGCTCTCCCTCAGAGTTGCAGGCCACGTAGCTGAGGGCCGCCTCCACGAAGCGCCCGCGCAGGAACTCCGGCAGGACGTCCTGCAGGCCTACGGACGCACCACACACACGGTCAGCCGTTTCTCCTCACCTCTTACATACACACCTCCTGTTCCAGCACAATCCTTCCACAAACCTTCACAAGAAGGAAAGTACAGTAGATGTGATGAGAGCGTGAGGCTGAAATTTTAGCATGTGGCATTCTCAACATAGCATCTATTTCCAACATCCCCATTCAGTCCAGATTTCAAAACAGGAATTCTCCACACACCACGCTGTTTTAGATTCTTTTCCATTTACAGCATCTAGTGTTTTCAGTACTACTATCAGTGTCTTAGCTGGAGGAACCCTGGCTGGAGGTTTTTGGATTTTTTTGTAAATTCCCACAAACTACTTGAAATATTGAAATATTCTGAAACACATTGATCCAAATTCTTTGACACTAAGGTGCTGGTTATCACTGAGGTATCAGTACATACTTACTACGCACTCTTAACACAGCCCATAACACAGCCTTGTGTGTGTATTTGTGTGTGTGTTGCAAGTTTTAGTTGCAGTAGCATCACCCTAAACTGGTAATATTGATAACTGATGAACAGCTTCAGTTCATCATTCCCTTTGCAGTTTAGGTGGGACTGCATTAATGTATACATAACATCTTCATGTAAAACTTTTCCAGAGCCACCTGAACTAAACTCTAACTCTCTCCTTCTTTGACACCTCACACTGAGAGTCAGCTGGTGAAGGTACAGTCAGTGCCTTCACATCTAAATGAGGCCCGGCTTTTTAATTGCACAACTGCTCTCATCCCAGTAATAAAGCATGAGAGGGAATCAATGTATTGATTGACAGACAACTTCCACATTCAGCTGAGAGTTGGATACTTTAACAGCTCGGTACATTTTGTGCTGCGTGCGTATTTTCCTTTTTTTGTGCAGATGACATGAACACTATTCAAAGCCCCGGTGATTTATTCCCATCGTTAGCATTTTTTTTCCTTTGGATATCAGTTTTTATTATTTGATCTATTGAACATGCAGATAGCAGTTTGGGTTCCCTTTGAATGGACGGAAAACTGGACTCATGAGCAAAGCTCCGGGTATCTTAGTCTGTCTTAAGAAGTGTGCATGGCTGTGAGTCAGATTTGAGTTGGAAGGCCTGTGGGAGGCTGATGGGTAGTATCATCACCTCACACCAAGAGGATTACCGTTTCAAACCCCAGCTGGGATCTCTCCCGGGGCACTCTGGCATCCTCCTACCTGGCTAGGTTAGTGTGTCTCATCTGCTCATGTGTGGCCCTTTGATGGACTGGCAACCTATCCAGGGCAGATCCCTGGATCAGCCAATGAGATGGGAGAGACAGGACAGAGAAGGGATGGATAATTTTGTGTAATGTCATGAAAAAGTACTGATTGACACTATTTTACTAAGATGTGGATGGACAAGCCTAAGATGACAGAAGAAAACCATTTTCACATAAGCCTCTGACTAGAAACTTCTCACACACAGTTCAAACACTGCTTCACACTTCAAAATTTAAAAAAGTAACCATGCAAGATGATACAGTTCATGTTCTCAGACTGGTTTTAAAACTCAACTGAGTGAAACAAAAACTTTACGGGAGGTAATGTCTGTCTTCATGACATCCAGAAGCAGCACAACATCGAAGCCTTGATATAACTGCCTTCATTATCTTTTTTACCTTCATTTTCTTTTTAAAAAGGGGGTTAATAATTGAGCTAAATTGGAAGACTGCACAGCCAGATCACAAGCTGATGTGTGTGTGTGTGTATGTGTGAAAGTGTGCATTGTCATCTTTTTGTAACTATCCCATTCTTCCTCTGAAGCTGTCTCATGGTCAATATCTGTCATCCACTCTGTCTAATATCATGAATTTGTGTTAAAAGCCGCCTCTCTCATCTCATTTTGGATGATTTTCAACAGCCAAGTCAATCCTGCTGTGCCCTCTTATGAATATGCATGTGTCTTCTCTGGTATTTACTCTTTCAGTGGCTTGGAAAGAGATATAATTAGTCACATTTTTCCTGTTCCGTGCCTTTGGCAGGTGCTTCCAGGTCTTTTCTTTCTCCCCCACTTTCCTGTATTTGTGTGTCTACGTGGATGCATACATGTGCTAGCAGCAAAACTGGCCGGGGTTTCTTCAGTTTGGGAGAGCACTAAAAGACACTTTTCCTATTAGTCACTTCATCGATCAAACTATGTTCATCTTAGTTTGTTCATCTGAAGTACAAGTATTCTCCATTCAAACTATGGAACTGAGTAAAAATATCATTTTACTTCTGAAATTCAGCACTGATGGAGGGATAATATAGAAATCTGACCTGCTTTGGGACCCCAGAGGAGGACCTGGGGAGAAGAACTTCTGTTTCCCCCCATGAACCTGACCCGGCCTTGGATAAGTAGATGGAAAGGGATGGAAGGATGGCTATTTTCAACTTGCTTACATTGTGTTTATATCTATCAGATACTTAATAGAAGGTAGTCGAGGGAGCAAACAGAAGAGACCAAACAGGAAATAGAGCAAAACCCTTAGTGACATCCTGCTTAAGAAGTCAGTCCTAAAGTCACAGGAGAACATCTGTGGACATAACTTTGGTTCAATGATTTTCTATTGACTATGAATCGGAACTAAATATGCATCCAAAGAAACTATTAACCCTCGATTTTACATGCATTAACAGTCATTTTATACAAAAAATAGTGTATCCAACTCAACTTAGATATGTTTGATGAAGAATATAATAAAAGGGCAAAGTACATAGAAGGGTGAATTCCTCGGCCTAGCTGTCAGGCAGAGCCTCATCGATGACTCGTCGCCAGTTTCACCTTGCTGCTGCTCACCCTTGACTCTAAACGCTATTGAAACAGTGCATTGCTATTCAGATGAGTCCCCACCGCGCTCATCATGATACTCCCATCTGCTGATTCAAGATGAATAAAAATGCACACCTGAGTGGGTCACATTATGTACCCACCAGGTGAAATTAGCCCCTACTTGGAATCGAATGTCATTCAAAGGCACTGGAGCCCTATCAGTGCCATTGAGCCTGTATAAATGCTGGAGAGCTGGAATTACATGGTGGATGCATATTGGTTATAAAGGCGCCATTAAATTGATTGTATTGTCAGATGCTGCACTATCAGTCCAGAATCTGAATGGAAACTGGTGTTAAAACCTTTTCATCAGTATTTTATCATCATTCCAAATAAGCATATCATTAAATCCTCCACAGAGCATATACATTAAACTCCATACTCCAAGTATGTGACTGTTGTAATTATCATTGACACATAATGAATTTTTCAATAAACCCCCCCCTGATGGAGTCATACTGTAAAGTACTCATTAAGATGACTGATCCCAGCTGTGATTTACGGCTACCAGCAGATTTCCCTTTTGGTCAGTTTCCACAGGCCTGCCAGACCAGTGAGACCGCTGCAGATTCCTGAAAACCCACCCTCCCAAGGACATAAATACAGTGCACAGCCACACATTTTTAATCTGTTTGCGCTTCACTGGTCAAATCTTGATCGGAGGACACTTGTTATTGATTTAACTGTGCATTGGGGGACAGGCCGGGGGCTCCTGCTGCTTGTTTAGCATCCTAACATCTACCTTTCTGGTGTGTTTAGGCTCTGAGCTTCCCACGCTTAGCCCAGAGTCTCCACTGACCAGACATATGGGCACCCCCACTCCCATCCACTATGGACACAGCCTGAAGTGAGCTTGACCAGATGCTGGTTCTCAACAGCCACCATCTACGGCCACAAGTCAACACTCTGACCCATACGCGGATTTATCCCTAAACAGGCAGAGCATCAAAGTTGTCCCCACTGGCAAAAGGGATAAGGCAGCCATTTGCATTGTTCAGCTGAGATGCACATTCATGGCCTCTCTACCTACAAAGCAAAATGGAGATTCCCATTGAACTCAGTCAGCACCGGCGTCAGAGAGAACTCCGTTAAGCACCATTTCTGTCATGTCAACCAGTATGTGCTATGAGAGGGAAATGAATGGAGTACGGGGACAATGCCAGAGATGCAGCAAGCTTTTGCTCAGGTGCTGAAGGAAGAAATCCGCTCTCCACCAGACAAATATGTAATAACCGTGGCCCCTCTCGAGTCCCAAAGCTGATTTTACAATCACTATTTGGTGGCAGGTTATGGCAACTGATGCAGTCTGTCTGTCCAGGGATTCTTCATATTCATGGGAACAGCATACAGATGTTGAGCCCTTGCCTTTTTATTTATCTCTTACTCCCTGGGTATTTACAAAATGCCTTAAGGCAGCTGTGGCACTGATAAGGAGTAGGGAGGTCTGAACCCTTCAGTATCCAGACCAGGGGCAACCAAATCCAGTTCTTGAGGCTACTGTGCTGCAGTAACTCACTGTTTCCCTGCTCCAGCACACCTGCGTCGATGTGCCTTTAGAAGACTTGTGAGGAGCTTGACAACCTCTTAAAAAGATCCATTTAATTAGAATTAAGTGTGTTGAAGCAGGGCAACAACTCAAACTGCCATGCAGCAGGACCGGACCAGGAGGATTTGCTGCTGTTGGCAGACCCGGCTCAGCAGGCAGAGTCCACACTTCTGAATGATAAGACATCTAGGACAATGGGATCTTCATGTTCTCCTCATGTTCTCTCCAGGCCTCCACCTCCCTGCCCCCCGGATGAAGATAATATGAAAAATGAATGAGTGAATAATGTCAGAAGTTGCACATGGTGGCTCACGTTTTCTATTCTTGATTTTCCACTAATGTAAGTGTGAACAATGTATTGCATTTCTACCACAGGATCATTATATATTTATATCAGAGCTTTACCAAACATCAAGTCTTACTGCCTTAAATCTTCCTGAGTTTCTCATTCTCATTTTAAAGCTGAGCAGATGATAACTATAAGAGTTTAGCATGGCATGATGATCACAACCACCAAAAACACTTGGCCGTGGACATGAAAAAAGTCGACTGAAACCTTCCTTCATTTACAAGGAAAATGTATCTTTTGGAAGTTTAAACCTAATTAATCTAACACTTGTGTTAATGACACAAAGATGATTAATGAGCGTATTAGGACAATTTAATCGCTTTATGAATTAAAAAGTCATCAATCCCTGATAAGAGTCAGAGTGAGCCAAGTGTCAGACTTTGGACTGAGTAACTGAGTCAAACTTGCTTCTTTATGGAAAGGGTTTCTTTAAATATTCCAACTGAAAAGCATCGTCTGGCCCTCCCTTGACTCTTTTTGGCTGGAAACACAGTACATTATTTTTTAAACTGCCTCACATCCTCTTCGGGGTTGCAGGACCTCTGCATATTGCAGCCGTTAGAAGAAGTGTAAGACATAGTACATACATCCCATCATGCATGTCTGTGGGTGGAGCACCAGAGGGAAATCCATGTAGACACACAGAAAACATGCAAACCGAAAGCAAGACAAGTAAGGTGAAGAGAGAATTCCATCCAGACTGGAAACTGCGATAAAAATAATCTCCTAACTTGCCTTTTATCTTTTTATCTTCAGCATTATCTCTCCTTATCACACCATGTTTCCTGTTATTATCATGAAATTCACAAAAAGCCTGTGGATGACTCCTTTTGATGGGAGCTTTTAGGGTCGTTACCCATAAGGCTTTGCTCCCATCCAACCCAAGATTTAGATCTCCCCAGTAGACCAAAAAAAAAGTGCACCCATGGTTCTCTAGCCTTCTATCTCTCAATCTCCTGCAGAGACCACACTTTTCATTTTGGGCAATTTGAAGCTCTTAAGCCTCCCGTGATCACCTCACAGTGTGTGTGTTCTTTTGAGCCTTAGCTTTGCTGGGTGTTCGGGGCGCTCCACTGCAAAGCCTACAGGATGGGGGTGCTAGAGCTCCTGGACCCAGCGGCTTCAGGCTTTTACACCACATACACATCACACACTGGCACGGATGCTACAGGATCATAAGATCTCATTTTTTTCCAATTTTGCTTGTGACATTTCCACCTGACTCCACCTGACCAGCCCATTACCACAGCTTAGTCATTGTTTGTTTTCCTGAGCTAGCTTTATACTTTTTCAAAAGAGATTTATGTGTCTGTTTAAAAGGCAAAATGCCTAAAAGGGCCACAAGCACTAAAACTCCATCTGGCTACTCTACTCTGCTCTGTATCTTTCTTTATTTATTGAAACCATTACGTTTAAGATATGTAGGGCTGTGATGTGCACCACTGACAAATTTGGCAGAAGATTTATCTGCTGTTTTGGGGTGACAGCTGGTGTGTGGAGGATCGGTCTCAGTGGCTGCCCGGCCCCGGTGAGCAGAGGGATGCACTCCACAGACCTCCGTCCTGCCTGAGCTCACAGGCCTGAGCAGCATCTGGCCCGCTCCCGCTCACACTACTGATGGAGCTCCAACTAAGTTCTAACGGCATGTTGGTGCTGTCCGGAGACCATCCGTTAGAGGTTTCCCAGAGTCCCTCTGAAAGGGCCAGCCCTCAGCTGTCAGCAGGAAACGGTGTCATTTCCCTCTGCCAGTGGAGCCGGCACATCCCTGCATGGATTTGTTTATGGAAACTTATTTATCCAGGCTAGACTACTTTTTAACAAATGCCATCCTGATTAAATTAGATTCATAGCTAGATTTTTAGATTCTTACTCACTGTTTATTATATTGCCTTAGACTGAGTACAGCACGTTCAGTTGCGTTGCACATTAAAAAACTGGTCTAATAGTGAAATTCCAATGAATTTTAAATGTAATCCCTCAACCGCACACTTCACTACATTTTTTTTGTGTCTGAACACACTGTAAGAAGAGATTTTTACCTCGATTCAGTTTTTCCACTGATCATCTCCTCGTGTGTGCAGAGAGCTGGATTGCTTTAGTAAGTGTTACGATACAAAAAATCAAAAAGAATATCTGGTAGATAAACCAACTTGAACATCAATATCTATGTTTTGAGGGGTTTTCTTTGCCCGTACAGCCCTCTTTTTCCCGTTGGGCTTTTGCTACATTCCTGCTGGGCTGCTAATACACTGTTCAGACTCACCTCCACAAACACATGCGTACACAATAGAATTCCACACCTATTAACCCAGGATGTTTCATTCGGAAGGCTATGAGGCTT
This sequence comes from Menidia menidia, assembly GCA_907169785.1. Lineage (NCBI taxonomy): Eukaryota > Metazoa > Chordata > Actinopteri > Atheriniformes > Atherinopsidae > Menidia > Menidia menidia. The sequence continues at coordinate 17,467,102 of CAJRST010007779.1, read as the reverse complement.
GCAAAGAAATAATTAAATACAAATAATAATGGTTTGGCATCTCTGATTCAAAGCACTCCTCTGACTCAAGGCTCCAGTGTGTTCCTCAGCCAGGGCTCTTTATTTAAGCAAAACACCAACAAACGCTGGGGCAAAGCTCAAAGATACACAACCTGAACACTCACAAAGGCGTGCAGCCGGAGTGTGAGATCACAGAGATGAAGAACAATTAAAAGTTGAAGCTGTCTTTGCTGAGGAGATACAAAGAGAGCTTACTACCAGGAGGGACAAGGCACACAATAGAGCTTTAGAGTTTCCACCCATTCCCCGAAACATAACAGAGCACTTTCCTCCGGTCTGAGTCCTGTGTTATTCTTGAATGATTCATCAGCAGTGTACAACTCCGGAGACGAATAAACTGAGTAGTTAGAAGTGTTGGTTTCACAGTATTTAGATTATCTTCATCAGTATCCTCCCACATAATAAACACACACAGAACAGGCAGGAGGATCACTCTGGAAAATTGCTTGACAGGCTTACACAGACTTGACTTCTTTGTACAGAAAGAACCTCCATGACCTAATTTTTATCCACTGGCCTCCTGGGACAGAAGTTCTGAAATGCCAGACTGGAAGCCATCAGGCTAATTGGGTGGAATTAGAGTTAAGGCTTACCCATAGTCATAATAGTGGCTCTCTCATTGCAAAATCAATACAAGACAAACACATCTTACATCACACAATTCAGAGAATGAATGATGCACTGGTGAGGCATTGCACTTGGTTACATGCTGTGTGAGGAGAGAGTATTTCAGGAATTTATACATAGTGACTCTGTATTTCATTTTGCAATGTCTTGATAATCACTTTTAATCTTAGTACAAGAGAAATTGGTAAAACAACTCCCCATGTTTTTCATCTATTCAAACATAATCCTGTAGTATTTTCTGTTGGAGCATGCAGCAGAAATAGAGCCTGCTTTTAGTTAAAATGGCACAAAATAGAAGATTCCAATCTAATTGGGCATAATGTACATAGCCACAAATGCAATAAATAAATAAAGGGCATAGGATGGTGGGGGTTGGGGGGTTGTTTGGGTGTGTTTAATAGCATCACAATCCATAAACAACGTTAAGAAAAATGAAAAGACATCGTTCAACTGATTGATTATCTGTGGGTGAGTTCATAAAATATTCAGTGTCTAATCCAAACCGACACTGACAAATGTCCCGCTCTGATTGGGGAAATGGTCTGGGGCTGCATGTAGGGTCCAGGTTACTTTTTTCCCCACTTCTCACCCGTATAGCAGGCAGGGTTAAAAGATGAGAAACCTTTGGTCAGTGTTGGCTCAGAGCCAGAAGTAGCCACTGCAGAGAAACGCTGGCCAACACTGTTTAAAGAGACAGCACAGCCACTCAATCAGGGGCGTCCAATCAGACTCAGAGAACAGACGGAGGAGGAAGGGAGGAAGTCCAAAGCATCCCATAAAGGACACAGGCAGTGAAGTCATCTGAATGTGGGACTGGCTCAAAGTTGCTCACATATTGAGATTATTTAACTGTTTGGAGTTTCTGTACATGAGCTGACTAAAAACCCTCAGTAAAGAGGTTAGTGTGAGAAAAGATTGGTGAGTGAAAAATTCAAATAAATGGTGTTTTCTGTTTATTCAGTTTAAGGGCAACTTTCCTTTGATTGCCTGTTGAAAGGCCTATCTTTTGCTGCTTGGAGCCGAGCTTCTTTTGAAAGGGTTGCCAGGTCCTGATAGCACTCATCGATTCAGAACACCCCCCCATTCAGGACTCAAGGAATACAATTGACTTTGGATTTGAAAAACAATAAGAAGGAAATGATGCTTCTGCTTTGCAGAAATGTGAAGGACCCACTTGGATGCAGCGTCTTAATGAAATGCATGAGGCTGCTGTTGGGATCAAGTGCAGGACAAAGTCAAGGACAGACTTAAATTGCCAGAAACTTGGGCTCATCCTACTCTGCTCTTTGCTTGTAGGTATAAGTCAAAACCAAGGGTTATTGCTTATGTAGCAGTTTTTATATGAAAGGACAAGGTCAAGGGGCTAGGGAGGATAATGGTATTTTGATATGTGGCCTCGTGTTTTTACGGGTTTCTCTAATCTTTTTGTTCATTATACTTCTTTTGTCCCACACTAAATTTATTGGTCTTGCATTCAAAAACATCCTGCATTACCTTTTTTATTTTCTATGAAAACCATCACTAGATTGTTTGTATATTCCTTGTTAAGGCTTCGCTACAGGGAGAGTTAGAATAGTTGGTCTGTCATGTTCAAATGAATGGTTTCAGAACCAAGTGCAAGTGTCAAAAGTCAATTAGAAAAAGAATATTGGGAGGAGAGAAAAATGGCCCCTCTAAACAACAACTTTATGGAAGCTTTACCAGCTGTGTCCATATGAAGCATTTTGCTAGCTACAGAGTCAGTAGACATCAGGTTTTGCTCAAAGGAGGATTTGTGTTTCAGGAGGATTAAAAAAACATGCAGAAATGCTCTGTTTTTCAGGGAGGACCAGGAAGTTCCAGCTGAGTTCTGACTGCAACAACACAGGGAACACCAGACCACTAGGAGAGACATTCCTGTTTCCACCAGGCTCTCTGGGTGATTGTGAAATCATGCCAGAGAAACATGAAACATCAGGCTGGAATGCAACAGAGTTAGAGTTGCAGAGTTAGTTAAGCCTGAGAGCTGCTGTCAGCTGAGAAGAGCACAGCAGATATAAGGGAACAAAAGCTTTCTGTTCAATAAAACATGGAAAACATAAATTATTTCAATGAAGTGGTTCCTGAATTTTGATAGTGTCCAAAAATCATAAAAAAGATATGGTCATCATTTCCTCATGAACAATGAGCTGCTATTCAAACTGGAGATAAAATACTGTCACGACAATGTAGGAAAACTTTTAAAAGAGTAAGCAACGTGATCAGTAAGTAACAGAGGAGGTAGATTAACTAATTAGTTCTGTACTAAGTAGATGGAGTTACGCCTCTCCTTTCCATCAAATCGAGTCTACATAGATGGCTGATTTCCTTTTAATATAAGCAGAAAATAGCAATTAAACAGGCCACATTTTACCGTCTATCATTGTTTCCAGTAATGCAAACAGCAGAGCCTGTGTTATTTTAGAAAATAGGACTGCATTAAAAATGCAAACCTGTCAGTACAGTAATGTTATTGGTCTTTCCTGTGTGACACACACATGGGAGAGGGGGAAGAATTGCAGCTGTTTGTTTAGATGAAAAATTCAATGAAACCGAATGAATCTTAAATAGTGTCAAAGTCTAAACTATTTAATCTAAATAGTTGGATGTAAAGGAAAGGTAAGATTTAAAGGATTCCAGCTGCTATGCGCCTCATGTGTACTGGAGGTGATCCAATTCAGCCACCCCGGGTTATTTACAGATATAATTACTATAAAGGTGAAGGCTGGTTCATGTCTCTCCACCTGAGATTCACTCGTGCCCTGATTGCTTGAGGGGTGGTTGAAAGGGTTAGGCAAAGGTCAGGTGGCCTGACACCGGCCATCTACAGCCAGATAAGATAACCCATTCCCCATGAGGACCACAGCCAGTCAGGCAGAAGCAGACATCTCAGCGGAAAGCAAAGGGTCAGCCGGGCCAAACGCCTCCTGCAGGAGCTGGAGTCCAGCAGGCAGGTGGAGGGATGTGGACACTGCGTGTGTGTGTGTGTGTGTGTGTGTGTGTGTGTGTTCATCTGAACAAGTAAGCGCATTCTGTTCCATCAGCAGATGCTTTATTTGGGGTCGGAGCTGTGTTTGTGTGAGGATGAATTAAAGATGAGTGTGTGTGAGGGGATCTCCGTGTGTGTGTGTGGATCAGGCCTCACCCTTCAGGTGGATCCTATTTTCCGGACTGTGCACCAACACGGAGCTGACTGAATCCAGGCTGTCGTAGTTGCTGCAGCCCAGAGGCCCCGTCCTCGTCTCCGTAACCTAGGAAACAGAGCAGCCACACGTCCGTTTGCTTTTAGGTACACAGAGTATATATATGTTTTAACAACACTTCAGCTATGAACGGGGGGGGTGTGTGTCCATGTCTCTGGCGGTTTGGTGGAGAGCTGGTGGCAGCAGAGCCCTCTGACAGGAGGAAACTATCTGCCCCAACACCTGTATCCACATCTGGCTGCAAAACGGAGGCTGAGAGAACAATGGAGGGGGGGGGGACGATGAGAAACGCGAAGCAGGGAGACGGGAAAGTGTCTTTGAGGGAACTGTAAAGCAGCAACATCAAAGAAATAAAGGAAGGACGGCATCCAGCGTAAGGCCTCTAAGCGGGCGCAGGCCTTTGATTAGTTTTAAACTCTTTAACTTGATTTTCACAAGAGCAATTAGTTAACAAAGTCAGTGCAGACACAAAAACAGTTCAAGCACTGTCTCATCCTGTAATCTGCAGAAACTGGCGTCCCTTTAACAGCCAGATATTCACACACTCCCACTGAGAATAGTCTCTACCATTCAAAGGCCAGTTCCAGCCATGAAACTTACAGAGAATCAGCTGGAAAGTCAAAGCCACTCTAAGAGTTAGTATCTGTGGGTCCCCTCACAGAAAAAAACCCTGGTTTTATCCCCCCTCCTCCTTCCTTCATGTAGCTTCCAAAGTTGCTTTTAATAAAATCCTCAGCTAAATGAGTGAACTGAGTGTAAATGTAAATTTAATATGTGTGTCTCAGTAGACGCATTCAAGACTGATTCAGATGTCCTCAAAATGTCCACCATGAAGGCCAAGCACATACTCTACGTATTACTATTCAAATGTGACCTGGATATTTGATATTTCTCAAATAGATGCAGTGGAAAATGTTAGACCAACTCATGAGTTGTGTAAAATACAAAGTACTGAAAAGCCCCAAATTAAGTCCAAATAGAAAAATAATGGAAATAGGGAATGGAATCACTGTACGCTAAAAAAAGAGATAAGGTACAAGAGGCAGAAAGCATGAGAGGACAGACACAGCCTCAGGGAAAGCTATTCTTCATTTTCATCAGGCTGCTTGGAAAAAGATGCAGCCTATGCAAATCTGCTAGCCTTTAAACAGACTTTTTACTCCCATCATTTAGACTGTTTCCATTAGCCCTGCTCTGTTAGGAAAAGACGTGGACTAAAGAAAAGATGTACATGTCAACCATCTCTCAGATAACGACCAAAAAGCAGATATCGCTAAATCTAAAGATAATTAAGATACAAAAGCCAGCAACAAAGAAGGATTAGTGGAATAGGAGGAGGACATATCGGGCGGTAGTTGACTCCAGATGTGGTCGCAGATGATCTTTCAAATGAAAAAAACTCAACTGTGTCATTCCCCCCCCCCCCTAAAGCTAAAACTCCTCTTTGGTCATATTAAATCCAGCCTTTTCAGGTCTATCCAGACTGAACAGGAGGTGAGATGTAGAATATAACTGAAGCATTCAAGACTAATTCAAACTAGCAGCCATGTTTTGTATCTTCTTCTATTTTTCATGCAAAAGAAAATTTGTATTGTCATAATTTTTATCCCCAAAGTCAGCAGGTTTTTGACGTGACACTTATGATGCTCTGCTTGTCAGAAGGAATCATAAAAGCTTCAGAGATTTCGGAGCGCCCTCCTGAATCCACGCTGGGGTTTCAGCTGTGCAGAACTTCAGTAATGACTCACCTGAGAGCTGCCAGTCCACACGGGCTTTTGTTTAAAACTCCCAAGAGACCTCCAGTTAGAAAATCGTTCAAGCTGGACCCTTTTTTTCTTTAGTTTTGTTTTTCATTCAACAAAGTGTTTTATTGTAGCATTTCAGAGTGCCCTGCTCTTAACAAAAGAATAAAGATTCTTCAAGTGGTTATTTTTGTCTCTTTTTTGCATCAAAGTGCATATACGCCATAATTAATCAATTTACACGCACACACACATACATATATATATATATATATATATTTATATTATTTTTGTATAATTCTATGTTATTGCATATAATTTTGACTGATTAATTATATGATAACAAAAATCACCACATAAAATGATCATGATTCAGTAATAGCTTTGTTCTGTCATATTCATTAACCTGAACAAACATTTCAATCATATGTTGCTGGTTATATGTCAGTAATAAGGTATTTGTGACCCTTTTTTACCATCTTAAATCAATTTGTCATGATACTTTATGGCAAATTGCAGTTTTTGTGTGGATTTTTTGACAGAAACGAAGACACTGCTAGATTCGAGGACCCAGATGGTAAAAAAGTGTTTCACCAGAAAAGAGTGCTGTTGAAAATAAATAAGTAAAGTCCTTAGGGGTAAAATAGTGTGTAAAAATAAATAGCTCCACTCCACTCAACTAATCATGCATTAAGGGACAATTTTACACTCATGAAATCAACAATTAAAGGTAGTTACAGCAAAAGTATGAACATTTAAAGAGCTTTTTTTGTTGTTTTTTGCAGCAGACGCACAAAAAAAATCATGTTCCAAGACTGCATGTTCAGAAATTGGTCAATGAAAATAACTCATTTCAAAAAAATAGTTGTTATGATGAGTTTTTACAGTGAATGTGTTAAGTTTTCTGGCCAGTTCTGGCTCTCAGCCACTCAGAGCTGGAGGAGAAATACAAGGCAGAGTCGGTTCCTCTTTCTCTCTCTCTCTCTCAGTCCTTACAGAAGGTCTTTTATTCCCTCCAAGTGCAGCCCAGGTTCTTAGAGTTCACTTATGACGCATTTCTCTCATGCAGACGTGTGAATGCAGAGGAGCAGAGCCAGGCAGTAGTGCCTCATCCAGCATAAATACACACAAACGGGCTGTAAATGTACAAATATCTATCTGCATGTCATTTGTCACTTGCTGGTGAAACAGTCGGCATGTTTTATTCAAATTATTGTCTTTTATATCACTTTTTATAAAAGCACTCTGATTAAATTGTATTAATTCCTGCTTGAATGTGGACCATTAAATATTGCTTTCTGTTTAATATTAATCCCGCTAATTGATATTTTACTGAAGAAAAAAGAAAACAATTGCAGCAGTACTGTTGTCATTTGAAATGTTAGTCTTTTTCTTTGCACATAAACTGTTTGGAGACCACAGCTGCCCAGGTTAGTAATGCACAGCCCCGTTACAGCTGCGGTTATATGAGGTTTATGGAAGAGGAGCAGCTCCTCTGGAACAACAGACGGACTCCTCTGTGAAGCTGCTCATCATTTCCATACCGGCACCAGCACAATCACAGCTACCTGCTTCTCACTTACATGCTGTTTCCTACAGTTGTGCTGTATGAAAGGTGCTGTTGAATATATTGGATTATTTTGAGAGGAAACTCTAGATTACAAAAACGAATATGTCAGATTTTTAATTAAATTGCATCTTCTTGTTCTTTTATAGTTACTTGTCAAAAAGCCAAATATACCAAACCAAAGAAAATACAAATAAATATATATATATATATATATATATATATATCTCAGCACCCAACGCAATATTAGCTTTTGCTAAAGGTTTTCTGTGATAAACATTACCTTCAGAATGTCATGGTATTCTTTTATTTTATTTTATTGACATTAAAGCCTTCACTGTGGTATTTCTCTTACTCGTCTCCACTCAGATTCATTTTATCTAATGAGTTATGAAAAGGCTGTGAATCTAATTGTTTTCAGTCTAAAAACCAAAAGTATATATTTGAAGTTCTCATAAACAAAATCTGATTATTTATGATGACCTTTAAAGGTAACAACTCCTCACTTTACGTCTGGGAAACCTTTTGTGCTCCTGGTTTATCATGTACAGCCAAGAAAAAAAGAAAAGAGAAAATAATAAAGTGGCTCTTGGCAAGAAAAATGCTCCCAGAGCCAAACTTATGGTTGCATACAGCATTTCAGCAATTCTCTTAGGAAATAAGCCATGACGTTCAAGGTACATGAAAGTTTGACACTTAACCAGCTACTGATTTCAGTCAGATTTTCTATTTAAGTTAAAGCATGAAGGCATGGTCAGCCACCCCCACACCGGCTGCCATCAGCCAGAGCCAACAGATCTGCTGCCACGCACAAAAACACCCTTCAGAAACACTCTTCCTGTCAGGAAAAAGGCAATCCATCAATAAAAAAAATAAAATACATAAATACATAAAAAATAAATACAAATAAAGAAAGAAAGAAAGAAAGAAAGAAAATTCAATCAGAAAAAAATGCCTGATGGAGGACATTGGTGAAATAAAGACTAACTCAACTCATTTAGTGTCTTTTGTATTGGGAATCTGGATGATTCACCAAAAGAGAAAGTACACAAAAAACCAAAACACAGACTTACATTTAAAAAACATGACGTCAGGCGGTGGGATCTCGTGGTGGACTCAGATGCGGAGGGTCGTTTCGAAAGGGTTTTAATGAACAAAAAAAAGCACTCAAAAGGAGTGGATGACCAGACAAAGGTAAAACAAGGCAGGGAAAACTATGAAGAAAGTATCAAATCAAGTAAACAAAACTATGAACAAAGTATCAAATCAAAATCTCCCGTGACCGAGGCCAAAACAAAACTGTGAATAAAGTGCAAAATCAAAATCACTCTTACGAGGCGTGAACAAGACGAGGTACGAAAAGACGAAAACACACTGGCACAGGACAAGGGAAACAAGGACTATTTAACACATGAGGGAGGGGAACCCCAGGTGTACACAACAGGTAATCAAGACATGACAACACACCAGACATTCCCCCAGACGGGACACATGAGCTCTGTAGCTAAACGGCTGTTTGCCAGTAAAGGACCAGAGCACCAGGCCTGGCTGTGCTGGGCTGGGTTGGGGGGGGGGTACCTTGATGGCGGAGGTGGCGATCTGGAGGTGGTGCAGCCGCCTCAGGGTGCTCTCCCGGTCAGTGAAGTAGGACGCGGCCAGCTGGTGCAGCAGCTCCAGGGACACCACCGAGCTGTTGCTGCCGCCCTCAGACTTCTTATTCAGCTTCTGCTTGTCCAGGAAGATGGTCAAAGACTCTTCTCCTGCAGATCAACGCATCAATCAATATCTCTCCAGTGTTTTTCAGAAATACCCCTCACTGCCTTGCAAATCTTGCTTGATAAAGCACATTTTTACTGTGGATGGATAGAGCTCCTGGAGGCTGGATGCTGTTTGTGAGGACTGAGGTGATATTGGGTTTTATTTGTGGCATTTCTCTGGCAGGACTCGCGCTGCCTCACTGTGATTTAGAGGTTTCCCTGCTGTGATGCAGACAATGCATCATTTTCCGTAGCTTAGCTCCGTTTTGTTGGACAATTAGAAGGCGATTACCATTAACCAGTATGTTGTGTTTTCCAGCCTCTCTGCTGGGGTCTTAACAGGCTTGTGACTCCTTGGCAGGAACTGATTGGGGGGAATTAAGGGAAGACACGTGTCATCAGTGTGATTTCTTAGTGTTTTAGTCTATATGCTGATGAATTTGTAATAATTGCTATATCACAAAAAATCATATGCGCCAAAAAACATATTTCCTGTAAAACATATGGGTGGCCCTTTTCCACTAAAACCTATTAAACCTACAAGATGGTCCAGTGAGGAGTTTCAGCTGGTGTTTGTTTCCCAAAAAGTCCTTCTTTGTTACTCTGTGTGGTATAGAGATGACGTCACAGGACTTTCTGCTCTCATAACACCACTTTAATGGAAAATGTTTAAAACCAAGGTAAGCAGAGCTGAGTAGGTTCTAATGGAAAAGAGCCATAAGTGTTTCTGATTAATCCCATTCACCAGTCTAAATGGCTGCTGACCTTTCACACATTTTAAAAAGTCAGAACTGAATCACCTGGCAATAGTCCAACCTGCCTCCTGAATTATCTAACCTTCTTTTCTTGATTTAGCCTCAAAGAAACATTAAGCCTTGAAGTGTCCATTAAAAAGTCATAGACAGAGTCAGCATTTAGTGGAGGTGTTTGTTCCTGATGAGTTATGCATTTCTGTGACAGGCTGCTGGTAAAAAAAGACAATACAAAATACAATTTAAAGAGTTTCTGTGCTTAGTTGTCCGTATCTACAGATACAACACTAGTTCAACACTCAAATCGGTTTCCTTTTTTGTGAAGAACATTCTCCTAAAACAGGGCCAGGTTCAAAGGCTGGACTGAACATAAGCAAAAAAATGTAAAGACTATTCCTGTTCGAAATTTGATTTGACTCTCACCTCTGTGTCACTTGATTTTTGTTACTTTAAATATTTTGCAAAGGAAGGAATTTCTTTATGCCTGAGTGAAAAAAGGCAGAATAAAAGACAACAGGACATTCCAGGGATGGGAGGCATCGCTCTGCTTCAGTCTAATCAGCATGCAAACTGGCAATGCATTTAGTGGAGGCTGTTAATTACATATATAATCTAACTATCACTCTGCTCTGCTTCAATCTCTCCACCAGGCTCCAGTTTCTACAGTGAGGGATATACAGCATCAAACTGTGCCATCGTGCTTGGAGACGGTTTCTGTGAGGAGAAAGAACAGGCTCTGTCTCCCCTGTCATCAGCGTGTTTGCAGAGGTGCTGTTTGTCTCTCTCTGACAGCCCCAGAGGCTGAAAATGCACAGATATGCTCGCTATAAAATGATGTTTGTCATTATCTAAATTCTACAGTGGAACTTTTCTTTGAGTAAATTTCTCCTGTTTCATTGTGTGTCACACATCTGATGGAGCGGAGCATCCTGGAATAGTAAATCCTGCCCTGGCCCTGATGTAATGCATGCCGGGAGACATGTTTTTCCTTCCTTTTTCTTCTCTGACATTGTTAAAAGTCCACATATTAAACATTGCATAACTATCAAAACAGACTGAACCACTACGCAAATGTGGTGATCAGACAGAGAAATATATCAGCTTATCCTTCTGAGCATCACACATCCACCAGACTTGTTTACTCCTGTTTTCTGTCTACACAATCCAAATGTTTTGTGTGTTACTTTGCTCCTTATGGATCGAAGCCACAACCGAATTCCCTAAAGAGCGACTTATGCAGAGTCCAGTCCGTCTGCTGCTTTGCAGACAGATTCTCCTATACTTTAGAAATGTGAGTGGAAATTTACCACTGCATAAATCCTGCAGGTGCAGGTGTTGTTGCAATTGTTGCTTCTCACTTGCCATTCCTCTGCAGTGCTACGCTAACGCAGGCGGGGCTCCTCTGAGGCCTGGAATGAGGAAGTCTTCTATTTTTGGTGTGTCAGAACACCTTCGAACTCGGGAATAAAGGCAATCACCTGCAGGCCTTGCTTACCTCCCAGGGTAGCAGAAACTAGGAAGTGGGTCCCGTACTTCTTGATGAGGTTTTCGTTGATTTGCTGCAGGGTTGGCCGTCGCCCCAGTAACCGCAGGTTGCGCAGGAACTCTGGTGCTAAGGGTAGTGGAGCTTTGAGGAAATCTCTCTTCTCTGTAGCCAGACTGTTCACCTTCCAGTGGCTGAACTCTCTGCAATTAGGAAACATTAACAGATGAATGAACATGGCATTTGTAAATCCTTCAATAATGATGAAGAAAAAGAAAAGAAAGATGATGGATGAACGTGTGGAAAAAACATGATTTCATACACCAGTCACAAGCCGTTGTGCTCAAAGTGACGTCCATCTAGAGAACCGTAAAACATAAAAGAAACCAAAAAAGGTTCATTTACAAAAAGCATATGGAAAAAAACTGCACGTTTGTCCCCGTATTGTGCAAAACAATTTCAAACAGGAATTGTTTGAGTGTTTACTCAACCATGGATGTTCAGTAGACACATTTTTAAAATGGGTTTAAGCTTGTTTTTGTCATATCTGAGCCTTTCCGCTCTGCACCTGCTGGAGCACATCCAGATGTTACAGAGTGTGTGCACTTAGTCAAATGTCAGATGTCAGTGGCTCGCATTTAGATTAGGTCCACCCTGATTCCTTTTAAAGGGTCTTTTCTTTATCTTGGTTTTATGTCCTAGAAATTTAATGCGTCAAGTTAGTGTTGTCAAATGCTGTGAATAAAATAATCAAACAATCTGTATTACAAAAGCTATTAAGAAAACAAAGCCACCAACACTGTATCTGTCTGTTCAGGAGAGAGCCCGACACAGAAGGTAAACAGAGAAGGGAACTCCATCATATCACAGCAAACGCTTTGACAGGGGGATGACACCAGTTCAGCAGAGCTGAGACTGAATGCAGCTCCATCCCAGAAAAAAATCCATAACACTTATTCTACTCCCCACCACATTCTCCATGCACATTCCTAACCAGGAAGACTGAGAGCTCTGCCCATTAGTGAAGGATAGTGGACAATTCTGGGTCGGACGTCCCTAAAACCTCCTCTATATAAAAGTCTGTGGTTTAAACTTCTGGTGCGAGACAGCTTTTTTTAAAATCAGTAATCGATGTTGTACAAGTTGTTAGATAAATGTTACTACAAATAAAGGATCTGAAGGCACATTTGCATTAATCAAAGGTAGCATACACCTACAGAATTGCATATGGATGAGAGTAGCTACACTAAATGCTATTGTCTTTTTTTAGAGAAGTGGGAACACATGGAGGCTGAACAGTGGTGAGGTACCATAAAGCAAAAGGGGTTCTCTGTTCAAAGCACAGCTTGGGAAATTTAGTTTTTTACAAGTTCTCCCTGTGTATGAGAACCGTTCATCTAAAAAAGGCATGTTAGGGAAATTGAACAGTTGATTTTATGACTCATCCCTCTGTGGCCCTGAGGACTAGTTACTAGTGAGCTGGGACAGGGAGGAGTGACTCTCCTTGACCCTACTTGGAATAAGAAGATACAGAAGATGGATGGATGGATGGATGGATGGATGGATGGATGGATGGATGGATGGATGGAAAATATATATATTTTGGTGCCAATTGTGTTTAAGCAAGATGCAGGATTGATCTGTTAAATTTGAATGGTTTGGTACAGGTGCAGGTTTCTCTATGATGAGACACAGATTTTACCCCTCTTGTCAGGCTCAGAGAGGGGTTAGGGTTAGGGTTAGGGTTAGGGTATAAAATGCACCATGATTTGTTTACTTTGGGGCAGTTTGGTACGTCATATGAACCTCTTGTCTGGTCGTGCTGGCTGCTCTCACTTCATGAAGTTTTCCCTTTCCCTTTTTCCCCTTTTAATAAATCTCTATTTCTTGCTTCCTCAGATGGACTCAGACTTTTGCTTTAAAATAAAATTTCCACAACACTCCGACAGCCATTTCATCCCTTCACTGGGTGTGTGATGTGGAATATTATGCCGACACAACAGGAAGAGTGCGTTTGTACCTGATCTGCATAAATCTGCTGTGTGAAAGGCCCATTATGGCCGTGTTTGAACTGAACAAAATACCAGCACTGACACTTTATTTTCCCACCAGTGTGCTTTATCTCTGCTGCTCACAAACAAACAAACACACTCGCACAATCGGTAACACACAGGCAGAGGAACATGTACTGTATCACTGTCTCCGCCCCCCCGCAGCCCTTACGCCGCCCTTTAGTGGTTAAAAGTTTACCATTACAGACAACACAATACCATAATTAGGATTCTGGCATGAATGTGATTTCAGACGTACAGCAGCGGGCTCCCCCTAATGACACACACCCAATCTGAACAGGGTCATTCACACAGCTCTATAGGAAGACGAGATGGAGCTATAATTAGGTCTATGTTGCTATGTTGCATATTAGACTTCAAAGCAGAGCTCAGATTTGTAAGCATTTACTAAAAAGCATGACAAAGCTCTCCTGGAGGACATACGGTCCCAATCCTGCTTCACTGGACGGCACCTTCTAACATAAGGAACCGATTTAAGTCTGGACACACACAGTTCACAGAGGGAAGTTCAACTCTACTGAATGTTCTGGCACACAGTGAGAAGAGAGTAAAGTTATAAAGCAGGACCAGGGAAGGCTTCTGCTCTCTCACTTGTTTTTTTCACCGGGGACCTCACGCTTACTTCTCTTTAACGCTTTTTTTTGTACCTGCATGCTCGGCGTATTACTCCTCTGCCAGTCAGTTCAAGATGTCTCAGTTGTTCCAAGCACTTTTCACAGCATGACTACAGCTCGGCTCTGCATTTTGTTCTCCCGTAAAAACAATATGTGCTCCATCCTGACACGGAGCCCACCTCACACCTCACGCTCTTCATGAGTTCCTCATGAAATTCCACAATTCTGGCAGCTCTGCAAAGAAACTATCATTCTTTGTGGAAGTTTAACCAGTATTTAATGTTTTTAGTGTAAGCTGAATTCATTTACAACACCCTCCCCGGGTTATCCCTTGCACCTCTGGAAGGCCCTGATGTCTGTATGCACACACAGTACACTACCATTTAAAAATCAGGTCCACCAAATCTTAACGATTGAAATCTTTAAATATTCAAACATCTTTACAAATCTTTATATACTACTGAAGATGAACACATGATTTATTACATGTGTTTCACAGAAACTAGACAAAAATGCTGAAGGTGGATTTAGAAAAAGACACCGTCTTCATTGCTTACATAGGAATTAAGAGTGTAAGTGGAAATGGCAGCACAAATGGTTGCCCACACAATTCAGTGAACCGAAACAACGCTGGGTGGGGCATCGTTTGAAAAAGGATGATAAAAGTGCTGACATCATTCAGAAAAGCATAGCTTCACCTTGTTCTGATAAAGGGGATTCTGTGGTACATTCTGTCAAAATGCTACTCATCTAACTTTTTCTCTTTTTATGGTGAAATAAAAAATGGATATGCACATGAAAACCATCACATAGTGAAGTTTACTGCAATGGACAAAACTGATGATGCCCCATTTAACTTTGATTTAACAAAACGGCCAAAGTCAGCGAAACAAAATCCACAGAAGCTGCTACATTAAAATGACTCAGTGTCTCAAAGCAAAGGTCAATCTCTCACCAAACCAGCATTAGTCTGCAGCCATCACATGCCTGAGCAGGCATTAGCTTTAGCTCAGTCTTTAGTCCAGCAGGCAGCTGCAGACTGATTAAGTGGGGCTGATGCAGACTGATGTGTTTTCAGAGCGCAGAGCGAGCACGCAGGACGGGAACCGATGGCAACGGGGCCCAAAAGCAAAGAGGCCCGTTGCATCATTTACTTTTCTCCTCGCTTCGCTCTCTAAGAGTTAACGGTGAGACTGCCGGCTGACCGTTTGGCTAATGATGATAGATGGTGTTAATTAAAAGGTTTTGGCACAGCGATGACTGCACCTGCAGCTATGGCAGCTGAAAGCAGGGGACTTCTGCTTTTAACAGGAAAAAAGAGGGGAGGAAAAATCCATATTTATGCAGAAATTCCTTCCATGTTCCCCCTGAAAGCAACACCTGGATGTTATTAGCGATCAGATATCAGCGGATACAAGTGGAGGGCTGTCAGGGGAACGTACCCCGTATTTAGCCAATCACACAGCCTCAGAGAGCAGATCTCAAGGGGAGAGGATCTATTCATGTTACATTATGTATGCTGTGCTATCGTGTCATCATGCCTCAGCCAGGCAGAGGTGCATGGTCCTGTGTGTTTTCACAAACAGTATTGTTGGCAAAAGATATTTTAGTGACTAGTTAGCGACTCCATATAAAAGTTCAGAATTGGATGTACCAATTATAATGTTCTTAACATACATTTTTAAACAAAGCACAACACATGCCTGCTTAGTTTGGTAGTAAAACACAAGCTATCCAAGCTGTCATGGGGGAAAGAGTCGCCTCATTGTGAATAGAGCATCTCACGTCTTAAAGTTTAACTTTAAAGTTGAATTTAGCAAAACATATATTATGGAAGTGTTAATATTAATCATTAATAATATATGTATTAAAAATAATACATATATAAGACATAATATATTTGAAAAATGACAGTGTGGAACTTTGAAAATGTCCATGAATCACCTAATTAAGGCCGATCCCCATTTAAAAGATTGAGTCATGTCATTTTCTGTTACATCTCATCAACACACCTTTTTCTACTTTTATTCCAAATGACGTCAGCCTCTGGAAGATAAAGACCCCCCCGCAGCTGCTCTGCCATCCTTCCTGCTACACATAAGGCCACAGATGTTTTCTGGTCCGTTTTAATTTGTGCTGATTCTATTTTTTCTTCTCTCCACGTAAAAAGTGATTTGTTGATTCAGCGGTCCAGATGTGCTGTGTGTAGCACTCCGCTGCCAACGTGCCCCGGGCAAAGCTTATTTAGGCCTCCATGTGGGTTGTCATCCATCTAAGTGAGAGTAAATTCAAGAGTTCAACAAAAAGGCAATTTGAAGGGCAAAAGTAGCAGCGAACAAAAACACACGAGAATGAGAATTGAAACTTTGGTGCCCTGTGTGTTCACCGTAAGCCGTCTGCTCTGGGCTGTGACTCATTCTGAGGAGGTTGTGCTCTTGCATTTGGACGGAGCTGAAACTGTATAATGAGCAGCTTCACCTGCATCAGGTACAGTCTTACCTATTAATAAGAAGTGACCCACTTATGATTGGATGCTATTTGTGGAGCTGCTGGTGGAGGGAACGCACAACCTTCAGGTTTCACTGCTGGCAACCATTTCTGCATGAAAATGAGCCTTTGTGTGAAAAAAAAGAAAGTGTATATAGTATACATACGTTTAATACAATCTCATTGAAAGTTAATCTTTTATGCCATAATGCTCAGGAGAACTTGATCACAGCCCCAGAGGAGAGGAGTCCTGGACAGTCCCATTTGCTAATCCATTTGTTTACCATGAAGAATAGTGGTTTCATACATGACTTTGTCTCCTTATAACCTCACACAGCCCACTGTTTGCTCCTCAGACCAGGTGAATATTAACCCAAAACCAGGCCATTCCTGCTCGTGGTCATTGCACAAAAACAAACTGAGCCTCACTATTTTACAGTCAAGTATTGATGGGGAGTTGGAAGTTTCCAGCATATAGCATCTCCAACAGAAGTGAATCTAAATGACTTCTGAAGCATCAATTTAGATTGTATTTCCGTTCCTCTATCATTGTTCAAAGCAGAGAGGCTCTTCTTCTGTCTAGGGAGGTGCATTTTCTGGGATCCCAGTTTGGAAATGAGTCCTACAAAGCCAGGTGTGCATTTACAGGATGGCATCAGACTTCTTTTGGGCGAGTTATTGAACAAGTTCTGAGTACTGTTACTCATAGTGCCTATAATATCCTATGATAAAACTAAGGAGAGAGATCTGTTGGGATTTGGATTGGACCCAAAAGTCATAATCCTCATTATCGCTGCGACGAGAATGTTTTTACAAATAACTGTTTTATGGACCTGCTAATGAACAGATTTTCAGCATCTACTTAAAGTCATGCTCTGTTTATGCTGCTGAATTCAAATAAATGTAATTTCTCTGAAAATAAACTGTATGTGCCAATATAGAGAATCTAGGATGAAGCATTGTTTTGATTTTTCATGACAGATAAAGATGTCCTGAGGACTAAATTTGGATTTAATGGACTATCTTAGTGATTATTTAACGGTATTCTAAGGTGAACAGTTTTGTTGTTGTTTTACCAAGTTATACTCAAGTTTAACTTGTGATGGAGTCTCGCTTTAAGGTTGATTTTATGAAAGGGAAGTCAACCAATTCAACATGGGGTAATGTTACATTTTCAGTGTCACCTGAATCTCTAACAGCATCACCTGCCTGCTTCCAGCCCTGGCAGATCTGGGCTGTTTCTGTCAGCTATTTTAAAACGCGTCATGCATCGACTGCATCTTGTTTTACTTTTATTCCACAATCTATAAAATATGTCAATGATGCTGCTGACGTTTGACATGATTGCAGCAAACTGTAAGAGCCATTTATAGCTGTGAGACCGGTTTTAGTAAACCACAGGGCTCATGTTCTGCAAGGCTGCTATCATTTCACTATTTCACTTCTAGTCATTACAATTTTAGAATAACAGAGCAAGAAAGCTAATTTTAGCTTTTGATCAATTCTAGTAATTGAAATAAAAAAACACATGAAAATGATTAAAAATACGTTTTTTTTTTACTTTTTTTTCTTTTTCTTAAGATGTTGAAAATGGAGAGATTGGCTTGTTGGTAGAGTCCCTGGCCTCACCATATCCCACACTCTCCTGAGGCCAGGCACAGAAGTGCTGTTCCCAGTGGCAGACTGGATCCTTTCACAGCTACCAGCCTTTTATGTGTAAACTTGTGTGGAGTTTGGTGAGTGAGAGCCTGCAGGGAGCTCAGCAGAACGGTTCAAAAATCAAAAAGCTCTACCATTATGTAGAGTATTTTCCAAATGCAGGGGGTACTGGAATTGTTCGCATCAGGTAAAGATGACATTCATACATTTCATAATCACAGTGTTCAAAATTTGTAGAGAAGCATAACGTAGAGCATAAATAAGTGATCTTCCAGAGGTTTGCTATGTCTATATTCCTATGCTCTTTGAAGTGACATATTTGAATTATAACCGATGCGTCAGAAGGAATTCAAGTCAAAGATCGTACCAATCAGTTTTCATGTAGGAGCTCAATATCCACTAAAAGGTCTTTTAAAAGACTTTTAATTAAAGAATGCAACGGTTTTAAATACCTTCAACATTTGGTTTAATAATGAAACACTATAGACTCTAATGCGAAAATTAATTTACATTCAGTCACATCGTAGTTGTTTGGGTGATACTTTAGGAGGTACGTCTGAACACACTCTGCAGAGGAACACTTAAAAAAGCAAACCCTGAGGATTTTTGACATGCTCTGGATTTGCCTCCCTGCCTTCCCGTATTAGTATCATACTGAAGAAATCAAGGAGATGAATGCTTTACTTTCCCTGTTAAATATTATAGCTATTTTGAGAGTGGTGCGGCAGCCATCTCTGCTTGTGCACGCGTGTGTGTTTGTGTGTGTGTGTGTGTGAACATGTGACTGGAGGCTGATGTGTCCTATTTCCCTCCTAAACAAAAAGAACTAGGTTTGGGGTTTATTAATATTTGTATCCACCTCCCTTTGGGCAGGAAAAAAGAGATGAAGTCTGTCATTTCATCATGAGATGAACATTAAAATGAATCCATTTCAATGGGAAGGCTTCAACTTGATTAATTCTCAGGCTGAATAATTGCTGTGAAAGACAGTGAGATTAAATATCTTGGGTGTCTTTGACATAAAAAGTGCTCTGCCAGTGTTAATTTGTTGAGAAAGGCAGTGGCTGTCTCTGTGTGGTATTCCTGCCACTCTGCAGTAATACATTTCTGAGAAGACCCAGCTATGTGGGCACTTGCATTATTCATAACTCTTACTACGCAAGGGAGATTACTTATTGATGTGCACAGGTCTCCCTGACTCACACAGGGAGAAAGTTTCCCAAGTTAGCATAAGTCTTTGAGAGAAGTCATTTGGTTACGCAGAATGCAGACACATCTTTTAATAAATGGATTTTAAGTAAATACGCAAGCAATTAGCAGCTGTTTCATTGTCAGTGTGTTTTTTGTGCAGTAAAAGTATACCAGTAAAATTAAATAATGTGTCTGACAAGCAACTTCCCCCTTTTTTTATCCTTTTTCAGTAGGATCATAGTAGTTTTCACTATTAATGTCTGCAGTGTTTCATGCACATTTATCTATTCATCTAATGTAAAGACAAAATATTCATTAAGACACATATGTACAGGAAATTATTTTTAATTTTAATATTTTTTTACCACCATTCTTCACAGCAGGATTTCTTTTTTTGTAAATTAATCTAAAATTAACTTTAAATGAAACGATAGCTTTCAACTTCTGTTTTCAATTGACTGCCTGATTTAAATTGTGAAGCCATAATAAATATATGTTGTTGTTTTTTTCATTTATTTTGTACGGCAGAAAGTCAGACAGATTCAGAATATCACGATTCGGTTTAAAACCTCATCCAAACTAAAACTGGCAGTGCCTGCAATTACAATCCTGCAGATGCCACTCAGCTCATGTCAGGTGCTCCACAGATAACGATTCTCATTTCACAACACATATTCGAATGTGATTGTTCTTCAATATTTATAATTTTTTAATTAACCCATGAGTTGTTTTTAAAGAAATCCAATTTCCTGCACATAATTGTTGCTGTTGATTTAACATTCTGCCTCCTCTCCCCATTATCAATCAGGCAGATGGAAAAAAAAAGAGTGGTGTGAAAAAAGAGACCCAAGTTGCTTTGTGAAAATTAATTTTCTTAAGTTCTGAGCGGCAGACTTAGCAGGTGAGATTTCCCTGACAGATAGAAGCAGCTGGATGGAACCCACTCCTCACTTCATCAGACTCAAACCCAGTTTTTATTTTCTCTAGATTTTTAAACCGTATTTAAATACACTGTATATCTAGAACTCCATGGTTAATATTAAGTCTGAACAACTCTGACAATAACATTTCGTGTCACCATTTTCCATTCAATTAAACACACTGACAACTGAAATAATGTTAAGTTATAAATGTAACTAGCTTTAAATGTCGCTCACCGTTAAAACATTTTAATTTCGTAGTCTCTAGAAGTGAGTTCAGGTATGGAAGTCCAACCCTCCAACCCTCGTCTTTCTTTTAATATTATTTAGTTTAGAAATACTAATACTTACTCCATTCATCCATCCATCCATCCATCCATCCATCCATCCATCCATCCATCCATCCATCCATCCATCCATCCATCCTTAATCCATCCATCCATCCATCCATCATCCATCCATCATCCATCCATCCATCATCCATCCATCATCCATACATCCATCCATCCATCCATCCATCCATCCATCCATCCATCCATCCATCCTAAAACTGAGAGAGTTTTATTTTATCTGCGTGCAAACTTGCAATTATAATTATTCAAAGAATGGACTGTTAAACTCTAAGAACTAAGGAGAAATAGGGGGTCTTTTCTCCTATCATTTACTTTACTCGCCTCCACATTAAACCAGACACCCTGGATATATGTGAAAATTAGATAATTGAGACCACCTACAACAAGCTCAATTATCTCATCTTGCATGGGGGGGAGGTAATTTTAGCCAAATTAGGGCAGTCATTATTGTCACAGACAACATGGCTCTAGTTCCCCCCCCCCCGTTGACACACAGGGCCACCAGCTCCTGCCCTTTGCTTTTGTGAACAGACGCTAAATCAGATTTATCATTCAAATTGATTCTTGCTAAATTGAAAGAGATAGCAGAGACAAGCCTACTGATGCAGGTTATCCCGCCTCTCACAGTCACGCCCCGCAGTCGTTCCCCACATCAAAATCAGCCCAACGCGGAGAAACGAGGCTGTTTGTGGCTTTTCACTCCAGCTGGGATGAAATAATTGAATCACTACGCGTTTACAAACAGATCTGTTGGCACTTATTATCCCAGCATGCTGTCCATCATGTCACAGTGTGCCGTTGTTTTCCCAACAATCCTCCATGTGCACGCATGACATGTGCACGCCTGACATGTGCACACATGCAGGCACAAGGACCAATTACAATCCAATTCCAGAGGACTAGTATGGGGTGAAGATTGTCTGTGGCCCCGGAGCCAGCAGAGACTCGGGAGTATGACACTTATTAGAACTTGATGCCGGCTGCACAGGGAAACACACAACTCCTCCAAAAGAACACTCTCATATCACCTCCAAATGGACAGGACTCTTTCTCTAATATATTCTTTATAACAAAGGGAGGAAGCTCAGGCCATGTAGGAAAAGAATACGGTACAGAAATGTTGGGCTTTGCTGCTAACAGGTCAGGTCACATTCTTTGTAGTAACTGTTAATATCAATTTATTAATACGAGTAAATGTAATCATTTTTCATCCTTCAGACAAAGGTATATAGTACAAGTCTTGCTGTGTTTCCTCCTGACTATCCAATGAGCAAAAACCAAGATCAGACATTGAATCAAAAACCACCCGGAATACATTTATTTTTTTCCTCTAAAGATGAAAACTAAATTAAGACCTTTAAAACAATTTTGACGTACATTGAGGAGAGGCAGAAGAAAATATGTTAATATGCAGGAATTTAAACGGTGAAGCTTTCCCATCCAGACATGCTAAAGCTTTTTCAGGAAGTCATAGTGGCAAATCAGTTACTAAAAACAACAAATAACTGTTAGAAACTCTTTAGCTGGTTTTTATTAAGCTCAATTTTAGTGAAAATAAGTTGATCCTGAGAGAGTTCCCAAAAATCAGGAATCGCGTATTCAACTAGGCCACTTTTTGCCTTTAAAATGCACCTTGCAATGTCCTAGAAGCCTTAAAAAGTGGAAGCTGTGGCCGTTTGAATGTTCCCATTACTTTGCCAGTTCCCAGAGTGCTAAACATTAGGCTTACTGCCAAACAACACAATGTGGTAAAACTAACTGGTTCTTAGCACAACCTGCCCACCGTCTGTTCTTATCCATATGGCCAATTTGTCTCCCACACTTCCACGCAGGCAAAAACCACCGAGCACACGCACACACACACACA
>CAJRST010007779.1:17371234-17444720 GCA_907169785.1 Menidia menidia | reverse complement strand
ACACACACACACACACACACACACATGCATATGTCTGTCCCCTTTTCCAGAGATGGAGCTGTCCTCACACATTCCCTCTGTTGTTCTTTTCATCCCTTTTTCCACCTTTCTTCTCACCTCCTCTTTTCCCGGGCCCTGCTCTCCATGCCTCGTTCCTTCGTCCCCTGTATCTCTGTTTAGTTCACTCACAAATTTAATTTGCTTTGACATTCACTGTTTGGCAAGTCTTTTGTCTGTCATTTCACAATGAGCTGCTAAGTAAGCTATTTGGTTTGTGCTGTCAGCACCGGAGTGTCATCCGGCTTTGAGGTTTGCTCCTGGATAATTGGATGGAAGGATAACTTTGAAGAAAGCAAACAAAAAAGCAGAATCTTGATCTCAGTGATACCTGAAAGCTATTATTTGTAGATGTTTAGTTTTTTTCTTAAAGCTGAATATGTTTCCAAAGCTGCCAAAAGGGAGGTGCAGTTTAACAATCAGATGTGTGATCATCACCAGTCTGTATCAGGATTGCATTTCTTTGGCAGGATTGTGAAATATTTGCAGACAGGTTGGACGGATAGGTTTGGAACGGTTACCGGTAGTTGCATCAGTCAGACTGCAAAGTTAAAAACACATCCCTGTTCTTTTTTCTCTGAGTGAAGGCAGAAACAAATGTACACGTCGGCTCACTTTAACTGCATTTTTAAGGCCGAGCAGACCAGTTACGCTCTACAGGGGCTATTCCACTTTATTTGTGAGAGATGAAATTTGGAAGTGTCACTGGATTTGTAGAAGAAGAGAAGACTGACCGGCTTTAATTCTCTCCCTCTGTCGGTGGGCAGAACTCTGAGCATACTACTGTCCTGGACAGTTATCCATCAAAGATTTTCACAGGCATGGAAAGTTGCAGAAAATATTCATGCATTAGATTAATTATGTCCAATAAAACATCTGAAACAAAGCAGCAATTGTTGAATCCTAGAATCGGATTTCTTTTTAAAGATGGTGTCCGTCTTTCCAGCCAAACTACAAACACGTCAGGTTAAATGAAGCAGTCCACCGGACGCCCTTCCTGAGACAACCCTCACATCTATCTGGGCCTGGAACCGGCACAAACAGGACACCACCCCACATTTGAGGCTGTAAAGTATCCGGTAGGACAATGTCCTCCCTAAAGACACCTGGTGGGCTCAAACCAACAGCCCACCTATCGGCAGAGACTGATGACACACCCTGAGCCACAGCCGCTCGGGTTTCTTCTTTAAAATGTTGTTTTATTTTGTTGTTAGAAGCTAATGATCTGGCAAACACTTACTTTCTTAGTGGTGTCCACACTTTTAAGGAGGCACAATTAATTTGATGACTTCCCCTCAGCGGGGTGTTGTGCCTTAACCCAACGATAAACAGAGGAAATAGTCTAATAAAATGTGTTACTAACCTAGCATAAACCTTCAAATTAGAATTGAAAAAGTTGTTGAGACTTTCAAACGTGTTCCTCACGATCGAAACAATCTAAACACAAACGATGGTTTACCCTCCCCCTTCCCCCGTAGGGTAGAGCTCCACAGGCTAATGTACTAAATATTATTTAAGGGTGAAAGGGACAAAACCCCAGCATTGTTTTCAGGTGAAGGACTTCTGCCTTTGATTCCCTTTGCTAATTATTACAGAACTTGGAGAGTCTCATCATTTATATAATCCAGAGATAGCGTTACAGCAAAATGTTGCTGAGACAGTGAGAGTGTGGGTTATTTGAATGCATTGATAGGAAACATATCAGTGGCATTTTTCTGAGTGATGATTTGGTCCACAGGCAACAGATTTACATTTATAGGTCAGCTAAATCGATCTTAAAAATAGTCCATCTCATCTATTCCTCTTCCTTCTCTTTTAAAGTCATTTGGTAAGTCCCCTCTGACTCCCACTACCTTCCTCCCCCCTCACACTCTCAGCACGGGGCCGGCCGCTCATCACCAGGCTCTTAATGAACCGGTTTGCAGCAGCTATAGCGAACCGCCCGCTGCTTCTCTGCCTCCAACATGTGAGCACCAACCCCGCTTTAGCAGGAAAAAGCCTAGTATCTCTGTCCTCGTGTGACACTAACAGACCAAAGAGATGCAGATGTCTGGCTGAGGGGGCTTTTCTCTACCGAAATCTGACAAACAGGACGTAGCACACAGCGTGCTGAGTCAGCGCTGACACAGGGGTTTGACCTGAGCGTATCACGCAGAATATGTTACACACATTCCTTAAAAGTTATGATCACTTTTGTATTTATTTTTGGGTTAATATATTTTCATTAGCCTGACCAGGAGCTGACACGACTCTCCTGGTCTAGGTAATATAACACAAACTTTCAAACGTTTGACATTTTGTCGTTTGGTTTTTGTCTTCATTCCTCTGTGTGCTACTTCTTTGTTGTGAGGGTGTGTGAACCCTTTCATTCATCATGAATGAAACATCCCATGTGTCCTTGTCTGCTCCTAAAGGGGTCTGACAATGTCAAATTCTTACCAAATCTTGAAAGAAATCTACATTTCCAAACTACAAAAATATTCGGCTGAGATTACTGTGCTGCATACGAGACAATAATCACCTCATATCTAACATCATCCATGATTTCGATCTGTGTTCCTTTTGGTAGCATCATAGGATCTTTGTGGGGGGGACTGAGTGAGCCTGTGTTGTTCAGACTCCTTGAGCTGAGCCTTAAGTTTCATTTCTGCGTGCTGGGTTAAGTGCCCCATCATGTTGTTTCACCTCTCCATGTTTGCATCCTGCTGCGAGACGCACAAGAGCGCCTTTAGAACAGGAAGAACCACAGGGAGGAGTGTGTGAGCAGCTAAAGGCATCTGGATGACTCAGAGCTAAATTAGCTGTGATGCTCCTGGAACAGAAGAGCTGAAACTTTAGAGTTCAGTGTGAGGTGCCGTCTCTCTGTAGTGACTCCTGCTGTGTGTGTGCAACTTGCAAATTCATAGCTTCATCTCTTGAATAGGGGACAGTTTGTTTGGCTTTATTTGATTTGGTATATGAAACAAAATCCCTCATTTTAGAGGAAATTCAAGATACACATGAAAAACCATTCAGAGGTAACTCGAAACATGTAACCTAAGTAAAACAATGTGAGAGCATTGCCTCTAAACGCATCGTGGGAATGTATGGCCCAGTGAGCAGGGATGAAAGATCTGTGACATTGTTCTACTGCAGCATCACATTATTCTTTAAAAAGCAGCAGCCCGAACTGACCTGAGAGCAGTGTTTCACCAGGATTTTCTTATGGTGAAAAAGGGAATTCAAACTTGGAAAGTTGCATGTAAACTGTCTTAACTTAATCTCTCTTCCCCTCTTTAAAAGAAACCACTTAGTTTTGATAGATGGAGCTTTGCATTTTTTAAACATATTTTATGACAGGTTGCAAAGCCCCCAAAGTTATTCGAACCCATTCCATTTTTTTTAAGGACAGTATCTCTTTTGAATTCACCTTCTATCAAAATGACACATTATTCCCTACAACTGTAACCAGCTTAGTTTTTGATGAAGGTAATACATAAATCCTGATTTTTCTGCCTCTCTGCATTAGGATAATTCATTACACTTGGACTTAATGCAGGCGTTATTTTAGGTGGATTCTGTAGAACACAAACTAAATCTAATTCGGTTGGGCTTTTTTTTTGCTCAGTGATCTATTGGCCAGCTCTCAAGCTGTGTTGGGAAAATGAAGTGACTGCTGGTCAATCTGGAGTATAAATTAATCCTGAAAACACCTCCAGAACACCACTCTGCCTGTGTAAGAGAGAAAAGGTGTGTGTGTTCATAGTGAGCTGATCAGAAAGTGAATAACCGGCCTTTCTCCAAACTTTCTGCTGAGGCTTTGTGTTGTGTTGTGTGAATGACGTGGAGCTGACTTCTCCCCGCCTGCTTCCTCAGATGTGGCTTTATGCTCCCAACGCTGTTTAAATAGGAATGAGTTATTACACCCACTCCATATGGCCATTTACACATCTCCCCCCAGCAGGTCTCCAGCTGACTGACCAGGTGTGTGTCCCCCCCAGAAGCCTTATCAGCCCTCTAACTCACACACAACAACAATCCTCTTATTAGCTCAATTCTGCCAGAGGGAATTAGTTTTTTTTCTTGATAACAATGAACTAAAGCAGTGATCATGGGCCTTGTTAGGAGGCATCAGCTTCCTCCTGAGCTTTGTTCCCTCTTTGTCAGTAAGATGATTTTTGAGCAGCTATCATCCAGCTTTGTTTTCACATCTTTGTAATTTCACTTGTTCCCTTTTTTTAAATATATATATTTTTTCCCATTGTCAATTTATCAGTTGTTTAATTTGAGCAGCAAATATTTCTATACATAGGCAGAATGGAGTGTTGATGTTATTTTTTTTAATCCCAGCCAGAAACTGGTCTGGTTGTTCTTTTAAATCCTTCCTCATATGTCTCAGCATACAATAAGCAGCACTTTAGTCTTGGACAACTTTCAACCTCTTAAAGCAAAAACAGGATGTCTCTGTTAACCCCCTTTTCCCACATGAAGGACAGAGATCATTCAACCTTGAGACATTTGGCATTTGTTAGAACGGTGTGAGGACATTACACATATTGGCATTTTTCCCTCTTTTATTTGCTCCCTTGCTGGATCAAAGGGATATTGTCGGTGGATCTTCTGATTCCCCAAGTCGCCTCAGCATTTTCATACATGAAAACCAGGAGTAAGACTTAAAGACTTAAAGACAACGAACAACAGACTATCAGATTTAAAAAAATCAACACTCCCATAATGAGGTTCCTGTGCTGGGGATTAGGTGTCTGGATTCTGTTGGGAATAAATGTGCAGGCATGTCCTCTCAAACTGAACTCCTCCTCCCTGATATCCTGCATTTGCCCTCTCACCAGTCCCCGTGCTACCCCAGCTTCCTCCCACAAACATGCACGTTAGGCTCATCTGAGCTTCTGAATAGCCCATAGGAGTGTGTGCCTGCTTGTGTGTCTTGTTTGTGTCTGTGTGGCCCTGAAATTGTATCTCAGAGTAGTCGCATTCACTCAGTGATGAACCAAATGTTTGTGCAATGTGATAAAGCCAAGTTTTTTTAAACCAAATGATTATCTCAGTTTCACTCCCCACTGAAGCTGCAAACATTTCTTTCTTAATGTAGAACATCACATGCTTATTATATTGCATGATCATATCTCCATGTACAAGCATATTTCTTAAGACTGTAGACATTTGTCCATTTTCCAACCTTATTCGATGGCTTTATTGCTTTACATTTGTGAGTTATTTCCACCCTATCCCTCCTTTTTCCACCTCTCTGTTTGAACCCAGTTGGTCGCCCAGACCAGAGGAAGAATGTGCTGGGCTTCCTTTGTTTCATCCCCGGAGGAAAGGACCAGGTAAACGCTTCAAACAGCCTCAAAGTGCCTCAGTCTTTCCATTTCTGTTATATGTCAGTTGTAAGGGTCTGAAAGAACCCACAAACACACACACACACACACACACACACACACAGGCTGTGTTCAACAGGCAGGTGTGTTCCCTGCTGCTCAGGCTGTTGCTTTCTGGCTGTTTCCATCCCAGAACCACAGGCTTGTTTCTGCCCCGCTGGTTCGTCCACGCTAAGCTCTTTATTCCGCTGATGCTGTCCACCATGGAGGAAAGTTTCTGTTTAAGCTCCAATACCCTGCGACCACCTCTAAAATAAACTCATACATACATATCCCCCTCACTCAGTCTCTCATCAGCAGCCAATCAGGAACTGAATCACTCTGCCTGCGTTAGAGGAAGAGCCTGACAGAAGCCTGTGATTGAACCGCCGGATGAAGCTCCACTTGTCTGGCCCTGAGTTTGGAGTGACACGATGTTTGATGACACAGGAGACATCTGAAGTGACATGTTCACTTAGATTCTCTTGCTTGTTCTCTTTTTGAAACTTCAGGAACCTCTATTATTCAAGGATCCTGGACTGAGTCTGAGGGAACCTAAGGCATGTGAAGCCGTCTGACTGTGAGCTGAGGCTGGATCAGAGGAGGAGCCACGGCTCCGGATACATTAGCAAAGGAACAGTTTTAAAGAGAAAGACACCCAGGTGCTGCCCCAGTTAAAGCCCAGATCTCAGCTCAATAGAAAGGCTGTGGTGAGACCTGAAGAAAACTGTTCATCAATGAAAGCCCACAAACCTGCATGAACTGAAGCGAGCTGTTAAGAAGACGGGCCAAAGAGACACCAGGGGCTGACTTTTCTCAAAGTTCAGATACAAAAGAGAAGTTGAACTGAATGGAGCCACAATTTCTTCTTTTCAAAAGACCGTATAATTTCAGCTCAGAGAAGAAACTGAAATACATTTTAAAAAGCCTTGATGGGGCCATGGACTCCACTTTGAAATGAGCTCGGTGTTACAGCTTTTGTTGCTCTTTGACACATTTATGAGGCAGAAGAGAAGGCGTGATTCGCTTGATTAGAAAAACAAGGAATATTGCAACTAAAGTGTGAAAGGTTCACACCTGGCACATAAAGCTCCCCCCTGTGTATTTAGTATGAATTACATCTTTCATACTGTTCTCTTTTTAATTGATCATTAGGCCTCATTTCTGTTATTTGTAATCTGCGTCTTCCTGAGTGTTTTCTCTCATCTTAACTGAAAAACTAAGCGTTAGCACCTGTCACAAATGATACAAACGCCTCCAAAAAGAAAACAAAGAAAGCTGGAGTCTTTATTAATACTAACGAGGGCTTTTATTTAACTTAAACCTTAAAATTTGCACCTTCATGTTTATGAACCTACCACTGCATCCACTGGTCTGTACTGGCAAATGAAGCCCATCCACCAGCACACAGAGACAACCAACCTGCAACCATAGCCGTTCTTTCATCTAAAAAAGATACACTTAAGTTAATCTGTAAGTAGACACTACAGATCAGATCTTTTTCCTGTGTAATAGGACTATATTTAACCAATACAAACTGTCTGGAGCATCTCTTGTCTTTTGGGAATTGCCCCTAACAAGACACCTTAAAAAAACTGTTCAGCCCTGCTAGAATAGGACCTGTAAGGCATTGTCACAAAAGGCCACGGGGCTTATTGTTCTTAAAGTGTTGCTGGTGTCAGATTTCTCTGCAGAGCACAGCCAGAGGAGAGAGAAGACTGTGAACTATGAGGAAAGCACAGACATCCCAGTCTGAAACAGCCCTCGTTTTTACACATGTTTAAGGCTGGAACAGCTGATCTAATTTATGTGATGATGAGATTAAAGGATTTAGCATATTTGGGTTAGCCAAAGAAAATGTGGCTACCATGTATTCACGTCTCCATTACCCCCGATTAAAAGCTAATGAGAGGAGACAATTTTACTCCTGCTCTGAGAAAAGCTAATGCAGACTAAAGCCTGCCGGCACTTATTTTCCTCAACGTTAATCAGATATTAGCATTAGTGAGGTCACAGGGGTGCCGTTAAAAACTAGGGGGGTGCATTTCTCATGGAGTTTCTGTGACTCACAGCAGGTTTGCTGTTTCAGTCAAGCAAAATATGGACATATAGCTCTAATTTCAATCCAGCATTTTCCCATTTGACTCAGAATCACACTGATAAACATCTTCATTACTAAACTGATTTTTTTCCAACCCGAAATGCTGTAAAAGAACACAAATGCATGGTTAAAAAGAACCTCTCACACAAATTGGGAGGATCTGTGTTGCTATTCATGAGGCCTTGGCTGGACTGTGGAGGCTTTGTGGTTGTGGGCATAACGTGATAGAGCTAATCTAAGGCAAAGCAAGACAGATTTCCAAAATAAAGTGTCAGTAACTGGCTGTTCTGTGACTGAATGATGAGCTGACCATTTTCAGAAGAGTCGGCCTGACAGCCTGGTAGGATGGCTTTTCAATAACTGGTGTGAGTTTGAAAAGTAAACAGCTGGTGATAAGAAAAGAGGAAATGTAATCTTTTCCTAGAAATTGACTTTATGAATAACGAATCACAAAGAGCTGAGACATGTTGAGCCAAGCATTATGAACATCAGACCTCATTTTCTGTAAGGACAATGATGGAGCCAGTTACTGATGGCATACTTGTTTTCTGTCAAGCTTTTTTCTTAGAGATAAAAAAAGAGGATTTCAGTTCCATGTTGAGAAAAAAGGTTTGTTAATTGAAAAAGGCAGCTGGTGTTTGGCCTGAACTGCGTGATGCTATGACGGTATTGATTGTTCTGGAGTTGCTTCTGTTGGCATGAATTAAGTAAACAAGGGGGAGATGTCAAACAAAAGACCAGCTCAGGGATCACACGGCAAGCACCTGATCCATATGAATCACCTGCAGACTGGGAGAAGCATCTAAGTGAAAAAAAAAGGGCTGAAAGTGAAGAGAAACAGAATCAATCAGGAGTCCTGCTCCTGTGAGCGGAGTCATGACTCCCACTTATGTCACAACCTTCAAATGTCATTTTACACCACAGTTCCTCTTCATCTGTCACACTGTCATCTCAGTTTGATTCATTGAGGCTGAAGGAAATGGGAAGGAAAGATGGCATTGAGGTAAGGAGGGAGATGAGGGGAGAAAAGTGTTTTATGTTCAGTGTTGTTTATAAGAATAAAGCCTTAACAAAATGAATACATCTTATGAAATGTTATTGCTACCGTTTCAATAATTAGAGCAGTTTTAAATATATTATTTGGGTTGTTAATATTTTTTGCACATTTTTATGTAATATAAAATGTAAATAGTAGCGATAAGGAACTATTTATTACAGTAGATCATAGTAGTTGTTTTTTGTTCAGTGTAAACAACAGTAGTGATGCAACACTGTATAAAATAGTACAGAATTAGTTTTACGTCACGAGGGTTCACAGAGTGTCTGGAATAAAGTTAAAAAGTACATTTTAATGTGACCAAAGAAACACCCATAATCACTTCCATAGGGTCATCAATTCTTAAGGAGATTAAGGGAATGGAGAGGAATGGATGAGACAAAATAAGAAATTTGAACATGATCACTAATTTAAGTTAAAAAATGAGATTGCAGCCTACAGATACAGTGCACATCTCCGGTATTTTTTCTATTCTAAATTCAGAATATTGATAGTGATGAACTCTGGACCCAGTGCTGGATTCTGGTGCATCATTTATGGAGCACGCAGCTAACAGAAAAAGCCCCGGCTTGGCTCATCGTGTCGCCTCCTGCAGGGAAACTGTTTGTCCCAAAATAAGGATTATATGCGATACAGATTTATGAGCTAAAATGGGTTTCTGTCCCTTATGTCTCTGTGTTGCAGCTGGATATCAGTCCTGCTCTCACTGCTGAATTCTTCTTCTTTTCCTGCTCTCTCAGCCAAAATTGTTGGATTAATTGAAGCTACTTTATCATTCAGATAATGTTCAAATTAGTTGGATAAATTTGGAAGTTAGTGTTAGTTCTGCCCTCCCTTTGATGAGGCACAGGAGTACCTGTCGATAAATAACAACACCTTTTTATGCAATTAATTACTTTGAAATCATAAAATAGTGATTTGTAAAAAGGCCACAGTTACATTATGAAGCAGGCGGCGTGTAGACTGATCTAATTTTAGACCCTAATCCCAACTATTTTGGGTACCTAAATGCTGGAGGGCTTTTAAGTTTGGGTAAGACAAAATTGAATAGAAAAACCTATAAAACAGCATGCAGATAACTTTGGGGTTTATCGGTATTGCTGGAGCTGCAGGTATTCAGAGGCTGTTTTTAAAATGCATGTTAGATATTATATTGTTAGATGTAATGTGAGCCCATAAAACTCTCTTTTAAGTCAATCAGATAAGGATTGGATTAGATTTTCTCTCCAGACTGTAGATCACGTCACTTTATCAGGTTTATTATCCCTCTACTTTTCTCTCTTTGACAAAAGGCATTTAGAGCTCTGACTTTAAGCACCTGGGCGGTTTTTACACATTTAAAGTCCAAATTAATCACAGAAGTGATATCAACTATCTAAGAAGTCATTTGGACCCAAAATAAATACACAGAATATTCCAAACCCCTTAAATGAAGTGAAAGTTAATTAGATAATTTAATTACTAACACTTTTACCTACAGCATGATCCTGGAGGAATTAAGAGGAAATTGACTAACCTAATTCTTTTTTTCTTTTCCTTTTTATCATTACATCCTGGAAAAAAAATCCATCTCACTGTTAAATATAAAAACACATACGAAATGGAGTTTTTGGGCTCTACAGAATAGTTTTACAAAGATAGGAGGGTTTAATGATGAGTGCATCCCATGCTTATTGGTCAGGTGAGTCTGAATCCTCCATGAGTGAAGGATGCTGCTGTGTGTTTGTATCAGGTTTGTTTATAACATTTAATGATATCCAGAGAAAATACACTCTCTTTCCAGGGCATCTGTAACGTGTCATATTCACCTATGATGGACACATTTATGTGAAAGCATGTTGGTATTGATTCTTTTCCCTAAATCTTTATTCCACTTTATACAGGTTTTTTTACTACCTGAGAATGCCTCTTTGGTTTACTACTCTGCTTTAAAGATATGTTTTTTGTGACACGAGGTGACTTGTAAACTTGTTTTATATCCAGAGGTCTCAGATAAAAACAGCAGGTAAGCACCACTTGTCTGGAACGGACAGACTTGACTCACACTTGGCTTATTGTGAGTGTCTAAATCTTCACCTATCGATCAGAGGTGCAGTCTTTCTTTGGTTTGCTGATCTCCACATAAAAACACACATAACAGCACCCACACACACACACACATACAGGACTGTCTCAGAAAATTAGAATATTGTGATAAAGTTCCTTATTTTCTGTAATGCAATTAAAAATCATGAAATGTCATACATTCTGGATTCATTACAAATCAAATGAAATATCGCTAACTTTTTATCGTTTTAATATAGCTGATTATGGCGTACAGCTGAAGAAAACTCAAAAATCCGATATTCTAATATTTTGAGATAGGATATTTGGGTTTTTTAAGCTGTAAGCCATAATCAGCAATATTAAAACAATAAAAGGCTTGTGATATTTCAGTTGATTTGTAATGAATCCAGAATGTATGACATTTCATGTTTTTTAATTGCATTACAGAAAATAAAGAACTTTATCACAATATTCTAATTTTCTGAGACAGTCCTGTAGAGCTGGACACAGCTCTCACCTGTAGATCTTGTATCTGGTGGAGAACCCCTGCTGGAACCTCTCTCTGAACTCGGTGTACTCGGGGCAGCGGTGGAAGGGCCCCTTCTCCGACAGCAGCCAGTCCAGCTGCCCCCGGCTCGGCCTGGCGTTGAAGCCCCATGCTGAGGAGCCGGGGGGGGAGGAGGAGGACGAGGACAGGGCCCCCACGCCCGCCTGCTCAGCCAGGGCGGGCCACGGCAGCCAAACCAACACCCACGGCACCCATAGCAGCATGAAGGAGGACGGCCAGCATCTAGCGGGGCCGGCGGAGCCATAGGAGCACCTCTCTTTTCTCACTGGCCAAGCAGCTGCCATGGTCCCGGTGGTGATGGACTAGGGCACCTGGGACAGGCATTTCTTCTGACAGTCACCTCCCACTGGCCTAAAAAAGGAAGAAAGATTGAACTTTAATTCCATCAAAATGGTGCAGGCATACATTTCATTTTATCATAATATTCTGACTGTTTTCTGATAGTTTGTAGGCAGGATAATGTCTTCCAAAGTGTTTTTTATGCAGTTAAAAATCAGAGCACCGTGTCTTGGTGTTAGCGTTATTCAAATAATGTGTGATCAAATCTTGGTTGTCATTATCAAACCAAGCAGAATATTTAGAAGATGTGAAATCACAGGAGCGCTGACGTATCGGAGCTTCTTCTGAGGTGTTGTTTCAGCTTTTTGATATCTGGTAAAACCCAGTTTGCATTAAAACGGTAAAAGACACTTTTCAACGGCAGCTTTTGAAATGATGCAAATGTCATTTTAGCCGAGAGTATGAATGCTTTTTACAGCCTTTGATTTCATTTCTTAAATGGAGGGTATTATGTGATTGTACCACAGCTGGACTAAATCTGACAAAGGAGAAAAAGCAAAAATATCTCAAAACATGGCATGGCTGTGATGTGGAGATCTATTAAAGCAACAGTCTTTTAGAAATGTGTAATGCTATCTGGAGTATTACTGGGTACACACTGAGCTGTGACTTGTTGTACTCTGACATGCCTGACAGCTTTCAGGCTCCTGAAGACTCTTTGTGTTTTGTTTGGACAGGCTTGTCATCTCATGCCTTTACACATATCAGTAGGTGTTAGCAGCACGCGCAGCACAACAGTCTGAGTGTAAATTCTCCATATCAAAGAGCGCACCTCCCCTCCTAATGCCGCCTTCAGTAGTCAGCCCAGACCAACACAGTTCACCGCGTGAGCACTATTCCTTCAGAGACACTTTAAAAAGCCTTCACAGACTACTTCAGAAAAGCTGAGGCTTGCTCTTCATTTCAATGTTAATGACTAGGAGGCTTGCTGGGAGGGGTCTTCTGGGACAAATCAGCATTCCAAAACAGATATGTAAAGTACCCGAGAAGATGCTTTAAGTGGATTGGGATCCTGAGTATTCCCTGTGTATCACACAAATAAATTAGAGAATTAATTTCAGGTGGATAAATGCAACCCAAGACATGCAAAAATAATACTCAGGGTGCTGCATTTTTAATTTTCACTCACTACACCAAAAGATTGCGGTAGCTTGAGAAGGCAATTAGGAAAGTTATCTGTCAAACAAATGTATGAATGCCTTTAAAAGAAAGATGGATGAAAACGTGATGAATGAGTGCTCTGCTGCCCAGAGGAAAAGCTGCTGGATATTAAAAATGTGCAGACGTTTAGTCATATAATTACTCCAAAACGCACCAAACGTCAGACTTACACTTACACAGTCAGCAAAGTCTCACAGAGATGTTCAAACACCATAATAAACATTTATCAAATAACTCATATCTGAGAAAAAGGAGATTCTACTTTTTTTGTCTTCTGTTAGCAATTAGAAAAAAAAAACTTCACAAGGAAATGTAGAAAACTATTCTGTTTGCTGTGCAATTTAGCAAATGAATTTAGCAAAGTAACCAAGGCTTATTCAAAACTAAGATCAGATCCTTCTAAAAAGGTTTAGAGCTGAGCTTTGGACAGGAAAGCGAGTAGTGGCTGTTCATACTGTGAAAGGAGCAGAAATACATTTCTGTTCCACATAGCAGTTTATATATGTTCCAAAACAGTACCGACCGGTTTTCCAGCTCAAGGAACTACAACATTTGCACATCAAATACACATCTATTACCTCTTAAAGAAGATTATTCAACGTTCACCACAGTTAAATGAAGATTCCCCACATTTGCCAGCCTCCTGAAACCCCCCCCTACCCCCCCCCGCTAATGATGCGATGCATAAAACATGCTGCGAATGCCAGCAAGACAACAGAGGGAAAGAGTGAATTTTAGCCCTGACATTTCATGTTCTCTCTGAAATATTCATGCACCCTTTGCCTATTTACCTCTCTGCCTGACCTGATCCGGGGGAGCGGGAGGTAAAGCTGGAAGCTATGGCCATTTTAAATCTATACCGCCCGGGGGGGAGGGAGGGGGCGTGCAATCTGAATGTGAGGGCGTCCAGGTGGAATGAAAAATCTGATCACATGTCACGCTTAAATAACATCCCAGATTCGGCAGAGTACAGTGGAGCAAAGGCTTATTATTGCTTATACGTAATAATCCTCGCCAGGCTTAGCAGGCAATGAGTTGGAGCGTGTTTGCACAAGACAAGTGGGAAAACGGGGAAATGAGAAACATCCAGCAAACAGGGAAGGAGGAGTACAAGAAAACAAGGCCAGGCATGGGGAAGGTTTACCTGGGGGAACTCTTTCCATTAATTTCCCCACTAGCCACTAAGTGGGGGAGTTAAACGCTGTGGTCAAAACTGACCTGGCGGCTGGGGGGGCGGATAATTGTGCAGGGACGCGGGTCCCTGCTTCTCTCTTCATAAGGGAGTCAGGCACATTTACAACCTCAGCAGCAGAATTCATCAGCTCACTTTTTGCAATTACCACAGCGGAGCATCCCTTACTGGATCTGGCACACGCATATGTTTCATCTTTTGACTCCACGTCCGTGCGTGTGCGTTGGTGCAGAGTGTGCGTTGGTGCAGATTGTGTGTTTTTCTGTTCTGTGCACCTGGGCTGGGCCTTTGGCAGAGATCAGAGCTGGTGGAGGTCCATCAGCATTAGAGGCCAGCTGTATTCTAAACCCCACCAGCTCACTACTCGCCTTTCTCACCATCTATGCGAGTCAGCAGTAACGGCCCACCAGCTGCACACCTGCCCCCCCCCCCCCACCCCGTGTTAACTCAGACCTGCTCACCACACGACCAGGCCGAGGGGCTTTTGAGTGGTAGAGAGATCTGGATGCACTACAGCACAGGAGGAAAAACAGGAGGACAACTAAAGGAATAGGAGAGCAGAGGGAAATGAGCAAGCAAATGAAAAGAAGAAAAATCTAAAAAGAAAGCATGGACATGGCGGAGCTTAAACCTACATGTAGAAGCAGCTTGAGTTTGGGTGTGAAAAGAAATACTGGTCTCAAAACAGCATTTATCATAGATACCATTACTTAGTAGAATTTGGGCTATTTTTTTAACCCAGACTCTTGTGTCTGACCTCTGCTTTTCCAATAGCAGTGGCCAGGGGAGCAGCTTTGGCTATTTGAACTATCACATCACCTTAACTTCCCTTATTGAAATCGCACAGACACTTGAGATGTCTGAATAGTTTATTAATAGTTGTGGTCAGTAGCATTAGCTTGAGGGGATAACTTGAACCTTGATATTCCATTTGATAAGATCGTCTGAAACAGGAAATCCATGTGATTCTTGCCTCTCACTAAGTTCTGATCCAGGCCCACTGGGCTCTCCAGAACAGCACCAGCTCAGCAAACATTGAACCAAGTTCATTGATTTTTCCAAAGCAGCATGTTGACAAATCCAAGTCAGAGAGAGGAAAAAATGACATGATTACAGCAGGAAATGGTTGATAACCAAGCTTGTGCTAACTGCCAGTGGTCATGATTTATGAGGCCTTCTTAAGACAACTCACCCAGGATGAAGAAGAAAGACTACAGATAAAAAAACAGAAGCAGTGTGACCTGCAGTTAAAGAGTGTGGCGGCATTAAGCAGGGTGGAACAATAAAATACAGACATCAAAGTGCATCTGATTAAAAGAGTAAAAGAGAAAGATGTAATTAGCTTTTTCTCTGCTAAACAGCGCCTACAGGCTGAGTCCTGAACAGGCAGGTGGTGGTAACCCTCTCACGCTCTGATGCACAACACGTATTCAGACTCGTGCACGGCGTGCTGAGTAGCAGACTCAGCTCCATGTCTGGGGCCGCGTAATGCTAATAATGTCCTGAGACACTCTCTGACGGCCTGCTGTTTGGAACTGGAAGCCCTAAATAAAATGATGTGCAGTGTTTTCTTCCTGCCTCAGTTCATAACAGCTCACGTTGCATCCATCATGGTTTGTGTGCGCATGTGCACGGAAGCGCGTCTCTGCATTATCAGTGGGTCCGCTGGCCAATTTCCAGCTAGAAAATCAAACAG
Source organism: Menidia menidia (assembly GCA_907169785.1). Classification (NCBI taxonomy): domain Eukaryota; kingdom Metazoa; phylum Chordata; class Actinopteri; order Atheriniformes; family Atherinopsidae; genus Menidia; species Menidia menidia. The sequence goes on along the minus strand of CAJRST010007779.1, from coordinate 17,429,146 downwards.
CCATATGGTCAATTAAGGGCCATCAATACCTTCGTTAACATCTTCTCCAGCTGATGATGAAGAAAACAGCAGCCTGTCAGAAGCACGTTCTGCTTTAAGACCTTTTAGCCTGGCTGGAACACACATTGTTGTTCAGCGTCAGACATTTCAAAGTTGCTTTGGGTCACATGATCTTGAAGAGCTTGTCCTAACACAGAGACTTGCTTGTTTTAAACAGTACAACAGAACGGGAGCCTGGGGCCTGGGGCAAAGGTTTGTGCTCCCCTGGTTCTCAATAGTTATAGTTTATTAATCAATAACACAAATCGTTAATCCCATTAATCAGTTCCACAAACTATTTAGCCACAATGCATTTGACAGGAAGTGGAAAGGTTATGCTGTGGTCAATACAGCGGATTGATTAAATCCTCCTGCTAAGTGTGGTATCTAAATGTTCTGCTCCAGGAGCTCCTGTCCTGCAGCTTATGGCAAAAAATGCATGTACAGTTGGTAAATAATTCAAAATCTCTGCGTAAAGGTGAAATATATGTGAGACTGAACCACTGGTGCTGAATTTGCTCTCTTACCAGCAGTTCCCAGCATTTTCTTACCAACTTATGCAACAAATTAGCAGCAATGGGATTAATCCTAAAAAAGGAGTAACCCCAACTGTATGCGATTAACCTACAAATGAGAAGAATTTGTGAATAAAATTGCCAGTTAAGTACTTTTAGTGGGTTGCAAATTATGTAAATTGTGCATTCTCAGACCAAACAGACTCAGCTATTAAATAAACACACGCACACACACACACACACACACACGCACAAATATATATGTATATTAGTAGATATAGTATAGTTTCTACTATTGTATAGTAGATATGTATTTTCAATTTTCAGAACAACTTAAATAAATACTAATATTTTTAATAGATCTGAAACAAGCTTGAATGGTATAATTTATCCACTCTATCTCTCTTTCACAATACTTTTCTCCCTTCTTCATTAGTTCCGCTTTTTTCCCCCCTGCAAACCATTTGTCCCCTCCCTCCCTCATCCATTGGGCTGATAATTACGCAGGCTGCTCACTCCTGAGTCGAGCTGCCCCATAAAGTCCATATATGCATACTGCAACATCGCCTTTATTAGCTGCTAGCTAGTTTAATCCTTTCCAAATAGGTCCACCCAGAGTCAGCAGGGCCTCTGTTGATATTCTGCCAGCAGCAGCAGAAAGCAAATTCTGGTAATTGAAAAGACCCGAGAGGGATGGTGAACTCAAATTACAACCTAACACACGGCAATATAGGCAAACCTGAGGTTATGTTTGAAATATACATGAGAGTCACTTATTCCTGAATATCCTTGTGCAGGAATAATCCACGCTCCTAGTCACAGTAATGATCCAGAGTGGTCACTCAAGGGACGTGTCAGAGGTCTGTTAAAGCCAAGCATTGAGGAAACTCTATGAAGAAAAATATACAAGTCAGTGGAGTCTATGATAAATGTTATGTTCTTAAAGTCATTAAAAAGAAAAATACAAAGCTTTATTCAAATAAATTCCACTGTTTTCAAATGTCATGGCCAGCAGTTCGTTATGGAAGAGGTCTAACACAACTCCTGAACCTCATGTGGAAAAGGGAGTAAACAACCATCTGATGAAAAGCTAATGGTGAGATAAATTCACCACATACACATTTAAGATGGGGACGATTCTTCATCTGTAATGTTCTGAGAAGCTTTTGGCTCAGTCTCACTGTTACAATTCATTCTTGTTTCTACAAACAAAGTCCTCTCAGACTAGTCAAAGAGGCTTTTTAAACTGCTGCACTTCAAAAACCTTCAGAATTCAGGGAAAAGCTTTCTGTTAAGAAAAGCTTTATGACAATAATGTCAAGCTCTTTTCTTATAATCAATGTCAAATCTGTCACAATAAACATGATGACTCCATTATCATGAAACAAAAAATATTGTGGAAACTGGCGCTGGCTTTGTGTCTCTATTGTGTAACTTGGAAATAGTCTGCCCAGTAATGAGACGGAGTTTGGTTATGAAACTCCACCTCACTGAAGCTATGTTTAGTATCACAATCTGAGTTATGTGCAAATGTTTGAAATGGGTTAGCGACAAGGTTAACATTTGTGAAAATAAACTTCTTGCAGCAGCTAAATATTAAGGAAGAATTGAAAAGATGGGGCAGAAATGGCTGTATCATAGCTGCTAATTACTGAATCACCCCGAGTTGATGCTAAATATACTCAGTGCTGTCGGAGACCTGGAGCTCTCAAACAATATTAACAAGCTCCAAGCCAAATCTTCCACTCTGAATAGCATCTTTACATATCCAAACAGCGGGCAGATAATTGAGCGAGCTCTGAGCCCGTGTGGGCCGTCGTGCTCACCAGTCAGACCACGTACACGCACAGGGCAGCTCTGCAATTAGCACTGGTCACAATGAAGCTGTACTGATTATCCCCAATATCATTCTGACAAAAGGGCTCTGACCAAAAGCACGAACCAGCTACAACGTCATTGTGAAAACAGCTTAGCCGATTCACATGTTGGACAAGCTGGTTGCTAACAATGCCACAAATAGGTCAATTAGAGAAAAAAAAAACTATCCATTAATGAGCTTATGGCAGCTTTTGTAGATCTGCTGCTGTTTAAGTGAGCAGATATGAAAATCATAGTTGACAAATCTACTTATTGTCTTTACAAACACAACACATCTCCTCTGGTATTCATAAATGCTGACGCACGATTCATTTGTGAACGTTAAAGTGTTCAATTTTCATTTCTGACAAAACAAGAAAACCCCAAATCAATAAGCTGTTGCCACTATCAGGACTACTGGTAATCTCCATTAACAGTCTGAGTATCTTGGTTCAAGTCAAAGGAAGGCTGTGAGGGAACAGTTTGCTGTTTATGAAGATAACTTCAGCATTTAAGGCCCATCACATGATTAATGTGATAAACCATGATGTTAGAACAAGTCCAACGATTGTGGACTTCCCACTAATTTGCTTTGAAGAGATGCTGGGTTTTACAGAGTGAGTGGATTTAGAAAAAAATGCATTTGCTGTCACAAAAGTGCATGTCAATACTGCAATCTTTGTGTAAGTAAAGAGGCAAAAATCCATCCTTTTATATCTACTGCTTGAGATCTTACCTTTTTATTGATTTATTTATCTACAGCTTAATCAAATGTACGTTATAGATTTTGGTTTTAAACATATCATGGATGTATTTTTAAGTGAGATCGACTTCATGGTGTCAAACTAATGTTGACAAGGGCCATGCCATCCGCTTATAGCCCATTTCACACGATAAGTAATTGCTGCCCGGACCTCATTCATCTTCCATAAGTGGTGAGCAGGCAGGTGGGGAACCACGGGATGTCCGGCAGCTGAAACCCCTCCGGTCTGTGTTCAGTCCCCACACAACTGCCCAGCCAGAGTTTAATCATCTAGAAGTTTCTTCACTTGACCTTTGAAAGGATGTTTAATCAGGAGAAGGTTAATGACGTGCACTAATGCTGCGCTCTTCTGTGTCATTGACTTGGATACGATCCCTGTTGTGACAAAGAGTTGAGGACCACTGTAGAGCAATATGGGGAACAAATCACAACTTTAAAAGCAATTATCAAGAAGTTATTCAAAGTACACACTATCATGTCTTCAAAGCTGCACTTTAACATCAAATCAAATGTCAGTTGTCCATGATAAAGCGAAACACCCACCCTGACTGGAGATGGTCCCCACCAACAGGAGAAGATGCTACAAAATGACCCATGAGCAGCAGCCAGAGAAAACAACATTATCTCCTGTGAAAATCCTTCTTTAAGGACCACTCCAAGTCAATAAACAGCAGCTTTTTCACAATGTTCTGCAGTAAAACACTACGGCAAATTTCCAATGTCAGATTTTGGTCGCACAAATGATGAAATAAAAAGAGCTTTTGGTGCAGTTTATCTAATTTACCATTTTTCTAAAGAAATATAAATTGACTATATTTTCAGGAAAACATCTGGACATCAGAGGTGATTTTCATCTTCAGGTACAGCTTGCAAAGCAGTTCTATTTAATCCTTTGAAAATCCTTTGGAAATAGCTTCAGAGGAGGAAAGAAAATGAGAGTGAACAGCTACAGTTACAAGTTTCACACATTTAACTTCTCACACACCTTAAGGAGGAACTATTCTAAACTCTGCTGGCTCATCAATTCTAGTCACATTACCTCGGTTTAAGAGGCAGAAAGTTTCTCTTTCACCTTGTCTCACCAAAACAAAATGAGAAATGGTTGTGCTCAGAGCTGTTGGCAGTGGCATTAGCTGATGGTCTGCAATCAACAGCCACCTGCCTCATTAGATACAGGTAAGGACTACCTATGAACTTTAAATTGGCCTGTAAATTAGATAAAAATGACCAAACTCAAAATTGACCTCAGAGTTTAAAAGTCAGAATTGATGCACATTTAACTCTGTGTCAAACTTAGTTACCAAACCCTTTTTGATCACACTACATTTCATGCATCACATCACGCCTGTTAAGGGTTGTCATAGCTACCAAACATGTATGCACATTATATTTGAGAGTGTTGAAAATAAGCAGCTGTTACTGACTTTAAACTGTACCTGTTATGTCAGTATATGCAGTTTAGTGATCTGTGCCATTATCGGTGTTGCAACAAATAGAAAAGGTTTTCCTCTTATTAGTGTTTGAATATGAAATACTTGTTTATATAGAAAACCACGGCAGGCCCTAGGATAGGTTTTTGGCACTAGATTTGTCATCATTGGTAAACATTACATTGTGCTTTCATCACAGTGGAGTTTTCTGAAGCCATTTCTTAGGCACTTTGTTCTTTTTTCCCGTGGCCAGATAAATGGGCTCTCTTTTCATGAGGCTCCTATGGGTCAGATAGCATTCGTTCTAATCCTCCTCGTTCTTTTATCACCTGGTAAAAAGACTTGATATGGAATCTCAATACTTTCCTTTGTTCCGTATGCACTGTCCTCTTAAATAACCTCTATATCCTGCGGCTTCTGATAAACAATGTAGCATCTGTTGCATAATTCAGAGGCCTTACATTTTCTGTTTGTTTGTTTTTTTTGTTCCCTATTGTAAGCCAAAATGAAAAATGTTATCCTATTACATGGTTCCATTCCAGCCTCATTATTCACTGGCACTTGTGTCACGCTGCAACCCTTTCAGAGGTCCGGCCTCTGAAAGGGTTTTAATATTACAGGTCCCTGCACGTGGATTTATGAAAGCAAAGGGCAACACCGTGCAGTGGTGTGGTGGCCTTTCCTATTCGCTTTACCTGTGTGTGGTGGAGGCAGTCTCTGGTGTGATTGCTTTGATTCCCATCTGGGAATGGGTACAAAAGGCCAGGAATGATGTGACCTTGTCATAATAGAATTATGCTCTTTGTTGGGAGTGCATTGCTCTCAGTTATGTTTCTTAATGAAGAAAAAGGCAAAGCAGTGGTCTCGTCTGTCTGATGAGATGTGGAGCATGTGGAAAACGGAGCTTCAACACAAACCTGATCTCAGCAGAAAAGCTGGGAAGAGATGGTTGTTTGCATTCTTATTTCCATCCATCCATCTATTTTATACACTGCTTATTCCCACCAGCATTATGGGGGGGCTGGAGCCAATCCCAGCTGATAAGGGGCGAGAGGAGGGGCACACCCTGGACAGGACGCCAGTCCATCGTATTCTAATTTATTTTTTCAAGATGAAGCTTTTCTTCTTGAGAGGGGCGTCTTTCTTTTTGCTTCATATTAACCGGACCAATGGAATCTTGTCAACTACAAGCAGCAGAATGTATTTTCTTAGATAAACATGTTGGTGGATCAATAAAAAGCATCTCAACCCGTTCACACAGTTGATTTATCAGCATGTGATTCATCAGATTTCCTCTGGGACTTAGGGAGCCCTTGTTAAACAACATTGTTAATTTTCAAAAGGCGTTCTTGGCTACAAGTAAAAAGAAAGGAGTGACTGAAGGCTTGTTTGTCCTTCCAACATCATTACTGGTGACCATTCCTCCATTACAACACCATATCAGCAGTTTCTATCACTTCATGGAAATGTGTTTAAAAGGTCCCTAAAACAAAACCGATGTACTGGTGTCTTGGGTCTCAGCAGGTATCTGGAGCTCAGTGTAACAACACAAACGCATAGAGAGCTTATCGCCGATAGCATCAGAGATAAATAGCTTTTTTAAATGATCTCATCCACTGGGATTCCTATAGAAACCCATTTAGCTTGCAGCCCCGCTCCGTAATAATGCCTGAAGAGGTCATGTAATTGCTTCATCAAGCTGCAGCGTTAACGCTTCATTTTGCAAAGCAGAAAATGCAGTAAGAAAAGGCCCAGAAGGCATCGGTGCAGTATTTAACCTCCAAGGATGACAATTCAGTCAAGTCTAATGGGTTCGCTCCAAAACAAAAACAACAGTCAAGTGTTTTTTTTATTTTTTGCTATCAGCACCTAATGTTGAGGTAACAATAAGATTTAAGGTCATTGAAAAAAATATAAATGGGAGAACACTCCCATGATCTTCAGCTTAAAGATTCCCTCAAAGCACCGTTTGTCAAACTATTCTTTATCACACACTCCAGACAATCATTTGATTTGGCTCCAACGAATTTTGGGCTTTATCTTTTCTGTGATCTTCACCTTGAGAATAATCCATAAGAAAACATCCAGTAACAACTTTGCTCTCCTTCTTAATTAGGTTATTGGGATCCTTTTGGCCCCGGTTGCAAAAGCCCTGTTAGAGCTGCACTCCAAGCAGACCCAATTATCAGCAGGGCACGAGCAACACACACAGCTAATTGATAAGCAAAATCCCTCCCATAATTAGAATGTTTAAGCAGAGTCAGACTGCATCTGCAGCCTGAACTCTCCTCGATTCTCTCCTCAGGATGTGGAACAATAGCAGGCCCCTCCTAAAGCCTTATAGATGACTGGTGAATGGTTAGATCACACTAGCTGTGACGCTTTGCAACATGGGCATGTTCTTGCTTTTTTCTCTAAATTGTTCAGATTATTGTCGTGGATAAATCTTCAGATCAAACCCTTCATGTTTGCTTCAGGGGATTAGTTAATGCTGCAGACAAATCTTCCTTCTCAGTAGTGAACCCATAGGTGCCATTTGAAGGTCTATATCATAACTGATATCATTCCCAGAGAGAGAAAGCCTCCAGAGCTTTGAGACTTGAAGCACGTAATGCTAAACGTATTTAAATCTGCTCCCACTTTCCTCCCTCATAAAATAATCACATATGATACATGATGTATGAAACTCATTGGACTTTCTAATTAGACTCTTTCCACGGTGTATTTTTCCACAATATGTGCAATACTAAAAGGCTAATACCCACGAGGACGTGCTGTTATTTACTGTTTACCTTGATTTGCTGTACAAGACAGATGTGCAGCCAAGGTACTCACAGACGAGTACAGAACATCCTCAAGGGTATGGTGGCATTTAAACAAAGACTTCTGGTGCGTATGCAGATTGTTTAGCAAAACGTCTGCTTTAAAATGGTGAACACAAGCCAGAGTAACACACCATGCCTCTACAACCTTCTGCCCTCTTCAGGAAGTAAAGAGAAAGACCAAATAAAGGCAAATATCAATACTCTTTACAATGAATTGCAGCTTGTGTTAAAAGCAGCTTGGTTGAGATCCTGGTGAGACAATAAAGTCTTGCGATCAAGAACCTTTTTTAAAGAAAGCCCTGCTTGAGGTTAAGGGTCAAGAGACCCTTTTATTTGACTCTTAAATGGATAAGACTTCATAGATTCTGTGGTACAGTTCAATGTGCTTTTGTAACTCATGTAAAACAATCACTCCTGTGGAAGTGCACATAAGAAGATGCTGTTAAATTGCACATTGATACATTAACAAATTAGACTTTTAGGCATTTTGTTCTTAGTTATTTTTACTATATTTTTAGCTTATAGCCTAATTAGTGACATGAAATAATCCAGCTATCTGCATTCCAAACATTAGTCTTTTTTCTGTAAATGTTCCTTCACTGAGACATGTTCCAGCAGAGAGGGAACAAAACAAAGTACCCAGAAGGAACACACTATTTTTAAAAGTTTGGCTGTCCTCCAGCAGATATTAGTCCTGCTAGAGTCACAGTTTTCGCACAGCAGCGAATGGTTTCATTACAAGAAAGGAATCGAGCAAAACTCCTTCAGTCATGGAGTTACACTTCTACCCAAACATGCAACCAAATTCAACATCCCTTTAAAAAACACTAAAACAGGGAATGGAGTGGTAGACAGTGAATTCACGTGGACTGGAGCCAAAAGCTTTAGGTACAGCTCAAACACATTAAGATGAATTTATCTGAAACAAGAAAAATTAGCTAATGAAGCTAGTTACTTTAGAAAAAAAAGGAGGTAAGAAAGCTGTCTGTATTGTTCTATCATACTTCTCAGAGTAAGATAACCATACCGTTTGTAAAAGAAACAGCACAGTGTCTGGGACAGGCTCCGGGGGGTGGGGGGGGGACTGACAACACAACGACGTTTTTAGTATCCAGCAGATGAACTGAAAGCAGAGCATGTTTAAAACTTCTATTCTATTTCAAAATGAAGTCAAGCATCCCGCATCTTTGTCAGTCCTTTCAGCTGAACTCTAAAAGTCCTTTGACAGCTTCCACGCCAGCCAGAGCTCAGAGGATTAGGTGTAAAATGATCCTTACAGAGGAAACTATCAGCTCTGGAAGCGAAGGCCATTTCTGCTTGAGGAATTCGTTTCTTGTCCTTCACTCGTGACACATTAACACCTGCTGAATCATGGGCTCAATACCCAGGCAAGCATAAAGTTCTGCCCAGCCTGAGACCAAATCCTGTACCCTATGTTTCATTTTTCTAAAAATAGACTCTTTTTTTGTGATTTTATTCTCCAGAATGTCAGCAGTGCTCCACTTCCCTTTAATACCTGGGCTCTGAAAGACATAATGATGGCTACCCCATGATGTTCTTTACTATAGTTACAGGCATGACGAGGGGTAGGTCCAAGAAAACTGATCTAAATTACTGTAAAAAAACAGAAAAAGCCTTTCCCAGAACAGGACATCAGGAGACGGTACTGGTTATGTATTGTATGATTGACTTTTAAACAAAGTTTCAGGGACACCCGATAATTCACACTCCTTTTAAAAAGCTTTATCCATGTTTTCTTTTCCAACTCTTGCATTTATGATTCAGATGGAGGGAGATGTGGAAGTGGTTGGGAGGTGAGGGGTGAAGGGTACCAGAGATAATCAATAGCTGAACAGTATATCTGCTGACATACGGCCAAAGAGCTCCAGCCACTGTTTTAGAAAAACCTCCAACATGCTCACAGGCCAGGGCCCATTGACTTTCTGCTTGTATGTAGGTGAGCTTGTATTTGTGAGTGTATGCATTTTTAATTGGTGTGTGGTGCCCTTTGAGAGTTCCCCACCACTTCTCAAACAATTAGTTTAATGGAGCATTACAGCAGAATCTGGGTTAGGTGAAGTCAATACATTGACATCCCACAGCCATAAAGTGTAGAGCAGCCTCCCGTACGTCCATGAAACTACGCCAGGCACTGTAGATAACGCAGAGTCCACACAACGGCTAAGCAAAATACACAATTAGACGTGTTGTTCCTGGAAGCCGGGGATGGTTTGGAGAATGGTTTATGGGCCATGTTGTTATGAGACCATCAAAAGCAAAAGTCTGATCTGCTAACAGGAGCAAGTGATTAGCTCATTAATTCTTAAAGACCAACAGATATCAATATTTTCTTAAATGTACTTTAATTTGTCTGAGAAATTACTAATATAAGAATGTAGCATTTGAGTATGTAGGATTTTCTAAATTGTAAACCTAATAATCATTTAAAAATATCAGATATTTTGCATACCACACTAACAGTTTTATAACTTCATCTATCAAAAACGAAATATATATTAGAAGACTGGTGAGGAATTAATTAGGAATACGATTATAACAGAAAATGTGGACATCCTTAAGTCACAAATCATATACATAAGATAAATATATGTGTGTGTGTGTGTGTGTTGGCACTGATCTCTATCCAGTTAGCTTTGCATCACTCTGCATGGCAGCCTCTGCTCGTTGTCTTCTGTATGCGCTCACACGAGGTGTACGTACGAGTTATCTTTATGGCCTTATTCCTCTCGGCCCTCAGGTTAAGATTGTGCATCCATTCAATTGTGCTGCTGCTGAGCAGAGAGATGTTTCTGTGGCCCGTTCTTTCACTTCTGTCTCTCCCAGTTTGCTTAACTCAAGGCTAGCTAAGGTCATCAGCCAGGCAGATTTAAAGAGGTAAAACCCAATGGAACACCAACGGTTTTTGGACATATTTTAACTTTAAAGCAACCAGTCTTAGATGCTGTGAACAAATGTCGACACTATTAGTGATGAATGGTTCGTGGCTCATTAAATGCTACTTCTAAAGAAGCATTTGGCTAAATTAGCAAAACAATTTGTAACTTTTCAGTCACCAGCTAATTAGGGAACATATGCTTTTAGTGCTGGCAGGAAAAAACATTAACATAGTACACGCTGTGTTAATGTGCACCGGTTTTGTTTGAATGGATCTCCAGCAAGTATTGACCAAATTGGTCAGTAAATAAACCCATTGCAACTACCTCATTAGAAGTTTAACCAAGAGAAACGCAATAACCCATGTCTATAGAGTCCAGCCAAAGCATTAGATAGATAGATAGATAGATAGATAGATAGATAGATAGATAGATAGATAGATAGATAGATAGATAGATAGATAGATAGATAGATTTATTTTTTTTAATTAGAGGAAATCTTACCATTTTTTTCTTATTAATCAAATGTAATCCGGAACCAAAAAGATCTAATCTGAAATCACATTACAGTAGAGGGGATTAAAAATGTAATCATACTAAAAAGATTAGGCTTTTGTGACAATTAGCAACATGAGAATCCCAGTATTAGGCGACTGGGAAATGTTGACAAAAATAATTCATTTTAGATAAAGAAAGAAAAAAAAGAAGTGTTTTAATCTATGAAACAGTAAATCGCGACACTGTTTTGAGGCTCAGCTGACATACAAGTGACATCCTACTGGTTTTGGTGGTTCTGACGATGAAAACGTAGTTTAAATTTGTCTTTTTTGCCTTTTCAGCCCAGAATAAATTCATACAAGCATGTGTCCATGTCTCATTTAAATATGAACTGATTTTGAGGGCTGCGGCTAAACATTTCCAGTTTATTTTTTTCCATTTTCATGTTGTTTTAACATAATTTTCCTCTTTTCTTTGGTTGCTCATAAACATCTTAACAACATTACATGACTTATGTAACCTGCATTCTATCCTTTATTACTGGCCTACAGCGTCCTTTTGCCCGGCCAGTATCTGGACCTCCCGTGTCCTGGTCCAGGTTTCCTCAGAGCTCCAGAGAGAGTCGGCAGACTGGAGCTGCTGAATCTACAGTCAGCTAACAAACCACATAACAGTTCACAACCCTGGAAATATCAGACATGTTTGACATTCTCAAGGCAGTTCACAAATTGATTGTTGTGCTTGAGATTGAATCTGAACTGTAAATGCCTCAGAAATGTTTGAGCCAAGATAACATGAGCTCCACTGCTATCTCCGTCTTCTTCCACCAATCCTCCTCTCACTCAAGGTTAAGCTGAGAATGAGATCCTCCACTACTTTAGTTTTAGGATTATCTCTACAAGCAACAAGAAACCAGAAATTCCAATTGTAACTTTTCCCTTCATTTCAATAGGTAATTGGTAGTGAGTAAAAAGTCGATATTAATCCCTTCAGCTAACTCTTAGATAGATGAAGCCTAGACTTAAACTTTCTAGAGCTTTGATCCTTCTCGGGATCATTTTATCTTTTTTTTTCAACAGAAAATTATTGAGAATACGTTAAAATAAAGGTTGCTCCAACAAAGGGCAAAAAAAAGGGGCTACGGGTAGCATTATTAAAATAAAATCATAAGCAGTGCTCAAAAAAGACAGAAGTATTTACAGACAAAAACACAAAAGCTTCAGATGTGATAGCAAAGAAGCCGAGTGGTAACATAAACACAATATTTCTCTAGTTTTCTTGGCGTTTATTTCAGTACTGTCAGTTTGTTTCTGAACTCTGCCATACGTGAGACATTGATTCAACTTCTCCTGCCCTGCGGTCGTCTGCAGAAGTTGTGAATGCCATCAAATATACATATATATATATATACAGGGGCTCCAGAGCTGGCTGGGAGGAAAGATTCAAGTCGCATGATGATGTAGCTCTAAAATGTGGAAACCAAAACCAGTTCTTTGCTATCTTGGCCAACAAGATAAAGGGTGATTTTTAGATAATCTATCTTGAAAACACCTTTTTAAAATGTGAACGTGTTTAACTCACCAGTGATTATCTCAGCAGGAGAAATAATTCAGTTTAAATAAGCTTCTGCCTTTCAGCCTAATATTTGGGGACATAATTCAATTATTTTTCTGTTTAGTTTCTTTTTCTTTTTTTGGTCTAATTTCAAATAAGCTCAACTGAAACTAAACAATAATCAGATAACCTGTAACCTATTCCCTGAAATGCTTTTTTTGTTGTCTGCTTCTGTGACAGTGGTCCATAATGATGAGTGCTGTTCACAATTTTAACACTGGAACCACATAAGACACAAAAGAACATTACTGTCATCAATAGTTTTTCTGAGAATATTTCTAACATTGCTTCCAAAACCTTTGTATCTATTTCTATTGTCCTTTCAGTGATTAATGAAGCCCATTTGTCAAACATATTACTCAAACATTACTACTCTGTTTTCTTTTTTCCTCCAACTGGGACAAAAAGAAAAATCTAACATGAAAATTCTAAAATGTCCTTAATGGTTCACATTAGATGCAAATTACTCTAATTTAGCCTGGATCCATTTATATCTTAAATGAGGAAGGTAGAGTGGCTCTATGGTGGAGGGAAAATGAAGGCTTTCATAATAGCTATGCCATTAAATCTATCAGTCTGTCACAGCATATGTATACATGCTTTACCTTATTCAAGCTCACTTCTCACTGATATGTGATGTTAAAATAAAATGTTTGATGCTTTATGTATCACACGAGTGTCGTACATTAAACAATCACTGTGATATTTCACTCAAAGCCCAAAAGGTGGAACAAGCAGCGGTGTCACCTCTAAGGCTCTGACGGCAAATTTGTTCCAATGTTTACATCTAATTCTTATTAAATACAGAAAAACTCATAGACTGATTCCAGTACAGTAGATTCAGTTCAAGGTTTTATTTTGGTGATATGAATCGGATATTTTCCCTAAAAAGTACTACCTATGTGGAAGGAATAGCAAATCAGGAGTCCACTATGGTTAGATTATTTGTTCCACTAACCACCAAACTTTCCTAAGAATATGTTATCATTAGTTTTTGTTTTTTTTGACAGGGGACAAAAATATCCCTATACCGCATAAGAGAGTGCAACAATGTAGGACAAATGTAGAAAAAAGAAGCAATGCTTCCAGGAACTTTAAGTTACACAGAAAAATCTTCCAATCTTCCAGTCTTTTTAGCCTTAGTGGTATTTATTGGTCCTATGGAGCCCCACCACTATTTTTGGATCAATGACACACGTATTGGCTTTTCTGTTGGAGTTGCACTTTGTGGATCGATACGGCGATAGTTCTAGTTGGTGCTCTGAATTAATTACACATGGACCAGTGTGCGTGACTCATGAGTCCTAAAGTTATTAGAGAGTTGGAATGTTTCCTTAGACGGGTCCTTTATCTGTTTATTTGTAAAAAAAAAAAGAAAAAGAAGAAAATACTCTATAGCCTACTGCCTGTATGACTGGCTGGAAACTTTGAAACAAAAACTTTTTGCTACATGATTTTATCGGAGCAGTAAAAAGTCCTTTAAAAAAACACAGAAAAAGAAAAAGGTTTTTCCTGTTTCTTTTTTTCCTGAATAAAAAGTTGACTATGACTGAAATCAGCAGGAAGCAGTTTTTTTGCACGGTCGACATAAGTTTGGGAGAAACAAATCTGAAAAACTCTGGTTTAAGCAGCATTGTGAGGGATGGAGAGGGCTTCCTGTCACTGGCTAATTCCCACTATGACAACAGTGGAACTTCTCCCCAGGCTCTTTCAGCAATCCACAGCCATTTGACAAATCATTTTCTCAAAGTGATATCGCTGGAAAGTGGCCGTGTGCGCGGGCTTTCATTCCACTCTAATGACCCAGAGCGGGCTGAGCGGAGCGGGGAGAGATGAGCAAAACGACTGGGCCACGCCAAGCGTGAGGAGGACCTAGCACACAAAATACATCCCACATAGCAGAGGAAAAAATACTAAGAAAAATCAGGTCAACTGGACTTGATTTAACATTAAAAAAAGAAAAACAGGGAAAGAAGTCAGCTTCATGAAAGACCTCTCTAAGGGTTGTTAAATCCTGTCAATCAAATGAATGCAAAAGCAAAAACAGCCACTTCTCTACCAAGATCTGACTAAATATGCAGCTAATTCAGAAGTGTTACTGCTTGGCACACCAGCAAATAAAGCTGTCACCTTAGTTATAAAAACAGTCTGCACTTTCTCAAGTGACTAAACGTACTCCAGGAAAAAGATCGCACTGGTAGTTTGCTCTTCTTTTTCATTTTGGGAGTAAAAACTGTGTTGATGTATAAATTCTCCAATTAATTTGACTGTTCTTCAGGGAGCCACAGCAAAAGCTAACATGACTTCATTCGTTTTTGGAGCTTAGGGCTAACCCGGAACCATTCTCTATTTCTACGACCACAAAGAGCCAGATTCTGATAACTCAGTCCCCTGTAGGTCCCCTCTCACTTAAAAAGCAACTCCTAGGAAAGAGGCTTGAGGGACCTTTAAAACATTTTAAGGTTGACAGATCAATAAGGAAAGAGAGTTTTTCTGTTATTTGCCCGTAAAGGGGGAGAAAGATGGCTTCAGGAAGTTAAGTCACTTCAGAGTTGTTTTAAAGCAAAGTTTACACGGACAATGAAAAAGTTGGCCATTGATTTAAAAGAAAGCTTAAAAACCAACACCAGAGGAATTAGTTCTAGGAATGGTTTTATTATTTGCTCTAGGGAAATAAAACTTGCTCAGCACAATAGGTACATGAGCTCAGAAGTGTTCAGAGTAAATAATGAAAACAGGGACAAATGAAGTGTTGATTTCATCTCTTTTCAGAGCCCTTATCCTTCTTTTCATCGTTATTTATTAAAGTAGTTTCCCTAAGAAAATGAATCTGTGACACCTAAGAGGCACTGTAACTCCTTTCAGTACACTATGAGTTTCTAATTTTGTTGTCTAACTGATTACTTTAAGAGCCTTTGCAGTTATCTTATTGTTAAGAGTTGTGCTATAATGTTCTGCAAATCCAAGTCTGTGTTTGGTTTTGAACTCTTCTACTGGTAGTTTTTGTGCCCTGCTATCAAAGCGAATGGAACAAAATCATTGGTGTAATATACCACATAGTAATGCCTTTCATGTATGAATTTAGTTCTGATAAAGATGAGCTATTACTGGGTCTGAACGGCTGACATGACAGAGATCTGCAGGCAGTTCAATAAAAACACTTCATAGGCCTCCAAAACCTACAGTTCAAATAAAACAATCTAAACATCTATAGAACAAGTCAGAAAAGCATCATCATTTATGGTGAAGAAATATTCTATGTGTAGATATAAGATAAAGTATGTTTGAATACATAACAGTCTTTAAGGTATTGATCTAATCATTGACTAAAATAATACACAGACCATGCTCTGATATGCTACCCTGCCTCATCAGTTGAACAAATCCCTGAAATCAGATTTTCATGTGTTATTTAATACATACAAATAACATGTATTTAATTTTTCAGATGAAATCTTTCAAAGTTTATTTTTATTTATTCATTTATCTTACACTTAAGTAAATCTTTCAATAATTGGTCAACCTCATCTCTCTCCAAACTACTCCTACAACAAAATAAAGCTTTAAATCTTGCTCCAGTTCCTTCCTTTGGTGATCTTTTTCTAACCAAACAGTTGTAATTTCCCCTCTAATTCCTAACTACACCTCTATATTAGTGTAGAGGTGTAATAATTAGCTGTATTCAGCAGCCATGGCCGGGTCTGCTGTGTTTTATTTCTTCCTTCCTTGTAAGGTCTCTTGAGTTATCACTTATTCTTTAAGCCTTTAACCTGGCAGACCATAACAAAAGAACTTTAGCTGTTTATCAATGTTGAATAAAGCATCCATAACCTAGTTTGGAGTCATACATGCACAAATGCATTTGAGATGTTTCCAGGGCTTTTGGCGTGCACTATTTCCAGCTTTGTCAAACGGCGGTGTAAAATAATTATGAGCAGGTGGGCTGGGCGTGGAGGCATGGAGCACAACGGAGCAGTGATGTCATGACAACCCCAGCCCTCAGGGCCAGAGAGCAGGGGGGGGGGGGCAGTCAGCACACACTCACCTCTCCACACCCATCAGCACCAATAAGAGCCGAACGCTGTTTACCAAACATGTAAAAAGGCAAAGTAGCACGTCAGACCTGCAGAGATGTGATTATTTAAATGATGGCCCACGGGACCTGTGGGTGAAAACACGGCGCTTTTTTTGGCTGCCGTCACTTCCCGGAGTGTGTGTGTGTGTGTGGGGGGGGGGGGCTGTGATGCTGGAGGCACATCGCCCCTGGCAACGCTGCCATGCCAACTCCAATCATGTGTCCCGCATCTCCACAAAACAGCAAAGTCCCTCTGGAGGAAGCAGCCAACAGCTAAACAGAAACAAACACTTCTTTGTTCCTGATGCTCCGTGAGAGAGGCCTACAGAGAGACGGGGGCTCAGATAAAGGTGGAGGATAACGTATAGCAAACCCAATGTGGGGGTTTAATTTGCTGTCACAGGTGCAGCCATGCTGTCGACCATGTGGAATAACATTCATATGAACATTTGGAGTGAATCAGAGTTTCTGCATTGACTTGTGACAAAGACCAAGCCGTGGAATTTGAAACTATTGAGCATTTTAACTTCTTGAGAGGGAAAGTTTCGCTACCCAGACTTTAACTTTGTCTAAATCTTCACAGAAGATAAATACATTTGGGATTCATTTTGGAATAAATGGGCTGGCTCTTAAACTCACATATACAGATTTGAAGAGACTTTTTAGGAGCTCTCTTCAGTGGAAATGAATAATTCTGTCTCTTCATTTTAGCTAAACTCAGTGCCGTGTGGGGAATTAACACACACACTAAAAGTATTGAAAGGTATGAAACTTTACTCCACAAATAAAGAGGCTGAATAACTAAACGGTGAGGGCCACACTTGTAATTGAACTGTCCTCTAATGAAGGCGGTTCTTCTCCCGCTCAGCTCCACAGTGAAGAGGCTGATTGCTTCCCTCCCCAGTCAGACACGGATGTTAAAGATGTTGAATGGCCTCAGTCCATTTCCTATAGCAGCCGCGCTCCTCACTGCCACCCCATGGGACACAAGTTTGAAATTAATTCCCTAAATTCCCAAAAGTTAGTAAAAAATGCATCAGAGGATAATGGGGATGGCGGCTGTGTCCTGTCTCTGCTCTATCTGCCAGCCGCCTTCCTCTGCTATTCCTTTTTTCCCCCTTTCTTAATCTCTTGCTTCTCTCTGGCTCCGACTATCTTTCTCATTCCCTCTTTCTCGCATAAGTCGCTTTCTTCTCATCCTTTGAATATATATCCAAAGGCATTTTGCAAATCATCTTGCAGCATCATATTTAGAGCCATTTTTCAGACTTGTGGCTTCATCTCTCTGCCACTCTATCATTACAGAAAAAGCACTAAGGGAAGTGGAATAGCTCTGAAGACATCTCCTCTGACGCCTCCATGTTGAGATGGGCTGAACATGACTGCTAAGCTTTAATCTTCTCTCAGATTTGTGTAATAACTTTTTGAGAAAAAGCTCTTTTAACCTTTCCACCTATTTATAAAGGAAAATGTGTGTTTAATTTGTCAGTGGGAAGTTCCAGAGAGCAATTTCAAATCATCCGCTCTAAGCCCGTTTGAGTCTTATATTTTCTAGTTTGGCCAGAAGATACTTCTGTGTAAAGAGTGAAAAAGGTCAGGGTTGGCTTTGTAAAAGGGAAAAGAATTATGACTGAATCAGTTAGAAATAATTTTTAGATTGACTTTTAAATATGTAGAAAGGTTATTTAGCATTTCAATTAACTACATTTATATTTTTATCATGCAAAAGTTAAACATCCCTGAACATTTAGACACACAGATTTAGTTTAAATTCTAACTTAGTGTGATGATGAAACAGCATTTTTTTCTACTGCTTCTACTTGTCTGTTTTCCAGTTTGTGGTGTCAAACAATGATAAGTAAAGTTAATAATAGGTCAGTTTGCAGTGATAAATAATAAGACAATGATTTAATGACAAGCTAAGAAACATGAAGTATTAAAAGTAAACTAAACAAAAATCTGGATTATCTGACTGCAGGTGTTCAGTTTTAATTTCAGCTCTGGCAAAAAAAATGAAAAAATAAGAAATCAAGAAAAGCAGTGAACAGTCTTTGTGCTCGGTTCCTTAATTAAAACGGAAATAAATAAAATGAGGCAGACCAACAAACAGGACAGAACAGTGAGTAAGGGCCAGCTTTATGAGGAGCTGTCTACTAGTTAAAACGGACACGCTTACTAAATCTATTCTTATATGATAAAATTAAGTAATATTTTGCAGGAGATGATTTGGTTTGAATGGCAGACGTGTGGAGCAGAGCAGCAGCTGAGCTACTGTACATGACTGAGTGCACCATAATAAGCCTCTGCTGTTTGTTACTCCCTGAAATGGAGAGCTCACACACAGAGGCAGAGCTTCCTGTTCAGAGCAGCAACGCTGGCCATTCTTTCCTCTGAGGTCTTATGTTCGGCTGCTCGCACGATGCCTTTTAGAGGGAAAAAAATCCCTAAGGGGGGTCTCAAAAGTAGGGAAATGGGGCCAGATTATTATATTCATAGATTCTGACTCAATGAAAGAGAAATAAGGCTTATCGTGGCAAGAAATTCTGTATGTAAAACCTGTAAAAACATATTTGAAAACGGGAAGCATCTGATGGGTAAGATGCAGTAGATGGTACGATCCAAACTAAAGAGCCCTGATGTCACCATGACGATGATGGAGGACAATGCAGCGCCCTGAACCCACAGAAGGACTTTGGTTCTTCAGCATACTTAGAACAACCATCATCCAAAGCTGTGAGGGGAACTGCTGGTGATTCAAAAGGAAAAACATGCTCAAATATGGATTTGAGATTTTTGACTTGACTTCACATGAATTGGATTCTTTTCTTGAAATATTCATCATAACGTTTTTCTTCTAACTCCAGATCATCCGCTCTATAATGGATCCATGTAATGATCAATATTTAAAAGTGGCTAGTGTTATGCATCATTCACATTCAGAAATTAATCTGACAGTCAGTACAGTTCCTCCTATATCCAAAGTAGTAGGCCTACCTAATTAAAAGCCATCGTTCACACATATTCCTTCTGTTTAATTCATGCAACGTGGTGCACAGGCTGCTGTGGATGGAAACTCTGATTAAAGGCTGAGTTTGTTTGCACGACTGCACGTCTAATCGTATTATTCTCAACAGTCAAACGTCTTGGGCATGTCATGGACCACTTAGCCATTTCAGAATAGCTCTGTCTGTGTCTCCTTAATCCTTTAGAGTAGTTCCTTTTTACTTAAGTTGGGAGGTTATGTTTTGAGTATTTGAGCCGGCCCTTTGTGAAGCGGGGGAGTTCTAGTCACTTCCAGAGAAGATGGGCATCAGCAATATAACCTGGCTCATCAGGGAGCACTCCCACTACAGGACTGCTGACAAAGCTTCACCACAAATAGCTCATGACTTGCAATTTAAAGATCATTTTAGCACAACACAATCTGACAAGCGCCATGATTTCAGAGAGATGTAGAGAAGTACAGCCTGGCACTGTATGGAGAAGCACAAAAAAACAACTGGATTCTGTCCCTATACGTCCATTTCTTTAGAAGAACATTTTAAGTGGTTGGCTTATTAGTGGTTGGCTAATCAAAATCTTCTCATAAATATGTGAAAAAAGCCCCTACGTGCTCCCTTGACCCTCCAGTTATGTACCAAACACCAGAACCTCTGATAAAGAATGAACAGGTTATCTTTATTTAGAGGCAAAAATCTGTTTCTCTGCCAAAATGGGAGCTGGAAGAATGAGGGCCAGACATGACCGAAGACATGTCCACAGCATCCTAATGCACAGTTCTGCATTAAATGAATTCTAATGGTTTGTGTGTGGTAATTTGACATGGTGTTCAGTGTTTGGCAGAGCGTGTCCCTGCCGCCGTTTGCTGCTAATAGTGTGTTACGCTAATAGTGTGTTACACTATTAGGAGATACAAGGGATACAAGTGGGGAGGGGGGGGCTGTGTTTTTTCTTTTTTTTCATTTGCTGCAATCCAATCAGGTTTAGTAAATATGGCCTATTCTCTAAACATTAATGTGTTTAGATGCTCCAGATATCCTCTGGCTGTATCCATGACACAGTAGCTGCTCTGCACGCTCTCTCATGAAAAAAAAAAGAAAAAAAAAAGAAGGGGTTTTTTTTGCATGGAAAAAGAATAGTGAATTTCTATTTTTCCACATTTGACTCTCAATAAGAGCTGCTTTCTTTGTGCATTTGCTTTTTCATTGTGCAGGCCTCAGAGGGAGGTGTGAGCGCTGGGTGTCAGGCATCCTAAACACAGGAGAAGAGTCTGCTGAGGCCTCACATGTGCTCAGGGGGAGATCCAAACTGATAGGTCCCTGTTATCCCTCCATCCTGCAGTACAGCAGCAGCTGCCACAGTAGCCCCTAGCCTTCCAGAATGTCCTCTGTGACAACTAATTCTCAGTTATTTGGACTTCCTGTGCTGCAGGCAGCGCGGTTTGACACTGTTTGGAGTTATAAGGTGTCAGCCCGGAAGGCCGTATTGCATAAAGTGGAATTCTTCCAAGTTTGAGGGTGGAAATAGCATTTTCCCAAAGAGACAAGAATGAAAAAATGACAATGATCTCATTTTCAAACTTGGTTTGGGGGTTAGCACTGGCTCACAGAGGGAGACTCCCCGGGGACGGGGGGGTTTCTGTGTGGAGCTGGCATGTTTCCTCGTGTATGTGTGGATTCTCTCTGAGTACTCAGACTTTCTCCCACCGTCCAAACCAACAGGCAGGTTTGGTTAATTGAAGATTCTCCCTTAACCATAGAGGTGAGTGTGTGTGTGTGATAGTTTATCTCTGAGTGGCCCTTTGATGGACTGGTCACCTGTCCACGGCGTACCAATCTTCTTGCCCAGTGAAATTTTGGATAGGCTATTACAAGTGGTAAAGAAAATGGATGGATGGACAGATCATTTTCCAACTCACACCTTCGTCACTAGACAGGATAATGTTGTGATAAGTGATACTAATTAGGTTATCTACAAAGTTGTGAGCAAAGGGAGTTTTCTATGTTTTCTGCTTCTAATCAAGACACAAAGCAATAAAAAAAATACACAAACAGAGAAAATAAAGGAAGACAGATGTGCAGAACATATTCTCGGATGGCAACTTATTGCATTGATTTGTCTTCGTGCTATTTTAAAAATCCTGCATCGACATAGGCCTCTATAGTGGCGCAGGGTTGTATCAGAAAAGTAAAGCCTTTGTAAGTCCAGACATATTGATCGCAATGGGAAAATAAAGTTTGCAGCTTTGGATTTACACAGGGGAACTTTTTAGTTGTATTTTTTCCCCATTTCAAGCCAGGAGGATTTACAACAGGGCTTATCCTTCATAAAACTTTGTCCTTCTAAGCATATCTTTTCTTTTTTTGAATTGACATCCAAAGTAAAAGTTATCACATGACAGTGGATGAAAATCTGCAGCATGCTGAAAGAAGTCTATGATCATATCCACATCAAACAGTTCAACTATAACTATAACCAGCAGAATATTTCTGTATTTAGATTGAATGAAAGGAATCCATTCTATTTTTATCAAATTACAACTAAACAGTAGGTGCATTGACCTGAAGTCTGTTTTCCTGTGTGTGTGTTTGTATGTGTGTGTGTGCGAGCGTTCATGCATGTGTGTCAGCTTTTACTGAAACCACCTCTGGCCCTATTTAAAGAGCTTACATTGCACTTTATGAATCAGGTCCACAGTGTTAAAGATCTTCACTTTGCAAAAAATAGCATTCACAAGGGTGCACTTGCTTGTAGTTCAGAGATGTAACGCTTCCATCACTTAAAAGAGTTTATGAAGCTTATGTACTGTAGTAACAACATCTCCCTCTGCAACCCTAAAAACCAAACTGAGTGATATAATGTTGACCCAGTTTATAGGAAAACAGACAGGCAGCTTTTTAGGGATAATTTAGTGGTAAAGCTTCAGTATTCCTGTGATCTGGGTATGATTACTTTACTAACTGAACATACTCATATGTCTTTAGCCTGTCTCCACATCTTTAGCTGAAGCTATGCTTTTTGACCAAAAGTCAGTTTGTGTCAAGAAACTTTTAATTGAAAAATTTTTCAGTAAAAAATCATTGTTAACCATAAAAAATTATAAGAGCGTGAATAGAAATTGGAAAACATGCACAACCCACAGCCAACTTTTCTGCCTTTGTGGAATTCAGAAACACTTGTTTTTTGTGGCATTTTAGGATGATACGAGCTGTTGTTAACAAGCAACATAATCCCCTCTCCTTCATGGCTACCTCTCAGGCTACACTCTCCTTTAATAGTCTTAAGACTTCCCCCAATGTTCAAGGGAAGAAATGTTTTCTTTTTTCCTTTTTCCCTGCCCTCCACCCTACATGTCTCCTCATTAACTTTGTGTCATCGGGATTCTTATTCCAGTCATTACTTGGCTCAAACTCAATCGATAGGTTCCAAGTGCAAACAGCACTTCTGTAGCAATAGATGAGCATCATAGTGCATGTGAAGAAAAAAAAACACATTATTTCTAGGCAGATTGAATAAAGAAGATAAAACGACATAAGTGTGTTCCAACTTCAGGTTATCATGAATTCAGAATGCATTGGAGAATTTTACATGGAGCTATCTCCTCGCTCATCTTGGCTCAAAAGCTGGCCGTGCTCTTTCTGTGGCAGCAGAATCCAGCGATGCACAGATTACACACAGCTGCAGATAGAAAGTGGAGGGGAATAACGCGGGGGCCTGATGAAGCCGTCTAGTCCATTTCCTTATCTTAACTGCACTTTGAAAGGGGCTTTTTACATTTAAGCCTCCAGGTGTTATCTAACATCATTCAGCTTCATCTTAAAAGGCAAACACACATAATGAGCCCCCCTCCCCTCACACACACACAAGAAAAAAATCCCTAGGACTATATTTCCACTAAAAACACTGCTCATACACGTCTTCTACCTGACAGCCAGGATATCCATGCATCATCTGTAGATGAACTCTGGGGGTCCAGCGTGATGAATAGCAGCCCTGACGGTGTGAGACGGGAGGTGTAATGGACGTTAGCGATGACGCCGGCCACACCCTCCCACGCTTTGCCAAATGAAATCACACAAAGTATTATGACAAATGATTCTGCTCCATGAAGCCTGATGAGGCCCCACAGTCGCACAGCAAAAACAGCAAAAACAGCAAACAGTCACGCCATGGTGGGAATAACAACAACCGATATGGGGCAGAATAACAAAACACCACACTTCCTCGTCTTTTTTACCACTTCAGCTGACAGGAAAGAAAATGTGTCCCCACTGTTTTCCGTTTTCAGGCAAAACAGCGAGATCTCCAGAGAGAGAGGAACGATTTAGCACTGAAGTCCTGCGTTTGTCATCTTTATTTACTTTTTTTCCCGATCAGGAAGCATATTCAGTTACACAAATCTGCACGTTCACAGGATGGCACAGGAGGCGGCTCAATTTCATCAGGAACATTTCAGAAATGTAAGAACTTCTGATGTACATTCATTTATTCCTCTGTTTGTTTTTTGTCTGCTATCATGGACTGCTTTGGCTCTCTATTTCCCTCGTGGTTTTTTAGTGATTTCAGTGAGTTTGTTCATACTGCAGGAGTGTATTACGGTATTTTTAGAACATACACATGAAAATGTATGTTTAAATAGAGAACTGAAGCCGTGTGCTGGCAGGGTGTAAACTATACGTAGATATGCAGTCATAGTTAAGCTTTTTTCATCCCAACATTGTAGTGTACACAAATCTATTCTCTGAATGCAGTGTTTATACTGGGGACAGAATCAGTCACCAATTATGTGTTTTCTATTTAAATGCTCACAACCAGACATGCTCTGTCATAAATTTAAATGCATACAGGTATATTTTGTTAGTGTAAAACATGGACCTCTACATCAAACCCTTGCATACAGTGGTGTATAAACTAATGTGACAATCTATACCTAACAGATAGCATTGTGTTTGGCACATAGCCAGAATGCTCGTCGTTCCTCAAGTTCAATGCAGAACATAAGATACCTTGAAAAATACTTCCACAGTCAAAAGAATTATCTTTAGGAACAAAGACAGAGCAGTGAGCGTCAGCCCCGAGTCTGAGATTATAAGTACAGACAGAAGCTATTGAGACACGCTAAATCCACAGAGGAACTCTGACATGCTTTCAGCTGGGCTTTGATCAGCCTACTACTGAGTGGTGTGGAAAAGGAAACCGCTCTTAATTTGAATGCAAACGGCGCTCGTACCAAATATTGATTCGATTTTACTTCATGATGCTGCCGTTTCTGTAAAACCTTCTCTGATGGGTATGAAAGTGAGACATTTTCCACATGAGTCTTGATCAGAGCAGGTTTATTCATGGCAGCTTGTCTTGCTTTCTGAAGCAGATTCTCTCCCATTCTGCTTAGTCTTTGTGGAAGAGTCCATCTTGAAAAACGCACGTGGCAGAGTTTTTGTGTGGCCAAAATCAACGGATGCTAAACAAACAGACAGCAGGGGAAATATGAGGGAAAACAATACGATTTCCAACGTGTCTCTATTTTGTCAGCCTGGACTGAGTCCAAAAACAGACCCTGTGGACCTGTGAACACAAATGTCCTGTAAATATCTTGTAACGGACTAATACAGGTAGAAGGAATGCATCCTCCTGGCCTCCATGCAGAGCCCTCCCTCATCCCCTCAGCCCCACCCTTCCACCCCCTGATTTATTCATGAGGGTTGATTAGACTGCAAGGCCAATATAAGCCAGATGCACCATTGTGTGGGTAAACTGCTGTTAGTCAGAGCTGCTGGCCAGATTTACAGCCCCTTAATGGGGAGAAATTGGAGGAGCGATGGCCGGTTTAATTAAGGAAGCTAAAACTGCTTCCAGTGCACTGATGTGTATATACAGAAGATGCAGAGTGGTCCTGGTGATGGAGGCTCAGCGGGGGGGTGTTTACATGAGTTTACCATCATTTATGTAAGGAGCTTGTACTGAGCATCTTCCCATAGCTGTTACATGTCTTTATCACAGTCTTATGGTTCCTCTGATCCTGACTGGACTCCACCAGCGGGGCAGAGCTGTTCTCTACGGAGCCTTCGGTTCTATAATGCGTCCATAAAGGCTGTATTCTAACAATAAGCCTTAAGGGTCCAGTTTCAAATAGCTTGGGCCAGCATTATCTTGTCCTCCACATTGATGGCTTTGCATTTCCCAGGTGTGTCTTCTGAGATTTTGGTGAAATATATGAAATATATTTACTAATTTAGTGATCACATACTTGATTTATAAGTTTTACTACTAGCACTTAGCAATTGGAAATCCATATTTGGTTATTTGTACTTTAATTTTCTACTCCGTCAGCATTGACAGTAATGTCTTTTATCCTTAAAAGTACAACAACAAGGCAATTTATCCATTTGACAGAAACTTTACACTGAGTACTTTGCATTTCTGAGGTTAAAAGGTCTGACTTAATCACATCACATCTTCAGTGGCCATTGGCCAATCATTTGGGTTTCATATCTCCATCATTAACTTTTTAAACCCCAGACTTAGAATCTCATCATCCTCATCTGAAACGCTCAATTTGGGACTATTTTTCTTTCTACAGCTGTCTGCATGTGTGTGGGGCAGTTCATTGGAAACAATAGGGCTAGCTCTTGTGCATTATCCTCGTCTAATAAAAAGGCAAAACATGAACCCATTAAGGCCCTGGCTCTTATCTATTAGCCAGGAACAATCTCAATGACCTTTCTGTCTTTGCTAATTTCATACAATAGCCTGACCTTTAAGCAGGTCTGGCGCAGACATGCGCTTAGTCAAAGATCTTTCCCGCAACAACGCCGCTTTATTCTTCACACCCATGACAAAGAAAGCTGTAATTATCTCCCCTATTATTAGAGAGCTTTGTTTTCTTTTCCTTTTTTCTTAAATCCCCTGCTCATTTAATATTATTCATTTTTCAATTCTTTTGACTCAAGATTCACACCTGCCTGTAAAAAGTCAAGTCAGCTCTTGGTGAGCAAAAATTATCCAAATCAGCTTCAACCGGACTCACTTTTAAACGGTGATGTGCTCCATTTTTTAGCCATTTGTTAAAGTGTGCAGAAATAGCTTCTTGTAGGCTTGACAAAAAGCCTTAAATATGAGAAAAGAACGATACTTTGTGATGTTCATTACCCAGAGTGTGCCTACACAGATGTGTATCAGCAGAATGTACCGGTCAGATGTAATGTTCCTGCTTACAGCTCTTTGTTTACCGTCAAGAGGTGGTGGGATCGTTCGGAGGGAATGGGCTTCGTTTTTCAAGTGAACAAACAGAATTGTTTCACACTTTTAATGAAGACTCTTCTAACAACAACAACAAAGACATGGTAACAAACATTATCTATCTTTCAACAAGTGATAAAAAGAGTTTTGCTGAGCAAAACCCAGCTAAGCTTAAAGAAGTTTGTGTATAACAGAGAAAAAAGGAAAATAGATTTTTTTTTAACCGTGGGGAGATAGGGCAAACCCATTTAAAAGTAAACAGTATGGAAGTATATCTTTAATCTGGTGGAAATCTGAAGAGAGGTAAAATGAGGAAAGCATTTCCAGGCAACAGGTGACCATGAGAAGTCCTACAGTACGGGTCACAGACACTTAACAGCCAGGTGGGCTTTTCAGGACACTGTCTGGAATATGAACTCTACATGCTGTAAATGTGATGTGCTCCCAGATTTTTCATCAGAACTACTGTGAAATTTGTAGATGACTGGTCTTATCTGAAACAGTGATGACTAAGTGCACAGAGAAGTAGTAAATGATTTGGTATGCAGGTGCTAGAACACCAGTCTCTTCATACAGAGAACAACTGAGGCTTTTAGAAACTCAGAGAATGATAAAAAAGCTGCGGCAGAGCTGAGTCCAGAATCAGATTTCAGGGTGGAAATGACCCCACATGGTCACCAGCTCAGAGAAGCCCGGGACAGTGTTTTGTGTATATATACTGTACATATATAAGCCATAAAGAGGGCAGGTCTGCCTCATAAGATGCCACATAGACCACAGAGAGCACCCAAGCGTGCCCCCTCCTGCCCCCAGAGGACCGTTAGGATTCAGGACCCCTCCAGAGCTCTCATAGCATGTGTAAGGGCTCCACACACCATCCCCTCGCTTGTGAATTCCTTCCATGTGGCCGTCAGCTCACAGCGCTGAAACGCCCACACTTCCCGGCTGAGAAATGGCTTTTTCCTCAGAGCTGAAACTGCTCTGAATCTGTTCACCAAATGCCCCCAATAATGGCTGCGACTGCTCTCTTAAATGCCGCGCGCAGACTGACCTCACATTCATCCACACGCTGCTCTACAGGTTCCACAGAGCAGAGAAACCTGCTGCCTGGCGTTCCACCGCTCAGTGTTCAGCCGCCATGAGGCCAATAAAGTGTCAGCTGCTGTAATTAATGGCGCTATATAGACACAAAACATTGTTTTGTGTGCTTTTCAAAAGGCTCAAAGAGGACTCCACCGGTTTATGACATTTACTGCTGTTGGCTGTCGTTGTTTGCTTTATTTCCACCTTCTGCGTGTTGTTGCAGCTATTTAACAATGACATCATGCACAGCAACAAGCCATTTATCGATGGTTCTCTAAAAAAAGACAATATTCTGACTGTGGTCTTCAGATGAGATGCAAATAGGACAGTCTATTCCTATTTTTATGTCAATTGAAATATAACCGGAATCCTGACTCACACACATTACATTCAGTAGTGACATCACAATCTTTCACGCTCTTCTAATATCTTAATTATATCCATAACTCTATCCTCTTTCCAAAAAACATCTCCTTTCATAGTGCCGCCTTCCTGTTCTGTAAAGGATTCATCAGAGTGAGTGTTGCCAGATATTTTGTTAGAAAAAAGCAACCAGTCCATGAAAAAAACGAGCCCAAACTCAACAGTAGTGTTTGAGAAAAATTAAAATAGTGTTTAAGTAAAGACAGCCCAAAGTAGCTCGTGTTAAGTTGTAGGATGCAATGAATCATCATGGAGATGTTTTTATTGCAATTCAGTTTTAGATATCTTTATCTGAAATTGTGGAGATGGCCTTAATCGGCCTTATCTGAGGTCAGAAGCTTTTTCTTTGGTTCTGGCATTTTGAAGTTGGGAACTCAGAGTTCCCGGCTTTAGTCAAATACAAGAGAGTACTTGACACAGCTTCAGTTGACGATAGATTTCTGAGAATCATTTTTTTTGGCTTCTACTGAACATAAAATGCTGTTACGATGGCAGTGTCTTCCTCAATGTGAGGATGTATCTGTGTTTTAATACAAACTCTGCTGTTCGTGAAAACACGTGAAAGGAGTATTTTATGATTGTTGCTGTTTTGAAATGGATATCTAACTGAATGCTTTATCATCATGGTCCACCAGGGCTTTACTCTTTCATTTTCTACATTTTGTTCAATCAGTTGACGCCGTTTAGTCGGAAATCTCTAAGTATTTTCAGATAAATGTGCATTTAAGCTGTTTATAGATAGAATAGAAAACCATATCTTTTTCCCTTATAATTTGTGAATAATATAGTGTATTCCAACTTATATGAGTCCTTGTCCTCACTTGGTCACATGTTCATTTGACTTCCCTCGGGGACTGTAGAGTGGCAGAACAGAGGCTTGAGAGGGAGCATAAATTGTGCCCTCTGCCTCTATATCCTCATTTAATTGACTAATCTGCACGGCCCTATCCAAGAGCGCAGTAAGCTGGTCGTCGGCTCAGTAAGACCCCTCACTCCAGACAAATGAACGCCAGAAACCCTCCCCGACTAAAGCTGGATTTCACCCTAAACGGGGAGATAGAAGAGACTTGTAAATTCTATTAGGATGTTTGAGAAGTCAGTTGCCAAAGTCATTTAATCACACTTCCCGTTGCACTTAATCCCGGCCGGGCAGATGTTTGCCTGCAGGTGAGGCAGCACGGGCGGATGAGTCCTGCAGCCCGTCACAGGAGAGGAAAAAACCGAACAAAACAAAGCCACGTCTCTGTTGTGTCTGTGAGATGTGTGTGTGTGGACAGGGTGCTGGCGTGAGTGAAGACTGGGTAAACCGAGGCCCTAAATCCAGAAGCTGAACCTCTGTCACCGCTCTGTCACACGTTCTCCGTCTCTCTCTCACACATTGTCTTCTTGTTTCCACAGGCTTGTTTGTCTTCGCTGATTCTCTTGCTATCATTGCCGACATGAAAACAGGGGGAACAAATTGCACCGAAGACCTTTAGTGGAGGCAACACCTGTAACCATAAATTTGCATCATCTGCCAGAGCTGGAGGAGACGCCCAACACCTGTAGCTGCGTCCATTTTTGGCACTGTATTGGACGGAGCAAATGTGGCCAACAGCTCTTTTTCACAGCATCTTTGTCATGTGCCTCTGCAGGTTAACTGTCCCAAATTCCATAGCAACACCGGCCTGATTTCTTTAGATAAACACCACTCCATTCAGAGGCTGCTTCTGTGAGTCAGGTAGCTCAACATTTAGCAGCGCAGAGGCTGTTAACATGTCAGAAACACAGCACCGGCTGATTAGCTGGCGGGGGAAGCTGTGATGTGCGCTTGCTTAATGTGGAGTGAGACTGGTGCCTTCACTAAGTGGAAACAGTAGCAATGATTCCCATGCAATCATCATTACACATTTTCAATTTGCTCAAATTGAGTAACGTAAATCTGCTCTTTGGCAGACTACATTCAATTTAAATGACATGTAGAATTGTAAAGTTTCAACTGGAATGGAAAATGATGATAAACTGATATAAGGAAATTGATCTGATAGCACAAACAGCTGCAGTCCATTCAGCTTTGACGCAGTGCCAAAGACTCAGATGTTCCCTCTTTTGTCATGGTGCCCCCTTCTGCCATCCAAATGTGCACAAAAGCTGTAAAACCTACTTAGAAAGGTGAGAAAAGGAAAACAGGAGGTTGGCATTTAACGATGGGTTATAAGTTATCGACACATTTCATTGCACTCAGGCTATTGTATAACATTATCATTTTTTTTATGATAGTTGTGAGTTTTGTGTATCAGATTAATGACAAGGGTCCACCACTGTTCAGTGGAACTGTAAAAGAAAATGTCTGGTCTTTATGGGGGAAAAGCCATTTATTACCTGTCGTAGGGGTCAATAAAAACACACAAATCAATATTTAATAGTTGCTGAGTTCCATAACACGCTTTCTCTTACATAACGATTTCTGACCTTAGATTAAAGATTTTTTTCCTCTCTCTTCCTTTATACATATTTTCTTATATCCTTTGGCTATCGGTAAAAGATATTCTGCTCAAATAGCTACCAGCAATTTTCTCTGCTAGCAGAAGTACAACCCTGAAGATTACAAATGGCAGCAGGTCACAGGAGCTTTCGTGGCACTTCCTTTCAGCGTCACGTTCTCTGTATTGAGTGACATGACGAAAACATGGCCTCAAACCAACCTTAAACCTGCCCTCATTAACAGATATGTTCCAGCTCCAGGGCGGACTGATATGTGGTTTCTGCTAGTGACACAGGGGATGTTTGACCAACTCAAAGCAAATATAAAATGATCAACCGTAGCAGTTTTATTTAAAAAATAAAGACCTGACAAGCTTTAGCTGGAGGCATCAGTGCTTTTTGCTGTGAAAACTCTAGGAAAACCAAAGATATATAACTGTCATTTTTTCATGAGATACTCAATAAAATCCAGGAAGTCAACCTCCAATTGATGATGAAAAAACTGTTTCACACATTATTGATGGATGCCAGAATGACTTCAGTCCAAATCTTCAATTCCCTGAAGCATTTTCAGTTCAGCCACTGTTGCTCTGCTAGTTCCTGCAGAGCTTCTGTTTCCACTCACCAAAGCAAGCATCATCAATCTGTTTCTTCAGCCTTATGAAGCCACAAAGGTAAATTTAGCTACAGCCAGGTAATTGATGACATAATGAACAAGAGTCTGGTGCAATGGAGATTTGTCAGCATATTTTGCGATGATGGATGTTATAGAAAAAATACTCCTGAAGGTGACTTAGATTATAAGAAACAGTCAGTTTAAGTATTGGCGGCATGTTAGTATGTGGTCCACAAATTTATAAATAAAAAAAACAGTAAGAGGTGACAGGAATCAGAGATAAAAGAAAAAAAAAAAACTCCTCTATGTGGATTAGGATGTATTTGAAGCAATGCGTTAACGATTGTCTTTGGCTTTAAATGATCTACTTTCCTGTTTTTACATTTTCATTTTACATCTCATTATCACATAAGACAAGACTGAAAAGAAAAGAAAAGAAAAGAACAAGAGCTAAGGTTAAATCTAAAGGTGTTCACCACTCGCTTTAAGTTCCACGCCACGCTCACATTTCAGTCTGTCAAGTGAAGGAGCTTTTCTACATTTCCCTCACAATGGTTTCCCAGCACAGATCTCTTTCTGACTATTCTTCAGCTGAACAGAACCGCGCACAAACCGCTGACACTGGCCTTTTGCATTTAAACCTGGTGGGGAAGTAACATCTTCCTTTGAATGGTATCAGTCAAATCTGAATTAAAAAAGACAAACATAATGTTTTCAAGGACAAAACATCGTGGCTGAAACGGTGAGAGACGTTTCAAGACACAAACGGTTTCAATTTCTAACAAAAAGTGACTCCACAGAAATAACTCTTGAGTAACCTACAAAGGCTAAATCTTACTTCTTTAACTAGTACACGTTGAACCAGACTATTCTCACCCCACAGTTCCATTTACTGGAGTTACTTTTGCCTTGGGTTTAGAATTTGCAGCCACTTAATTGTTCATTAATTCCTTTTAAGATAGATTAGTTTTGTAAAAACTGAAGCAGAAGTCTGCTGCCCTCCAGCATGGCTAAAACAAAACTAAGCTGAGCACAACTCCAGTAACCACAACAGTTTAAGTCTCAAAAAGGGGTTGTTAAGTATTTCTGATGAAAGGAGAAAAATGAGAAGAAAAACTTTCCATCACCTCTGCAAATTTTGGGCTTTAGAATGTATCAGGTTGTCTCAGAGACGCCTCCTTAAGCCTGAGGAAGGGCATCTAATCTGAGGAGGATTTCCATAGCGGCCTCCTGCCTCCGCTCCTTTAAGCACATCACACATGAGGCAGAGCTTTATTTCAAGAGTTCAGGAAATAGATAAGCAAGTGGCAGAGATGGAGATAGGGTTAATCCCAGAGTGACGCCCGGTCACAAAGAGTGGCCACAGCAAAACAAGAGCCTGATGAAGACCAGGGGGCCACAGCTAAGCCCAACGGAAACAGGAGGAAGAGGGTGGTGGGGAGAGAATAAAGGAAAAGGCTGAGAGATTAAAAAGTAAAATTACATTGTAAAAAATTAGAATGAGAGAAACATTAGACAGTGGGTACAACAGAGATTAAATTAACAGAGGCAAAAATACATATGGAAATAAGAACATGTATCAGAAATGCCATGTCAGTGTCACTGATAAGGTTTAAATTGAATTACTGCAGATGGATGATAACCTGACCTCTGCAATAAAACAGAAAAATGTGGGTTTTATTCCGTTTTAGCTGTATTTTTGTGTTATTTGATGCTATGAAATGACATAGATCATTTGTATTACCCTTAGAAGTCAGATACAAATAAAGAAAGATGTCAGAACTCAAATGGGCTGACAATTCATGGAAAACAGGAAAATATCAGAGTGAACATTTAGCTTCTTCATATTGACTTTTCATGCAAATGACAAAATCAATCATGTAGCAAAGCTGCTCCATTAACAAAGGTTTATTTTATTTTATACCTTACAGGGCAAAGGTCAGCCAAGTCATATTTTCTTTGTCCTCCCACAATCCCAAAACATGCATATCCGTTAATTTATGACTGTAATTTGCCTGCAGGAGAGAATGAGAGGGAGGGAATGTGTGTCTCTGTATGGATGGGTGCTCTATCTTTATATACCTAAATGAGAATGGAAAGCCATAACAATTTGTCAAAGAATATACGAAGCAAAGCCCTTTGCAGAAAGGTGCTGATAAATTTTCACATCTGGTGAAAAAGTCTCCAATTACAAATAACATCTTAGATAACCATTAATGAATGAAGTCCAAACATATGTGCATTTAGATACATTATTACAGGAGAATAACTACATAGTTCCCCTCCCATCCACACACACTTCCTCTCTGACAAGGACGAGCAATGGAAACTCTCTGCAGAGACACATCTGTGACAGACCTGAATAAAACGTTTGACTCAGCTGTCAGATATTTGAACTCCTGAACGTCAGGCATGCTGTTGATGTATCTGAGCAGAGAGACTGAGCGGGGAACATGTTAACAAACACGACGCTCTGATGTGCTTCTCTCCTAAATTCTATTGTAAAATGCAGTGATGTTCTAAAATGCCTTGATATCTTTGATTACGCAGAAATCAAATGCATTTCCTACAGTCAGACTTCTGTGAAATAAAGTTACAAAGAAGATGGGAGAAAAATACTTTTTTTGTTTATTTTTAAATCTGAATGAAAGGAAATAACAAACACCTTTGGGAGAGTTTCAACTTTTTGGGGGGAATCCATTTTACAACATTAGTTAAGAACATAGACACAAAAAGTGAAGCGCAAAGAGGTAATGGAAAATTATCTATTGATCTATTGAGGATTAAGTGGAATAAAGGAGAGTCTAAACTATGATGAGCCGGTGACAGCAGCAGATAGAGACTGAAGATGACAGGCAGGAGAGAGCTGTGGTATGAACATGAAAGTGTGAGCATGGAAGTAACTATAACAACTAAATAATAGATCTAAACCCACAGCAGAAAGCAGTGATAATGTAAACAGTCTAAGAATATAAAGACTAAATAATAAACATCCAAAAAAGGAAAGAGACTCAAAGAGCAGGAAAAACACACCATTTTGTTTTCTCATAACTGTAAAACTGTTGACATTTTATGAAGAGAATGCAAGCCACATAACATAAATATTCAATATCAATCAGTAAGTAAAAAAACAACTTTTTCAGCCAAAAAATGTGGATAATTTTAGTAAAATCTCAAGATGGCTGCATTTACAAATCTAGGTTGTAGCATCTGGACTTTAATGAAACTGACAACCTCAACAACCTCAAAGCCGAACAAAACTCAGCATTTATAACTTTTTGGAGATTATTTAATTGTAAATCAGAAAAGAGTCCCCAAGGAAAAGCAACGGAGAACCTGAAGCAGCTGCTGGCTCAGTGTTCGTGTGCAGGGACGGATCGGAACAAAAACACTTCTAAATCCAATGGGAGGCTCTGTTATGCTGAATGTTTGAAGGTGTAAATTCCCAAACATATTGGATATCAAATAGTTTTAGTAACCATTAACTGATTTTGGCAATTTGAGCTGGGCAGTATCATCTCATTTGCTGTTTTTTCTGTGTTTTCTGTGCTTGGTTGGGATAGCTTAAACAGATCTGAAAGGAGCCCAAATATATCACCATTACACTTTCATTCTGTTGTACAGAAAAAAAACAAAAAAAACAAAGGGAAATCTGTATGAAGACATTATTGCCAAAAGCACTTTGTCTTTATACTCATTACCAGAGAAATGAATCCCTCCATTTTCAGCAGTTATTTATGATGCCCTAACAAAATGGAGCCAGCACATACATCACAGCTCATGTTTAATTAGGACTGAATGGATTATGTCACTGTGATGGAGAATAGGTGGGGGAAGGAATACCAATGTGTGGCGCTGGCAGAAAACTGAAGTAGCTTCTTTTACTTATCTCCATCAACTGATGGGCAACTCATGATGAGGAGAAATGACTCTCATCCTGTTTAGAAGATGGAGATGTAAAGCATTGGAAAAGGTTAAAGCACAGACACAGTGGCTGCTTCTCATGGAGAAAAGATGTAAACAGTTCTTATTTTGGGAATTGGGACTAGCTCATATAACATCTCTGTTGTCTTCAGCCTCACAGATTCATTCTCCCAGAGGTTTTATCTTCTGACCGTAGGATCGTGCCAAACTACTAAACGCGTATTATAAAACTGTCAAAGACTCCACGGTCCTGTTTGGGAGTGGTTGAAGAACCCGGTGGGATATTCTTGCAGTATTAATGCATGGGAGCTTGACAGAGTTGCAGAGGTGTCAACAGTTAAACTGCCTGTTACATCAGCCATCAAATCCAAACGGGAGCCGAGCGGGCTCCAGCCGGCTGCCTGTGAGTGTCTCCCAATTATGGGGAGGCATGAGAGGCCACGATTCAACACAATAAAGCCCAGGGTTTGCAAATAAAGCTGAGCTTGGATATGAGCACGTTTAGAGGATTACCCTGGCCTGAGAAGTGAGTCGCTGCTGCTACATATGCTCAATTTCAATGGCACCACCATCACCAGGGCATTCTCACAGCCCCCAATTTCCATGCATTACAATGCTAATGAGTTTGACTGTTCTTATGAGTGTGTGCGAGCTCAGAGAAGATGCATGTCAGCATCTGAAGTCAGCATGCTTTAATGCAATATTCAAAAACTCCTGTGGTGCTTCCACATTGGGGAAATATTAAAAGCTTCTCTACAACTGCCTCTCCCGACTTCCCCAACTGTTCTAGCTAACACGCAGCGAGAAACCGAGCTTAATCATTAGACAAGGAAAGATTCCCTTCAGGGCTGCCAAGTGAGCATATTCTGTGACACTTCCTCTCCTCAAAGCTTGATATTTAATGCATATAGGTTCCGCGGCGAGCGATGATGGACGGCGGGAAACGCTGGAGCTGACGTCCCTCTGGCAGAATGCAAAGACGTCAAAACAGAGACACACGCCATGTGGAGAGCAGGGGAACGGCGGAGGAGGAGGGGGGAAATGTGTCCAGGTGACTGAGAGCCGGGGAGACAGGGAGGCAGAGAGGAATCCGAATCTATTTCTATCAGTGAAATATGGGAGAGGAAATAAGACACACTGCAGTGGTGAGGAGCATTCACACCCTGGAAGGAGGCATGAATGGCATCTTATAAAATAAACAAATTCACTTTATAAAGCACTATCAATAAAACATGGCTCCCCATATATTAAATATTTTCTAGAATCCTGTTCAAATTTAAACTCAACTGCTGACTTGTGTTTTTTATTCATATTTTTGCTGACATTGTTCAACTTAAATTCTATATCCACATATACCCTTTCCGCTACTGTACATGTGTGCAAACGCATCAATCATGTGCACGAGTGCTCCTGTTCAGACAAGAGATAGTTAACTAAGCAACCAAGTATTCTCCAAGGCCTTTTGGGCATTGGGGCTAGTTTGAGTCCTTTTTCATGTATGAGAGAAGTCACTAATGACATTGCCCACACGTCACAGCGCTGATGCTCAGTGAGTGGACGGAAGCAGCTGGACCTCCGTCTTCAGGCCTAAAGTCGTCCTCAATACAATACCGCAATACCATTCAATCTACAGGAACTGATGCATAACAATGCTACATTAATTATTGTCATAGTACTAGGTGTGTTTTCTCATTAACCTTTGGAAAAAAAAAGCACAGATCATGTTTTGAAAATGTACGGCCTTGTCCCGCCATGGCTGCCTTCAGGCTGTGAAACGCAATTATGCTTTGAAAGCTGCACAAAATCAGACATTCAAACTGTTCTCTTTTCTTATTTTTCCCCTCGGCTCAGTGGAGTCATGTTTCCAGCTTACATAAATCTCATCCGCTCGTCAAGGCCTTTCCTCTGGAGGATGCTCTTAGTGGGCTATTCATCATGCAGGCACCCTGCTGTGGAACCTGTAATGTTCAATGTCTCATCTTCTGATGACACGTTTGTCCACAGAAACGTACACAGCATTTGCTGAATGACAATAAGCACTATATCGTCTAACAGGCTGCTGACAGGGTGTGTGTTTACTCTGAAATGTACGCTTGGTAAGAATGTTGATGGTGCCTCATAGCTGCTTCATGTCATACTTTGCCATAACGGAGCAGAGTTGGGTCCTAATGTAAGGTTTCCATCATGCAGCAGGTGTTTCAATGGTTCACATTTCTCTCTCCCTCAGGGAACACACACACATGCTGCAATACACCATTTATACGCCTTTAGAGCTGCTTTTGTTTATCAGCACCTCTCAACAGCACAGAATTTAGGACACTTTTCAGTCATACATAATAAATGCCTTAGTATATTCAAAGTTCATGAAATCAAAAGGATTACTTGCATCAGTTTAAGATAGAAAGGAGCATTCCTCAGAACTAGGCTGTTTATAACCAGACTTTTGAAGCTTGTTAAAGTTGCACTGTCTTTCCATCACATCAATTCTTCAAATAAGCTCTAACTATGTATTCCAGGAGAGAAGTTTTAAAAATGCTGTTGTTCTGGATAAACAGAAGGCTTGAAGAGGTCTGTGGCCAGGAAGAGAAAAGCAAGCTCTTGTTCTTCACATCAAGGCTTTGAGAAAGGTTAAGAAGAAAAAGATAAAGTAACTAGTGGATAAAAGCTGTTGCTCTTTGAAGCAATTCATTGTTGTCAGCTGTAACAAATACCAACAGACCTCAGCTAACTTGACAAGGACAAGCAAGTTGTCAAAAAGTATTAATAACTGAATACTTCTGTGAGGGAAATTCAGTCTGACTGAGTCAGAGAGACAGAAAATAAAGAATATCAGGAGATCCAACACAGACATGAAAGGGAGACACAACATTGAAGTATCCATCCATCCATTTGTTATACAGATTAGTCCATTAGTCATTGGGGGGGGGGGGGGGGCAGTAACCTATCCCCACTGTCCCTGGGCGAGTGGTGGGTACACTTCCTGTCACTTCTGTCCATCACACTGAATAACAACCACATACACAAACACTCAATCCTGTGGACAATTTAGTCTTAATTTAATCTAACCGGCATTTTTCGGGCCCACACACATTCACACACACACACAGGAAAAAGAGAAGAACATACATTTTCTGTAGGTAAATTCTGCAAAAACTTTGCCATAAAATCTCAAGGCCAATTTTCAGCCACTCTTTAGAGGCTGCAGAAAAATGGTTCAAATCTCAGTAAAATAGAGGTCAACAATTTCTACGTGTGAAAACGCTTTTGAAATGAGACTTTTAAGGCTAATAGACATGTCTCAGTCTCTGACCAATTTGTAAGATTCAAGGAGGGGGAGGAGGAGGTTTTAGTCAGAAACTGCTGGCCGTCACAGGAAGGCCTACAGTTTGGAGTCATAAGAGAACTAATCCCACTATAGGAACAGCACAAATACATATCTATAAAAAAGACGGAGAGCGGGCTGAAGGCTTTTCTGAATGGGACGTCAGACATCCCACACTATTAAGAACTTATCAGCTTTAAACACAATAAATGGGAATATACTGCATGATCTCATGCACTGTGCCGCTGAAATAATAAAATTGGAGGCTGTAAAATAAATCAAAAACTTTAAAACCTCCACACATAATAAAAGCTTCTACCAAGCAAATCCAAGGAGATTTGAGCAATAGAGTACATTTCATTTGTACAGTCTGGCATCACTGGGTGTTTTTTTTTATCGTCAATAAGCTCATACAATTCTTCTCTTGACGCTATTTTTGTTGCAAACACTGTGGCCACTGAAGCAGTTGTCAAAGAAATGTGTAAATCCAATGTGACTGCCTTTCATGTAGCATGTTCTCCTTAATAAAACATGACCTTTGGAAAAGCTTTCTGTTCTCTGTGAATCCAATTTGTTTATTTGAAACACGCAGTCGCAGCTGCCGCCTTCAGCAGAAAGTGCATCACCTCCGGTACAGCCGTGTGTTACCAGCCTCTGACAGGCTGCAGGCTGTGTTTCCCCAATAACAACACAACAACACAATCACTGTCAGCAGGGCGGGATGAAGAACAGAAACGCCGGTGTGCAGCCTGGACATCCTAACACCAGCATCCTGCTGCCCTGATGACCCCCTCTGAGACGTATGGTGGCGGATATGTGTCAGATATGAGTGTGTGTAACAGTGGGAGCTCGTCCTTCCCTCCTTGATGAACAGCCTAACGACCGCATCACTCACCGTTACGCATATCCACTTCTCCTGTTGGACAGGAACCTAAGACTGACCCCTGAGCGGTAAAATTAGCTGCTGGCTATGAGGGAAAGACTGCATGAATAAGAGATAGGGCATACATTTCCCATTAATCACAGCTTACTGCCCTCATTAGAACCCCGCCTTTTTGTGTGTATTAGTGAGGTAAAGAGGGAGTGAGTGGGAGTGGAGTTTTCCTCTCCTCTGAGGCCCATTCCGCACTCCATTGGTCATATTGCTCACTTCAAACCAGCTCATCAGCTTTAACACCCTCTGCAAGTTGATACACCCATCAACCTGCTCAAGGAGACACGCTCACACACACTCACACTCACATTAGTGAGCTCATTACCTCGGTCAAGGAGATGCAAACACCTTCACTCTCCCCTCAGCCGTTCCCGGCTGTCCTGCTGACAGCAGCAGAGCTCTGGGCTGTAGATAGACACGTGATCAGGATGGCCGAGTGGTTAAGGCGTTGGACTTAAGATCCAATGGGCAGAAGCCCTCGTGGGTTCGAACCCCACTCCTGGTATGATGACTGCTGCTTTGAGCTGATGGCTGATTTTGTCTACTAAAATAATGTTATGATCACTCTGCTCATGAATGGCCTGTGGTCCAGCAGAGCCTTCACCACGCTTAAAACAATCCAGACTGTTTGCATGTGTCGTTCCAAGATGGAGGAACCACCTACCAAGCTACAAGAACAGCAGAGTCCCTGTCTGTCTTCAGAAACTCTTGAAGACCCCCCTCTTCAAAGAGCATCTCCTATCCTGTACCTCTACCCCCACAACTCCTTTTGTAGTCCCCATACCTATATCTCTTGCTGTCCCCACTGACTCTGATCAGGGTTTCTCCTCTATATAGCTTATTGTCATAGTGATGAGAAATGGAATATTGGGTCTACTCTGTAAGTCGCTTTGCATAAAAACGTCTGCCAAATGCATAAACATAAACATAGATGTACTCCTAGGGTTGAACACATCTGTGCAGGAGGGTCTGATCAACAGGTGACCCCCCATGGCAACTGACCCAGAAAAGGTCCCACAACCTCAGCCAGATACAAATAATGACACAGATCCATCTTGACGTGTGAGGGGCAGATGGGGAGACGCGTATCCACAATCTGATGTGATGTTTGTTCCAACTGCTCCACCTGGAGTGACCCCTCTGGACGGCCTGACCAGCTGCACCCAGACTCAAACGTCTGTGGGCTTTCCAGGAAGTCTGACTTACAATCAAACACTACTGGCATCATGGCGCCGTGCATTTTAGTGCCCCCCCTGCACGATGGATAGCAAAATTATTCTATTTCCAGTACCAGGAAATAACAAGCAGATTTTAAATCAATATCAGTTGGTATTAATTCTTCCTCATACATGTGGAAGAGGTCACTTTGTGAACTTAGTTTGAAAATACTCAGCCTCCCAGCAGGGAATATTCATTTTGTTAGCTTCTGTGCTCAGTGTGTCAAAAACTGTTTCTGAATATAAGTAAGTGTTTGTTGAGAAGTGTGGAAAACATTAAGAGATTAACTCATCATTCTGCTTTCAGAGTTCATAATTGGATCATTTTGGCTCAATGGTACTATGGAGCTTCTGCGGGTATTAACTTTTTTATTTTCTAAGTGTAATCATAATGTTCCATAATCTAGCCGATTTACCATTTTGCAGTTTATATCTAAGCTAAACTGTATCATAGGCATACAGAGTGGTTTGCTTTGTCATTTCACACTGCATTAATGTACAACGTGTCATGAAAGACTTTTGGAAAATTCAGTTAACTGAAAACATCTACTTCCATCAGCCCTGTTCCATTTTGCGTTTTGTCTCATGTTCTGTAATTTCCCGACTGACTTGTGATTGTGGTGAACCTCTAAAATAGCTCTGCGTGTTCAGGCTGATAATGGGACTTTCAGTAAAGGCCTGCTTTATTCCTGATTATAAAACCTACACTTCTTAATGTTCAACATACATCTTCTGTGGGTTTGAGGGTGAGAAAGGCTGCATATAAAGAAAAAGAAGAAACGGTTTAACAAGTAGTTACTTGAAAACATACATATATCTCACTTTATTTAAAAAAAGGGGCCTTTGATGAAAATAGAAAGTACTTAATCAGGACTCGGGGGTTCAAAGCATCTCAGAGAGCTGTCATTTTTTGGACAGCTAGAGTTTTCCAATTACATTCAGGGACCTCTATTATATATGGGAGAGATCATGAGATGGTCACAGTCTGCTTCACTCTTCTGGAAAACAGGCCAGAATTGGGAAATTTAATCTATAAGGAACATTTCAATTTTCCCACCATTAGATTCCAAAGGCTTTAATTAAGCATAACCTATTAATTTTCATTTTCCCTTCATTTCACTGCTGCTCCTTTTTACAATGTGGGAGCTTAGTCAGTGTGCTGCATGAGAATCAGCATGGAGAGAATATGCAAACAAAACCTTTTGCTGCATTGGTTTTAGCACATAACTGCGATGTGGGTTCATTCTGAGTGGTATATTTCCTCCAAAGTCAATACTCTAAAGCATTCTGAGTTGCAAATGACTGCCTGACATGGCTTTTTCAATATTTCTCATTCTGTTACAAGACAGATTGGAAATTATGGGCATATGCTCTACTGCCGGAGCAAAGGAACTAAGTCAGGATGATCTTGTTTGTGTATCTGGTCGTTAAAATGCTTTACACAAGGATCATATTTAGAGATTATTCAAATGATATAATTATATATATATTTAAGTCTATAATACTCCTAGATGGGTATCAAAAAGCAATTAGATTTAAAGAAATACATCCATGAAATTTGGCACACAGAAATGTAAACACATCAAATCTCTGTCACCAATCAGGAGCATTTTTGTGTCTTTTATTTTACTTAAGAAATCTGCAGAAAAGAGATCATAATTGAACAAGATGTCATTCACTAAGTGTATAACCAGCATCTAAATGCCATCTGTGGTGGACACTGTGGTGGACACATCTTAAACTGCTGGTTTAAGTGCACGAGAAAGATCTCATATATTTGCTCACCTTTCTGAATCTGGAGAGAAATAGTCATGTCATAAATTTGTTCTCATAAGAGCTTTTAAATTGGTAACCGAGGACTGAAAATTCTTTTGGATGAGTGTTTATCAAACCTGCATTGATTTTGCATTATGATGACCATTTACTAAGAGGTCAGCTTTCATTTTTACAGCCTAATCCCTCTTTGTAATAATATTCAGACAACAGCTCATGAATAATGCGCATTCCTCCACTAACCCAGCATTCGCATTCTGATGTTTTTCCAATTATCTCACAAGCTGTAATTCTCCTCTGCTGCACAGGCTGCAAGTTATTAAAAAAACACAGGAGGGGAGGGGTGACTCACACTTTATTTTCCCGTTGTTGGCCAGGAGCTATGTTTAATATGATTTTACTCTCAATCCTGAGAGCAAATCTCCTTTCTTGTTTAAAATCAATACTTTTATTTAATATGATTATAATTCTCTTGCTCCCCTCCCTCTTAGGCTCCCTTTCCCAAACTTGTTGCCCCCCTTCTATTCAGGAAGACAGGGCACTGGAGTCGTTTCAGTACTCTCCAATAGAAGAAACGTTCACAGTTTGAAACTTTCACCAGTGTAATCAGAGTTCTGCTGAACCTCGTTTTGGGCTGACCTCTCCTATCTTTTCCCCAAGTAATGGGCTCCAATCCCTGCTCTCTGGTGACCTGTGGGGGCCCTTAGTCCCCCCCCCCTCCTCTCCACCTCCTCGCGCTGCTCTCTCTCGTGACTGCCAATTAAAAAGCGGGACGCTGGTGACAGGCCCCGGCCGCTGAGCGTGATTGGATGAGCCCCGGCTGCTCCCGGCCCGCAGCGGGAGTCCCAGGCTTCCGTCTCCTTTGATCTTGCCCAACTTCCCCTTGTCCAATAAATCATTTTCCCAGCGACCGGAGCCTCCTTTAGCCAGGCAATCAAGAAATTCCACTTTATCTGCAGCTGATATCAAAGCCGGCCTCGCCGTCAAACATTAAGTGGTGATTGTGAGATGACCCCGGGATAGGCCGGGCCGCGTGGTGAGCCAAGTCAGATGTGATTTATTTGTGCACACACCAAGGAAGGAGAGACCCATAGAGCAGAGCAATCACACAGAGGGAAACAGATTTACACATCCATGCACGCCTCTGCCTCACACTCAGCTTATTTTCAGTTTTTACAAAGATTTCCACACTGCTCCCTCTTACAAACTGACCATGTAAAGGTAAAGGTAAAGGAACCAGGGTCTAATATCATCCTGTCAAAACCACGTCCTTTCCATTTTCCTATAAGAGGCACGTCAGATTTCCCAAAGTGAGAATGTTCACTATTATTTGCATATTCTAACTAATTAACTTCCAGCCAAAGGCATATCAATGACAAACTGGAGGAAAAGGTCTTCCTAAAATAAAACACTCCAGTAAGGCTCTTTTCATACAACAGTGATATCCTTGGAACACCACGGGTGCACTGAACATACTGAAAAGAAAAAAATCCCCCATTAACTGCTTCAAACAAACTTCTTTCTTAAAGCTGCTAATTGGGAATCTAACACTGTTGCTGTGTCTACGCTGAAACACCCCCCCGCTCGTAGCTTGGCTCTCTTTGCTCTTGTTTTCGCACCATCTGCTTTCCTCAAAGCTTTTACTTTTGGGAGATCTGACAAATGACGGTTTGTATAAGACATTTTAATGTCATTTTGGTCTGGCTGAGCTTGTGAGAGAACATTTCCAGGCTGAGTGGGAGTCCTTGGCCCTGGGTTCTGGCCCTCTGGATGAAGTGTGTGTGTGTGTGTGTGTCTGTGTCTGTGGGTGTGTGTGTGTCTGTGGGTGTGTTCAGGTGCCCATGACCTTCCACCATCTTGATCTTAATCTAACCTGTTCATATTCCTCCACAAGTTTAGTCTGGTGACAGTCAGACTGTCTGGCTCTCCTGATCTCTAAGAAGTTCTTCAGTTTTTGAAAAAGCTCTAAAACCACCTCTAAGGTTTACTTAGTTGAATCCACAACTCAACATTTTACTTTGCATTGCTACCCAGAAACTGTAGGCCTACGAGGTCATAATACATAGCGTTAATTAATATTTTAACCATTTTCTAGTTACTTGTCTGTCTTTCTGTCCACTGTAGAGGAATATT
This sequence comes from Menidia menidia, assembly GCA_907169785.1. Lineage (NCBI taxonomy): Eukaryota > Metazoa > Chordata > Actinopteri > Atheriniformes > Atherinopsidae > Menidia > Menidia menidia. Next base: position 17,384,509 of record CAJRST010007779.1, on the reverse strand, counting down.
CACTCATTTTAGACTTTTCATCTCTATAAAACATGGATGAAGGTAGATGAACTTGATATTATATGTAAATGGATGTATAATGCTTTTTCATAATACTCATCGTAAACATGAATAAAACTAAATCTTACAGGATATAGTTCTGAATATCTTACTTTTATTGTTGATATCTAAAGCAGAGGATAAAAATGTCCACTGACTAGACAAGATTAGGAATCCGAGCCTCGTACCACACTGCTTTACAATCGTTAGTCCTAAAATGAATGATTTTACTTCAGGGTATGTTCCTCCATTTGGCATTTAAGAAGAAGCTGCATCAGCTGTTAGTCCCAGGTGTGAAATAACAGTAAAAAAACAAAAAAAGGACAAATAAAAAGAGCCGACAGCAAAGGCCTTTCTGCTCAGCCTCTTAGGGACTTTAAAGAGTTGCAGATGCCATGAACTCAGGTGCACAAACTTTCAAAGAGGATCATACCAAACTCAACACCTCTGACTGCTTAATTAAGCTGACATGCAGCTGAGGTGCAACACAAAATATATTCTGAAGAATGCATTTGCCCTTTGCTTTCTAAATATAAGTTGTTAAAGGACCACCTTTTGCACCCCGACCCAAAAACCTCACAATAGATGTGATTATTACAACCAACATTAATATCAGCCTGTTGATTAAACTATTGCTTGAAATGTCAAAAGAATAATTCTCAAAATGGTTATGTTTGCACCACATGTTGAAGTTCTAAAAGTCAGAACGTTGACATGATGTATTAACTTTGGATTTAGGACAATGTCCTCATACAAAAGGGAAAGTACAGGAAGAAATCTGACTTTTTAGACTTTGATCCCAAACAGAGCAATGAATAGACCCTTTCAGGGAAAAGCTCTTTGTGCCGCTTTTTCATTTCGGATCACTGTGAAACTCCATCACCATTATATAAATAATAACTCCATCACAGGGAATTTACTCTCTCGTGAACCATTACTGTGTGCAAACCAACAAATCAGAGCACATACACACCCCAAGGCGCAAGCCTTTATGAGCTAAATTTACCACCCCTGTTGTTTAAACATGGTAGAAACACACATTTACACCATTAAACACGTCCCCACTCAGTCACATACGTAACATCCCCATACAGTGAGTGCACCTCCGTCCATGCGTGGCTCACTCCACGCCAACAGCAGCAAATCCCCTCACAGCTCACAATCAGACGAGGGACCGCTGGAGCTCAGCTAATGAATGCACCGGGATAATGTAATCTCAATAATCTCTGTGAAGCTCCTAATTGAACCATATGCTAAATGTGATGTATGACTTCATTAAGGACTGTTGTCGTCTTTTATGAGCTGCCGTTAGTGACCTTGACTGGCTCGCTGCGTCACTGTGGAGCAGAGAGCCCAATCCTATAAAAGCTATTCACTGAGCTGGAGGGATGCCACCCACTTGGAATGACTTCTGATTCTGGGACAAAGGAAAGACTCCGGTTTCCAAGTGACGCCTAACAGGCCCAAAATACTGACTTAAATACAGGCTGCTTAGATTAAATCACCCCTCTAAAGCATTTAGTAGTTGTTTTGACTTAAAATGCATTTAGAAAATCCTATCAATTCACAACAATTCGGGGTTCTGTGACTCTCACAAGGATATTTCTCTATATTTTGTGCCCACAAATGTTTGAACTACTCAACACCTGGTGAGCTGAGATTGTACAGTAAATCCACCATTCCCGTGAGGACAAAACATTTAGAAAAGACACGTTATGTTTCCTGCTGAAATCTTGTTTTTTTTTAGCATGTTTCTGCAAATTCTGATTTGTCTGGGATTTTAGGTAATAGCAGTGGAAACCCACTTTTTTATGAGCCTAAGAATATAAATTCCATAGCCATGGAGATTTACTGAAACATTGGGTGTTTAAAGCTGCCAAAGAACAGGAATAATAAAAAAAAACTATTCTTGAATTTAGCACTGACTTTTATTCATCCAGAGAATATCAGAATTTCAATATTGTGATTTCTCTTAGAAAATTAATTTGGGTGCAGACAAAAATTCTCTTAAATCTCTGCAAAAACCATCAGAATCATATGAGGCTTCACTGAAATATACATGGATTTCATACATGTATTTCCACATTGAGCTTAACTGTGTTCTGTCCTGTCTGTTTCTCGTTAAGAGGCAGGTCCTCTGTGCCTTATGTAGACTATTTTTCATTGACTGCCACTAATGTTATAAATTTGGATCAGATTTTATTTTGAGTGTTAAAATGAGAAAATGAATCAGTTATTTCTTTTAAAAAAAACCTTACAACACAAAAATTGATTTTCTTTAACATCCATTTTCAAAAAAGAAGATGTTTTGGAACTGAGATGAAACACTGGAAATAAAAAGATGCACAAAGAAGCGATGCTGTGCACTCTGGACTGCAGAGTCTGAAACCTGTGGCAGGATTGATAATGCAGCAGTCCGCTTATCAGAGGAGTGGATGTAAACAAGCGGGTAGCGTGTAAAAACCCCTGTAGTGTGGATGTATAAACCCTGCTTTATGCTAATGAGACATGATTTGAACTCAAATCTATAAGCTTTTCTATAGCAGCATTAACTATATGAGCAGTTAGGACATGTCCAGCATTCTGGATGCAAATAGGGAGAACATGGAGATCACCAAACCTTTAACTCTTTAAAGCCTCATCCAAAAAGAAAAAAAAAAACAGATTTTTTTTTTTTTTTTGGTTTGAAGTCCTTATTTGGCCTTTTAACAAAGTATGTAAAAAGAAAAAACAGAAATACATTTTTAATATTAATAATTTATTACTATGCGATAAGTCCAGATTATTTTTTGTGTAGTCTTCTGCCCCCTGTTATCAGGTGTATCTGATTGTGTACGATAGGATTTTGAGCAAAGTTTTTACCATTAAATTATGCAAAAGGTGTCAGACGCAAAACATTTCAGAAACCGTATGAATCAGATATGATATATTTGGCATTACAGGGTTAAACATGGCCTAGGAGCCTTTTTGAGAATATCTAATGTCAAAAAACAAATACAATACGTTGTTGGTAGCTTTCACTTGTAATCAGATCTCAGATACCCATTACACGTTCAAATATACAGGTAGCCTAAATCTCACAGTCAACTGAGCAACAAAAAAAGATAACAGAGAGTTTTACTGATGTTTCTCTAATCTCACAAATGAAACATTGAGAGAACAGTCACCATATTTTTTGTGCTAATTCATTCTTTCCTCATTACATTGGGTGCACTCTTGCTTAAAATGAATTGTTATATTTGAGTTGTTTCTTCAACACATTGAAAGCAAAAAATAAAAATCAATTTCAAAGAAGCACTGCACCTCCAATTAGGGTTTAAGAGGAAAGCTGCAGAAAAGCGTTACTCATGTATATCACTAACTAATATGTTTACTCAACCATCAGCATAACTTGAATACACAAGATTTCAATATTATAGCAATCTGAAATAAGTCATTAAGAAATATCAAGCTGAAATAAATCAATCAATCTATTATGCTATTTTCAAAAGAGGCTAAATATTCTGCCTAACATCGAATTATCTTTATCTATAGAAGAGATAACTCATCCTTAAAGATGTGGACCAAGGCTTTGTAAAAAGCAACCTCAGTATGTATATTTTTCTTATTTGGTTCTGGCTAGGGCCAGAAAAAGATCTGGTGAATCCCAGGATTGCAGAATTGAAATGCGGTGGTCAATAAATCCATTTCTGTAAAGTAACTGCTATGACAGACGGCAGAGAGCTAAACGTGTGTGAGGGCCCAGAGAAAACCGAACACAGCCTGTAACGGTGGAAATAAAAAGTTGTGAAGGCCAATATAAAATAAAACAACAGCAATAACTCACCCTCACTCGAAAAACAAGCAGAGAAAATATCAATAAATCCACATCTGTGGCACATCTGGATACAAGAAGCAGTCAGAAGACACTGGGAGTCAGAGATATTCCCTATTGTTTAAAAAAGTGCCTTCATTTAAACACAGCTTTGAAAACCGCTTTAAAAAACAAAGGTGAAAGAAAACAAAAGTTGGAAAAGCCATAAAGTGACTGGCACATGTTTTCTAGTACATGGTGTCACACTTGACATGATAGACCTGCTCCCCGGTTTATTCCCATAATGCTCTGCTTTCTTGTTTGGAATGTGCTCTGAGCGTTTCCACTGTGCTCAGCTCCAGAATCAGCCGCAGCTCTGCCCTTAACTGCTCCATTATTTATAGTTATTGACTCAGATCAAAAGCCGTATTCATTTCACACTTTTCAGATAGCGAGGGCACATCAACACACACACACACACACACACACACACACACACACACACACACACACACACAAAAAAAAAAAAAAACGTGCTGATGTTGAATGAAAACACATCTGATTGCCTTCAAGGAAGTAAAACACAAAGGAATATTCATGTTAATGCTTTCCCAAAACTCCATGCATGAGTACGTCCACAGCCCGTATGAGGTCAGTCAGCCAAACGCACGGGGGTGAGGGTCAGCGGGGGTTTTTACATGACATTTTGGAATATCTTCTCATGAATTAAATATGCAATCAGGCATGCAAAGTGAGCCAGACGAACTTGGAGTTTTAACTAATCTAAGTGAGCACTACAAGCCAGGCCAGGACAGGAGAGGAGGCAGGAGGAACTCTGCAGAAATAAGCACCAGCCGTGATGCCTTAATGAGGAAACCCTTTCCTTTTTTCCCCTCTCTAGAGTTCCACTCATACTCCCCATAACAACAAGACAGATGATCTGCTGCCGTTACTCAATTTTCAACAGGAATTATCCCGAACACAAACTATCTGCTGTGTTCTGCCTAATCTCTCTGACTGCTCACATCATGGAGGAAAATGTCTTCTCAGATTTAATCAACCCAACTTCTGTCTCCATGAAACGCAGCATGAAATGTTTCGACAGCACTCCACTGGTGACTAACTTATTGGATAATGTAATGCATTGAATGGCCTCTGACTTAAACGATTTCATGTGGTACACAGACATGAATCAGAAGTTAATTAAAGATTTTTCTGGTCACTAAGAGTGTGGAAGCAGATATTGAAGATATTTATGATTTATATCATAAATCTGAAGAAACTATTTATATTATTTCAGTTTGAATTGTTCCAAATTTTCTTTTTTTTCATTGCTTTTGCATCTGCTTTTGTTAAGGTTTCTGGGTTTTTAGGCTTCTGGCTTGTTTTTCTAGTCTTGATCCAGTTTTCTTGTTTTTGATATGTTATTGTGATTGTTTTTGACAAAGCCTAATTGTGAGTTTCTTTTCTTTTTGTGGTTAAATTATTTATTTTTCCTTTATTGGCTGTTTCTTTTGCATTTTTATTTAGACTCGTAGTTTGTTTTATTGGTTTTTATCAATACTTCTTCTATTTTTAATAACCTCATCTTTATCATCCTACATGGTTCGTCTTTGTCTTTACTTTTTAATCTGCCTTGTCTCTGTTTTGTGTAGTTTCTTGTTCAATCTTTCCACCAGTAGTTGTCCTCAGTTGCCTTTCAGGGTCCCTCTCTGTGCTCACCTCTGTGTTCACTCATCAATTAGTTCTTCCACAGAATTTATTCTGCCTACCATTTGGGTAAAGAGCTATTCAGATACTGTAAAATTAAATGATTAACAATAAAATAAAGACATTAACAACCTACAAACAAAGAAAAAAATAGTAGATCTTTTCAAAATGTTTTTTATTATATCTTTACAAAATGACACTAATGTTAGTATTTCCATGTCAATTTCTACAATTTTCACATGTCCACTTTCATCCATCTTTGTTTTATACCCGTTTAGTCCTGGTGGGGCCACGGGGGGCTGAGTGTAACCCAGCTGCCGGTGGGTGAGAGGTGGGGGGGCCCGGTCCATCAAGGGCCACATTGAAATGGATGAGACAGACAACCGTGTCCACTTTCATTCAGTAAATGGCTCTTTACATTTCCTAATTCATGTTCTCATTCTTTTAGAGATTTATTCTTTGTCGTGACACTCCTGTCACTTCAAATTACAGCCGAGGCAAACCAGAGACACACAACACTGGAAAGCAAATGTTAATGGGATCATGTTAATCTTTCATTTTTGTGGCCACATATCAAAAAAAGGACCCATAGGACTCACGCCATAGCAGCGGATCTGCCTCTTCCCAGAGATTATGTCCTCATACTGTTACCCAGAAGAAAATCAAACCTCAAAAAGATGTTGTATTTGGTCCAGATTATCTGAAGATTCAAGTTTCCCTTTTCATGAGCTGCAATTCCTTCTTGTCTTTTCAGATCTTTACTACTCAAGATATTTTACCCATTCAGACTTCCTCTGGCTTTGTGGCAAATAATGATAATGTTTTTTTTTTTTTTCCATGGCTTCAAAACTCCGCTCTCCACCGTCTCACAGTGATACATATTCAGCAGGGGGCTGGAGGAACATGTCAAAACAAGCAAGGAAGCAATTATTTCATCTTCCTCGCTATCGTGTTTTGGGCCAATGCAGCTGTGTGATAGGTTTTAAGAAGTAGCACCCAACTGTTCATCTCCATCCCACTCTGTAGAAAACCATCTGAGAGCATATAGACCGCTTTCTACTTGGCAAAGGAGTATCTGGCTGATGGGATTCTTTCTTCTTTGGTTGGGTTTTCAGACCCTCCTGCCCTGAATGCACGCTGCTAAGCAGCAGGAATATAAACTAATGTGGATTTGACCATAAGCCCTGAATTTATATTGGTATTGCTTCTCTTCTCTTTATGTTTTCAAACTTATGTGAATGTCTGCACCACACAGGGCTCCTGACTGCTGGTGAAGTGGGTCAGGACGGAACAATTGGTACATTTCTCCAGAAAAACCTGTTTAGCTCACAGCAGAGCGTGAGTGTGTGAGAGGCAGAGGGTGTGTGTGTGTATGCGTGAAAGTTGGGGGGGGGGTTAATCTCCTTTAACAGCAACAGTAAAAATCAATGTGGGGAGTTTGGATGTCAGAGCCAATGAATCCAAATGATATAGCTCAATACGGAAATCAATGCCGCAACATATAATCATTGTATTTCTCGCCACTAAACGTCTTTCCTAATCATTATCTGGAAGTGGAGGAGAGGCAAAAGGGAAAGTGGATGAGCGGAAGGTGAGGAAGAGAGACTGTCTTGCAGACATCGGATGTTATAGTGCAGGATAAGTCATAAAAAGAGAACAGTTTTAGAGCTGAGAGCATTTGGTATGCTATAATGTCTCTTCCTCTACTATCTCTGCGGTACCTGGGAAACACGTTTTACACTCAGCATCACTTATGCAAGAACAGAGTACTAAACCTGTAAGTTAATATGTGTCTTCTTCTAAAAGTTTAAAAGAAATGTATAAATGAGTCGTCATTATGGCTCCATGTCTGTTCTATAAAACTCTAAAAGTGACAGAAAACAGAGCTGCAAAATACCCGACTAAAACAAATAGCTTGTTACAAGAAGAGCTAGGAAGCCGGTCTGTTAAATTTATCCTCATGTAAGAAAGAGCAGTTTCACAAACATTTCATCACAGGATTTCTTTTTTTAGTGAGTCTAGAAGGTTTACACTTATGAGCTGTTTGTGTCCATAGATCATGTTCAAAATGTGATGTTCATGCAGAAAGGTCAGAAGCAATCAGTAATCCAGGTAAACAGCAGGTGTAAAGACCTCAGAGATGTGAACAAGGACCAAATCCATCTGATCTGACAAGTGAGACAAAGAGTGAGAGAAGATCCCAGCTCTGGAGAAGCTCTCTGAGCTGTGCTGATGACCCAGAGACATCCATCTTTGGAGGATTAAAGTATACATTTTTAAGGTTTTCATGGACTGATGAAGTCTTGGAATCTGACACTCCAAGGAAAATCCTTATCAAGTTCAAGCAAGAATGGATCTGAAATATGTTGTCAGCACAGAAAGAAGTCCCTGCAATGGCTTAATAGTTTTGAGACTTTAAGCAAAGACTGCTCTGTTTTTTAGCCGATATCTGGCCGATCTGTTAGATCAGATTGGTTTGTAGTGGTGCGAGCTCAGTTTGTTGTGTGTGCTGTTTTGTGGGCTGTAAGCTGTCACATAATCAGACAGTCCCGTGGGAGTTGGTGTTTTAAAAGGATCTGAGAATTCAAATAATTGATACAACGATGGAAAAGATCCCAGATATTGAATAATGTACTAATCCAGAGTACAGACCTCTAACATAGCCCTTATTGAACAAGAACAATCCCTTAAAGCAGATTGTACTGTTCATTGCATCATATCTCCCATGGTTCAGCTAAGTATGTATGAAAAATGTATTAAATTAAATCTGATGTTTATCCCGTCAAGTGTGAAAAGCACCAGAGAAAGCTGGGACAGACAGAAAAACAGGGAGAGTCCTTAAGGCATTTCCACTTTTTCTTTAGCTTCTCAGAGTTTCAACATTTACCACAGTGACAGCTATGATGAGAAAGAAAACAAGCATTTTGTGCCCAATTTTACTGAAACATGTGTGCAAAAACAATTTCACAGTCTTATGGGGACGGCCCAATCCCTCAACTGATTTTCAAAAGAAACTTCATTAATAAGTCACACTTTTCTACACTCCTCAACAGTAAGACCATAAGAATATTAGCAAGCAGCTTATATGGGAAAAATCCTCGGTGGATTAAATAAAAACGGAAGTTCCTCTTGGTAAAAGGGGTATTAAACACACCCCTCCACATGCATAACACACGACACGCACACGCCCCCTGACCCCCCCTCGTGTGATTGAAATGTCAGCATGGGTTTTCATGTTTCAGCCGGGCTCAGGATTAATGTACATATGGGAAACAATTGAGTGTTCTCAGATATAACTCGGCTGACTCTCCACCTCCTATTCCACTACATCTGCAGAGGGGGGGGGCATCTCTCATGTGAAGCTGTACTGCTCGTGTTCAGGGCTGCTGATATCAGATTTAAACTTCTATCGGGGTTGCTGTGGGGAGCCAGAATTGCTTGCTTGACAGAGAAAGTGAATCCACAAATTCAAAGCCGGGGTCAGCCCGAGACAGCTTGATTCAGGGCACATCCAGCAGAAGATAAAACCCATCATTGGAGCGGGTATCTGCCAGGACTTTGGACCTGCATCACTTTTGTCACCAATGTCCCCCAACAACCTGTATCAGGCCTCAGAGATACAGAAGAACTGTACCTCCATCAGTCAATAATCAATTACTGGAGGTCCATATTACAAGAGAGCCCGCTCTGCTCAGCTTGATAACCTTGCTCAAAGATATTTCACCGTCACATCACAATATAACGCACGTAACAACATCATGCGAACAGGTCAATAACTGTGGATTGGTTTCCTTTATGGTTTGCTAATGGATTGCTCCGAAGTAAAGGTTGTAGATTCAGTAGAGAAATAAACTGTTGGATGAAAGTTATAACCTTCAGGACTTCAATAAACATTGCTCCTGCTGAACCAATTCATTCTGATGGCAAAATAAGTCCTGGGCATGCTTTTTGACAATGTCACACGAAGTTTTAGTGACCAAAACCGTGACTGAAATTAAGCTTAACTTCTTCGATAATGACAAAAATAATAGAAAAAATGCTGTGAAATCGCTGGTTTATTTCTAAGTGAAAGAAAAAGAAAAAAGAATAGTAATCTTACTAGACAACGGATTAGTTTTATTTTATTTTTTTTGCATTGAAAACTTAATTATGATTCAGATGTAGATACTGTAGTAAGTAAAATATCAGATATCATATTCATATCAACAGTTTTATGGAAGGTGAGCAGTTTCTAAATATCTACATTTTTCATCATTTTTAGGATTTTGTAAAGAACATTGTATTTTTATGCTTTTTCTAAAGAAATTACATAGTTCAGGCTAAATCCATCCAAGTGCAAATATTCAGTTACATAATGCAAAGAAATAAGAAAATGGTAGTTGAACTTATCTGGAGCCCAGAAGGCAGATTTAAACTTAAAAATAATAGTTTGCAGAATTAGTTGTTTTACTCTTTGTTTAGATATCCTTAGGGGTTGAAACCATTCTTATATCAGCCAAGTAGTTTTGTTTAGCATCCCCACTGAAAATTCCACTTTGCTGAAGCTGGTAGATATTCAGATCAAATTCACACTGAAAATAATGAGTCCATTTTTCAAAATTACTAAAACTGACACATTCTTTAAAAACCGGGGAAATTAGTCAATTAGTGTTTTCACTTTAATTATCCGACTTAACATTTCCAACCATTATTGTGGGACCTGCACATTATACAGAGTAGAGAGAAAAAACCTTCCTGACTCTAACCCTAACCCTAACCCAATGTACAACTCATTTTTAGTGGTCTGAGAGGGAATCAGAATGCGCCAGCCATGTTTAGTATCTCCCATTGTCCTTGGAATTTGAAGGACAGAGTCATTTTATAAGCTCAAGACAATCAGTGAAGAACATACACAGAGTATAAACATTTACATTTAAATATATGCCTTTAGCTGATGAACATTTCTATGGACCGACTCACAATGAGAGCAACAGATCCAGATTTTTAGCACACTTGGCAGATTAAGGTTCAGATGGAGTATCCTCCTAATTATGCCACCGTGGATGTTATGGAAAGAGAGGAATATAATTGGGGAGAAATAAGGACTTTTGTGGTGGATGACTCCTCTTAAGCAAGACCAGTTTGTCTCTGGCTAAATGCGCTTCCAGAAAACAAACAGAGTAAATTGTCTAGAAAGCTAAATCTGATCCCGGACGAAGATCTTCAGGATGTCCAATCCATTGCTGCAAACTCTAAAGAAAGGTCTGCTGAGGAGCATTTAGTTCTACTGTGCATTATCAAAAGCATTTAAAGTCATTTGACTGCAGAGGAATGTACTTTTGCACGCCTACATCGGTTCTAAAAATGCAGACTGTGGAGCATCAGAGGCTTTTAAATGGATTCCACAGGGTATAGAGTAAAATGAGAGGTGGTTTGATTTAGAGCTTATTTGATTGCACTACTCAAATGTTACTGTGCTGAGAGAATGCTGAGCAGTAACTGGTGAATCATAGGTTTCATTTCACCGAAGGCGGATTTATGATATTCAGCCAATGAAACAAACAGCAACAAAACTGAATTAGAGAACAGCTAAGTTCCCCTCTACGTAAATAAGAGTGTAATGTGCAGTCTAATGCACAGCCTCAGACAGTGATTCAATAAAGACGCTGGATGTTATGTAAGTGCTCTGAGATCCATTTGGATTGAGGGACGAGGATAAACAAGAGAAGCATGAGGAAGTATTTAGTGCAGATTTTCTTTTTTCCCTAAAAGGTTTGATATGAGTGGAGATTATTTTTTATTTATTATATTTTATCTACATAAGAGTCTCATCCATTGTTGAGCACTATAGGTGTTCTTTTTTTCCACTCATCATTATTCTATTACCTACAGGGTCTGCAGGGGGCTGTGGCTTCTTCTCAAAAGGGAAATTGACTTTTTTTGATAGTCAATATATCCTTCAAAACACCAAACCCTGTAATACGTTCTTAAAACTCAATATATGTTTTTACTGTAGGTGTGCAATACACGAATGACACATTACTGATTATTATAAAGAGCATGAGGGTTCTACTAAAACAGGCTGTCACATCCACACATTGATAGAACTCAATAAGTATAATCCAAAACAGGCATATTTGTTTATATATTTCCTACAAGCAGCATTTTGCAAAGACAACCAATACTTAAGGTGCATTTACAGAGAAAATTCTAGTTTACTGTTCACTGAAGCCTGAAGCCTTATGTTTTTCAAATGAGGCTTCCGCTGAAATAAGGCTGTCAAGAAGCCACTCTTAAGGGAAATGGCTGTCTGCCAAATGACTCAATAGCCACAGTGAAAATTAGTGGTAACTTGATCTTATGGAGTGATGAATCTACCCAAGAGTTTCATACCTCAACACAATTGATATTCAGCTGAAGTTGAGTAAAAATGGCCGTACTAAATATTGACTTGGAATTAGGTTAACAGTGTACAGACTATGTTGAGGTCTTCCATACAGTATTTCCTTTACATAATTAAAATCACTAAACCCAGTCTGGTATTCTGACCATATACAAAGAAACTAAGAGCTTGAGATGTTTGCATATAACTAAACCTTTGCCTTTATCTCCCATTGTGTGATTTAAAATAAGTATTTTTAGGGTGAAGCTAATGAGGTCAAATGAGTGACACACTCTAAGAAATAGAATTACGCTTTGTTCAAGAAATTCCATATTCACAATTGAATGGACAAGGAAATGTGCATAAGGATTAACGAACTGAAAAATCCACATCAAACCAACAGGGTTCACTTCAATGGTGTGTAAACATACAATACTGAATAATCTGAATGGAAAACACAAAATTGCCACTGGTGTTCATTCAGCGCATGCGCTTAACGGCCAAGCCACACCTCCAGATCGCAACGGTTTTCCCTCTCATTTTGCCTCCACTTGACTTTCAAGATGGCCACACTTTGAAAAGGTACGTTATTTTCTTTCTTTTTACCGGACTGTAAGCATGTATATAGTATGTAGGATATGTATATGTGTCCTGCTCAAGAATTAACTTAAAAGGTCTGTGTGTGTGTTTTTGTTTATAACGAAGTAGAACATTTTGATACACCACGTGCTAGTCAGCGTTTGCTAGTGGGTTAGCTCTATGGCATTCACGTAAGATACATTTCGGAGCAAATTCCTGCAGGAATGTTAAGGAACATATTTTCTTTTTACTTGGCGGTGCTACTATCTAGGGGGTCAGAACACGAACTACAGTGTTTGGAAGTCAGATACGAAACTCCAACTGCAGTTGATAAACGTGACATCTATAGTGGTGGTCTAAGGCAGTGAATGTTTGGATACGAAATGGTGTCTTTAGATGTCAATGGAAGTTTAATGTGTTAACCAGTTGGGCATTTCTAATTTTCGGTGTGCATAGGGTTGCCAACAGTCCCGTTTTTAGCTGAACGTTACGTATTTGAGGCGAAAGAGGTCTTGTCCCGGCCTGAAAAGGGAAGATGCATAGTCTACTTTTTTTTTTCCTGCTTGCGCGCCATGCAGTGTGCCATGCAGTGCTGTACATGGTGGAGGAGACGACGACCACTCGGCGCCGCTCACGTGTTTGGTTGTATACGTGTGTGCGCGTGCCCGCTGCCAGGCAACGGCTTAAGTTTGTTGCTGTGCATTTCACGTGTGTGAAAATGAACGCTGCTATACGAGAGCAGGTGTCAATGGACGTGGAGAGGAGGAGGATGTGGAAGAAGTTGTAGGTCCCT
>CAJRST010007779.1:17349402-17370203 GCA_907169785.1 Menidia menidia | reverse complement strand
AATCTGTTGATACCAAAGATGAGTAACTACTTTTTGGGGCGTTTCTTGGTTATTACCTCTAATTTCTGTCCATTGCTTGTTAAATGTGCACAATAGAAGGCAAAATAAATTCATGAGTGTTGCTCTCCAACTGAACTACCTGATATTAACTCGATCATGATTGACTAGGAGTTGTATTGCTTTGTTTTTTTGTTCCCTTATTTTTTGGGGCAGTGTAGTTGCTGGGATAAAAATGTATGGGAGTAGAAAGTAAATGAAATAAAAAATTCCCCCATTGCTTTCCTTTTTTGGCAGACTTCTGACATCCTCAGGCACCGTAAAGAAGCTGCTCTTCGAGGACTTCCTTTATTTCTCCGTGAGGAACCCAAGGATCTTTTCAGAGAATGCCTTTTAAGTAGTCATGAGCAACTGTCCCTACACAGAGGGCCACCAGTCCCATTTGTTGGGTCATCATCAAACCTCACAATATGGATACTGTTTTTTCAAGTCTTGATGCTACAGGAGGGGGCAAAAAAGATTTGTAAAGTCAATGTGAGTGTTAAAATCCTTTTTTTCCTTTTGTTTTTCCTCAGGAGACTGATGCAGATGGTGTGGCTCTCCAGGGCATGGCTGTTGGCATTCTTTATGTCTGTGAAGACTGTGGTCTGGGGACTTCTCCACAACTGCAAAACATTGCCATCATCCTCGAAGAGACAGTTGTTTTACAAGATATCCCAGATACCCCAACTGCTCTGGCATACCTTTTTGGCCTCCTTTATGCCCTGAATATTTCCTACCCGAAGGCTCTGAGGTATACTTTCGATACCTTGCAAAATGTCTTCTTGGAAATTGGTCCGAAATGCACACAGCGTGTGCAATCTCTGAAAAACAAACTTGCACAGTAAGACTTCAAAAGACTGAATACAAGGTTTTGTCTCGGATGGCCCATGTCGCCACGGTTTTTGAGTAGGGTCCTGTTTCAGATAAAAATGAGGATGAGTGGACATTTTATTTTAATCTTAAAGCATGTTTTTTATTTAAAAGTCAGTGTTTACCTCTTTGGGCCAAAGTTGCCAATCATTGTGATTTACACGGTTGTTTTTACTCACCAGACATGTTGAACCTTATGGCCTTGTTTGTACAGGCCCATGTTACAAGTGCACTTGTTATTGTATATTATATTATACAAATACTTTAATTTTTGTTTTAAAGTGCTTATTTAAATAAATTTTTTCAAAAAGCATGAAGTCTATTGTACATTATTTAAGTTTTGTAATTATGTAGAACAATTACAAAAGAAATGTATAGTTGACTGAAAAATTGTGATGACCTAAATTGCCTTTTTGTAGTACTCTGAATGCCACTGTTAAGCGAAAACAGAAATCTGAGTTGGTAGAACAAGGAATTGAAAATTGGCTTAATTAAGAATTCTTAATAGAGATGACAGTGTAATGGTAGTTCAGATTATTATGGGCACATTGTTTGCAAAACATAGAATTCTAAATGCAGACGGTTGCCTGAAAATTTTAAATATTCTCAACTATTCTTTTCTTACAGTGCATCATCAGAACATCTTGCTTAAGTTTTATGAAAAACACAAATTTGATCTTTAATACAGACCTTGTGCTCTAAGATTTAGAGTCAAATGATACCAACCCCTCTACTGGTAGGTTTGTAGGGAAATGTAAAAATTCCTATTTTGGCGGGGCCTCTCATAATGAAGAAGGTCAGGGTGTCTCTTCCTGACCAGCACAGTCCTAAACTCCAAACATCCCTCCTGATCTGATCTGACTGCTGCAGTCACACAGCCCTGTTCCACACCACGCCGCACAGCTGCATGCTGGGAATACTTCAGAAAGAAATCCTGTGGGAGACAACAACACTTGGCCTTGTCAAAATCCTCCACTCCCACTTGTGTACCTGCTCTAAAGCCAGTATGAGCATCTCTGGCTGGAGCTGTTCTGCTCCTGTGCTCAGCCCACTTTAGCTGTCATTACAGAACATGTCATTAGAGAGCTATACGCCATGCACTCCGCCTTTCATTTACATGCTCTCAGAGTCCCCGTATATCAGGGAAATGTCTGCGTTGTCAGGCCATTTCCGCTCCATTTGCACGCCCACGACGACTGAGAGACGCTCCGGGTGATCAGGAGGCGTTCGGGGCCATAGGTGGACGCGTTTGATTTGTGAGGTGGCCACAGTTCAAACGCTGGCATCTTTTTTCTTCGGATGTTTTGAGCTACTAACTCGCCCAATCACATCCAGCCCCTCCCTTCTGAACCTTAACAAGACCTGGTTCTGATGGAGGGACGTGTGAGTCTGTGACCGTGGACGTTTAATGTAAATCTGTTTAGTGTAAATCTGTTCAGTTTAAATCTGAGGCAGCATCCCCTTTTCTCCAAGGATTTTTTGCAAATGCATGCAACAGACTCTAGAGTAACTGACGGGGAGATGCTGTGCTTACATGCTTCAGATGATTTGTGAGAAATTGTGCAATGTGTGGCCGGCATTCAGGTTGACTGATGGAGTAACGTCACATAGACACGCACAAGCACACGCACACGCACAAAGAGAGACATTCAGGTGGTGAGAGGCAGGCAGGAAAGCATCCATCAGCCAGGGCAGGCAGGACGGGAAGAAGAGGCAGAGCACAGGCTGAAGGACAGGTCGGGTTCCTTTGTGTGAGGAGAGAAAAGTGCCAGCATGGCTGTGCACCATCACACACACGCTTAACAACTTGGTTGTGAAGAAGCACAAACACAAATGAACTTAAAACTAATAAAGTAGAATAAACACATTGCCAGGGCTTGGTCAGAATGTGGGAATCAAATTCTATGAAGTTCACTGGTTAAAATGTGCACATTTCCCTGAATCCTCACCATCACACATAGAGTACACTTTCATATCAAGGAGTGTCGTTCTAATGAACCACGCAGAGCTCTGCTTTCAGTCTGGACCTGCATCATTTTCCCCACATTTTTTCCAAAAAAACAGAAGAGAAGAACTGTCCTTCTGAGCGTGCTTCCCGCACGATCCTCCCGATCTTCTGCTCCGATCGATCATGCGTCACTGACTCTGATCCTGAGCCTGCATTTCTGTTCCTACCAAACCAACACTGCTCTGCGCGTAAAGACGCGCGAAAACCAGCAGAAATGCTCTCATACCGCCCGTTCCCCCCTTTTTATCCCCTCCCCGGAGCACTTTGCGCACACAAACTCACCCCAGGGTGCGAACGCAGAGCTCCCCGTGCGTGTCGTGTTCGTCGATGTATCCAGAAAAAGGAAACCGGGGGATCACGAGCCGCAAATACGCCAGCGAAGTAGTGGCCGGCAGCCAAACGCCACCGACTTTTCCCTCCTCTCCTCTTTACTTCCCGCACTCCCCCGCGCGTGTCCGGGGCTGGCTGGACGGCGGCTGCGTTAATCCGGGCATCTCTGTCCTCCTCCTCCTCCTCTCCTCACCGGGAGCAGAGTGGGCCGGTCTCAGGAGAAGCCTCGGAAGTTCACAGCGATTCTCCTTTTTTCTTATCAGAGACGCTGTCCGGCGTAAATCCGCGCACAGATACAGTCTGAGAGAAGAGTCGTTTGCAAAGCTCCGATTTTAGCTTTTAAATCACGCGTGGAGTTCAAATGTTTCTGTGCAGAGATAGTGAAGTTTGGTTTGAGGGCGACCGGGGAGCAGACAGTGCGCGTAATCCCAGAAGGATATCCTCTTCTGTCTCTAACTACTCCTTCCAGAGGGGCCGCGGCGCACCTGCGGACGGAGCGGACACGCGCAGGTATCTGCGGGCTGAGCCCTCCCCCCCCTCTTTATGTTCAACTGTGTGGGAGTGTCTCTCTGCCTTCTTATTCCGAGTCTCTGCGCCACGACCATCACTCAGTGAGAAGTCTGACGGTGTTCTCCAGCAGGCTCCGGATCACGTCTCTCTCCACCGGCGCGCGCCTCTCTCCTCTCCTCTCCTCCACAGGCTCCGTGCGCGTCCCACTGAAGCCAAACCTCGCCTCCCCGAAGAGGTGATTGGCTGAACGGTGGAGAGGATGGAGGTGGGGGCTACGATGATGCGCATTGAGGAGCAGAGGACAGGGGAGAGAGAGAGAGAGAGAGAGAGAAAGAGAGAGAGAGAGAAGGGGAGAGAGAGACATAGACCGGCCAAGAGAGAGAACCGGGGTGAGAGGAGAGATGGAGAGGATGGAGAGGAAGATGAGGGAGTGGGATGCAGAGTGGTGAGAGAAGAGGGAGAGGCCGGGGAAGGAGGGTGGAGGAAAGTGTGTGCATGGTTTGGATGTGCAAGAGGGGGGCGGAGGGGCCAATTCTCGCACTGAGCTTTATGTGTTCGAGCCTAAAGGGACAGGCTGGCTAATGAAAGTGAAAATCCCTCCTTCCTTTTTCTCCCTATCATCCAAATGACTCGCAGTGTTTCAGCCAAATATGTGATCTGTGAGTCTGCAAACCTGGATTCATATTGACAAAGTCCCCCACCTGTGAGCAGAGTCAGAGACCCTTCTGCTTCTCCTACATCAGGTGTCTGTCAGCCGAGCAGCTTCCTGGGTGAATCTGGGATGAATAAGTAAGCGGTTAAAGGAAGGCAGTAGAAGGAAGAGCATGTTGAATATACGACCCAGGGGCGTCCAAAGGGAAATAAGAAACAGTCTATTCTCCTTTTGTAATGGGAGCAAATGAGGTGGGCCGGATATTGTTGTGGCACAGCCACACAGTCGCAGGCGAAGGCTGACGAAAATCTCCTGACAGCTCCTGGGAGAGCCTTTGATTGATGGCAACGCTCCGGGGAGTGTTTCAATATGAACCTGGTTAAGTTGGAGCTACATGAAGCATTCATCACTAGCTGCCGTATACAAGCGAGAAGGTCCCCTCCAGCTAGAGAACATCTTATTCAGAGAGGCACCTGGGGAACATCTTCACAGGAGCAGCACCTACTTACAGCTATTTTTAAGGCTCACGTCAACAAATCTCCAAAACTCAAAGTATCAACAGACTGCAGCAACTTTATGTCACTGGTTAACTTAAGGAGGTTAACCATAAGAGGCGGTATGAAAACCTAAGCAGAGGACAGACATGTGATATCAGGATTGACTCCACTGTCTAGTTAGAGGATATTGATGGTTGAAAAGTGTCTTTTATACGTTTCCATGTGAAAGGTTTTGGCCCAACTACTAGTTTGAGTACGCAGAATATTAAGTCTAATGTAAAGATAGTCAGATTAGGTTGTGATTAGGATTCTTTTTCTTCTGGACTATGTGAACATCTGTAGAAACTGCAGCATATGAATCGTGCTACAAAAAGTGGACAGTAGCTAAAATGAACACCTTGGATCACCTAAAGTTACAACTTATTCTCCACCGGTGCTTTCAACAGTTTATGGAATTCACACCTGACAGGAATAGTTCACGTTATGCAAGAAACAGACGTGGGCAGTGGAAAATGCTGGAAATAAAATGGTAAATGGTGAAGATGAAATCACTGATATTGTACCATATATTTCACCAGAGAGGTAATCAAGCACTCTGCCAACCAGAGGGAGAATTTTTAGAAACATCAGCTCTGGTTAAGCACCAATGAGAGCGGAGGCCTCATCACTGACAGCTCTGGAGAACAGTTTTTACAGGAAGAACATTGTTATGTGCAGGCATTGCATCCGGGGTCAGACTGAAAGCCAGGTATGCTTACATGTGTCTTTTCATCAGCGTATTATATGGATCTGGATTCCTCCTCCTGTCATACCTACGCCACTACCCACTTCCAACAAATGATGGATTAAAACCCGGCTCTCTGAAACGTACACCCTGATAGGAACAGAGAAACAAGATGCTGACAGCTGCTCACTGAAATCCACAGAATATGTACTTCGTTTGTCTAAGGGTTTAGAAAACATAACGCCCACTCAGTCGTATGGCTTGATCTCCCCTTTTCATTATTTCCATTGTGCTGCTGTAATGCTGGATACTGGACCGCGGGGACTATTTTTATGGCAACAAATAATGATCACAGCAAAGACGCGCTTGTGGAGCTCTTCTTCTAATGCACACGCAGCCACACAGGAGCCTATGAGGGGCATTATTCCAGATACAGCAGCTATTTCAGTCCAAAATTTAACTAAAATACAGATTTTCAAAAAGGAGACAAAGAGACAGAATTCCTGCTGGGACATTTGGATGATTTTCCCTGTGGGGGCTAACTTTAACACAGAAATAATCAAATCCCCAACCGAGGTAAAGTTCAGGCTCAACATTTAATTTATCTTTGGTCCATAAATTGCTGTTATGCACAATATGAGGCTTTTGGTGGGCTCTGGTTGTAGTTTCAGAACGTTTAAACCAGAGTAAATTGTCAGACAAATGCCGTCCTGAAGTCGATTTTAAAAGCCCACTGTTGCGCTTCCCCATCAAGCAGGCTCCAGCCAACCCTTTTTGTTGGTTACATTTCTGCTTATTTTCCTTCTTTTAGATTCATCCATCCATCCATTTTCTATACTGCTGGGTTGATTTCCCAGCTGGCAACAGGCAGAAGGGGGGGGGGGCACACCCTGGAATGGTCGCCAGCATCACAATGTACAGAACCTTACATTGGTCATTTTATGTTTCATAAGCCATGCAAACTGGACAAGAAGAAGATCTAATCCAGGGATATTTGCCAGACCTCACATCTCCCCATCACAACCGCGTCCAAGTCCAGGTTTCAAAGCCATGACCAAAGATGTATTTGTTATGATCAGCACAATGTGTGTTTTTCTGTAAATATCAGTGCCTGTCTTCATCTTCAGCTCAGGGTAGTTAGCAAGTGCTATACTTGGAGAACAGCACAAGAGTCCCAGATTCAAAAGCACACTCATCAGTCTTCATAACACTCCGGGGCAGAGCCTGTCAAAAGGGAATGCCCTGCTCTTCTCTACTTTTAGATACGAGGGCTTGTAGCATTCTATAGATGGTCGATCACATGCTAGAGCCCCCCAAGCGTATGGCATGTCATAATACCTAAAATGACGAGTTTTGATAGCTTACATGAGAACAAATGTTGCTATTTTGAGAAAAAAAAACGTTTCCATCTATAATCAGATGAATACTCAACAGAGACACAAAATGTGATGTTTTTGCCAATGTCTCCCTATTTTGAATATGACGCCTGTATGATATTCCAGAGCCAGCCGGGGGGGGAGCATGTTTACCAGTATATTATGTAACCTTTCCTCCTAACAGCTCTCCATAAGCTGTTAGGAGCTGAGCAGACACACTGTTGAAGCTTTGTGGCTGGAATCTTTTCCCTTTCCTGATGTAAGACTTCACTCACTCGGTGGTTCGATGCCTTTTTTTTGCTTTTTGTCATTCACGAGGGGAGAGTGGTCCAGATGGCTCTTTTTTTTACCCAGTTAAAACTCTCAACTGTTTCCAATTCTTCAACTTCTCAAATTTAGTTTAAAGCTGTGAGTCACTAATGATTATCATTGTTTTTGGAATCTCACCTCATTATGAGCCTCCAGCCTGTAGTGAGTTTCCATAAAAGGTCATCCTCATGCACCAGGCCTTCAGAAAGCACAAACTCATCATGCGGCGATGCGCAGAGCTTGAAAGAATTGTAGAAAATGTTAAGGCCACTGGTGACTTTCGCTCACTCTCTGAAAGTCAGCTCTTCTGATAATTTAAAAAGTTCAGTGTGTCTGTGGATCTTTGAGCCTGAGGCGAAGCATGGTTTCACCCTGAGGCTGTGATCACAGCGCGGCATGCAGTCACCTCTGCAGCCCAGGCCTGCAGGCTCTTCTCTGTTTTCACTCTGTCTCTGTTGAGAAATCCCCGGGGGGGTCAGGCAAGCAAACACATCCAATAACGATACTATAATTGACTTTGTATGCAAACTATCCAAAATACTTTCTAAGCAACCCTGTAATGTTGCTACATTCTTGCTTGTAGTTGGAAAAGACTACGCTGACCTCTCTGAAACCTTCTCTCCACTGAAGCATTTCCCAGTCTCGGTAATAGAAACTCATCCCATGGCAACAGAAAGCTCTGTGCTTCACTGTGTGCGTCCCCATACATTGCTTTGCATGTGTGTGTGTAGGTGTCTGCTTACAGTGGTCTCACAGCTTTATAGGGAGATTTTCAAGGCTGTAATATTTCTGCAGTAACCAAAAAATGTATTCTGGACTTCACTGAATACAATTCACACCCATTCTCCAGAAGATAGAAGTATAAAAACCTAACCTTTCCATTTCACCTCCATTGTTGTTGCTTTGTATGGCCAGTTAACGCCACGCTATGGAAGTTCTCCAAAATCTGCCTTTAAAAGCATGCTTGGAATTTAACAGTCCGTTAATAAAGAACGGAAACAGCAGGAAATGACTGTGATGTGTCTTAAATGTGGCGCATAATGGGGGAAAGCTAAACCTAAGTTTGATCTTAATATGGATTTTTACTTCATATTTACTTCACAAGGTCAAAATGTTTTTGTTTGCTGCTCTGTATTTTTTTTACTGTGTATATTTTCTTCAGAGTGCATGCAGTTTTAGAGAGGTGATGAAAAGTGGGTAGATTTGTTCGCACACCGATGCAATAAGAGAGTTTCCTGAAAACCACTGATCCTAATCTGAGGAGGCCGATAAGAACTGACCCAGATCAGCACTGTCCACTCGCCTACCCGGCGTGTAAAAATGTGATTGAGCACGCGTTTTCCAAATAAAGAAGAATTTGGGAGAGACTCACAGAGTCAAGCATGACATGGTTTTGCCTCCCGTCTCTAGAATAAATTTGAAGTTGGCGTGGAGATGTTTCGCTTTGCAGATGCTTTTGTTGGCTTGTTTTGGGTTTTAAAGCAGTTTCTTTCTTGTACATGTCTTTTAACTTTTGCTTCGGGCTGTAGTTTGACACTCGGTCTCATTTGCTGATTAACAGGTCTGTAGTTCATTTGTTCCAGCTTCCATCAGTATGTATGAGCGGGATTTTCTTTGTTCGGAGCCAGATCCTTGTAATACCTCGCAGGCTTTTCCTGATTTATGCTCCAATCCTTTGTGCCAGCCTATCCAGATTTATGTGAGCACTTTTGAATTTCCTGCCAGAACCCGCAGCGCCCTGTGGTAAGTCATTTGTTCTTTAAAGTCTTTCCCTAATTCATCTGAACTTCCACACGTCTGCATCAGATATCCTGAGACGCCGTAACGTGTCCGCGTACAACCCCGTCTGCCAATATTCTCCTTGATTCTGCTAAATCTGCTGTGGTGGCACATTTGTTTCCAATTTCACAAGAAAGGGGTATTGCCTACATTTGCTCAGATGTCCTGTATGTAGAAAAGTCACGGTCGGAGGGCAAAGACAAGAGTGAGAGGCAATTTCGGTAGTCAAATTGTTCGGCAGTCATACAAACGTAGTTATTCATACATGACTGTATGAATAACAAATCAATAAGCCCCACCAGTGCTTAAGGATTCTAACTCACCACATGTTTCACACTCTTAACTCTTACTCTCATTTAAGTGAGAATGAAGTAGAAAAGTGAAAAATACTGTTGAACGATGTTCTCTATATTACAAAAACGCTCCATTGCTCTTCCTTGCCGTCTTTGTGAGGAATACATTTAACTACATGCAATGTATATTGTAACATTTTCCTCATTTAGGATTAAGTATGGGCTCTACTTTCCATGTGGAAGTATGCAAAGAAGGGTGGAAGGGCACTGGCATACACATTTTATGCAAATTGTTCTGGCAGCTTCAACTCCCTGGAAAAGATATTCAGGAAGTAGACAGTATCTCCAGCTGCAAACTTGGATGTAGGCTTAATTTCACAGCTTGTCCCAGGAAAGTGTTGGCATTCCTGCTACTTATAATGAGAAAGAGGAGCAGAAGACCAGCAGCAAAGAGAGTGTGAGATTCATCTTCATCTCAGGTTCACGCAGCGGTTTGAAGATTTAAGGCAAGTCCAGATGTTGCATGTGTAGTGACGACCACCAGGTGTGCCCCAAGCTGAGGGGGGGGCAATCTAACATCCTGTTGGGCAGAGTGAGGCTCACACAAACCAACGATTTCTCCAAGTTTGGAAAATCAACAGGTTCTCAAGGAAAGGACTCATTGGGATGGTATTTGAGGAGTCACACACGATTTGATCTGGTTTCAACAGCAGCTAACAGCACAAGGCCCACTCCAGTTGTTTTCTTCTGAGTTAAGCTTTATGTAGATCTGTTGTATTTGAAAACACAGATATCCTTACAGGCAGACTTCACACACTCTTCCTAGGACCCCTTCCTGGGTCCTAGGACGCTTCCTTGTTTTCTTTTTTTTTTGTTTTCCCAGAGCTGAATTGTGGTTAGATCCAAAAAAAATCCAAACTCCACATTAACAGTGACTTAATTTGATTTCAAGAAGAAACCCATGGAAATAACTGAGTTGCTCTGGTATCTTTGACTCTCCTGACATGCAGAGTTTTGTTCGCTCTGATTGAAAGTGTCAACTGCATGCTAGTCCTCCATTAATTCTAATTGCTGGCACTGACTTGAGCCTCCCACTGCGTTTCCTGTCATTGTTTGGTCTGTCTACAGGCTAATGTGTTATTAATTCTGAGTGGTAGTCAGAAGCACAAAGTAGACTTCCATTAAGTTAGATTGGCAAAGTCGGCTTCATATTAGATATTCTTCTGATTCAGCAGCAGTTTCAGAAACTGGATCCAGGCCAGATGCACAGCAGAGGTTACGTCTCTTTCCTTTGTGTTCCCACATTCCTTAAAAATAAATCTATTAGCTTCAGCCTCATGAAACAAAGTGTAAACATAGTCACTCGCTTGGCGTGATGAATTTGTTCAACTGCCAAGCAGCTGTAAGGGTCTCACTTCCACCGCTGTCTCTGTGGACTTTTCCTCATGTGAAAAAAAGTGTGAATCTAATTTGCAAAGGCAATAAATAATTTTCTGAAGAACTCCAAAGATGCATAAAGATCTGTCTGCCGCTAATGCTTCAGTCCATAAAGAATCAAATGTAGGACAAAGATTCAATAAAGATATGAAACCAAGACTATTTCAGAGCTTATTAAGGCCTCATGTTGGTCACAGTTTTTTTAATCTAAAACATCCAACTATTTTGAAAGATAACCAACCACAAATAAAATGACATGCTAGAATATAAGACCTGATGTATTCATCCACCAGGCTGCTTAACAGAATGTCTCCTTGTGTCTAGTTCTCTCCAAACACTCATTCTCTCTGTTTTGTCCACTGGGAAGCTTGGCTAAAATGTGAGTACAATGATTGTTTTCATAGATACTTTTAACAGCCTCTTTTGCTGAATTTAGCTGAGCAGGAGGGCTCTCTTATGGGGGTTGTTTTGTTGAACATCGCTTAAGTAACCTGGATGGAAATAAAACAAAATTTCAGGAAGTTTGTGGCATTTCTAATGCTGTTTATGTTAATAGCTTTATTTCTTTCATTCAAAACAGATGCTATTTTGTGGCTTAATCCCACAAGAACATTTCTACTTAGAATAGCAAATGTACAAGTTTGTTTTTACGTTATTTATTATTTGTTTGTATTTTTCAGTGCAGGCCATTTAATTGCAATACTCCATCATCTTCAAACTATCAAAATGGTCTTGACATCCTTTTAAAAATAGTTCTGCTCTCCATACACTTGTGGGAAATGTACTTACAGTAGGCGACAGGAGCAGATCTCATTATGTCAGAACATGTTGAGTATTAAATTCTCTCTTCCTCTGTCAGCAAAAGAGGTGTCATTTAAGGAGTAGAGAATACGCAGTTTAATTTCACAAATTTAAATTAGTGCAGTATCTGTGGCAAAACATTTACGCTATTACAGGATCAGGAAAAGTGATTCCTCCATGTTTTCATCTTTTGCTTTCGTTAAACGTCAGAGCAAAAAAAAAACCCGCCTGTGATGCTTTCTTCCGCTTTGTCCTTCTTACTTTGTCTTTTTTCCACTCTCCCTCTAAACCTCAATGTCACGGCAGCCAGGCAAAGACAATTAAGGTGTATAAATATGTAAATATGGTCACGGCAGCTCAGCGGGAGGAACAGCGTTATGACATTTTCTGCCCTCGTTTGGCTAATCCCCAAGACACCTCCGAATTAGAAACCTTAATGACAACCAATAACGCACAGATGGTCAAACTCTGGGGGCACGCCGGCCCTTCTGAAGCTGCCCGGGCTCCTGGCGGCTTCACACTTCATGCCAGCAACACACACACACACACACACGCACAGCCAGGCAAAGCAGCACGGAAATAAACACACGGACCCTGGCTATCCAGCCCCATCACGCAGGGAAGTAGGCACACACGCAGGCGTGATGCAGAACACACACAGCGCAAACACGCACACACACATCACCTAGCCAGATGTCACCTGGACCCATGGGGGTGATCATGGTTGTAACTAGAAGGTCAGGTCTTGGCAGGCCATTTAAGGCCAGGCAAGGCTCTGCTTTGGTGTGTGTTGTGTGTGTGTGCGTAGAGGTTATTGTTTGGTGTCTCAGGTAATATGTCCGGTGAGGCCCGGTGGCAGATGTCGACTATCTGTCTTGTAAAAGCTGACACACAGAAACACTCTCTGAGGTGCGTCTCGAGAGACAGAGTCACAGCAAAGTGAGGCGAGTTTGAGGAGAGAGGATATGTGAGATCCAGAGAGGGAGAACAAGAGCACAGACAAAGAGAGGTGTTTTGGCTGGTTTCCTATCGTAATTAGTTCAACAAAGCTATTTGTTCCTGCGGCCTCTGTTAGATGGGAAAATGTTTCTTTTGGGACAGAGCAGGTTTTTTCAGACGGACAAAGCAATGTGGGAGGCTCCACTCAGGTTTAAGAAGTCAAATAAAAGTGAACAGATAACCTGCCAGGAAACAAATGACTGACAAAAGTATATACGCACTTTCAAATATATACAAATACATGTCCCAACATTCCATGCAATACCTGTAATAAATGTCTGACATGAAATAGAGAACTTTTACACTTTAGTTACAAAATATAAAAAAAGCCGTTTTGCCAGAACTTTGTGTTCTGCATCTCGGGTAGAATCGGTGTCAGGACTAAAACTTTTAACCTCTTTCAGATTGGAAAGGAAAACAGAAGCCTCTGAGCCTTCAGGGGAGACGATAGAACTTGGGTCAGGTCAAATATGAAAGTAACTGCACTGTAGCACTCTGGGGTTGGCTCTTAAACCTGTGATGGTTGGAACTTATTTCATTCTATTCCAGGACAACAGATAACCAGCGAACACCAAACTGAAGGAGCTGTAGTTTAATAACTGCTAACTGGTGAAGTGAGGATCAGGTTTAGGTTTTAAAACCAACAAAGGGAAATTTCAGAGGTAAATAAGCTTTTATGTCAGGATTAGTGCAGGTATTTTTTAAATACATGGGCCCTTTCCATCATGTTTTTACCAAGCAGCCAGAAACCAAAGCATCTCCACAAAAGGAGCGACAGGCTCTGGAGAAAAGATTAGAGAACCTGATTGAAAGTTATGCTAAATCCGTTTGAACCTAAAGCTATTCTTCTCCCCAACCTACTTTTGACAGGTATCCAGTTGAAGGACAGCTAGGTTTATGAGAAATGACTGGACTGTAGCAACTCTTGTGTTAACATGTTTAGAGACGGGAGCTCCATCACAAATCCATGTGCTCAACATTAACACACAGTGGGATGGTGGAGCTAGTCCGGACTTTTGGATGATGGAATAGAGGGACCATTCAATTTTGTGAAGTTGTGTTTAGTTGGAATTACAAGGTTAAATCTTAAATCCTCAAATTTGAATAGAATCTCTCAAACAATTAACAAACTTAAAAGAGCCTCCAGATTCCCCAAATCCTGCCCCCATGTTTCATTTAGCTTCCTCTACTTGAAAAAAAGCTTCTACATGAGCTCTGAGTAGGTCCTAAGTGTTGTAGCACGTCTTTGGTGCATACGTTGTGTAGACCTTCACATCGACTGTGTGCTTGCATACCAAGCTGATGCTCGTCATAAAGATGTGTGTTTTTTTCAAAGAAGAGGGCCAAAGACACATGTGAAGATGAATTAATAAAAAGCATTTATACGAAATGTGCACAAAAACTAATTGACCCATATGTTGTGCAGCATGCCGTGTTTCATGTGCTCATTAGACCGTCAGGGGCAAAGCTCTGATGCAGCTAGCCATTCTTTAAAAGAAGGCTGTAAATGTGTCCACAAAAGAGGAAAAGCTACCTACTGTTGACATATGTTAACAAGATAAAAACGACATTTTAATTGGCTTGTCAGATCAAAGCTCTCTGACAAACATTATTTACCACTGAGCAGGATTCCCATTTCTTACATTTGTTCAACACTCTGAGGTTTATGGGGATGAAAAGCAGATTGTTGCCATGTGGAGAGCACACAGGTTCAGTTAGAGGTCCTTTTTGTCATTTCTTTTCGTGGAATGTCTCATTTTAAGTTTAAAATCTCCTCTATTGTTGGGAAAAAATGTTCAAATTCAGAAACCTTGTTGGTTTCATTGAGAGAGACTTTTAAACATCATGAAAAAGCTTCATGTAAAATATATTTACAAGATGGACTACTGAACTCGTGAGTAAAACCTGGGTTTTAGTGTTCTACTGCATGTTAATGCTGTTTGAGGGTCTTTTTCACCTCTGAATTTTTCATTTCAGACATATTGAACACATTTTTTCTATTTAGCATCAAATGGCCTTCTTTATATGACTGTGAATTGACATATAACATTTCTAGACAGTTAATAACTGTCTAGAGAAATAACTGTCTGGTTGAGAATTTATTACGAGCTAAACGGGATCTAAAGGAGATAAATGGTTTAGATCCATAAGTGACCAAGGAATGGACTAATGCTCCTAAACTGTTTCCTCCACTAAGCACACCAGCTGTGTTTCCTGTCTCGTTTCTAATTTCTGCCAATCATCTCAGGAGAGGTGCTTTTCACTCACATCTACATTTTACAGCTGCATAGGTGAGAAATTAAATCTTTGTTCTGGTAAACTGGAGCTGGAAGCCACTCAAAAAAATGAATGTTGAGTTAAATGTGTCTGCTGTCAGGTTTGTATTCCGCCTCTTTTTTCAAGGTTTGGCTCAGCTGGGCTGCATTCACTGACGTGGACTCAGGATATTCATACAATTTAGATAAAGCTACAGTGATTGAGAGAATTCACCATATCTGTTTGGC
The DNA here is from genome assembly GCA_907169785.1 of Menidia menidia. NCBI lineage: Eukaryota > Metazoa > Chordata > Actinopteri > Atheriniformes > Atherinopsidae > Menidia > Menidia menidia. Next base: position 17,355,075 of record CAJRST010007779.1, on the reverse strand, counting down.
TACAAATAAAAAAGCTCAGCTTTATGGTGATCCTTTGAGTCTTTAAATGTTTAATACCAACCCTGCTATTCACATTGTCAGGTTGAATTGCACGGGGACACGTCTGTGGAGCGTTCTAACAGATTTCTGGGGCTTAGTGCTCTTACTGAATCCATGGCTGATCACGAGCCTCCCTTAAACAGAGAGCAGTCAAAAATACAAAAGATCAGGATGAGTCTTGCCCTGGGTCATTGCTTCTATGAGAATTGGAAACGTATTCATTTCGTGTCCAGAAATATCACTCAGATTGGAAACTTTGCTCCTGGTTTCTTTTCTTTAATGTTTTTCTTACTTAAGCCTTCGTTTTAGTGTGGGTAGGTAAACACACAAATACTCACCGGCCGACATCCTTTGGTGTAAATGATAGCAATCAGTTGTACTTGTTTGTACAGAAACCCAACCACAGCCAGATGCCTTATCCTGAACAATACACATTTGTATCTTGATTGTAAATTTGGGTGCAGAATGAAATTAGAGAGCCATTAAATTTTTACTACAACTGTTTCCTTTGTCTTGTTCAATTACCTTCTAACTCTGCTTTTTGTGTCTGTCACAAAACATACACATGCACACATGTTGTGCTACTCCTCCATTGTCATGTCCGTCAGAGTGTGCTTCTGCAGAGATAAACTGGGACGTTGGAGCTGAAAGCGCTACAGAAGCTTCCTGCAGCAGGGATGCAGAAGTGAGGATGACGAGGGGCCTTGAGAGATGATCACACTGCTTTGACAGAGGAGCCGGGGGTCTTATCTTAGTCACGAGAAAGAACCTGAACTCTGGATAAGAAGTTTCTTGCCCTGGCAGATGGCTGGGGTGGTTGCTGGTCGCAGCATGAAACAGCTACTTTGTTCTTTTGCAAACTGAGAATCCTCTGACACACAACGCCCCTGTTTCTCCACTATCCACAGAGCTCTGAGTCCTTTTTCATTTTGGCCATGAGCTCTTGCCATCCTCGGTAATCTCTCTTTGAGGTTTGCTTCCCGTGCCTCACGTTCCTCTCAAATCATTTTTGCTTTAATGATACAATCTTGGCTGCCTACAAGGCATCCACCTTTCAACAAAATATTCATTTTCTCCAGAGAAATTTTATTTGTAAGGCAGTTTTTTTTTTCAATTTTCTGAGGCAGAAACAGTGAAGAACATTGTTGTGTGTTATGTGTCAGGTTTTAGGGTGATGCTGGCTGTGGGACAGATGGTGGAGCAACGCTGGATTCAGCTTACTGTGCTTATGTCTTTGGCTGGATTAATGCTCTCACTCCACAGAGACACTGCTGAAACATAATCTTTAAGCAAAGGCGCAAGAATGTATGCATTATTCTTTTTTCATCACAATTGCCATTGAAGATATTTAATAAAAACAAATACAATATGAGTTGGTTTAGTTGTTCTGTGTAAAAAATTAATAGTTGAAATGGTTGAAATAAGTTAATGGTTTAGATGGTCGAAATAGTCCTTTTCTTTGACAGATTATAATAGTTATAATAATAGACATATCACTAGTAGGTATAATTGGTCAATATAATCTCATTGCAATGCATGTGAACAGAACTCTATTTATGAAGATGCATTTTTAGCTTTACAGTCACATTTTTACATTGTTGGCTGAAAGCACAATTATGGATTCTAAGTTTTTGAATTTTAAAATAATTGATAAGAAAACACCACCTCTTGTGCACAGACTTTTCCACTTTGCTGTGCAATTTTAAAAAAATAACAAGGAGAAAAACTACCAATTCTTCAGCTGAGGACACAGCCTTCTACAAAAGCTTACATTCATCACAAATCGATCCACCAAACAATAGCAGCCCTCGAAAAATACAAGATGAACAAGGCATGGCTGTGAAGTCACCTCCATTAATGAGTGAACTGTATGAAGCCTTTCAGCATTTGCCCGATAAAAAAGAAACCAGACAGAAAAATAATAACACATCTTAAAGAATAAATGAAAGGCATTAAGGCACAACACGGGACATTATGGTAGACCATAATGCTCCTTTCAATGATGCTGGGCAGGATGGGAATATAAAAAAACAAGTTTTTATATTTTCTTTTTTATTGTCTTTTGGCTCCTCGGTTATTCTATATTCTGGTTTTGTTGAGTCATCTTTGGTTTGTCCATGTTTGTTGCCTTAGTTCGGCTTACTTTGGACGTTTAGTTAGTATCAGCTTAAGTTATCTTAACAACGTTAATAACTGGACATCCTTTTGCTTCTTAAAGACGTTTCACCTCTTATTCAAAAGGCGTCTTTAGTTCTACCTTACAGTTCATCTTAGAATTGAAAAACCACGAATAAGTCCAGTTATCTTTACTCAAGTTGTTGGATGAATCAGAATGTACACCAGCTTCTTAATTAGTCAACTATATAATATGTTTAACTATGTATGATTAGTCAACAATGAACTATACATCAGTGAAACAGAAATTTGACATCCACAATGCAGAATAGATGGAAAAATACCTTAAAATGCCACAATCCTGACACAGGAACATGGTTACCATGTCTATTAAATGTTGGTTATTGAAAAGCAAAGGAAGCCTGTAGAAGTGAAAAATGAAAAATTAACAGGTGAGACAGTTGTAGACGATACCTGTTCAGGGTGAAACCAAAATATAACCAAAAGATAATGTGCGCTTAACAGTTCTGTTTGTCATTTCAGGCTCAAGCGATAAGTTGTCAAATGAAGCACATAGCGCAGAGTAGCGCACTTGGCAAGTCACGTGACCACGGACGTAACCATTTTTTGCCTTTTGTCTTGTATTTTTTATATTGTTTATGTTTTGGATGTTTTGAAGACTTTATGGAGTCATTTTGGTTTGTTTTGAGTTTCTATGTGGGAAACTGAGTTTTGAGTTTTTGTTATTTTGTTTTATCCTTAAAACCCCTTAATTGGTATTTTGGTTTACCCGGGGGAGGGGCTAAAGGGGTATTTAAAGCGGAGTGCTGGATCTGATGGTGGTGTTGGCTGTCCTAGTAAGTTGTTTTGTGAATAGTTTTGTAAATAGTCCTGTAAATAGTCCTGTAAAGTAGCCATTGTTTTTTTCTTTCACTGTTTTCACCTTGGGAGCAATAAAAAGCAAAAGCACAAACAATATTTTTCGGCTTGCCCATCATTTTTGTTATATTTTTGAACGAACCCGTGACACACATGTCAACCGAATTACAAGCTCTTTGAAACGTTTCATTGTTGTTTTACAGATCCAGATCTTCTGGACGGTCTCATTTGGCTGGTGTTCCTTTAAATGAAGCTGTCCGATAACGTGCAGATGCAGATAGATGGCTGCTGTCTGTCCTGAGGCTGGGGCCCTGTCTGAGTTTTAGTGGGGGCCCGGGGCCCTAACTCTGCCCCGTCCCCATTTACTCTGCTGAATAAAGGCCACCAGTGCTCAGAGATTTTTCTTTAAAAAACGACTGTGATTTCACTGCATGACCACAGGCTTAAAAAGCATGAATTTGGCTGTGGGCCTTTTTTACAAAATGCCACATTCAGCAGCTAGTTGAGTTCAAACTGTCTCTGACAGATCTGAAAGTCTGGCCTTTTCTACATTTTCTCATTTCTATAGAAATTTGACCTGTAATCATTTTTTTGCTTTTTTAGCTTTCTCTCATCACACAAACCAGACTCTCCAGTTACCTGATTGGTTCACCTGTTCTTAGCTCTATTTAAGCTCTCTACAGTCATATTAGCACTTGCTCTGCACCACGTTGAGATCCAGCATTTGTCCTATGTTTGCTTCACTCTTTTTTCCTTTCCCACGTCGGCCTCCTTTATTCTCACTGAAAATATGGACATTGACTCAGGCTTTCTTTTGGACTACTGAATCACGCCTCCTCCCGGTGTTAAGTACCTGACATCTGCTTACTTATGTCTGACCATTGCTTGACTTTTGATGCTGTTTCTGGACTGTGGACCCATTATTCATTCAGCTTTCCTTATGTTCAGACAGCAGTCTCGAGGCTCTCCACCCACCACCACTCATCAAGCCTCATTCTCTGAATTACTCCTGTGTGTGGATGAGTTTCTGGGCCACCCATGTCTTTTATTGAGAAACCACTAGTGAACTAGAAGAAGGTAAGAATCAGCCAGCTTGACAGACTACCACTATAACCCCGGGAACATAAACCCTTTCTGAGCTGAATGTTGTGGAAACCACCCTGATATAAAGAATGGACTGATGCTAAATGTTTCATAAGGAAATAATTACATGGCGAAATCATAGGATCATTGCTTGATTTAAAGACTCAATCCAGTGTTATTCAGTACACAGCATTTTACTGCAATATTAGTGTTTTGTTATGGGAATGCACCTCTCCTCAGTAATAAGTAAAAGGCCTGTGACAGCTAAAGGAAAATGTACAGCTTTCAGAATGCTGTGGCGATATATTAAAATAACCCTAGATGGTAGTTGGAGTTTGTCATTTTCAAAGTTTGGACTCCATTTATATTCCAAGGTTCTAAATGTAGAATATTCAGATTTTGTGTATTTGAAGCGTATTACTGTTTGATATGGCAGACTAAAGCAACCTTTCTAGAAACACTGAGATAGAGCATGCAGCCTGTGCTCTCCTGCAGAGACACATCACTCTCTGAAGGATAATCAGTTTTTAGTATGATAATGTGCCCAGCTTTTTATCCAGCCCCCTTTTTCATTTGTGCATGAAACACGTTCCATGTTGAAACCTTAATCTGATTATGAGTAATAAGAAGAAAACTCGATAGATTAGTTTTTGGTTTGGATTGAGAAGTCTGAAAACTATACGACCCACAGACGGGACAAACATGTTTCTCACCACAGATACTGGAAGACAAAAAATGTTATTGAATCATCCCTTCTCGTCCACTGAGCCAGTAAGTCAGAGTGAAGTCAGTTTGAGGTAATCTTTATCTAATCCTACAACTCAGAGGTGGCGTCTTGTCATAGCTGGCTCAAAAATGTACTTCTGAGCACTCGTGCCACGAATCAGTGGCTCACCTTTCAGCCTCATTTTCACCACAGGTTCATTCTCTGCACAGGGAGGCCTCTGCAAATAAAAGAAAATGCCGACAGCAGCTGCTGAAGTTAGAAGAGCTCCTCTGCTAGAAAACCTCGAGTGTCTATAGTCCAGAAAAGCTCTCCAAATGTTTTTTTTTGGTTTGAATTAACCAGGAGTTTACACTACATCTGCCTGTTCTGCTCACATTTAAAGGCAGCACACTTACTGCAGCAGGTGTTTGCCAAGCAAACATTTTCCTGGTTTGAGAAGCTGAATTAAGGGTTGTGTGTGATTTATATCCCGAGAGAGGAAAGAAATCACAAACACAGGAAAACAGCCCGAAAAAGAACTGCCCTCCTTTCTGATTTTAAAAAAGTTCAACTTGAGATGGCTTACTCAAAGTGCAAAATAAAAGTGGAAAGTAAGGGAGTCATCTTTTGTCCTTGTTAACACTGTTGATAGTAAGCTGTGTAAAAAGAAATCCACTGATTCAGTGCTTTCACAAAACTGCAGAGAACAGCAATAACTTTTTCATCGGCAGTGTCATGTTGAAACCTAATTCCAAAAGATCTGCAGACTAAAGCCGTTTCAACCGCTCACTGTCAGAAGAAACGGCTGACTAATTTAGTTCACATTGTCAGGGTGTTACGGGTGTTTTTTT
>CAJRST010007779.1:17312172-17344402 GCA_907169785.1 Menidia menidia | reverse complement strand
TCTATTTTGGACTTCCAAACGGAGTCTGTGGAGGACTGCACCAGATTAGGAGCAATGGCAGTTAATGGGAGACCCCCGAGCTGCTTAAATATGAAATAGATGGACAGCGCTGACACAGAAAAAGCAATCTTCTTTTCTTATGGACAAATCCAAACCAATACTGTGTGGTCAACAGAACAGTCAGAGGATTTAGATTCAGAAAGCCCCACACAAACGATAGTCTCTGTATTTTCTGTCACTTTTCTGAAGTATACTTTGATGTAAAAATACATATTACAAATTAATGGCATCACCACCTTTAGATACAATTGAACAAAGGTTCTCCAGCTGTATCAGTCAGTTTTCATTTGTATGTATTTATGGAAGCATGATACCCAGAAAAAAACATGCCACTAAAATTCAAAGTATCAAAAGAGCCTTCATGCTTTTCAGTTTAGTTTCTGTGGCTCCAAAGTAAAAGAATGAGTTTCCACTGAAAATGACTAATGCATAACACTTGAATACAAAGATATAATTTGTTTATAAATTACAAGTTGCAAAAATGAAGATTGTGTCTGTTTTGCTTAAAACTCTTCCAAAATGAATGAATGTACAGCTTAAGGTGGAATTTGTTTAGAATGCATATATATATATACATATATATACTATGAATATGTGTATACTTTTGATCCACTGTTAGGAAAAACATACACTATATATATATTAAAAAAAAGAAAGAAATGGTTGTGACTACCATATTTGGAGCTACTGTTGAAGTGAACCTGGTGCCCAGGTCAGCCTCCTTCTGACCACACTGTGTAAACTGGTTTTCCACAGTCAGGGTCCAAAGTTAGCCTGTGAATCAGAACCATAAATTAAGCAATTCATCCACAGAGTTTGGTGTCCAGAGGTCAGGGAATGCACTAGAGACGCGCAGTGCTGCCCCTTGGAGATAATATGCAAATGTTGATAAGGGGCAAATATACAATTAAATTAAACTTTGATTAAAACTCTGATGGTTTTGCTGATGGGACCCTGAGGCCGCTTTGGGTTTGTTGCTCTTAATAATCTATGCCCCGCCATTACTGAGCTATTAAGGGAGTTTATCGATCAATTACAGTGAAGAGGTCACCACCAGCATCAGAACAACACAACAGCCAACGCTGCTCTCCATCCACACAAACCACGTGACCGAGTACAGGCGAGAAACAAGAGGCGCTTGTTTCCTTCACGGAGAGAGCCCGCCGGTGCGCCGCCTCCCTCTCATCCGCCGGGGCGCAGACTCCGCAGCCTGTGAGAGGAGCAGCAGGAGCGGGGAGCACACGGAGATGGAGAACGGCAACATGGAGCAGGGAGCGCGGCTACCGGGGCTGCGGGGGCTGCGGGGGCTGGCCGGGCTCCTGCTGGCCCTCCACGCCGCTCACGTCCGCTGCCTGACCGGGGACGAGGACCAGGGCCAGGACTCGGACTGCAAGATGAAGAGCGTGACGGTGTCCGCGCTGCCGTTCCTGCGCGAGAACGACCTGAGCATCATGCACAGCCCGTCGGCCTCCGAGCCCAAGCTGCTGTTCTCCGTGCGGAACGACTTCCCCGGGGACGTGGTGGTGGTGGACGACCTGGAGAACACCGAGCTGCCCTTCTTCGTGCTGGGTGAGTGTTGGAGCCGTGAGCCCGGTCCTGCAGGACCCCGGTACACCGGGTCCGCCTCTCACCTGCTGTTAGCCGGGCCTGGCTACGTGCTCCGCGGCTCCATCACCAAAACACACGCGCGGAGACGCGCACTTTGCAGAGGGGCGTCCACGTGTGGCGTTTTCCCGGGCTCACAACCGGCCACACGTTAGCCGTTAAGCTGAGCAGCATCTGGAGCTGCTGTTCCAGGGGAGGCCTCTTAGCATCCAGCACCCAGACATGTTATCCAACCGGGATAAGGCAGGTCCCGGAGAAACCAGCTCCAGGAGAAACCAGCTCCAGGAAGGAATCACGGTGCACTTTGCAGCTTCTTGTTAGTTATTGTAGTTGTAATTGTCTCCGCTGACAGGTGTTGGGAATAACTTCGTAATGAACAGGTTAGGAAACTTTCCTCATCATAACCAACTTTCCAGCGCGCTCCTTCGTGCTGCGAGTTCCGCTCCGGTTCTGTGACGTTTCTCTGCTTTACATAGGGCAGATCTTTATACCCCAGGTTTGCCATTTAGCTCTAAGACATATAATAAGATAATGATAAGTTTTTCCCAGTTTCCAGCCTGTCCAGCTGCTCTGATCCGGACTTTTTTGAGCCGGACTTTAGGGAAGGTGCGGCTGTGGGCGCTGTCCATGGTGCTGATCCCCGGGTGAAGCGGCTCCAGGAGCCGGATCAGCCCCCGGAGCCCGGAGGGGGGGGGGGGGCTTAGCCTAAGCTAAGGGTTAGCCTTAGCCTAAGCTAAGGCCCCAACACAGCTATGCCAGCAGGCTGTAGGAGTTGGGCTGTTTTGGGGTGCTCATGGGAGCGTTCAGGGTTGTTACTGGAACAAAGAGATGGATTTGATGAGGTAGATTTGCACAGTAACTGGGCTCTGTCACGTTGTTAGAGTTGTGTTGGGTTAACAGACCTGTGGTTTCAGATGGTTTGGGTTTGTTTAAGTCCACGTCGGTGAGCTGGACACGGATGCTACATACTACTGAGTTGGAGGATGTAGAACTGTGAACATAATCTCCAGGAAGTGGACTTTACTTTCCATGGGAGGTTTTTGTTGAAATTTGAGGAATTATTCAAACATTTTTCCATATCTAATCACCACCTACTGTACAATGCAAGCATTTAGGAGGTTTTACTGTCACACGTTTTGATAGCAGAGTGGATGATGCAGCTGATGTGTTTGGGCCCTGCAGGACATTTAGAGTTGATTCTGGGCTGTAAAGCAGCTGGATGTAGTCAGACAATAACAATCTTATTATGTCTGCAAAATAAGCCCAAAGGATGGCCTGTCCAGCCTGACCATGCTGCACCATGTTATTGTTGCTTCCTCTAAAGTTTGAGGCTTTCTGGTTTTCTGAGTGATGGGAACTGTTGAGGGAAACTGTCACTGCTCACTGAGAGGGAAAGGTTTAGGGTCAGAGTGATGATGAACAAAGCATGTCACAAAAAAGCTTTTAAGGCTCATGAACTTTCCAGAAGTTGCTCATCAGCTCAGATCTTAGGATGCTCAAACATTTGCATGGTGTCACTTGAATAAAATACAGAAAACACACAGATTCAAATCTTCAAACCTGACCTTAATGTTTAAACCTTATCTTATGACTTCTGGGAATGAAAAAACGTCTACAAGGGTGTGAGTCGTGGTTACCTTTTCATGGGTCAGTTCTCAAGAGAATTAAGTTTCATCCCAGCTTTTGAAATCCCTTTTTGGCAGAACTTGAAGAAACTTTCAAAGTCTGGGGCTTTTTTAAAACTCACTGACCTTCAGCTACTAAATAAATGATGGACAGCTGCTCCTCTTCTGTTTGCTGACTAGGTTTGCAGTAATATTGATCTCTGCAGCTTTAAAAGAGACTCGTTTTCTGTTTATCAAAACTACCTCAATGTAATGAGGTTGGCAGGATAATTCTCTGAGTTACTCCCAGTAAAATAGTTGCCTTAAATCCATTTCAGGCAACTACCTTGTGGGGCTTTTGAACATTTTCTTGTGATTCAAAGCTTGTAGAGTATAGTATGAATTCTTTGTTTGCCTTTTTGAAGAAATGTGAAGGGCGCCTGCTCCTATGGATGATCTCTGTTGGCCCGTATTGTTTAGCAGACCTTCTGAACAGAAAACTGGGTGTGGGGACTGTGGGGAAGAGCACCACATAGTTTGAATAAGTTATTTAAAGTTGTAATTCAGACAGTAGTCATTTGATTACGGGGGGGCTCTCAGGGGTGGTGCTGCATATTGCTGAAGTTCAGATTGGATCTGACATTTCCATGTGTCCCATTCTGCTATAGAAGGTTTTTAATGAAGATTCACGCCGGGGAGGCGGCACAGTCTGGCTCTGGGCTCCAGGTAGCATCCCCGCCATCCAAATCCAAACAGAGGAGCAGCTGCAGACTCCATTTGCTTATTTGTGCCTTCTTCCCCCTTTTGTTTGCTGTTTAATTTTCTGTGCTGTTGAAGGAAACCTTCTTTGTGAATTGAGGGCTGTCTGGGTTCTCATCCCTTGCATTTATGCCCTCTCAGGTACAAAACTAATTCCAGCGGCCGTGGTGTGGCTGTGTTGATGAAAACGCAGTAATTACATTCAAATCTGTGTGAAAAGATGGCATCTGAGTGTTGTTTGAGTTTAAGAATCAACCGCCTTCTGGCGGCCGTTGGGGATCTGGGTGTCTCATAACCCATAACCTCTCATGGCCCAAGCCGGATTGTTTTTTAACTTGCTGTAGTTTCACTCTGATTTATCTGGTACTTGCTTCCCCAAAGCTATTCATTTACATCTCCTCACTGATAGAAAAGGTGTCTGACACATCTGAGGGTCTACTTAATAACAGACATCTAACTTGAACTCTCGCACGGGTTTATTTGAGTGAGATGGAGATGCTAAACCATCTCTCAGAGTTTCTGCTATTTGCCCTGTCGGCCACACACTCAGCAGCTACGGTCAGATCAGCTCAAACAGTATGTTCTTAATTCAGTTTTTGGGATGTGTTTGTGTATCTGCTAGCCATATTTAAGCAGCCCTCTGCTGCACAGGTGTTTCCAATTATTTTTCCATTAGAATTTTGCTATTGGAAATTTTCTTATATTACAGGTAATCCCCTCATGCAGTTTTCCTTTTAGAACAGCTTTCAAATACGGACTAAAGTTGTGTTTCAGTGCCAGCTGCTGGTTGGAGTGGTCTTACTGGTTAGATAAAGAAAGCACCACTTAGGCTCACTGGTCTGTGTTTGAACAGCAGTGAAATATTTCCCCTTTTTTACCCTAATTATACAAAGTAGTTGTTGAACTTCTGCTGCAGTCAAATGGCTTTTATTGCCTTTAACCCATTTTCACTACGCACAGCTTAAATGCACCACTTTCCCTTAAAGTGGGCCGTGCATTCAGCTTTAAAGTCAGGCTAAAATCATTTGTATTAGAGGCGTACAGCATGGTGACTATTATCAAGAGCTCCAAAGTCGATTACGCTTGTAACGGACATAAATTAAGCTTTCATTCTAGCCTTCTGGTGGCAAGTGTTTCTAAGTAAAATAAGTGAGTATCATTTCAGATCCCAGAGCCTGGCTACTTCAGTCAGTTTGAGCTCATCAGGCAGAATCCTTCTCAGCTGCAGCTGCAAATCCTGCTGCCAGATGCAGCCTTCCTCATCTTCCAGTCCTCGTCAGGACGCTTTATACTCAGATAATCCCGCTGATTATTTCAGCATTGAACACCTCAGATACTTCGAGATCTTGAAATAATTTAAGGGATGCCTTCAGTGTTGTAGTTAAAAGCGAGACCCTACAAGCACTGTCCCTCATTTTGAGAAGAGAAAACAGCATTCTAGTGGCCTCAGACTTTCATTGCCTCACTTAAAGGTGATCTGGTTTTTAAATGTGGCTGACGGGGTCCTGCACGCGATTTGAATTCAACACGTTTTCCACTTCTTTTTAAAGCCGCTCTCATTTTTCTCACTAAATTGCCTTCCTGTGAAGCACCTGAGAAGCTCTTTGAGGGGGGGTCCGGGTTAGGGGGGCTGTTCTGTGACTGACAGTAAATTCCTGCTGCGGCACTGCAGCCACTCGTTAGTGTCACAGGAGCCGTGCCGCGTTATTAGAAATTTACCCTTTTGCTGTTGTGTCATAAATCGTGTGGGAGGTGAGGTAATAAAGTTGCCCTCTGGGAAAGACTCAAACTGCATTTTCTCTCTGGGTGATTTGCACATCTACGCTGGGAAGCTAGCAGGGAGGCGGCTCTAAACTGCCTGCTATTCACAGATGCTTTGTGGAACAATAACTGAACAGCACATTCCGAGTGAATGCCACAGAAGGTGTATATTTGCACCGGTGAAGTGTGCAGTAAAGCTCAGAGGTTCAGAGCACAGTCTAAGTCACCTTCCAGTCCTCAGCACAGCTCGCTCATCATGCAGATCAAATTATAGGACAGGCCGCTTTACCGTGCTCTGCTTTACATGCAACCAAGAACCCACTCACCCATCATGAATAATAACATATTATTGTCCCATAAACATACAGTCTTTCTTTCAGTCAGAGCAGCTGCATTAGTGGAACGACATGCTGGAAAAATGACATGCTGTTTTTATTATGGACGTAGAACCTTTTTCCAGTTTTAAACTCAGCCCAATATTTTTTATAATACAAGTTAGTAGGTAAATATCGGATTATCTTTTCAAACAAAGAAAGAGTTTAATAACTGAACATGGAGATCTACAATACACAAGGGAAAGTAAAAGTAACAGTAGTAGTAAAACCCTGGCTCCAACTTCATCCTCATGTGTTCTTTTGTAGGCAGAAAGCCCCTGGGTGGGGGCACACGCTTCGCTTCGTCAAAGAAAAATCATCATAATCACCAATAATTGGAGAGGAGTTCTGCAGCTCTGTTTAGTTACTGTGGTTTCTTTCATTGAAAAGAAAATTTTGCATGAAATAATGGCCTGTGTCTCCACCCCCCTGAGCAATTAAAACACCCTCACACACTCCTCTCACAATGAATATGTTACAGTGACATGTAATTATTGCACACGTAGCATGTCAGAGACTCTGCGTTCAGCTTATTGAGCAGAAACCTGGTTGGTTAATTGGATGCGCTGGATTTAGAGCCCGTCATATGTGAGTTACATTTTAATGGCCGACATACGCCCAGCTATGGAATCACAAACTTTCAATTTCATTGCTCTTATTCTTCAGAAAGCAAACATTTCACATTTTCCCCAATATTTTCAATGATTATGGGATAAAAAAAAGAAAGTTGATAACTTACATTCCAGCTGTTCCACCACCAACCAGCACACTTTTATAAATGGGTATATTTGTTGTTTCCTGCCTTGGTTACCATTGATAGGATTCTGTTGTGACCCACATACCAGAAGAGGGTTTTGTTTTAAACTCCGTTGAACCAGTTCTAATGTATTTTAATTGAACTGGTCATGTAGAGATCCCTGAGTTAACATGGAACACACTGCTGGGCTGCTGGGTTTTAGTCTATGCATGTGTCTGAGCTGGAACTGGTCTATGGATGTTACACACTTTTCTGTCTGCTCTTTATTGTAAGATTCTCATTTCAGGGTTTGCAGGTGGTCTAGTTTACGTGTATGAACAGTTGAGATGAGAGTTTATGACCTGGGCTGCGTGGCTCTGATGACAAACATTTTCCTTCCACATCAGAAGACAGTTTTTTGTCAGAGTTCAGGACCATGGACAGCAGTTGATAGGTAATGTTAACCTACTTTAGTCGCGCTCCTAATGTCGTCCAGATGGCTTTTTAAGGGTTAAAGACAACTGATTTGATGGGTCACAACATAGAACTGCTTTAATAAAAAGTTCATCCAGTCTTAAACCATCTACCATCCTGACCAAAATGGTTGCCGTGAGTCTCTACATGTGCAGTGGTTTAGTACAGCTAAGGCTTCCATTTGTTTGCCCCCCGCTCATGTCATCTTTTCTGGGGAGAAATCTGTTAACATCAAGCAGGGATCAAGGATTGTTTTGGTGTTTGCGCATGGCGAGGCTGTGGAGGAGAGCAGGCGAGGAGGAATTAGACAGGAGGAGAGCAAGGAGATAAAGACTGAGAGAGTGGAGGAGACAAAAAGAGATCAGAAGGCAAATAACTGAGTGAATGGTTGCCATGGCGACATGATCGGGCTCTTAGACAAGGGTTCTAAAGAAAGGTGGCGTTTTTATCACCGCAGCAGGGGAAGACAGAGGAAGGAATAAGACATATTTGAGGTGGCACCTTTATCTCGGCACTCTGCTATGTGAATAATGACGATCACAGAGGAGCATTAAAGTATCTAACATCAAATAATGTTGAGCTCAGGGACAATTTAGTCACAGTCGCCGCGTTCCACCGTCTTCCTGATCTGTGGCTCCTTCCTGTGATGTCAGAATAAAGTCATCAGTTCCTCAGGAGTGAAAAGGTACAGAAAAGCATTTGCATCTGTTAAGCATTTTGATATCTTTGTCAAAGAGCAACCGTTAGAGTGTGTTGTTCCAGCTTTACATTTGAAGATGTGGAATAAACGGGACCAAGAACTTAGCTTATAGCTGGGAAATCAAAACAATGATAAGTAATACAATCTCCCTTTGAAGGGTTCTTGTAAACAAACTCTGTTTACTCTGTTTCCTCAACAGAAAGCACTTAAATAAACATTATAAGAATTCCCTTCAACATAAACTGTAAAATACTGACATTTTTTATATTCTCTCTTGTTTTGCATACATCATCTGTAGAAAGATTGGAACTATATCAAACTGGATTCACTGTATAGTTTGTTTATCTGTGTTGTTACTTTGTTTAAATGAGAAGACTTACATGTTGATTGTCGTCAGAATTGAAATCCTTTATAAAGACTCACTGCAGTCATCATCGTTTGTAATGACACTTAGAAATATTAATGAACTTACAGCATGACTTTGATTTTCAAGTAAATCTCGACATAAAAACATAAAAAGCCTTCTCAAACGCACATCTCTCTGAATACGATGCTGCTGCCCACTTGTTTTATTAGGCAGTCAGGCCAGGAGAATGTCGGTGGAAAGAAACTTGAATCTGTATGCAGGCTCACAGAGGCCAGTGGGAGCGGGTTAGGATGTGAGCAAACAGCCAACCACCACCAAGGAATACTGTCCATCATTGTTTTAAGATTAGGTTTTTTGTAATTTATGGCAACCCATGAACACGTTGTCTGGGAGATTTCTTACAGCAAACACATGAAAATATCAGGGAACATTGCAGTTATGAGCACACATGAACACAGATGAACTTATGAAAGGTAGGAAAAAGCAGAAGGGCTACAGGAAGCATGGATGGATGCTCCTGTGTGGAGAGCAGCACACGGGCTTCTGGCTTTCCTATGATGTCCTGATTTCATCATCCCGGTAAAAGCAATACATCTTAATTTGCCACTGTCACCAGCGGCTGGCCTCGATCTGTCAGTTTTCAGCCACGGGGAGAGGTGTTACGCACAAGAAGGACGTTGGTTCAAAGGCAATGCGACATTCTGGTGGTGGTCTCGTTAGAGCGCTGCCGACCCTTCAGCTCTGAGTGAGTCTCGTCAGAATATCCTGATAATGTAGAAAAGTTTGTGGTGAAACAGTTCCTGTTTGGCCAAACTGATGTTTGATGTTAGAAATGCATTGATGTCTGATTCCAGCTTTTTTCTTTAGTTCAGGATGCAAAATAATCAAAAATGCTAAATCCAATCCAATGTATTCCCTCTGTGAAAAATAGAATGTACTTCTGTGATTCATAGCCAGTATTCATTACTTTCTAATATCTAATTAAGTTTAATCTGTGGTTACTCATGCTTCCTTCTGCTTTGGACTAAAAATAATTTATGTGATGTTTCCTGTTTAGTAACACGACTGTGGTTTTTGCCGTCGTGTGACAAATTAAGTTTAAGTAAATCTTTTGAGTCCAAAACTAAAAACCACTTCTACTGAGACTCTGCTGACAACACAGCTCAAATATATATTTCAACATGTATATTCTAACTTTCTCAATAAATAACTTACCTCCATTATACACAACCTTCGTCCTTATCCAAATGTAAGTAATTGTAAGATTATAGATCGTTTTTTTCCTTTACAGTGACGTTATAAACTGAAGAATCAGTTCAAATCTTTGCCACAGAGCTCAGCTCAGGACACTCAGCAGGTCCTCTGACTTTTTGGGTCGCTCCTCTGTGGATGCTTTATCAGTTTACAGATGTTTGGAGGTACCTTTTGGCATTTCCTGACCTTGTTATGTCAGTCGGTTTGGTCTGAACTATGGGAAATATGGTTACCGGCCATCATTCAGTCAAACTCTAAATTGGGACACAGACTTTCTTCTTTTTGTTGAAGTCCAGGTCAAAAGGGACAAATAGGTGGTTACTATTTTTTTGACTGTGCTCTTGAAGTGTCAAGAAGTCATAACCATTTAATCAATCTTTGAAGTTGGGTAAAATTTCTACTCATTTGTTCTGTTTCTTATGGTCCTATAAGTAAATTTGCAAAGGGAGCTTTTTCTTTCCAAACATCCAATTAGCTTTTGCAGGACTCTGAGAGATCTACTGAGGCTGCGTGTAAAAAGTGGCGTCTCGGGATCAGCATGACATGGATGGATGTGGGCGTGGAGGCTCAGCCCGCTGAAATGAGTCCAACACAAATATTAGCCCTGTGGAAAAACTGCCAGTAACTCGTTAGATAAAATGGCTGCAGTGACTAAATGTTCATTATTTGAGCTTTTATGATTGGTGCTCCGACCTTTTTGTCACCAAATGAAGTAGATTATGGTGGCGCTACATTATCATACATAAAGAGAATGTAACTAGATGAGACATTATTATAACAGGCCTCCTGTGTGGTTAATAAAGAGCTCTTTGGTCAAATTATGAAGCTCAAATGCTGTGTGAAGTCAAATAGGTCACTCTGCTTGCCATGTTATTTATTTTTTGCCCTCATTGATTGGATGCCATGATTATTCTTTATGGTTAAAGGGTGGATTAGATTCAGAAATTAGTCTTTAATGTTTGAAAATGTTCTTACAGGGCTCACTCTTAATGTGCGAGGAGTAAAATCTAGGGAACAGTTCTATTTGTGACCCAGTATTGGTAGACCCCAGACAGGAAGGACTGTATTACTTTCCACAGGAATCTTCTTTCTTCCTGTTTCAGTCACTGAAGCTTCTGCAGGGAGCAAATAAAAGAAATGTACTGTCGGGCTCTGTCTCATATTTCTCCCTTACCCCCCTTTTTCATTTTATTACTGTGCCGGTTTTGCTACATTTCAGTGAGTTGTCTCATAAAATCACCTGGCTGACCGTGTCAGAGGCGGATATAGCATCTGAAAACATAAGCCTGCTCGATTAATGGGAAATGCTTTCCTTTTTTTCCTGATCCTGGACCGGGCAGCTGCAGACGGCTGTAAATGTGGTATGCATGCCACATGCACGACGCGTTGAAATATGTACATGCTCATGAGTTTTCCACTTGTCAGGGTTCGCTTCCTTTGGGGGGGATTACCACCTATAAACCATATGGCTGACAAAAATACAGTCTATTTGTTCTAAAACAGACAATGACACAGAGGGTTAGGTATTAATGTCTGAGGTTTGACTGCGTCGGGGCAGATCGTGAAGTCAGTTTTACAACCGAGTTTCTGTCACATTTTAGAGGCAATTTTACTGCTCCGAGATTTCTAAAATGCCTCAACTGAGATGAAAGTATAGAAGCATATGTCAGTAAAAAAAAATTGCCTTTGAAGCTTATGTTTAAATGTTTGCATCTATATTTTCTGCCTTCTAGAGTAAATGTCCTTATTTCAATCGCTTTTTCACCTCAGTCTTAAATTGCTTAACAGTTCTGCATCATAGCAAACATGTTTCAAAAGAGGAATTAGAATCTAAAGCTCACCTTTGATATGTTACATATAAGTGCCCGTTTTGCTGCTTTAGCCTATCTTGGTCTGGACGGATCAATAATTCATGGAGATGAATTGCCAGTGCTAACGCGTTGAATCAATGGGCTGACTGTGTAATTACTGTCTTCCTGTGCGGCTGCTATATGCTCTTTAACATGTCATACATTTCAATGACGCGTACATGTGGTCCTGGCAGCACGCAGAGCCCACAAATGGTCTCCGGTGAGTCATGAGGGAGGCGGGATGCTGGATGAGGGCGAGGAGCTGCAGTGGTCTGCTCAGCATATACTTCCCAACATCTCTGAGCACAAGGTTACCCAACTAATGAGAGAGATCAGCCCATCTGCAGAGATGTGGTTACCCAACATAGTTTTTTTAGTTTGTCCAAACCCCTCCCAAAAAGAGAAAAAGAATAAATAAAAACAAGCGTCCATTTCCAGTCCCCCGGATGGCTTATGCATGATGCAGTTGCTACGGCTGAACTTTCTCCCTCCTGGTTGTGTTGAAATGCGTCCTTATCTCCATCCGTTACGGGATACGGCCTCAAAGACGGAGACTTGGGCGAGATGGTCATGCTCCGGCTTTGGCCGCTGTCTCCACATCTCTGCTTTGGTTCCGCCGCCGTCCTGCTGTGGTTGTGTACACCTGTTTGTCATCTGAATACCACACTTGTCCGTTTCCTGCTTATTGTGAGAGCAGGTCCGTTCTGGCGTGTCTCTGCTGGACTCGTGTATCATCCTATCAAAGTCTGCTCTGCTCTGCTGACTTCTTCTTTATCTTTAAAAGCACCTCAAGCTTAGTTTTTTTTTTCTTTTTTGTCCATCCTTGTTCTAACTAGTCCCAGAGCAGCCTGCTGTCTAAAAACACCAGCTGAACATCCGCGTTGCATTAGTCTGTCAGTCATGCTCGTCTGGGATTGTTTGATCCTCTACACATTATTCATGCGGAATCAAAGGTTTGCTAAACAAACATGTGAAAGAGTCCGGGACAGTCTGAGAGCTCCGTCTTACTCAGAAATCTTTCACTATCACAGAGAGAGGGGGCCGGGGGGACTCCACTAACCAGAGAGGATGTGGTGTCAGGAGCCCATCTCCAGTTTGGGACCTTCCTCCAACAGGGCGTGACACTAAGCTGATGATTAAACCCTTTCTGGGTGACAGCAGAGGGGAAACAGGAGACAATGTTTCCAGGTTGTGAAAGACAGCTGACAGGAGGTGGAGGAGTTAGCAGGCAGAGGAGGAGAAGGAGGAGACAGATGACAAAAACGGGAGGTCAGGGTGGCGGGATGAGAGGGAGGGCAGATTTGCATTGGGAGGAGATGGAAAGACAAACAGAGCAGGAGATGAGCCGCTCGATACTTTAGATTAAGGGCTGTAATTGTCAGAGAGTCTGAGCGCTGCTGCTGATGAAGCTTGGCTTTGTTTGGTGTGTGCTAATGGAATTAGCTGTAAGATGGAGTAATTCTCAATATCCAAACGCTGAAGTCTCGCTTTATTTACTAGCGCTGTGGGTCAGTGAGGGGCACCACGGACCACAGCGTTCAGCAGGCGTCTTGTGTTGAGATGTGCACGTTGAGGCTTGTGCACGTTTATAATCAGCCGTTTGAATGAAGCTGTACCAAAGACACCGTTTCACAACACAGCATTGTCTTGACTTTAAGCAAAGTTGCGTCAGGCTCACAATAGAGGTGCCATGTTTAATCATGCTTTATTTGAGAGCCACAGAATACCGTATTGTAATGTGTGTTGGGAATGATTTTTTGAAGAAGTCAGAGGAGTAATGTCCTTTTCTGCTGCTCTACCGTGAATTTTTTTACATTTGCAGCCTCCTTGTCCAGTGATTTCAACAGATCTCCTTAGCCTCTCTGTCCTTTTCATTTTTACATGAAGGACTCGCCACGGCGGACCGGTCTGTGAGACACGTCTCTCCCTTTAAGAAGTTAAATGTGCTGCAAGTCCAGATACTCTCCTTTAATGGCTGTCAAAAGCTTAAAAACAATCTTAATACTCTCTGTCATGGCTTTTACCAAAAAAGAAGACGACAAAACAACAACAAATGAGGAACAAAGTCAAGTAAAGACAAGACAGTTCCTGAAAATACAAACACAGCTTTAATTCTGAAGCAGAAAATGAAGCGGAAAAGAATAAAAGATGACACAACCCCCCTCCACTGATTTGGAGGAACACATTTTTTAACAGAACCTGTATTTTCCTGATTAACACAACTGTGAGGATGTTCAGATATGAAGGTTTAAAGCCCGGTGAATAGAGTAAAAATGGCCAGCCTGCAGCAGAGCTGATGTGTCCTGGATGTCACCTTCACACACTTGCCTCTCGACTGAATGAGCTCTCTAATGAGTCTCAGCTTCTGTTCCACCACGTAAAATAGCAGATTATGCTACCCAAATAAGCTGAGAGGACAGTGTTCCACCATGCAGCCACGAACACTTCTACGTCGCACATATTTACCCGGAAAAGGTAAATATATATTTTTACAGCCATTGGTTCAGCCTGACTTAATGGAATATTTGAAACAATGTCTATATGTCTGCGTTATACATCATGTTTATCCTTGATAATGGCAACACGAAATGCAAATCATTCAAAAAGTAACTTTTACTCTAATTAAAAGACTAAAACTTACCTCAAGTCCACTTGAATAAAAATCCCCCCTTTCCCCGGCTCTCCATTCCCACAAAACATTAATTGGAAGTTTAACATATCCAGGATTATGATAACATAAGATGTTGAAAAGATCCTCAAGTATGCACGTTTAGGTTTTCAGTACATCTGCACTGTATTATGGCTCTAAATTCTAAGTTCCTGATTCTTATTCCAGCTACTCCAAAAAGCCCTAGTGCATGCTGGAGTTCAGGGTCCTGTCAGCAATCCTGTCCATATAACTCACAAACAGAGATGAAAACAACACACAGCCCCTGTGTGGACTAACAGCAACCGGGAAATTGTTTCACTTGCCAAGGATACAGGCACAGATGGATTTTAGAAGTTTAAATTTCATCATGTAGAAAGAAAACATCAAATCCATCAAGTCTTTTTTGAGGTACACCGTATGGAGGCTTCCTAATTCTGTTTTTTCCACACACATTCCCTCACACATTTGTTTCAGAGGACATGGAAATGGCTCGGTCATGTCTTATGTTCACAGCCTCTATGTTAAATATGATTTAGCACAATAACAGAAATAAAGACTAAGTTAGCTTTGGTTCTATAAATTTCAGCCTCTTTACATCTTCCTAACACGGCCACCCGCGTTTAACAATGCTGATATTGTTTTGCAGCATTTTGCTACAACCTGACAGTCTTGGGAGACATATCTGCATCTTTGGTATAGAAAAGTTAGACATGGACAGAATTAAAGCGATTATTTGTCTGACCCAGTCCGTTGGTCTGCCCTCTTTCTACGATAGAGCATGTCTAACCACCGGGGGCCTAAAGGTGAACATGCAGCTATTTCGGCTGTGATGGACTTTGCTACAAATCTGTGGCACGCTGCTAGAAGGTTAAGTGAGCATCTGTTGGTCACACAACATATGGCCATTTGGCTGAGTTAGCCCCTCTACATGGTGGCCGGTACAGGCCGGTTCTTTTGATCTAACAGGAGCCCAAATAGCAAACGGATTTTAACGGATTTAAAAGGAAACGCAGCCAGCGATCCCGATTGGATCTACATTCAGACACACAAAACATGGCTGTTTCCATATAGATTAGTTCTACAGTCCCTGTGCATCTTCCTCCTGATTCTAATCTTTCTTTAATTTTGAAGTTCACGTGCATCAATTCCTCAAGTGTAGTTCTTATCGAAAAAGAGAAGACAGACATCTTTTATTCAGGAGGACTTATCTGATATCTAAAAAGGAAGCTTTTAGAGGACCTGACTGACGTGTTCAAGGGATGGCAGCCGACCAGTGAGGCAGATTTCACTGCACGCACACACACGCACACACACACACACACGCACACACACAGGTACAGCGTGGGTAGAGAAGATGTATAGTCCTGTTTCTAATCAGCATATGATTTTAGTCCTCACTTCTCCGTGCTTGTTGTCATTGTTTCCTTTAGATTTACGGAGCTGCTCTTCTCATGTGCCGTATGTTCTAACAGCTCTTATCGCCGCGGCCCAGAGGCAGAAGACCGATGACCTGTCTTCATAACTGAGGCTGAGGAATTGTTTAGAATATTTGTTTGAAGGTGTTTTCATCTCTGCGTTGTGTAGAAACATTTCCAACGCAGCAGCCATCACCGTAACGGCGGCTTACTCTAGCTCTGTCAGGAAGTCTGTTTTCAGGGAGGGAACACATATTTTCGGTTTTTGAAGCGAGATGAATGTTTGCTTTCCTGACTGAAGACGTGTGCTCTCATTTATTTAGCATGAGAGAGAAGATCTCTCCATAGTAGGATTTCTATAGAGCCGTTTCTGAACAAACATGAGAAAGCATTTCTCCAGCTCCCGTCAGAAATGTATTAATATACTCCAATCTCCCAGCATCCGTTCTGGACACTATGCCAACATTGCAATTAAACCACAGCTTGCTTTATTTACAACACCATCACATTTAATTAATGTGCCTACATTTCAACAGCCCAAGCACCCCTGAAGAAAAGAAGTGCTGCTTTGCCTAATTACTGGAGAAATTAAATTTTAATAAAGCTAACAGAAGAACTCGACACGCAATCAGGAAGCCATTAAGTAGATGAAGGTAATCCTACAGGACCGGGGTAAAATTAGAAATCAGCTGTGAAACATAAACTGAGGGAACAACAAGGCCAACTGCTCTGAAATTGACATTTGATTAAAGCTTGCCAGAATGTACTGAACGGGCACAGAAAGTTTATTTTCCCTATTAAGTAGTTATCATTTTCAAAGAAAGCTTCAAATGAGAGAAAGATTTACCAGTAAAACTTGTGGACGTTTGGGCCTGACACAGTGTTTTCTAGAACACCATGTGGATAATTATAAAGGCCAGCGGACACTGTACTAAAAGTTTTACATTTATAGACGAGAAGGAAATGAATATTAGGCATCATTGCTTTGAACTGCACAAAGGAAAATCTTGTGATAAGAAAAAGTCACATTTCACAAAACAAGAACTTGAACCCTAATAATGATCTTAGAGGCAATCAGATTTATGTATTTCCCTGTGGGCCTCTCACTCTTTTCAGTGAATAATTCCTTTAATGAAGCAGATAATATAGAAGTGGTAAATGCTCCATAATGACACTGAACACAGCATTTTGTGCAGTTGTGTTATTGGCTCTTTCCCTTTCAGGACACATTCCGAAGGGGGGAAAAAAAGAGAAGAACTGCTCATCATTTATTTCAATTTAGTTGCCACCAATCACATTATTTGGAACATACTGTATATTGGCCAATCAATCCAGCCAGAGATGAAGGAGGCCCCTCATGTCTGGGCTCAGTGGCTCTCTCCCTGTCTGTCAAACACACACCATCAAAGCTAATGTTGTCACAACTCCGGACTGACAGAGATTTTTCCTGCTTATTTTTCCTTTTCTGAAAGTGAAACACATTGCAGCACAGCAACATCAAATCCTGGTGCTTTAAAGTATCTGCTGCTGTGCATGGTGATTAGGAGTGAACACTGGCCCGGCTTCACACAAATTAGAATTGATACGCGCAATGCGAAGATTAACAGACATAAATCAAATGGATGTGGAGGGAGTTCAGCCCGGGCCGACGGCGTAAAACCAGCTTTGTCACACAGGAGAAAGACGAGTGCGGCGCGGAAATCATTTTGGATGTGTGCTAAACGCACGTCGCGCCCAGGCAAAATAAAGGAAAACAAAGCGGCTTTTGACATGAAGTCCAGACGTACACCGAGTACAGCTTGTTAAAAATCACCAAGACAAATGAAAAGGAGGCTGATTGCCACAGTTGTCGCTCAGCGGTGCCAAAACCTCTCCGTTAGTCAGTGAATGTGCACGTGGAGCTCAGTGCAGACTTTGAGGCTTAGCCATTGTAGCTCAGACAAAGTATTTGGATTTGTGACATTTCCTGCGGTGCTTTGCAAAGACGTCAAAAATGAAACATCTGAATAAGTCATAGAAGCCTGTGTTTAATGGGGTTAAGGATTGGTTTATTCTACTTTTTGCTATTTATGAGGCTTAAAACATTCATAATTTGCAGCATCATTCCATGATATTCCGTTATGAATGTCATTTATTAAGATAAAAGCATTTAGAATTATTTATCAACTAATCAAGTTAACCTAATTTACCAATAAAAGGAACAACATAAATGTATTTAATGTATCTGACGGTTAGCTAACAGAGAGTGATTATTTCAAACATGGCGATTCTGCCATTCTTTTAATGAGATATTGCTAATTTAAAGATGCTCATAATTCTTTACAGTGTAATTATTGATGAAAACACAAGCTGTGAAGTTCAAAATCCCAACAAAGGAGAATAGTGAAGATTCTTCTGTAGTGTAAAGGCTCAGTCGCATCTACATTGAAAGCATTTAAAGCTCTCAGCAACACACCGATTGAACTTCAGTGAAATTCCTCCATCATCTAATTACAAAGCTTCTAGGCAGTGCTGATCTTTGAAGACACAGAAACGGGGAATGAAATAAAGCCGGCTGTGCCACAGAAATGTATCTAACAGCAGGAGCAATAAACGCTCACCAGCATTAGATACAAAATGGAAGGAGGGAACATGGTGAACTGTTTCTCCATCAATCAAAATGTCTGCTGTAACTATTGTAGGTGCTCATTTACGTTGTTGGCCTGAAATAATGTTTTGACCAAGATTCTCAGATAAGATCAGTAAATATAAGAGTTTTATTTAGAAAGATGAACAGAGTGGCTGTAAAACGTAATTGTCTCTGAATGATCTTTGAATTGCTTTAGTTTCATGTAGATGTTAATAAATCCTGCAGGATTAATGTGCACAATTTTGATTTAGATATACTGAAATCTTAACGAGCCAACTTCTATGAAAACATGTGAGTAATTCTGCTTTCTCTCTGCAAATCCTTTAGAATAAAGTATGTGATATCAGTTTTTGTCATAATGAGGACAAATGCCAGCCGAATGTCAGGTCAAAATAATTTACCGAGCCATTAGCAGGAATAATGGGCTGGTGCTGTTATTTTGCTGTATTTGCCTGCAATAATGGCATTATTAACCTCATATTAGCTGAGCAGCTTACCTGAAGTGGTCAGTCAAATATTAAGGCTTGTTTGCTCAGCTAGGGGGAAAATAAGGGGAAGTTTGAATGGAAATCAATGCCAGTGTATGTAATACCATGCAGAGTGACAGGGAATTATTGAGGAGAAAACCAGTGCAAGCAAAGGGCGATTGCATCGGCCAGACCAATTTAAAATGATTTATCAGCTATTTTTTGGGAAGATGGGCTTTACTGTATCAAACCTAGAAGGCGGTAGGAGGGAGTGTGCATGCCTTCCTGTCTCATTTGTCTTGGCCCTTTTCACAGTTTGTTTGAAGTTGGTACTCATCAGGAAGTGAGAAGGGAGTGGACACACCACCCAGCTCCCAGAGCCAAGCTCACATTTATATGTTTGTGTGTGAGGATGGGATGAGCTTTCAGACATGAGAGGGATGTTGGACTTAAAGTGGCTCACTGTGTGTAAGCTCAGGTTCAGCTCACCTGAGCTGCCTCTGCTGTTTCTGAGTGACAGCCCAATGCAGATTTTTTAAAACGCAGTCATAAAAAGCATGAACTGTTTAAAAGCCCCTCTGATGGGCTGATGACCTGCCCTTGCTTTAGCTCACCTCTCATCCATGACAGCTGCAGGTTCCCACTGAAGGTTTAGGTCCAAGCTTTGATTACACCCTAAACTGTCAAACTTTATCAAGTGGTGATTTCAAGGTGAAATTGCATTGATTTATAACATGCAAGCAACATTTTTATGATGCCATTATGCATGTAAGTAAAGTCACCCAGTAGATTTAATGACAGGTTAAACTGGACTACTGGCTGATGAGGGTGTAAATTTGGTTTGGAGCTGCTTTGTAAAACTAACAGGCTCCATTTAGAAACATTTTGGAAGACAAATTCTGACCAAATGCAGCTTAATGAAATACAATTTGATTCAAACATGAATTGAATAAAATGCTTTAAGTGTAAGGAAATAATTTCCCAAAGCATTTCTCCAGCTCTGTAAAGTATTTGGCGAGTAATTCCAGCTCCTCCTTTTTTCACTCAGCTTCTGTTAGCTGAGTGCAGCTGCTATTTTTCCATGCAACAAAACAGAAAAGAAAGAAAGGCTTAAAAGGTCTTCAGCACAGGTGCGGTTTGATTGCATCAGTGGAAACATGAACAATTAGCTGAGGAAGAAAACTAAAGTTTTGGAATCCAGACAGATTCAGCATCATGTTTGGCACAGTATATGCCCTTCTTAAAGACCATAAATTCTTAAAGAGCTCATTAAAAAGACAGGGTGCTATGTTCTTAATAATACAGGATGCAGTTTCTAATTAATTATTAAGTCATTCAGAATTTAATAGGGTGCTAAAGTGCCTGGCCTGATAACATCTCTGATGGTATCAGTGTACATATCTGTAAGCATGTACAGACTCAGAACCTGCGCATAAAACAAACAACCATTCAGGTTATGCATTTAGCTTTTGCCATTTTTGTGACTTTATACCAACTAAAATGAAGATCGGGTGTTCCATCCTGTCGGAAAAGTTTCCCACTGAACTGTTGGGCAGGAGAGGCTGAGATGTGGATCCTGTGCACCATCGCGATTTAAAAGCAGACGTGATTGGAGAACGTGATTTGAAAGAAGATATGATGTGTGCACCACATCCACATGCTTCCAATTTCCAGCGGAACTCTAGGATGTGTTGTACCATGTAATATAGGGATGTATAGGAGGAGATTTACTGTCCATTATCCTGAGGATAAGCTGAGGGCTGGCTCAGGAAATCTACTATGGACTAAATCTCCTTTGGACTAGTTCTGGGGTTGATGTTGAAGAGTGGAAGTAGAACAGCATGTACAGGCCCATGCAGGCCTTCCAACCTCTGTGGACCTCACAACAACCACACTTTCAAACCTGTAGAAATGCTGTGATGAAAACTGGAAACAGCAGATGATGAGATACGTCCAAACCAGCCGTTTCCACAGAATCTTCCATCAGTAATTTTTTTTGACAAAGTACAGGTAGAGATTAAGAGGTTTTCCATTGTAGTGTGAGTAAAGATGTTTCTTTTCTACTCAAGTTATGAACATATGACATTTGAGTATTATCCCACAGCTGTTATCCTTTGCCTGAGCATATTAGTGAGTCTAACTGCTCTTTTTAATATCACCTTTCTTCTTGATTGGCATTTAGCGCCCTGATTGTAATTGTTGACTGTCAGCTTGCTGTTTTCTTTCTGACTGAAAGTCGCACATCACGGCAGAGCAGAGGAAGTAACTAGATGGATACAAGCTAGCACCTCGTGAGGGTTACAGCCAGTAAATATCAGGTTAATTGCTCAGGCACATTTGCACTTGTTCCTCACGGTCGTCATTGACTTCTATTAGCATCAATTAGGAATGACTCTCCATTAATTAAGCAAGATGAGGGAGGGCTGGGTTACTTTGCTGAGAGGAGACAAGCTTAGTTCTTTGTCACTTCAAAGAGACGTAAACTGGTGAAACTGCTGAAAAAAGGACACAGAATGGAGCTGTCTTATCATATCGTGGCTTCGGTTCCAGTTCCTAAATCTCCTCTCACACAACAAAGCCTCGGGGCCACAAATCATGTAAATCTAACTGTTAATAGATAGTCAATTTTTCCAACCAGTAACAAGGCCTCTGCTCAGGCTGACCCTGGTGAAGAGCAGACGGAGGATGTGGGCCTCCACTGCCTCGCTCTGGTGGCAGCCAGGTCCTCAGAACTTTCATTTTTTCAGCCCACGGCTGACCTCGGTGTGTTTTTGTTTCACTTTTACTGCCACATCCAGCATACTGTTGCTCAGATTATCCGCTGTCATGTTTACAGTTTCAGAATGGCTCTGCTTGCCGCCTTTGGCTTTGGTTGACTTAACAAACAACATTATTTATTTGAACTGAGAGGTTTTCCCTTTATTTGTATGGAAAAGTGACACGTCAGCATGCTTTCTGTTAATGGAAGCAATTCCAGTAATCACATTCAGTGTATCAAATTATGATATTCTGTTATTGTAGTCAAACTTCTAAATGACTACATTAGTTGCTCCACACACATTTCGAGATGACACTAAATGATTCATTTTATTCAATTTAGGGCCTCATGGTTCCTCTGCCTGAAGCTCCTGACATCTTGTCATCCCAAAAGTGTTTTATCCATCCCTTTGCCAGCTGTTGAGAATTAAATTATGGGTCTTGGCTTTGACATTAAGTGAGAATGGGACAGAATTTTAATGAAAAACAAAGTTCTGATCGGAGCGTCCAGAGCTGAGGTCATTCAGTTTCCCAGAGGATGAATGTTATTACTTTGAGACGTTTGACTGTAGGCCACCAGAGAGACTGGCCTGAATCCTTGTGTACAAACAGTATCAATGTTCATTCTTAAAACAACAACAACAGTAACAACACTTAAACTTAAACCCACCATTGTTCCTTCCCTTTGCATCGATTCCTTTAGGATTAAACGTTTTGAGATGTCTCCAACTGCACAATCCATGTCACAAATACACATCAATTCAGTTCCATTTCTTTGGTATCCTGATGACTGCTTTGTCATCAGGCTGTATCTCTGAATATAAAAAGAGACTGTGTGGTAGAACTGAAATAGGCCTCTGAATCAGCCCGGTTTGTTTCCCATAATGACTGCTCTGATTGGTAGCAATCCACAATTAGGGTTTGCAGGTGTTCCATAATTGATCATGTGAAGTCAGGACATCAGTTTCAAACATTCAGCGATGGATCTTTTGTTTGGAGATTGACAGTTTTATTCTAGTTTACCAGCAGGCATGTTTGTAGGCCTTTAAAGAGAAGCAGTCTCCTGGTAGAAACCAGCCAATGCTGGTTCTGCTGATTCAAACCCATGACTAACAATATACAAAGCACAGCTTTTCTCTTTCATCACCCTTTCCTGTCATGACATCTATTCAACAAAATCCAACTGTTTAAGATCTGCTGGTAGTATCTTCAGGCCCAGCTGAGACACTTCAGTTTTACTAATATGATTGTTTTGTGAGACAGACATTGGCTCCTACAGTAGTCGGATAAAGATGTGATGAGGTTTTAAAATGCTTTTGCCTGTGAGAATAAATGTAATACTTTACCTAGATTTGAAACAGGGGTGTGTTGGGTTGCTCTTTAAGTTCACCTTTTGGATGTGTGAGAACGTGCTGGCAGTCAGGTTGTGATTGTTAGAGCAGTTTGTGCTACAATTTTTGCTTCATCAACTTGTTTTCCTTTAAGAAATACAAACTCTGAGCTTGAAAGGCTGTTAACTTCTCCATAATTAACATTCACCTTGGCCCCTTTGGGAGGGCGGGGGCCCGGCTCAGATGAAGCTGACATTCAGTTCAAAGGACCCTGATGTCAGGGATGTATGGAGCGGGGGGTCAGACCAGCAGATAGATGCCCCCCCTGACATTAGTGCGGCTGATCAGAACCTGACTGCTTATGATAAGGTGCTGAATTAGGTTCACCTATTGGAAGACTGAAAGGATTAAAGCTGAACCCCTATTTTCTGTTGGCTGCTTTTTAAAAAGTTCTCTGCTCTGTGAATCCACGTAGAAATTTCAGAGCAACAGAGAAGGATGGCTTTGGAAATATGTTGTGTGAGGGTATTCAAGAAATAGCTAAGTGAGATGTAATTATTCAAATAAAAAATAAACAGCTACTATGGAAAGCAAACTAGATCTGTTTCAGACACAGCAGAAGCTTTCAACATTTCATACTGCTGGAATCTCATTGAAACCATATTTTTGCTCACATCCCACCAAAGTGACATAGATTTGGTCATAGTCAGTTGTTTCCACAGGACGAGCACAGCTTTGCCACTATAGGCCTCGAGCACATTTTGAATAGGCTCCTTAATTGGAAAAACTCTTACTTCAGAAAAACAACTGGCATTTATTTGACTAACTCAGTGTCTGAAAGACACAATAGTGGATCACACTACATATAAGCATGCTGTTTGCAGCAGCATGCTGTGGTCATTTTTTAGTAAATAACACATTTTCATACAGGTAGCTTTCATTATTGTCAAAAATAAGGGTTTAGACATGATAAAAGAGCCAGTACGTGAACAGTATGGCGTGGTTCATGAGTGGCTGTTGACCTGACCCAAACTCACCAAAAGCCTCACAGTTTTAGTTTCACGTCCAGCCGTCACTGCTGTCTCAAGACAGATCTGATGTTGAAGTGACAGTGGCCTTCTTCTCAGAGACTCATTCTGTGTGGAAACAGATGTAGTATTTGCATAATTCATCAGCTGCTGGTTCTGCAGATGGATTAAGCTAATCATTGGTTACATGTGGATCTGTCTACCTGTTCAGGGGAGAGGAGGAACATTTGCATAAGAAATCTAACCTTATCAAACCATGCCAAGAGCAAAATCTGCATGTAAAACACTTTTTCCTCCAATCCACATCAAGAACTGTCTGTGTGAAGAGGACATTTTAACTGGGCCCATACTTTGCTCTGCGTTTGACGTGATTTGATCACGTGACTGAGGATGTTGGCGTTATATCAAACCTTTTTAATGACTGATTCTTTGATATTCTTTGACTGATTATCTGATACTACTCTAAGGTTTCATGAAAAACTAAGACTGGATCATATGTGAAAATGCTCTACACCTCTGATTAAGTAAAAAATAGTCCTGAATGGTCAGAACAATGGTGTCTGTTGAAGGTCAGATTTAGTGAAAGAGGTTTGATTAGTCTGGAAACTAACTGTTTGCCAGTTACATAGAAGAAAATATTCCACAGTAACATGAAAGCTTAAAAAATAAAAACAGGTTTCTCACACAAGCTTATTCCAAATCCCTTATGCCTGATTGTATGTCTAAAAACCATCATCTTTTTACTATTTTCATCTTTTGTGTTTCATTCTCTTTTGACTCTATTTCCAGATAATGACTTCTTTTGGATCACCTGTTTCCATTTCTCTGAAACAGCTCTGGAGGTTTTGTGTCTTTTGTTGCCATACATGTGCCAGCTGTTGGACACCTCCGTTTCTCTTCAGATGAATAGAGCATACATCTTACAAAAGGTCAACAGACATTGGACCCAGAGTTACGGCGAGCTTTTCATCCCTTTGACAGTAAGATATCAAATCTGGTGACCTAAATTTTAACTGATCAATCAGGCAGCTGGATGAGACTTATAAATGAGGACAAATGGCCTGAAGCTGATCAGGACAGAAGAGGCTGAACTTCTCAAAGGGAGCACAGCAGATTCTTACAAAAACTGTGGGGACTCACAGGCAAATTTCCGCCATGAGGACCCTGTTGGAAAGGTCTACGAGGAGAGCAGCCGGTCAGCCGGAGTCAGTGACCTGGAAGAACAAAGTCCCAGCCAAAGACACCTGCTCTCAGAGGATGATCTATGTAGGCCCACATGTGGCGCCTTTATCACAGTTTTTTAGCAGGTTTTTGTCTCTACTCATGGTTCATTAAAAAAAAAGCCAAATCCTAATAGAATCTGATTGAATAGGACATCTCCATTCAAGCATTTCCCCAAGGCTCATCCAGTATTCATGACACCTCTGCAAAGCAAAAAGAGTAAAAAAAACGGTCTGAAAAAAGTCAGCATGATTTCACCACCATATCCATCTTGTCATGGCAGATAAATCTGCCTTTCGGCCGGGGCGCTCTAAACCCGGACTGTGATCCTACAGAAACGTGAGACGCGTCAGATCTTTTTCATTCCGTGCTGCCGGATGGAGAGAAGAGCTCTGATCCGCCTACCGCCGCTCGTCAGGACAGTTACCGAAATCACCTTCAATTTACTCCAGATATGGAGATTGTGAGGGGGCAAGTCACCGTGCTGCATTTGATGTGATGATTACTGCAATCATTCCACCGGACAGGCTGGAGAGAGTAGAGTTTGTTAAAATCAGAATCAGTCAGCCAGAAAGTACAAAGTGTTGTGGTAATAGGGCTATCTTTGAAATGGGACATGAATGGGGCTGCATGTATATAAGTGCACATCACACTGAGTTTCTCCCATGTCTTAACTGGTCGTACGCACGATGACAAAAAGAATGCAGGCAATTTGAACCTAAAAAGACTTTAAAAGGCTTTCTTGTGTCTCCTATACTTTTTCCGTTGGCCGTGAAATATCTAATATCAGTCCCAGTAACTGAGTCTGAGCATAATGCGTCTGTCTGGGTGCTAAAGATTTGTTATTCTGTGTCCAAAATTACATTGTGTACTTTAGAAATTTCCTGTATGGGATAGTGCTTCTTCATCTTCACTTTGACACCTCATTTTTGTTGTTGTTTTCACAGCCCTGCGACCATCAAATTGACCGAGACCCAATTTAATTTGTATCAGATTTCTGCCCCAGATTTTTTTACTGACCCCTCCAAAGCACTCCTGCTGAAACTTTTATGTATTCTTTTTCCCACTGTAACCGATTCAGCAACAAAGAATCAGAAGAAAAAAGAAAAAAAGGAATAGAAAAAGCTGCTGCAGTGCAGTGCGCAGGTTTAATCAAAATCCTGAAGGCTAGTTGACATGCAGGCTGTGGAGGTCCCCGCAAACTTATTGAACTTCTTTCTCTTGGCTTCTCTTTTTAACCAGCAGCTTTTTATATTGCCGGGAAGAAAAAGAGACCTTTTCTCTGGCCCTCTCTCGGTCTAAAGCCGGAGCCTGTGGCTGGGGAGAGCCACTGTCCCTTGATTAGGTTCTGCTGGTGGGTATGGTCAGCGAACCGGAGCAGGTTTGCAGTTAGAGCAACACGGTGGGCTAGAAGCTACATCCTGCCAAGTATCTGGATGGTGATAAGTTCATTGTTGTGCCTCCTGCCTTTCCCAGATAAGCCCCAGCGTGTGGCCAGCGAGGCCTGACCGGTCAGGCGGCGCTGACCGGACAGGCTGTCACTCAGCCTCTCCGGCTGTTTAGCACTCATTTACTACCCTGATTACACATGCAAATAAGTTTAGCACATTCTGAACAAACCACTCGGATTCTCAACAGACGTGGAGAGCACATTGTATTTATATACATCAATCTAGAAGCTCCAGAAGTTGTTTACACACCGTGAAACAGCTCCAAACATCCAGAGTTCTGGCAGTTAGAGTCCCGGAGGGAACGGCAGAGGAATCAGGCCTCTCCTCAGGGAAAGTCACCAGCTGTTTTAGTCAAGATTACTCAATCTGCTGCACAATGTGGCTGTGCAGGAGTGACAGCAGTGAGACAGTCAGATATCCAGCATCACAGGACGAAACACGGGCATCCAGAGACCTCCAGCTGCAAAGCCTCTAACTGCAGCTAAATCAACACTCCTCACGCTTTCTGAGCTTTACATGGAGCACCGTGGTGATTACTTACTCACTTCTCCTTTGTCATGCATCCATTGTTCTGTGTATTCACTCACTGAAACATGATTTCATTTACATAGCAGTTCACACTTTTAAAAATCAGTTTTATGGATTAATGGTAACCAGAGTCGTTGAAAAAAGCTAATAAATTGTTAGTCTGTAGAACGAGATGGTGAATTTCTAAAACTTTGTTTTTGCTGAATTAATGTTTATCGTATCTTTAAAAGTTGTATTTGCTTCTTCAGGCAAAATAAGAAATACTTAAAAGCGCTGTCATTCTGGTTAAGTTGAACAGAATATGCAGAGTCCCCATCACATGCATGGCGCACCATGAATATGGCAGCTGGGATCAGGATATTCCTACACAGCAGCACAGCATTTGTTTTGTATGACTATCACTCCTCAAATCTTCACTTATTGACAGACACGACGACATGAGATGTTGACTTTGGAGCAAACACATAATGGGGATTGCGTTAAGATTAGTCTTTAGTATCGTACAGAAGCTCACGCTGGACATATATTTTTCTCTTTGTGAAACGCCAACTAATTTGTCTGCAAACTGGTGAAGCTTCTGATTTCCTTTCATGTAAAATCATCAATAATGTGCCAAGAACAACGTTAAAGAAGCACACAGACTTTAAACAGATTTGAAAATAGCAGGGTGGCATATAGCACGGCCAGGAATTTGCATGTTTAGTTCCCCAATATTTCAGTCTGGCTTTTTTGTTTTTGTGCACTTCTTCAGATTCATGCTGTTCTCAGAGGAGATCAGTACAAAGTCAGCTTTGTATGAGAGAAAAAGTAGATAAAAGGCACTTTTGACTGCAGATGCAATTGTTTCTACTCTGGTGTAAACAGAATCGATGCATGTTAAAGCCGGCGTTTCTTTCTGAGTCGCATTAGGAATGTTGTGAATGTAGTTTTGAGTGTGTATCCTGCAACAGTCAGCAGGTTATACTGTTATTCGATCCATACCTCTTCGATGTTTTGTCTAAAGCCAGTCTTCCAGAGGATGGCTATGCCTAACTGCTTTTTGTGGGATCAGCCCACTCCAGAGTCATGGATTAAACAAATCACAGTCTTCTCCCCACGCCTTTGCTCCTCATAGACATTTGATAACAGAGAAAAGAAAGTGTGGGTCAATAGATAGAAGAATTTTTCAGCACAAAGCTTAAGGATTCTTTTTTCCTCATAGATAGAACATTGTGTTTTCTTTTTTATGGCCAGAGGCCCATCTCCCACTTCATATGAAATACATTTGGACATCGTAGATATGTTATGTCTTATGTGAAAGCTTTTCTCGATAAAAAACTGTGTGATAAATGTCTGTGAATTATTATTATTGATAACTTAATGTGTGTGTTGCCAGACTAATAATTTTAGGAGACTCTGATTAATGGAAGACAATGTGACTCCATCAGAATTTAGATTTTCAACCTAACTGGATCAAACTGGATCTTTTATTCTTTCTTTCGGTCAGAATAATATCGGCTGCTTTCTTTCATTGGACAGATTATGGTCCAATGAAATGATTTTTTCAAGTAGAACCAAAAATAACGCTTGGCAGCACACAGTGTTTTAACAGATGATCAAATGTAGAAGATTAAAACATCCAGTTCATAGATATTTATCACATTTCCAACATTTTCATTTCAGGGGAGAAATGTTCTCGTCCAGTTATGGGAGGAACTACTCAGCTGGTCATTGTTGGTCAGGCCTGATGCGTGTTTCCAGTAAGAAGGGGTCAGTTGCGTTGTGTGTGTCGCTGTGCACCTCTGTGTAGTTTCAGAAACATCAGAAACACATGGAAAACTTCTTTACACAAAAAGTTGAGGAAAACTACACAATTAGCGCCAGCAAGGCTGCCAGTCAAGCTCAAGGCCAAACATAGAGGTTTTAGAAAATGTGCTAGATCAAAGAATTATGTAAATCCTCATGAATTACATTACTGCACAGAGGCAGTTGCCGGCCACCTTATCTGTTACTTCCAATCATCTACCTGCATAGCCAATAAGAATCAACACCTCGGTCGGAAGTGACCAGAATACAAACCTTTTCCTCTAAAAAACCCTTTCATCTTTTCCCCTCAGGTGCATAATCTGTGTCTATTTTCCTGTGTCTGTCTCTCATCTGCTACAGAATACTTGAGTAAAAAGTTTTGAGTTCACGACAGGAGAAATTCTGATGGATCAAAGCATCACGCAGGAAATGAAGAAAAAGCCAAACAAACAACCAAACTTTGCACATCTTTTACGTGTGCTGTGTGTCTCATTGTGGCCATGTCAACACTAAGCTATCGCCCTCTCACTTGAGCAGCCAACCATTGCCGTGTTTACCCACTGTAATAATCCAAATGTGCTACACAGAGTCGCTATCTATGTTCCCAAAGCTGCTTTTGATCCAAACTACAAGGGATGTGATGTGGGCCTCAGCATCCAGATAGGAGATCAGGAATAAACGCTTTCATTAACATTTAGCTGGTATGTGTGTAGGTGAGGAATTATTGAACGGAATAACAACTAAAATAACTTTACATGGGTTTGTAGAATAATGCATTGATCAGGTAACTATAATTAGCAGATTCACGGTTAAAGTGTAAGTTAAAGATTAGTTCTCTGCTGCACCTGGACCATGTGCAGACATCAGGAAATACTGCATGCAATAAACATCCAGACACAAAACTCCAGCCCACAAAATCTATTTCTGCTGTTTTTAGTAATGTGCTGAAAACTCTCCTTCATTGACTTTAGCTGGAGAGCAAAGCCTGGGTCGTGTTAGGTTCTCATGCTGAGTGCTGCTTTTCTGTTTTGTTTTGTCTTTTTTTTTTTTGGCAAAAGCTTCCCACGTCAGTGAGTCATGAGCTTTCTACTTCAAGAGCATCAACTCAACTACCTGTGCTAGTAATGAGGAGGGTCAAACAATCCCAACCATCCATCCATTTCCAAACGTCCATCTCAGAGCCCCACACAGACGGATGAGACAAACAAACACACACACACACACACTCACTCAACCTGCTCTGCATGTTTTCGGACAGCAGGAGAAAGTCAGAGGACCTGAGAGAACACTTACATGCCAATCCAACTTCAGTTTCAGTTCATTTTTCTCTCAGCTGGTCAAGTTTTTTCTCCTTCAGTAAGACTACGGGGCACGTTTAGTTTGACCTGAAGATAACTGGATTGGTAAAGTGGCAGAGCAAATCCCCAGAGAAGATTAATTAAGTCGTTTAACGAGCAGAATGCTTTGGATTCAGACAGGGAGAGGACACACACAGACACACACAGGCTCGCATCTGTGTGCAGGAAAAGAATCATCTGGAATTTGACACAGAAACATATCTCTGACAGCCTGCTGCGAGGGGAAGGAAAACAGGACCTTTCAATGCATTAAACAACGCATGAAAGCCGGTTGTGCCTGTCTGCAAGTGAAATAGGGATTAAGATATTTTCCACGATCAACATATCTCTTGCACTTGGAGATTAAGTCGTTTTCCCATTTTGTTGCTGTGCAAAAGAACAAATGGCTTAGCCAATGAGACATAACAGAAATGGTAATTGCTATTCGTCTCAGGATGGTAAAGGACTCTGGTGTTTGTTTGGTTCATTGCACAGCAAGTGCTGACAAGCATGTTGAATTCAGTCAACACTGAGATGAGAGGCTGCATTACAGGAGAGTGGCAATCCTGTTAATCTCATTCTACATGGAAGCAACAATTGATTTTCTTCTGTAGATTAAGGCTCTTCCTATTACACTGTGCACACATTTCAGTCCAGGAAAGTTTACAGAATATGTAGAACTAGTCATTTTTAATCATTTTTCGGCAAATTAACAGAGCACAATTGTCCTGTGAGTGTGTGTCTCGGCTTTGTTGTGACATTGTGAAAGTCTGACTTGTCCATTTCCATTTCCTGACTTCTCCAATTCAGTTTACAAATGGCAAAAGGAAGTTTGTTACTGGTATTGACAGTTGTGTGTAATAGCATTTGACTGTGGATGCAGGACAGAAAGCTTTTACGGTTACATTTGGTGCTGGTGAGAAAAGGTGCAAATCTGGTGAAAGTAGCACATTAAAATAAAATCCATATTATGTGTTTAAATGTGAAACAAAATGGGATGGCTGAGTTTAGATGCAATAGAGACTTAAAACTAATCCTTCTCAAAGTGGGCGTAGATTAGTGAACAGTAGAGTGGCATGGTGTTCTGAAGAGGGAAGATGAAGGAATACCAGAGGAGAGGGTTCTTCTGCCTCATCAGAGGAGAATATTGAACTGTATTGATGTTATTTTGCTGCCTCTATAATTTTACATTTATTTGAGCGAGCCAAGACTCCAATTAAAACAAATCCAAAGAAATCTAGAAGCTAAACTCTAAAATAACTAACAAAATGTTGGAGTAGGACAGCCAATGGGGACGTTATATGATAATGACCATATATAACACCAAGGGAGAGGGTAAGGGAAGACATCCCCAAGGGCAATGAAGGCTACAGAGAAAACCAATCTTACAAACTGAGACATGGGATATATGAAAGTAATAAAAGCAAGCAAAAACTCATACGCTGTTTTTCCCGACCTTGTGGGAAAACGTCTTGTGTTAAAGATGGTAAAGGAAATTTTTCCGTGCTGAGGAAACCATGACTACAATGAGATTTGACCCCAGTTACACTAAACTGTGTGTATGTCATCGACAATGTTTTACTGGAGGTAAGGTAACTATACAGAGGAGCAAAATGTATAAATGCAATATTGAATATTGAAAGATATATCTATATCTATTTATCTATTAAGATATGTATAATAGCAAAGTAGGGCATTCATGAAAAAAATATTAAAAAAGAAAATTGAACACACAAACTAAAAAGACGTGTCTGTCACACACTGTTCCTTTTCACTAAAATAAGAACTTGCAGTTCTAATAATGACGAAATATCAATTGCAAAAGGAGTTCTATAAAATAATTAAAAAGGTGCAGCTGCATTGTTGAACAGAATTACCTCCCGTCTCTATAAAATCCTGCTTATGTGTTTTCTGATGCTGAATGTGATGCGGTGATAATGGAGGGACAGAAGGTCTTTTTCTCGTTATTTAGAGGGTTTAAGCAGTTCTTGTCTTGTTATCAGTCCTAGCAGCTGTTGCTCTGATAATTATGAGTCATCTCATTCAGTTCGGCGTTCAGCTGGACCTGAGTCAAGAACAAGGAACCA
>CAJRST010007779.1:17279548-17312162 GCA_907169785.1 Menidia menidia | reverse complement strand
CTCCTCTGGTCTACAGAATTTGCTCCATTAATATTGCCAAAGTAAAGTAAATAGCTTTTCTTTGTTGGACTGTGTCAGCAGGATGCCTTTAGTATGAATCCATTCATATTAACGAGAGGTGGCGCCATGAACATGGAATTACAAAATAAAGTACCTGTAACTGAATGATAAGAATTAGAAAATTAAATATCTCATTGGTGATATGCAAATTTAGATTTGTTTAAACAATAATGTTTCCAGCACGTGCTTATTTTTGTATTAATTTCAAAGTCATATCTTTCAATTAAATGACTAATGAATTTTATTTGTTTATTTTCTTCAAAGTAATTAAAACGGCGCTCTGTCTTTGGCATCCAATATTACCCTGCAGGCAGTCATCACACACACACACACACACACACACACACACACACACACACACACACACATACATCTTTATACGTGTGTGTGTGGGGGGAGGGGGGTATGTTTGTGGTATGGAGAGAAGGCCCATCGTTCCTATTGAGCGGTTCCATTTTCTATTCAACAGCTTTCAATTTTCACTTTGTGAGTTTCTACATTATCATCCTCTGAATAACCTTATATCCTGTTCAGAAAAAACTCCAGTATTAAATCTGAGATGCATTGATGTGCAGTAGCTACTTATTACTGCCTCCCTTTTTGAGTGATGGTTCTCATGATTAGTTTCATTTTGTGCTGTGGTTTTCCAGCCGGTGTGGGGAAGGGACGGGAAATAAGGTTAAAGCCTTTAAAGCTAAAAGTCTCCATAGGTCAGAGCCTGGACATTATGCTGAGGCTGAACAGATTGTGAACACATTCACAATCTGTTGTGAATCACATGAATTAATGTCCACTTTTAAATGCCGGACATTCCAGAGCCCCTCAGAAACGGCCCTGGTGTGGGTCCAGTCGGAGGACAGTTCTGAAGGACAGCCTCCTTCTGTTGACACCAGAAAACGATCTGGAAATTAGTGGCCTGTCTCTTCTTCACACTCCTCCTCGTCCTCTGGCTGCTGGGCTCTCAGCCTGGGAATGTCAAGGTCTCTTTTATAGTCATTTATTACCGCTAAGTTTGGGGAATTCAGAATCAACAGCTCTGGAGTGGTTTGTGTTATCGGCCGGCCCTCCGGTGAGCGTGCGGCGTGACGGTTGTTATCGGAGTCTCCTTGGAGCACATTGTTAGGAGAGAAGGGGCGTAATTGTGGCCCACCTCTGGGAGAATCCGCTGTATCTGGAACAACGATCTGAGACTCATTTGGGTCTGTCAGCTTTCTATTTGTCTGCGAGAGGAAATTTAGTTTTGAGGTTTTGAAATGGGAATTCTCATTGAGTGTGCTTCTACATCAGAACCCGGATTCCTGTCCTGCACATGTGACTGTGGACGGCCTTTTCAAGCTTTTTCTCTGTATGTAAATAGAGGATGCTGCTTCCTCACTCTACAAGAATAAAGAACACTGTTTGTGAGGGTTTTTTGTCAATAACAGCTGTCAGTAGGGAATAAGGTCTTCTGACTATAATCTGCTGCACTTAATTTTCCTTCAATTATGAAGTTTAGAAGTGTATAATGTAATAATGTATCATGGCTGTGTATGTCTTTAAGTTTAAGAGCAGGTGTTAGATATAATAGGTCTGAAATGTTAAATGCTTATGTTGAGAGGGGCTGACCAGGACCCAAGACCAGTGACCTGGAGTTCTGCAAAGCCTGAGCCCAGACTGACCCTCATATGTAGCCAAGAACACGAGAGATATTAAAGTATGACCTGATTTATATTGACTACAGATTATATTGTGCTGCACTATGAGATCTACAGCTAAATAATGAGCACCGTTCAATGCTGTTGGAGGTTAATTAAGTAGATTTGATTTTTTTATAGGGATCGAATGACCAGTCAGTACAACATTTTGCAACAGTGGCCAAAAAGGCAGAAGTTCGGTCTGCAGAGAGAGTCTGCAGGGCCTTTGTGAATGTTGGCTGTTACAGTTTAACACTCAATCTCTCATCAGACTCAGGAGCAATCCAATGAGATGAATGATTCTATCCCACTTCTGACACTTTACTGTGAAGTTATTGCCTAGAGCAGAACAAAACCTCCCCACTGACTGGAAAAGCTGACACCTTTATAGTGTACAAATCAACAAAAAAGAACACAAAAAGAACAATACACACCCCAGCGAGTCCAATAAACGGCTCCAGACAAACTCCACCACTTCACCGTAATCTGTTTGATTTTATCAAGCTGCATGAATTCTCCCACAATAACGATGAACTCGTGAGAGACAGGACTATCCAGTTTGACCTGATTCAATTTAACATCCTACACCTGTTAAGGATGATGATTATGGCTGGAAATGAAGGACCAAACAGAGGTTCAGAAAGTGATCCGTAACTAGGATGTATTACTATAAAAAGAAGGCCTTTTCAATGAAAGAAACAAATCTGCTGCTCATAAAGACTGAAATCACGTCAAAGTTATGAAAAATGTCGCCTCAAAGTGGTTCGGTCCACTTCCTTCCAACCCAAACTCCAACTGTCTCTTTTTTGTGCATCTGTTGTTGCAAAGCTTCAATGAGAAGCCGCTAAGCAACAGTTACCATTAATCAAAAGATGTGGCAGACATACCTCTCAATGGAATAAAACACATTTGAGGTTTTAACCATAGAGCATTTTGTCCCCTCCATTCGCTCTCAGATAGAACCGAGCCACGTCTCCTAAAGCTGGAGGTATTTTCAGGATTTCAATCATCGTCTTATATCAAATTTTTGCATGATTTTCAAGTGGTTTGATTTGTTGCACATGTCAGATGTGTAATGTTCCTCTTTGTCTGGCTGAAGATTTTACCCATAATGCACGCATAATAAATCTTCATGAGCCAAAGAGCTCTCCTGAAATTCTTGTTAATCATATTCTGGAGGACCAATCGCTCCGTCGGTCTCTTGGGGGATTTTAAAACCTTGTGCGCTGCCATCCTCTGAGGAGCAACATCCACTTGCTCATGCTTGAATTAAAGGTGAGGTTTTCAAAATCCCACAGCAAGGTTCTGCTGCTTTTGAATTCCTCAAGCCTTGAAACCCCTTTAGACTTAATGATAGAGGGAATCTGCATGCAGGAGAGGTAAACTGCTAGTGCAACATAATCACATTTGTGTGGAGCGTTTTAATGCCGGTAGTTTGTCTCCCTCTTCAGCACCCGCCTCTGCTCCTCTTCGGCTTTACGTGGCAGCCTTCCCCGTCCTTTCCTCTCCGTTTTTTCCGGGGCCGGGGCTGTCTGACGGCTCGCACTATGGATGGTCCTGTACACTGGTGGTCTCATTATTCAAGCTCTCTTGCCAAACTAGTCCCCCGGGAGGGAC
The DNA here is from genome assembly GCA_907169785.1 of Menidia menidia. Lineage (NCBI taxonomy): Eukaryota > Metazoa > Chordata > Actinopteri > Atheriniformes > Atherinopsidae > Menidia > Menidia menidia. The sequence goes on along the minus strand of CAJRST010007779.1, from coordinate 17,308,812 downwards.
AGAACACTTTTTAAAAAGTGTCCTGTCACAGTGCCACGTGATTTGCATTTAGGTTAAAACCAGCCGGGACTCTTAAATCTTATTTATGGGTAGAGGGAACTCCTTGTTCACTACAGCATTGGGACATCAGTTATTGTCAAGCTAAACCTTGTTATCCTCTCACAATCATACACACACACACACACACACACACACACACACACACACACTACTCTATCAGGGTAAAAGCATTAAGTGTTTTGATTTGTAAACAAGTTATAATCTCTATTAGGGCTATGGCTATTATCCAGCATGCAAGTGCTTTTTTTGCCAGTAATCAGCGTAATGGGCTGTCCAACAAAGAGGGCGCTCTCTCACACTGAGGGACTCTTTTGCACGCACTTATGCATGCGCACAAAATATTAAAAGTGTCAGCTCTGAACATGAATTCTTTAAAGCAGGTTAGCGCTTACTTAGCGGATGCAGAGAGCAGGCCAGCCTTCTACATATGAATCATTCCAAGCCGTTTGCTGCATTACAAATGACTCACAGAGAAAAACTGAGTTCTCAAAGTTGCCGTTGTAGCACTGTTGACGATGACATCGATTTATGGTAAAGTTTGAATGCATTTGAAATAAATGGCTTTGTTTTGTACTTTTGTGAATGCTGTCCAAGGTTGTCCTGAGGCCAGGCTGTCACTAAAGCCTCTTTCATGCAGGATCACGAAGAAAGAACAGTTAACAATAGTCCATTTTCAGAAAAATGTTCTGTAATCTCTCATGTTCAGACAGACGCTTGTATTTACAATAAATACTTTCACAGTGTTTACAACCTATTTTGACCTTGTGAGCATGGCGGCCTTTGTTGTACAAAGCACCATCAAACCATCAAAAACTCATTGAAATGCTACTTTTTTGTTGCATTTTTTTGGAATCAAACCCTTTTGATTTAATTGTGGAGGGATGCTTTAATATGAGCGAAAGGGCAGCTGGAGCAGTTGGAGTTCTTGCTTGGGAAGAAACGGGAGGCGGTCGATAAATAAAGGCATAATATGCAGTGCTGTTTGGGTGGTAGCCAGACAGACTGAAAAAACATGGACAAAATCAACACACCGACTCCTTTATTGATTTCCCATAATGCATTACTGGCCTAGTTAACACCCATATCTTACTAACAACATGGCCCCGTTTTGTAGCGTCAATTATTTTATTTCAAAGGCCAAGCCGGGATAATCCCGGTGACATCAGGGAGGTTTTTCAGTCGTGAAAGAGCAACTTCAGACCCACAGAATAAATTCTGCAGCGGTTTTTCAGCGTGCAAGCACTTCCAATTACTAGTTAACTGGCCTTAATCTGTACCATCGATTCTTTCTCAGTCAACCAAGTATAAATCTGAGAGACAAACGTTGACATTTAATGATTTGTGTCTCTCTCTTCAAGCATTACGTTTGTGTAAAGACAAAGCTGACTACACAGATGACAATAATTTACAGCCCTGAATCATTTGAGACCCGCAGAGTGCAGGTGCAAATCTTGTGAAACCTGATCTGTGTTCCCAAAGTTTTGCACACTAAGAGGAAAAGCCTGTGATCAGCAGTAAAATCCTGCTTGCTGCTACACATCTCGGGCGGTAATCAGTGTAATGGTGCTGTGTGGCATGGGCCTGCCGGCGTTTAAATATAGAGCTCCACACAGAGCTGTGTCTAGTTTTCGGGGGGTTCTGATGCTTTACATTTGGACTCTGAAGCTGTCCCCTGGTTTTTTCCAAAAATAGGCCCATGTCCAAGACTATGTCTATGTGCTGGATCATTGGATCATCTTTGACAGGCCTAATCCTCCTGATTATTTGTAGACAGGTTTCCCCTCACAGCCTGACACATGAAACGTTGCATGGTCTGGACTGTGACGGGTTCTGGACTGTTCTCTGCTGGTGGGTACCCTCGGTGTAGCTTTATTATTTGATGGTCTGGACTGTACACCATCGGAGTTACTGTGATATATTTGGATAATAGATTAGTGGAGTGCACTGGGTCATGCTACTAATTAGTGTAATTGTCTGTTTCCGTGGCAGTGGTTTCCAAAGTGATCCATCAGCTGTATGAGGATGCCCAGTTCCTCCTGCCCCTGAATGGTGGCTTACACAGGCCCTATGTGCACATTTCTAATTAGAATTTTCCAACAGAAAAAGAGACGCTTGAAAGCAATTATTATAACTATGATCCTGTGTACAAACTATAAATATTTCATACATAATTACTTCAACTATAAAAAGAACTATACATTCAAATACGTCAGAGTGGAAAAAACTTTGTACTCTGATAAATCTAATACTTTCAGACGTGATGAAAAAAAAGAGTTGACTTTGATGAGTTAAATATATGGAAAATAACACATGCAAAGCAAATTGTCCCTTTTCATCTCACATGTACCAAATTTAGTAAAATGACAAATCTGGCTATCTTAAAACCCAAAAACCTACTGAGTAAAAAATGCTTTTCTTTAGGTTAATCCAGAAAATATGTGTAAATCTTTTATATTCGACTAAATGTTTTCAGGAAGTTGAGAAGAGCTGTAATTGATATCTTACCTCTCGATGTGCTGTAACACATCTGTCCAAAACCTCTGAATGAAATACTGTTCAGCTGTGAGGAGAATGCTCAGTGATGATGTTTTTCTGAGATTAAACCATCAAATTGACTATTTACTGGGTATCGTAAAGCTCCCCACAGAATCCACAAAGTCTTGTAAATCACATGAGATGCATTCATCTCCAGCAGGAGCCGACAATGGTGCTGTTGTAGCAGTTTGAGATTTTTAGTCACCCTTTTTCTGATTCATGTCTCCCAGTACTGCTCATGAATCATGAGTTTGATGCATCTTTGCTGCTCCTCGTATTTACATAACAGAATAGCAGCCATTAGGCTCGGTCATGCATTCATAAGGCTTTCCATTCCAGCACTGTGTGTGCTCCACTGTACATCGCTAATATTTCACGCAGGCTGTGGGGGAAGCTATTGTCTGGGGAGCTGAGGTATGACATGAAGCACACTGTTTCTCATGCTTCGCCGCTTCCATAAAATCACTGTTTACTCATCGTTATCTCTTGGGTTTAACCATTTTTGTTGTTTTTTTCTCACTTCCCATCGTGGAAGCAAACAACGGCACCTGTTAGAGCGGTTTCTGGTTTAGGGAAAGAAGGCAGTGTGGAACAGAGCCGTTTCATGATGATGGTGACTGGATGGTTAATTGTGGTAACTGTAGCTTTTGGATTATATTGTGTTTTCTGACTTCCATCATTGTTCTTATATTGTTTTTACCTGTTGTTACAAACTTTTTCTAATCAGGTCGAGAGAACATGCTGTTTTGTATGATTTACTATTTATAAGGGCCCAGTAATTTGATAAATCCCATATGTTATTAATCATTTACCATTTTCTGCATTTGAGGCCTGATAAATGGAAAGAAACTGAGCTGAAACATGATGACAGAGCCTCAGCATACATATGGCGCCTCTCATTTTTGGCAAATGGCTAATATTCCAATAGATCTGCAGTTCAATGCGGATAACCAGGAATCCTCCACAGCGAGCTCATCAGTCGGGCTCCCGTTTGATGCTCTTCCTGTTTTGTCTGGCAGAGATCTCGGGGAACTCGGAGGACATCCCTCTGGTGCGCTGGCGGCAGCAGTGGCTGGAGAACGGCACTCTGCTGTTCCACATCCACCACCAGGACGGCGGCCTCAGCCTCCCGGAGCCAACCGAGGACCCGGCCAGCGACTCCACCAAGGAAGAGCTCCGCATCCTGCACATCTCTGTGATGGTAAATCCTCATTTTCTGACAGCAGGTCTTCACAAAGGAGCAGTATTGGCTCGTTTTATATTCATTATAGTAGGCAAGGGTTAAAATAATAAAGGTTGCCTCTCCTGAGGGGGACGCATCCTTATTGATTTTATATTTCAGTTAAGATTCCTGCCTTTGATTCTGAGGGAAACTATCTTTTCCTTCCTTAAGTTTTTTTAAAGGTTAAGTCAACAAGGTGTCAATTAAGGTGAAGCACCTCTTTGGCCATTTTCACAAATGTACAAAACATCTTCAAGTATAACACCTCTGTATGGCTGAGAAAACCTTTGCTTCAGTGCACCGGATGTCTCAGCTTGACTTTTTTTAAATCTGTCACTCACGACCTGCAATCAGACACTTTTAACAGAATAAGATGTCCTATAAGTTTAAACTCATGCTGGCATCCAGCTCCTGAACAGTAGGTTTTCCTAGTTATCAAAACCTTCCTTTTTGTACCAGGGAGGAGATTAAAGAGGACATGGATTTATGACATTCCCCACCAGATGTGGGATGTAGATGCTTGCTGGTGTGCACTGGATCAAAACCTCTGCAATGTCAACCAAGTAGCAAATGAATCCTCAGAACTCTCGTCGTCCTCCTCTTGCCCAAGGAAATGCATATTTATTAGACTCCAGATATGCCACACCTACTCCTATTGCCCTTTTCCAGCCCAGAGACATTACACGCATGCTTTGATGGATGATATGTAGTTTCAGTCATTGAAAGCATATTAGAGCTGCATACACAAATGATTAGTCAGCTTGAGAACACTTTTGCCAGAAGCTACATTTCCTGAACCGAGGCGGAGAGACGCAATTCTACACCTTCAGCCCTTGATATAGTGACAAATAAGTGGCCTTGTCCCGTCCTCTGCACGTGGCATGCATTAGCCAGCATCGGGTTGATGATCTGGGCTCTTGCCTGAAAGCTGCCAATGCACAGGCTCTATTTCCTTTCATATTTTTCAGCCCCGGCTCTATTTGTGTTTCACATCCCATCAGCCCCTCGGATGTGTCTTGGTGATTCCTGGTCTGCTAATTCCTCATCCTGAAAGTACTGCGGCGGTAGCGCGGGCTCAGAGGTGCTTTCAGGAGGCGCTGGGTTGAGAGGGATTAGCATTCAAATGTGAGCAGACCGTAGCGGCAGATGGAGGCCGGGTTGCCGCTGCGCTGCTCAGGCCCCTCCGCAGCCTGCCACCCAGCTGGAGGCCCGACCTATAAATCCAAAGCCGTGTCACTTGTTCAGCTCCTTGTGGACAGAGAAAAGGTCCTGTGAAGTCTGCTTTACAGGCTCTTTACTGGAACCCCAACACACACACACACACACACACACACACGTGACAGGGCCTTTTTACTGGATGTCAAAGGGACCGTGTTGGAGAGCAAAGATCATAAACGGGAAAATGTGAGGTGGAAAAGGCAGCTAAGACTGTGAAAATCCAGTTCAGTTCTTCAGATACATGTATGTTTTCATACCATAAGCAGCACAGATGATCAGATCATTCCAGCGTCCGGTTTAGGCTTAAGCATCATTTTGGTTTGCTTCACTCTACCAAACATTCCTGAAATGTACATGTCAGTACAAACGTCTGAGGGAAGAATCTCTTTGTAGCTGTCTCGCTTTTTGACATACGTCTGATATAATCATGGGCACGATTCTGAGCCACGCTGAGAAGAGCGTGTGCAGCTGATGTGGGAGAAATTTCTCTGAATGAAATGAACTGAAAAATCTATTTCAGACTTACAGTCTTATCCACCCACAAAGCATTCCTTTTATGAAATGTTTTCTCCAATCCTTTATTCACAATCTTTAGACATAATTCATAGTGTGCTCTCCTGTTTAGCATTCTAAACTGACATTTCATGTCTTTGGGCTCAGATATCCTGAAAATAGATTTATGGGAAGTGGGACCAAAAAGTCTTTTTTTCCTTTGTTCTTTTCTTTTTTGCGGGGCTCCATCTGACTTCTGTGACATGGCTATGTCTGCAGGGTCCCAAAACTGAATTTGGGCCCATTCTGGTTTTTAAAAGCCTAACTGAGCCCAGTGGGTGATGAAAAATGTGTTATCTGGATCTGACTGAAGACCTGGAGCAGCAGTATATATTTTACCTAATTCAGTCCATTGCTGACTGTTAAATACTCAGTTGCCAGTAGGGACACAACACTGCACTCTCTTTTTTCTCTGCACTATATTTGAGGCACACATAACACACTTGAACTCAAAATACTGACACAAATAGAAAAAGAGACACTTGCTGCTGTCTATTAAAAATAAATGCAGCACCGTCTTAATGGTGTTTGGCCTGTTCATCAGTCTTAAATTCTCAAACTCTATTTTCACTTTGCATGGATGGCAAGCAGATTAAATAATGTTGTTCTTTCTCCAGAGACTGCTAAATGTCACGCGTCTTTAAAAGTGTCGAAGGAATTACTATTTTATTCTGCAACTTGCATTTTTTACTTATTTGACGGTGTGTTTTGCAATCAGGAGTTTTCGTTTTATTCTTTATTTGAATCACAGACACCACATGCAGGTGGACTTGTGCCGGGCCCTGGTCTGTTGAGATGTCTGTCACAGATGATTGTCTGGCTATTCTGACCACCACAAGACCACTTTTCCTTAATAAATTAGAAAAGACTACAATGTTTTAAGGCTTGCAGAAAATGCAGAGAATGCATCACATATGTGATATGGGGACAGGAGAAAAGTAGTGTCCGTGTTTCTTGAGCCAGACTGTAATATCATTTGGTACTTTGGTTATTTTGAACGTAACAGACCACATGAATTTATCAATTGATAGAATTCTAATTTTCATCTTTTGGGCTGGTGTCCTTTGGAACTTTTGTCTTTATAGTTGGAGCTTTGCCATTCCACGGTTCAAACCCTCTCCCCTTGTAGTCTCATCCACAAGGTGACCATGCCGTCCGCCACTGGCTGCAGCTGGTCATCCATAATAGATGACCAACCTTGTGTATGTCTGTGTCAACACTATGTGAGAGAGTAGCAGTTCAAAAACAAAGTCAACATCAGCTTGTACTTTACAGGCGCAGAGCCACAAAGCAAATCCCCAAACTCTTGTAGAATTAATGAAAATAGATATTAAAACAGCATCATATCATATGTATAGCATTAGCGGGTTTTCTATGGAGACTTTTAAGCTCCAACATATTGTTGCTGTGCACATTTCTCCCATTTTAATTTCCAAATTTTAATCAGATGCTGTTTAGCTACAGGGCCTCGGTGGATCAATCCAATCAGCACATGAAGTACGGAGGCATCCAAACCATACAGAGTCAATTACATGATATGATTGCCTCATATTTTCAAGCTCAGGGTTAGATTTGATGTTTTTCCCCAGAGAGTCTATTTTAGCTTTATTGTTTTTCCTCAGAGTGGATGAAACACCTATTAAGTTAATCCAAACAGCATAGTGAAAGGCAAAGAAAAAAAAGTAGAAAGCTGGTTCAAGAAAGTGAAGAGATGAAAAAATATCGTGGAGATCCTCTCAGACGCTGACAGGTTTTGGACGCCGTTGACCCTCTACTGACTCCCGGTTCACGGTGAAGAAGAGCTTAGGCTGGGAAGGAAAAAACTAAATTAGACGACACATTGTGGCGTGATCAAGCCGTTAGGAGCAGGAAGGATGTCGTTTGATGGTAACGACTACAGATACTGCCGGGCTGGAGTTGGGTTTTTAGGGAGCTTTGTGTGGGCTGGAAGACATCAGGTTTAACGGTTTGTGTTATAGCAGCAGCATCAGTCTGATCAGCCTCCTCTCCTTAATGGGTTTATTACCAGATCCTGGATACTAATTAGAAGACATGCTAGGCACTTATTGTAGCTTAAGATGGGTGCTAATGTGACCAGACTGAACACCCTGCAGGAACGTCCAGTTCCCGTCTCTGGGGTCAATCACCACAGAGACTCCGGTCATGTTGTGTCCTCTACTGGACTTTTAAGAATTCGGCCTGGGAAAAGCAGTTATTTTTCAGAGGGATTTGCCCCTCTGAGTGTATTAGGACAAAGGAGATATCTGTTGTTGTTTCTACAGTTAAAGCTTTGATGGCAGATGGAGGAGGAAATCTAAGTCAGACAGTCAGGCAGGGAATAGGAAAATAAAGCGTAGTGGGGTATATGGCCTCACAATGTGCCCTGAGGGACCTCTCAGTGCTGTTGATCACATTTGTTGTTTTAAATGTTGCCTCTCTCTGATGCATAAGGAATATTTTCCCAGCAGTAATTGTCGTCCGTTCACAGGTGTGGGCAAATACATTAGATCACTATCCAGGACCATGGCCACACTGAAGCTTTGTCCAAACCTCTGAACCCACACGTCTGAGGCAGGAATGTCCAGGTCACTGTGGTCATTCTGACGCTGCTCGGCTCGTCAGATATCGACACGGTGACCGTCCTTACATCTGTCCAAATAAGCCCTGGCCACTTGTAAAGCAGACACCTCTGCTCACGCCGGGTCTCCAGAGATGCTCTCAGAGCATGGCGTGTTTCTGAAAAGCCTGGCGAGCGAGGCAGAGCGATCCATAGCTTCCCTGTGGGCAGCGGAGACAGCACACATCCCAAACACCAGCTCTGACCGCTCTGATGCAAACAAGGGCTGGCTTCAAAAAGCAGGAGGACAAATGGAAAACGAAAATCTCTTTGAATAAAAACACGGCCTCTCTGTTCTTCCAGCACTAACTGATGAATTCACTCAAATAGGATCTAATTAAGTGCGTTCTGTGAGAGCTGTCTGTGTAGACTCCACAATAACTATGAAGCTTGTCACCTTAAAAAAGAAACTGTCAGCATGAGCATTCCGAGCTAACACTCAATTGTTCTTGTCAATTCTCCCTCGAATCTTTCTTCATTTCTTGACTATTTTCAGTGTTCCAGCAAACACTGGACCAGGTCTGTAAATCATGTATTCTCCAACGCACATTTCTTCTTACAGCTTGGGGAGCAAACAGTTAAACGGACCTGACATGATCCGAGTATTGAATATTTTCAGCCCTCAGTGGAGATTTAAAGAGCAGCATCTAATAAAGCAGGAAGCATGCTTATAATAAATTAGACTGGCAGAAGGGCTGGGATGCTGCATGCTGCTTTGTTGGTTTATAGCTTCTTGGCAAATGGGAAAGATACCACCCGTTTCTTTGTTAACCTTACCACAGTTAAAAGGTAAAGCTCAATGACGTAAAAACTTGTTTATATGTTCATTTCTAATGTAACTTCAATTTAAAAAGCAGGACTTGGTGTCTGAAAGTGCTGCATGGTAGACCTAGGTGACACAGCATGAGCCAGGCTTTTTCCAATGCTCCCTTTTTTGCAACTGAAAAATGGAGGTGGGTTGAAATAAGGTGCTGCTGATAAGGTGTCTCAACAGGTGAAACAAGTTCCTTTCAAGTCACTGAAAAAAATCATGTTACAATGGCTATGGCTATGTCCTGAATTTGGATGCCAATTCCCTTTCATGGAACAAGACATCCTGTCTCACCTGAACTCAGCAATCATCAGAGTCCCTGCACTGGATTTATGCAGAACACCCACCTTATTATTTTTCTTGCACTCCCCCGTAAACTTCTCAATTTCAGAGTATTTGCAGAAACACTGTGAATTGCTAGCTCTCATTCTCCACCAGCAAATGAATTAGTCACACACCAGCGAGTGTAAAAATGAGTTTTGGATTTGTGCTGATGAAACTCTGGGACTCAGGAATTTGAAGCAGTTTGACATTTCAGCCAAAAAAAGATCGACGCCTGCTTCATCTCAAATAAAGTCAGATCTTATGTGTTAAATGGTCAACACGAGAGGAGGCGTGAAGAAAAGGGGGCTGCAGTACACAGTCTTTTAAGCCAGCTTGGTTCTTAGATAAGGCTCTCTGTCTGTCAAACAGCAAACACAACAGCTCGTTTGAACAAGAGCACGCTGGAACTGGTTTACATTCACAATAGCACGAGTACTCAATCTCATTGTGTCGAAGGGGCAAGATGGGAGTTTAACCCCTCCATGACCTTATGGCAGTGCAGCCAATAGCAGCGTCACGCAATGAATACAAATGCTCTCAGAGGTACTGGCTTGTTTTCATTTTGGAATTGGCTTTACAGGTGGACTGCAAAGTTACAAAGCATCTGGGATTTTTTAAAATCTATTTCTTTCATAGCACACTTTTTTCTTTTTGTGTCAAATCAAACTGGAATAGAATAGAGTGAAGCAGAATTATTTGTGAATGTGAGCAAGTTGCGATCAGGTTTTGGTAAATGTGGTATAGTTGGTCCTACCACGGTGTGTAGACATTACAGTACAAATGAATGCTGGGCTGTATCAGACAGATCATTATGCAGTTATTGAATTCACACTGATATTAATCCTAAGGCAGCTTTTCTGAAAACTACGACTACGTTATCAAGTTACATTGTCCTTAAAAAACCAGCCTGTGCAGCTTGTTACAGTTGAATGGCCTTTAGCTAAAGCACATAAACCATCCCAGCAAGTGGTGGCTCTGAAGCACCGTCTTTGTTTAGCTCCGTTTGGGTTGTACTTTTCCTTGTCTATAAAGTACTGGACTCATACTTTTGATTTATTTTATTTTTTTTCACATGGCAATACCTTCATTTGAATCACGCCACACATGGATGGCAGCATTCTGTGTGGGGACGCAGAATAGAGGCAGGGAAAAAAGTTTAACATAAAGTGGTGAAGTGCATTTGTCTTGTTTTTTTTGTGTGTGTGTGTGTATGTTCCATCTACCAAAGTCTCTTCTTTGGTTTAATGACTGTTGGCAAGGAACATCGTTGTGCATAATGGCCACCAACTGGGAGGGAGTGTGGACTCCAGATTCATTAAACCGTGGGGTGTCCCCAGTGTTTGTTTAGTTGCTTTGTCACCACCTGCTCTCTGTACTTGAGCAGCACACCTGCAAACAGTTTTCTGATCACCCTCAGCAGTACGAAGCCTGAACTTCCTCTCATCCTGATCACATTATATCATCAGTTCTTTAAGGCTGCTGCTTAGCTGTTTTCTTTCTTTGTGTGTCAGCCTGTCCAAAAACCCGCTTGTGTGGATCGTGTATGAATGAGTTTACTATATATATATGTATATATGTACACACACACACATATATATATATATATATATATATATATACACACACATACCATCTTTTTTCCGCCAATTCCAGTAACATGTAAAACCCTAATAAAATTACATTAATTTCCCATTGCGTCTCTCGGTCCAACTATCATGGCTTTATACCATATTAGCTTTTATGAAATTCACCAAATTGAATGAAATTATGTAAACGCATTCTCTCATTAATTCTCATATCCAGCAGTGGAACCCTTGTGTGGCATGTGTGAAATGGGCTTTTGACTTTCACATTTGTTCAATGACAAAAATTAGCCCCAGATCATAAAGCCCACTGCTAACAATCTGAGCAGTTCAAATTCATGTGACATTAAATCTTAGACTTCAATCTTGGATTCATGAGCAGTGTAATAGCAAATGCACAAAAGAATGGATCTACTATTTGAACACTGTCACTTCCCATCATATCGCTGTGACCTGATATCGAATTCAATCACAGACCCTTCTGCGAAGACAAAGTTTATTATAATCTAAGCAAAAAACTTCCTTTGGCTATCTTGTAGCTGTCAGATAGTCCGGATCTTTCCGCCCTCCCGATTCGTTATGCCTGGCATCCAGAGACTAAGTGACAGATTGATAGCTCAGCTTTAATACCCCGTCCTGCTCTGTCAGGCTGAGAAAGGCCATGTCTTCCTCCTCCATTCAGGACTACATGATGGGAGTGGAAGTCATAAGGAGCACTGGTCCCATTACAACATCATCCCCATCCGTTAGTAAGTGGATTATGGGGCTGGAGCACTGACATGCCTCGATGTGTGGTTTGGTTTTATTGGCAATATAAGAGAACACACTCCACTTAGTCCCTGCTCTGATTCCATGTAATGCTGGCGTTAAACATTTTTTTTTTCCATCCTGATGTCCGATGTTAGCCCCTCTCTATGCATGGGTGCTAATACGGGCTGATAGGTTTGAATTACATTTGTCACAGAGGTTGATTTGATTGAGAACCTTTTAAAGTACTTGACATTTGACATCTTTTTCTACTTTACTCAAGAAGGAGTGAACCGATGTGGAGCTTTCCAAGCCAAGGTTTTCCAAGGTTTTACCCATTAACAAGCATCAAAATCATTTTCCAGCAATTCAGTTGATTCATAGCAAACAGTATTGAGTTGTAATGTGTTTTAGAGCACCTGTGACATGTCTCTGTTACATTAAAGAGGAAAATATGATTTCAGAATCCAACAAACTTCCGTTATGTATGCGACAGACCCACCATAAACACAGATACCCTCACACCTGCTAACCACCACACCCCAGCATAGATTTCAGCTAAACACGTTGGAAAATGATCCCACAAACAATTTTCGTTTGGTAATTAACATATTATTTAAAGTGAGATCTGAGAAACTTCCCAAAACAATCAGGCTCCTTGGAGTGTCTCTATTGTTACAGTCCCTGTTTGAGTGCATTAGGTTTGGATGGGGGCCTTTGGGGCCCTTTGGGGGCTCCACCATCTGATGCTCTAAGCTCCTGGTTCCTGCTGCTGGATTCAGCTTTTATACTAACAGCTGCATGTAAGGTCTTATTGTCAGCCAGCAGAATTGATTTGGGACATAATGCAGAATCTAACTGTCTTAAATTTATGCATTAGCTTGTTCCATGGTGAATTCAGAGCAAAGTTACTTTTTGAAACTATTTTGAATGAATGTTTGCAACTTGTTTGCATGAATGATATTAAAGCACTTTGTTTGGCTCTGACCGTCTTCTTTACTGGCGTCGTCTGATCTCCTTACAATCAAACACATGTAGTCTCCTAACATTTCCGCCAGATACTGGTACTTAAAATAATCCTGCTAGTTTTTTTAGCTGCTGTTTTCTGGGATAGCGAATGAGGATCTTCATCTGGTGACTTTCAGAGGAGCACAAATTGAATCCCTGCAAACAGAAGATTCAGGCCCACCTTCTCCCCACCGTTGATGCAGATTTAAGTGGCCCATATCATGGTGTCATTTGTTAATGTCCTTGACTGTGCAGATTAAGCAAAGTATGCAAATGTGGCTCTACTTGTGCCCATGAGGGTTCCTATTCAGCATGTTTGAGATGGGATGCTGTGTGTAATTTACCAATTAAACCCCATTTCATCATGTTTGTTTGTCTTTCTATGACTTCATTGTTTAATTTGTTGATGTTGTTTTTTTTTCAAATGTACCACATTTCTATACATTTGAAGACAGGTTTTACATATTTGGAAAATAAAAAATTGTCACTTTTTCACTGAGGTGGTGATGTTACACTTTGCTGCAGGGAGAACTTTTCAAGTCTGTTTGTTCTAATTTCAGCGTTTTCTTACTGTGAAGCATTCATCTGCTGTTTTAAATAGATCCATCCCAACATTGCTGCCGTCTGTCTCCCTGACATTTCCATAACTCTTTCTGACATTTTCCAAATTGCAACATGCATCTGATTTTTAGTCATTAGATTCCACCAAGCTGCAAGTATCAATTTTAAGGATGAATAAGAGGAAAATTACGTACTGAACATGAAATGTGTCCTCAAGTTTGGTCAAATGCGAGTACTCTAACTCCAAATGTCAGCGACATTAGGAAATCACGGACATCATGTTGAATAAGGAAATAAAATGTCATCATTGCCTGGACTCACAAAGGAAGCATCAAACAGAGTAACTCTTACACCTTCCTGTTTCCACAAGCTGTGTGCCTTTGACTTGCCTCCACTTTGATCCGTATCCTGCTTCCTGGCATGGTTCTCGGACTCTGCTCTGGCCTTTTGGGCTCTCTGTTGGACTCTTCCTCTCTGGCTGGCTCACGCTCTCCTCTGTTTCTTTTAGATTCTGTGGCTGTCCTCCCCGCTAACCTGTCCTCGGGGCAGAGTCATCGCCCTTCATCTGTCCATCTTGCACGATCTTGCAGCCCCTCTGTGGGTGTGGATGCTGCTGTGTCAGTTTAGCCCTCAGTCTCATAAGTTATTACTGTCAGAGCAGAAACCAGCGGAACGGAAACTCTCCCCTGACCCCAGCCGGCCATCCACATCGGCAACTCTGGGTCTTCATGTAAAATACCAGTTGATTTTCACTCATAATTGACTCATATTTTCTGGGCTGTGAGCACAGATGGAAGTTAGATTCAGGCTTTTGAAAGAAAGTTAGCATCAGCTATGTGGAACCGCCTCATGCTGCCAGGAAGATCTCACACCTGAGCTGAGCACAGCAAACTAAAAAAAGCCCTTTTATTTTTTAGACACTTCCTATGTGTGAACTTACCTGTTAACTGTTAACCCTCTTTTGGAGCCTCCATTTTAAACATGTCAAAGACACCAGATGGCAAAGGCACCTGGAAACCAAAACAAGAAATGTGACACGAGTCTCACCTTTCCTTTTTGTGATTCCTGTGGGACACTTTCAAACCTATACATACCTCTCAACTGTTTCTTCAAAATTTGAAAGCAACCACCTGAAACAGAAACAAAGCAAAAACAAAAATGGATTTAAATCTTTGCATTTTAGAGTGCTAGATGGAGAATATGCAGAAAATATAGTGAGACACAATTCAGTAGTCTCCTAAAAAGAGTAGATTTGGGAATATGTGCTTTTATAGCCTGTAGTTATCATTTTAATTGTCCTCAATAAAGTCCATCTATTTTTCAAACTGTCCAACATTTGCTTTGGTAGAAATAGGTCAAGAGTCATACTTGGAACATTCTCACTCTTAGCTTGGAGGTGAAATGGTTAGCATCAGCAACCGTTAGCAACCGCTATCCTTTTCAAACACTGTAGGCGTTATTGGCCAAACTCTAGCTGCAACTATTTTCAAATCCTGCTCTTGGCTTCGTGACATTGAGTTTGATCTATATTCTACTTGGCAGGATTATTTGACTGTTCCTGCCTTTGACTATCTGCTCTCTCTCCCCCGGTCCCTCTCTCATCCCTCCCTGTTTTCCTCTGCTCCACATGCCACCTTCCCCCCCTCAGGGCGGGATGATCGCCCTCCTGCTCTCCGTCCTGTGCCTGGTGCTCATCCTCTACACTCGCAGGCGCTGGTGCAAACGCCGCCGCATCCCTCAGCCCCAGAAGAGCGCCAGCGCCGAGGCGGCCAACGAGATCCACTACATCCCCTCCGTGCTGATGGGGGGGCAGGCCAGGGAGAGCTTAAGGAACTCCCGGGGCCAGGGGCCAAACTCCAGCGGGACCCTCAGCATCCGGGAGACACCCATTCTGGACGGGTACGCACACGGCGGGCTGGGTCTGGGGAGCTGTGTGTAATCTGAGAGGATCAAATGAACTGAAATGAAATGGAAATCTGAGGAGAAAACACATGAAGTTTGTTGTTGCACATTTTGTCCTCACTGCACAATGTTTGCATGCATCGTCTGTAGTAGGTTTAAGCCTTAAGCATGTCAGGTTTACCTTAAAAGGGTAATGTGACACTTAGAAATATCCATCAAAAACAAAAACCACATGTGAGATTGTTTTTTCTTTAGAAACTTTAGCTAACGCAGTGCCCTCTCCTCCCAGGTATGAGTACGACATCACGGACCTGCGTCACCACCTGCAGCGGGAGTGCATGAACGGGGGGGAGGAGTTCTCCAGCCAGGTCACGCGCACTTTGGACTCCCTTCAGGGCTGTAACGACAAGAACAACATGGACCTCACTCCTGGTAAACCGTCTGCAGCAAACAGCAGAAAACACACTGAACACGGAGCCCTGTGGAGCTGTTGTGCGTCAGGGTGACACAAAGACTGCACAGGGTCACCTATAAAGGAATGTTGACTCTCTAAAGCTGGCGTAGTGTTTCTGGCCGTTAACCCTTTTTCAATAATCAGGCATTAGTTCTGTTATGAGCAGTGGCGGCCGGCCCATAGGGGGCGCTGGGGCGCCGCCCCCCCTAGATGTGGAGGGGGAAAGTTATAATATATATATTTATTTTTAAAGTATTATCAATGTCAGTTTTACTTAATAATATGTGGCTACATGTAATATGAATTATTAAAACAACACTTCCCCCAACTGACTCTCATTCAACGGTGCATTTTCACCCACAGAACGTATCGTCTCTCTTCTGGGGCGCTAGCCCCAGCGCCCCAGAAGTGCAGCGAAATAACCAATTGAAAAATGTTGCTAGGGACAATTAATAAATATTTGGCCAATCAGCATCGCCGAAATTATTGGCTTTGGGGCGCTTGGAGCTGGCGCCCCAAAGCCATAGACGTGTAGCTAGTGGTCAGTCAGGCTGTGACGTAGAGATGACGGTTGAAGAGCTGCTTTCACACAATTCAGTGAGATCTTTACTGAGATCTCCTTACGTGAGAAGGACAATGGTGGAAAAATTAAACGTAAAGAAGCTGGGACCTGACAAGTCCGAAATAAATTTAACGCAGCGAACCAATGAAAAAGCTAAGTCCCACAGCCGGCCTTTTAGCAGGAGCTGGTTCCAGCGTGAGTCCTGGTTGACAGCCGGTGGGACGGCCAACGCAGTTATGTTTTTCCCGCATCCTTTTTAAAAGTGACCGGAGTGATTTGACGTGGACACAGTCTGGACAGACAGACTTAAAACACCTCTCTGAACAACTAAAAACATGAAAGATCACGAGGTTATATGGAAAACTGTGTTAAGCTAACTGTGTTAAGCTAACCACCTGTGTGTCTACTTTGTGTGTTTGGTGAAAAATAGTAAAATTGAGTGTTGTATTTCATACTGTTCCCTTCCAAAATAATACCTAATATAGCTTCAAATGGTTAACTGTATATGTAAACTGCTGATTCTAATAAGGGAATTAAATCATTATTGTGGAATTGTACTAATTTTACGACTTTTAACTTGAATGCATGTACTGAGTTAGGCAGGGAAATATATTGGCACACCAGCCCCACCAAGATTTTTTTTCACCAGCCGCCACTGGTTATGAGGCAGTTTTTCGTGTCTTATTGAGAAAAAGGGATTTTCCTTCTGTTCAGCGATACCACTTTGAATAAAGGAACGTGTGAAAAAGGTTACATTTGAAACTGGCTCAGGTATAATTGCAAACACACTGTGGTGATGCAGTCTTACAGCATTTTTCAGATAATTAGATTTTTCTTAGTAAAATAAATTTTCTTTTCTCTCAGAGGTTAAAATTGATATAAACAGTTATAGGGCAAAAACATTACTTAAAATATAATATACTAATATGGAGTCTGGAAGTGCTTTGACTGGATGAAACAGCCTTATAAATGGGTAGAGAGGACAAAAGCGCCTCCATTTCAGGTGTTTTCATCAACATCAAGCCAAAAACTTGTATTCCTTTTTCATTTTTATGAAAATGTACATTTTCATAATCGATGGAGGTTTGTGCGGGGCACCACCCACATTAGCAGCTTTTGTATGAGCTGCAGCTGTTTGGAGGCAGGTTCACCCGGCCTATTTAAACAAAACATCAGCTACAGTGTTCCCATAAAATTAGAATAGTCCAACCCCAAAGCTAATGGAAACAGAGTAACCCTGTGTGCTTTATATTTAAAATGGGTAATACAATGAACCAGAGAAATGGAGCAGGCCATGGTGGGAATAATGATGTATGAAGGGGTCATTCAAAAAATGTCATTTGGATGTTTGTTGTCTGCTTTGACACTTATTATGATTATTATACCAAAAAAATGATTATTTGTATTTTTCAGCTTTCTTTCATCATATTTTGTAACACAAACAAGAAAAAGCAAAATCTGGTGTAATGCTTTTTGAAATCCGATGCAATTTAGTTCTCCATCTCTGGTTCCTTCTGCATAGCGTTCGTGTCAATCCTGGTCCAGTTAATCTTCAGAAGTTGTGTATTCATACATTTTTAAAGAGGAAGCAGCACCAAACTGAAAATAATGAATGCAGTGGATGCTGGGTGTAGACGTGAGCGACGTCTTCCTGCCTGCTTTAGTCGGCGGGCTGACGGGGCTCCAGGCCCGCTCAGCTTCTGTCGTCCTACACTCAGTCAACCCCCCCCCACCCCCCCACCCCCAAAGGCAGCACAACCCTGTCGGAGCTGTTCCAGGATCTGCTCTGAGAGAGTGAAACAGGGATGCTACTCACACTAAAATGTTTATTTGGAGGATTTTTCAAGAGTAATTATCCTTTAAAGGATAGCTGTATTGCAGAAATGTGCAACTTTAACAGTCTTATTTCTCCTTGGAAATGCCATCTGTGAATATTTACAGAAATAATTATTTCCCCCTCAGAGTCTCTCGTGTGCTTCTTCTGTTTCCTAAATTAGTTTTCATTTCATGCCAGCTTTGCTCACTCTTTAATTGAGATCGTTAACGTTGTTTTTTGGTAAATAAGGACCTGGAATTGTTTTCCAGGAGCTGCTGTACTACAGTGTGGTTGTCAGGAACTTCAATATTCGACTAAAACCTTCGATTTTTCAAATGGGTCGTCTCTCTTTTTAGTGGAAAAAGCCTTCTGTTGGATTTCTAGCTCCTATTTCTCCTTTTTGTGCTCATGTCCTGCTTTTCCGCAGTGAGTGACAACACCAAGTTGGCCCTGATGAACAAGTACAAGGACAACATCATCGCCACCAGCCCCATGGACAGCAACCACCAGCAGAACACGCTGCTCCCTCACAACACCTCCACCAGCCAGCGCAAGCGGCTGTCCAGCAACACCCGCGGTGAGTCAGCACCATCTCAAACACTTTCACATGACGGCTTTCATTAAGCAGAGGTTGGATTTCTTCCTGGCCAAACTACAAGTAGTTTGGAAGTGAGAGATAAGCGGGTTTAGTCTGGAGCCTCCAGGTTTGAGCAGCTAACGGCCGCTCAGAGCTGGTGTTGCAGGGAAATGCTGCACATGTCCAGGCATGTTTTATATCTTCTTTTCTCAGTTAATTAACAATTGACCCTGATGTTAGCGTTATAGCATCCATCCCAATCCAGCATTTGGAGGCTAGATTTGGAATACCGTCTTCAAACCGTGTTTTAAATCATACCTAAAAGTATTCGATGTCGGAGGTCTACCATAACAAGGACACCAAGATGAATACTTTTATGTGCCAATATTGAAGGATCAGATAAAATAATAGATAAATGAAATTCTAAAATAGTAAAGATAAAAGAATATGAAATTATTTTGAAAAGTATTTTGGAGTGCAACTATAACCTCCTAAATTCATGTTGCCAAAGGACTGCATGTTTCTTTACTGATTCTGTTTCAGAAGTTGAATTTAAAAGAGAAATAAAGAAAAAGTATTTGAGATGTTGCTGAGAGCAGATGATGGTAAAACTGAAGGTTTTTTGCTTTGCAAATTATTCAGAATGTTTTTACATTTATTGTTGAATATAATTACAGTGCAGTGAACTCTGATGTTAACGATTTCCTTTTGGAAAATATATTAAAGTTTCTTGTCAGGAATAACACGACAAGATGTAAGATTTCAGCTTCTCAAAATAAAATACCTCCTGCATAGCGTTTCCCATCTCATTGTCAGTATGTGACAAGTCTGGACAGCAGGAAGTCTAATTTAGCAGCCAGGCTCCTTTTCTTTGGCACCCCGCTGCTTTATTATGTGCAGAAAGTGATTTGACATGGAGTTGCAGAAAGTCCTTGTCCTCTAAAGACGTCCTGTGGCCAGCAGCATATGTTCCTCCATCATCTGTATATTTCACTGATCATCAGCTCTGGCTCCACCGCGTCCCTCCTGCGGTTTCCGGTTGCTCTCAGTCCACCTTAAATCTTAAATGAGCTCGGTATAAAGGTTATATGTGGCTCTTTTCTCGTCTTGGTGGAACTCTTAACATGGATGGGGAGATCAGACAAAAAATATCTATTCTCTGACAGCATCAATTTCTGTGAAATGGAGGTTTTCAAAGATGGTGCCAAATGACTTTAGAGTGGGAACACAGGTTTGTCTGGATCCTCACAGTAGATTCAAAACTCATCTGACATGAACGTGTTATTCTCAAGCAAAAACAAATGAGTCAAAGAAACCATTAAAATTTGAAAAACAAATAAAAAAGCGAAAATTAGAACACTGTCACACACTGTACCATCTTAAAGGCAAATATCTTTAGAAACATTATAGAATGTGTGACGAATAAGTATGTTTTATATTTTTATTTTGTTTACTGACGTCTTTTTTCGGCAAACTTTTATGAATTGTAACAGTTTGTCCTTCACTCTTTCCACTCATCTCATCCATGTTTTCCACTTGTGCTCCTGCTGCCATTTTCACAGCCACCCGGCTCTTATCTTTCCCAAACTGTTAGAATCTCATGTATAAGCAGGGACTGAGCAACACAGGAAATGAAGAAAGAGACAGGCTACAGGCAGTGAGCTGGACAGCCTTGGCTCTATAATGATAAACAGAAGAAATAGAAGGCAGCAGCGTTTAAAAAAATGTCATTTTGGAAATGTTCAGTTGACCTCAGAACATAATTCACTTTCCTCCACACTTGGCTGCACTGATGCTTTATTTTCAACCCAATTAAAGCCGATTCTGTGGGGTTAGATGCTCCAGAAGAAAAAATAAAAAAGGGACACAAAAAAGTTCAGAGAATAACTTATTTTCCAGCGAAGAGACAGAATACATGTAATTCAGAGATTGTCTCCAGACTAAAGGGGAAACTTGTAATTATATTTCAATACGGACAAGTTTTCTTGGCCAGCCCATATGTATTTGTGATACGGGTCATTTTAATTATGTTTCATTCACAGTGACTGGAAACCCGACATAAATCTGGGACATATTGGTTTATAATAGTAAAAAAACCTTGGTTGCAGTGCCAATCTCAGTGCATTATGGATTTTCTAGGCAGTGAATACAGCTGGAATCAGAGGGACTGAAAAAGCAAAGACTTTTAATCTGTAAAAAACAGTTAGATAACGACCAAATGTCTCCAAATAAATCCTGCAGAGCTCAAAACCAGCCACTGCTGGCTCCTCAGAATGGTGGTTAGTATAAAGTTATACCAAAACACTCAAAGTCCTACATCCTGAGGGAGTTTTATAAGATGACTTACGCGTTGTGTCAAAACAAGGGAAGACAAATCAGTGAATGGAAGCAATGGTCCTCACACATCACAGGTATTCACAAAATAACTTACCTTGGCCATTTTTTTAAAAGTGCAAAGAAAATCTGAGGATGTGTGTGTTGGTCGAATGTTTGCAGACCATGCTAGTGATCTGTTCTTTTGCTGAGCTTCTATTGTCTTCTTGTCTCCTCTCATTCTTGTCATTTCTTTCCAGTTTTGACAGAAAGCTGCCCAGTTCAAAGACATCTCAGACAATAAAACTGAATCAATGTCTCCACATTTATTTGGTTCCATTTTCTTTTGAATGCAGGAAAACATATTCAGGAGGGAAATACTGAGAAGAAAAATAACCATCCTGTGTTCATTAAAATGCTGAGTCAGTGGTAAAGTAGCAGCTAGGTGTTGGAGAAGTACCGGCTTTGGCATCTAAAGGCAGGAAGTGCCTTCACACAGACACAGATATGCACACATACTTTCTCCACTTTGGAAATATAGAAAGCTCCCAGAAAAATAAAAGTATTCTCCAAAGCCTGCTGCACAGAAATGAGTTTGTCTAAGCAGATATCACGTCTGCTTCATGTGGGTCTGAGCTGCTGTTGTTTGGGTTTCCAGCCAAAAGCTTTTCCATAGGACATGCACACAGAGGCAGTGTGCTGCTTATGTAGGTGTGCAGAACAGGTAAGGAACCCACACTTTCTCTTTTTGAGTAACAAAACAGGCCATATAGCCTTTCTTGCACCCCACATGTTCACATTTGATCAACTTTTGAGTCAATTCTAAAGTGGTAAAAGATAAGGAATCTGTGAGATGAGCTAGGCTGCTGTGGGTTGCTTTTAGTATCTAATGATAGAATGAATGAGCTGTTGCTGAGTGTGGGGTAATTTGGTCCTAATTAGCTGGTAAGCATGTAAGATAATTAATAACTAATTTGTTGGATAAGGTCACAGTAACGCTGACTTATTTTGTCTCTGCATTGCTAACTCAAAGTGCCATCACCAGTATCATTTATATAAAAAGAATAATGCTCTAGTAGTTACAGACTTCTTCATTTTGAGATTTTCATTGTTTTGCATGGTTCAGCTTTTGCTTTCAACAGGCACATTGAGGCCATTATCAACAGATCTGCTTTTTTCTAGGTGTGAATTAGCATCATTGCAGCAGAGTGGAGGAGCCCTCTATTGTGTGTTTCTTTTCAGAACGTTCTCATTGTAATGACTTACAGAAAGGAAAATAAAAAGCCTGCACATTGTAGATGCCTCTGTTGTGCATGGATTTTGACAGGGTTGTGTTGTCTCAAATAGAATAACAGAAATTTAATTTGCAATTGTTACACTGGCTGTCACATTTCAGAAAGGCTTTTAATGAAATGTTCTCGAGTTTCTCGGCACATATTTGGTTGTACAGTGCAGATGCTGAATGTCACACATGGAAGGGATGCAATGCTGAGTTAGCATCCATTAGCATTAGCAGAAGGCTTCACCCAAAAAGCGGATTTCTTTCTCAATCCTGAATGCAAAGTTTTTCTTTTAATAATTTCAAATGGTCTCAAGTTATAATAGTAAACACCCTGCAAAGACTGCATTTTTTGTGGTCCTTCAGGTTAGTCCTTTTGTTTTAGTGAAATATAAATAGTCACTCTCTGTTATTTGATCTGCATTCCAAATCAGTTTCACCTAAATACCCTATTTCATCACCATCACATAGCACATAAGGACATAAGGTCCTATATGGAAAGCTTTATTGTCTGTTGTTGTTATTGGTTTATTGTTTATCAAAAATGAACCACTTGTTCCTTTTTTTTCTTCAGTTTAATTGAATGAAGGTGAGAAGTATGTGTACAGATACTCTAGGTGTCTTATTATTCATGTTTGCTTATTTAAGTGCTGTGAAGCTTGATTAAACTCTCTCCTCTAGATTAACAACGAATGTGGTTTATTTTGGACAGTCTCTTGAACCCATCCTCCTCCCCAGTTGATGGATGTGCAACATCATTTGTTCTCTTAAAAGGGGCAGTTTGTTACTTGCTAAAGAACACTCCAGCTGCATGTCCTTGGCTACATCTTAACAGGCTTTTAAAGGCACTCTGAAGTTTACGATTCTTTCATACAACGTTGAAAATATGTTTTTGTTATGTGGCATGGGTACAAGTAAAAGGCTTTTTTGTCCCTGTCTGGCTCAGGAAGATTGTCAACCATGTAGAACTGCATGTATATGTCATTATTGTAGTAGGAAGTCTTCTAAAAGGCTTCATTTAATATTTCAAAGAGACCTGATATTTGACATAATTCTTGGTATATCCAGTTATGTCCACTGCTTATGATGCAAATCGACAAACACACACTTATGTGTATGCATGTATGTATGTGTGCACGTCGGCTTGGCTAACAACAATACCTATTTATCAAATCGTATTCCTGCCAAAGCCTTAATAAGTATTTTAATATTTTATAAAGCCTGTGATTTAATGTGTGTACCTAAGTATATATCTGAGAATTACTGGAAAAACACATTATTAGTTAATAATGATGACCATTATTTAAGAAACGATAGAAAAAAGAGGTTTTATAGTTTACAAACTGGAAATTTGTACATAAAACAAATGGATGTCATTATAGTTATAGATTATGCTGTTGAACATACTCAGAGTATGCTTGTGTTAGTTCTTCCCTTTAGAACTTTTTGCTTTTGTGAATAATTTTACAATCGTTTGTCTCTGTTATTCTGCATTTGATGTGTTGGTTCTGCCAACGCATAAATGACTTTATATTACTACACATCCACAGTTTTTTTATTAATGGATTTAAATGCAATGACTTTCAATTTTGTGAGCCTTCATTGTGTCCTGCTATTATTTTGTGTATGTTATGTCCACATGTTGATACAGAATAGGAAACACTAATTTCTATTCTCTAGAGTTTTCTTTGGGCAAGAGCAGCTCATTCTTTGGATTTGTGTCCACACAGCAAAGTCTTAATAGAAGATTAAATAAGGTTCCGGAGGACTCTGTTCTTACCCCGTAAACATATCTGAAAGGGGAGGTATGAAGTGATTATTGCACATTTATTAAATCATCCATGCTCCCTGCTGCTGAAACAATAGTGTCATCAGAAAAAGGCCTTCCACTCGGGCCACAAAGCCACTCCAGCATCTGTGCAGACTGATAGTCATGGCTGCCAATAATGTTTATGCAGCACACTCATATCTTCAGTGCATGTTGTTCTAAAACCAGCCACATGAAAAGCTGATGAAGCTACTGTGGTGCAAAAGTCCTGCTCACTTCCCCGCATTCACTCTGCTGCCAACCGTCTGTCCTCCATGCATTGTTTCTGAGGGACCGTCTCTGGTTTAATCAAACACTGCCACTTGGTTGGGGATTTTTAAAGCTCTTGTCACAGAGCAAAGTAGCATGAATTTTATTTCGATTCACATATATCCCACTGAGGCTGCAAATCTTGGCGGCTTTGATGGATTTTCCCCCTCACTTTGTGATGTACAATCCGCTAACACTTGTAAGACAAGCCTCAATACAAGCTTTCTAAATATAGCTAATGCCCCAGCTAAAACACACTCAGCGGAAATGCATTATTGACGTTGTAAGGGCATTTCATTTGTCAAAAGTATATTGTACTGTAGGTATCAAAGTACCTTCCAGATGCATCAGCTCCTGTGTCTGTATTGTGTTATCCTCGTGCATTATCCCGGATATTTTAGGAACAGATCAGTAAGGTTCCATTCATCGATGGCTTTTACAAATGAATGGAATTATGGTGTTATTTTCCCAAACAGTGTTCCTCATTGTCCATTTTTAAAGTTATCAGGCATCCTTTCTCCTTTAATCATGTTTGAATTGTTCATAGAAATATGTACAATTTACTTTTGCATCCTTTTGTATCTGCTCCATCTCACACGCTCACATGAGAGTATAAATGACTTTAAGATTAAATTATTCTCTTTGTTTCATAAAAGAAAAAACTTTATGTCCAACAAATATGCTCTATATCACCAGTCTTAAAACTATTTTTTATGTTACCAGGAATTAATTATCTAACTTTATTCCAATTTTCTTAATTGGAAAGCTGAACATCATACATTTTTTCCAAAGAGAATTAATTGACAATTATTTATAAGATTCTACATCATGAGAAGCCACATCTAACTGGTTTGAAAGAAAATCCACAACAGTTTACATGTGTATTTTCTCTTATAAATGCGTATTTGACAAATAGTAAAAAAGATGCTGAATATCCTGACCTTTATGAGGTTACTAGAGGACTCCAGCTCGTGTTGTAGGAACTGGTGCAACAGCAGATGTGTCATTTTTCATTGTTTGTGAAGAAAAGGTTACACGATGTGAGGTCTGCTGCCAGAGCATCTGTGCTGCTGAAGTAAAGTGTTCCATAAAGCATAAATAGTCTGTTATGAGGAGACCAGCTTCAGTATTTATGACCCTGTGCGTCTGCCTTTGAAATAAGGAGCATTGAACATCTTATATTTGACTGAAAAAAAATCCTAAATAACTGAGAAACAGTCCAGATTATATTTTGACGATGAGATATTCTAGCACAACCAAAATATCAGCCCTCTGACGCACCACACTCTGGAAACTAAATAGAAACTTCTACTCCTGTGGTCTCATGAATTTAATTTGGTAAGCTCTACATTTTTAGTTTTATAGTCTGTAGTTGTTTCCAGTTAAGACTCATACAGCCAAAACACTTTCCACGTGATCACTGGCTAAACTTTGCATTTGCTTAGTTCAGTTTGATCAAAACTTTTAAATCCATGTTGTTGCACTCCTGAGATTCTCTTACATAAATGCATCCACAACTATACAGCTCAACAAACGACTGGCTGCAGATGCAACAGCACAGCCAAAGCTCTAAGAATGAATCTCAATGTTTATTTAGGGGTTTAACTTACAGAAGTGCTAAATTTCGTTGTTTGGACTTTGTTTTGTAAGGTAGAGCAGAAGGTTTCTGCTGTCTGACGGGATCATGGTTCAGTTCAGGCTGTGAGGGACATGATGGATGAGCACAGTGGGACTTTATAGTGATGACATTATTGATAGTTTGGTTCCATCATGTAGTCCCCTCAAATCCATACCATCTTTAAATGAACTTTCCTTCCCTTCTCATGAAGCATGTTCATATCGTCAGCCATCATTTTATTTTATATGCACATTTTTATTTTATTCTTTTTATATTGGGCTTTAGAATCTCAGCTGTGACTTTTACAGTTCAATGAAATCTGCAACAAACCTGTGCTGTCTTCCTTTAAAGATGCTGAGAGTGGCTTTAGTTTTGGATGAAAGCCTCTTTATTTACATTAATGGATTCATTTTGGGGTAGGGAAAGCTGCGGTTTTGTCTTTGTCAGAAGTGCAAACCAGCATGTTCAGGGAATCAAAAATCAAGTCTTTTTGACCACTGGTGTGTCCTCCTGGGCTGACCGGACCCAGCTCTGGCCCTCTCCCTGCCACCCCCCTAAAGCCCACCCCAGGACAAAATCCCCACCATCCTTTCTCATCATTTTTCATTGGAGGTGTATTTTTGTGTGAATCCCACAGCGGGTTCAACTTTCTTGAACCCGGACGGGGACTCTGGGACGGAGGCAGACAGCGAGCCTCAGCTGGCCTTTTACACTGACCCAAACCGCAGTCGGCGCCGGAGTCGAGGTATGAGAAATGGTAACGCCAACGCGTGGGGCTCTGGGGGTAAGGAGGACTCACACCCGCAGACAGTTCGTCCCGCTGACCGTACACGCATGTGAAGTCATTGTAGTGCACCATGGATGGTTCCACAGTTGTGTGTGTTCATGAATTCGTCTCCGAAAGGATGTGTGAAATTCCATGTACAGTACATATATCTATCTATACCGAGGTGTGTGTGTGTGTGTGTGTGTGTGTGTCAAATGTTCGCGAGCATGAAAGACTGATCTCTGAGCATCTCCAAACTATCTTGAAACCAAACAAGATGAAGAGATCAGAAGGTTCCTGTTGAAAAAGTGTACTGTTGGTTGCATCTTGCATTGTGAAGAACGTATTTGGAAATAATATTACGGACAAATATTATTTCTAAGGAGGATCTTGTGCAAATTCTGTCAAAGTGAAGTGTTGAGTATGCTTTATCTGTCAGCATGCCATGTCTTTGCAGCTTTGATGTACAGTAATGGGCTGTGGAAGAGAGATGGGGGGGGAATAATAATAAAGAAACAATGCCCTCAAAATAATAGCTGCTGTCAGAAGGTGTTACAAGCCTTTACAAAGCCTCCAAGCCAATTATCCCCCGTCATGCACACAGGTGTCACAAATGCGGCAAAGCCATCAGAAGTGTAACCAACACCTTTAATTAGAGCCTGGTTTAAGAATAGAGGGAAGTTGTTGGAACATTGTCCCAACTCTGTTGTTTAGATCCAGAGGGGAGGATGATTCATGAACCATGACAAAATGATTGCTTGTCAGTTTTCGTTTGACAAAAAATGAAAGCGGTGAAATATTCTCCCTTTTTGTGAAATTCAAAAGTGCCTTTAGATTACTTTTATGATTTTGCAAAAAAATCTGAAGGTAGACTTCAGGAAGTAAGCCAGAGAGGTCAGTAAGGTGAAATGATCCAGAGCCAGCTTCTGGTAAGTAACCTGATTAGATAAACTAGCTTGAAGCGCAGTAGTAAAGGTCAGATTTCTATTTAAATTTTGTTTAAAGGATCGCCTTGGGCAGCTTTTTTTAAAGAGAAAACTCTGCCAGAGCAATTTAAAAGTGACAATATGATATAGAATCATTCCGCCTGTGTAGAAGGAACCGTTTAAAACAAAGGGAAAGTGTCCACACTCAAGGTCACCGTGTGGTTTTTTGTGCGTGTGCGTGTGCATATATGCGTGTGCGTGTGCGTATATGCGTGCCCCTCTGGGAATGAGGTCACGTTCACCACTCTCTGTGTTGCGCTCTGGAGTAAAAGAGATGAAGCGAGAGTTTTCTCCCCAACTGAGACGAAGAGCTTTGGAACGAGGGGAGGTTGCGAAAAAAAAACAAACCTCAGAGCTGTTTTCCCTTTTCTTTTTCTATTTATGCCCGCGTCTCTTTTTTCCTCACACATCCCAGCATGGATGTTAAAACCCTTCAAAGGTATAGACCTTATGTCTGTGCCACTGAGCCATGCCTGGTGGAGCCTCCCAAAGGCTCGATGGTTCTGATCCAAAGGTCTTTTCATGGGTGCAAAGCCCTTTTTTTTTGTCCGTTTAAAAAAAAAAGCAATCCTCTGTAAGTAGTGTGTGTGGATGTTTGCACGTCCGTGTGTGTTTTTATGGTTTGAAGGGGTTGTGTGGGAATAGATAATGCTTCACAGAGTCCTATAATTTGCTGCTCCCCTCCCCCCTCCCTGGCTGTGTGTCTGTTCCCAGCAGCAGGGTCCCCGCGGAGCCCCATCAATAAGACCACCCTGACCCTGATCAGCGTCATCAGCTGTGCCCTGGGCCTGGTCTACTCCTCTCACCTGTCCTGCAGCCTGTCTGTGCGGGTGATCCTGCACGTGCCGGAGCACCTCATCGCTGACGGTAGGGTGAAGTGTCTGAAGCTCACAGTAAAGCTCACACTGTTCTGTTTGTAGAGCAGAAAACACATTCCTAAAGTAGAGTGTAGGGAGGATGGTCAAGCTATGGAGGAAATATAGAGATGGCTTGGCCGAGGACAAAAAAGGAGATGTTCATGTTCATGATAGGGACAAGGTAGACCCTAAATGTACATCTGGAGGGAGACGGTCTGATGGTGGACCAAAAAAAAAAGGCAACGGTTTATGATCTGGATAGAACCATATTCGGGCTGCACATCTGGAGGAAAACAGCCTGACCTAAGGCAAGGAGTACACCAGATATAAGGGCAGACACACCCAGAGTAGGACAGAGTTTTCTCTGAGACCTCTCCAGACTGGATGCATCAGTCTGGACCTCTGACTGGGACCTGGCTGACAATAAACTCCTCTTTGTTCCACCAAGTTCTGCCTCAGTAGAGTTTTTCCTGCAGAACCCCCTCTGAGCTTTTTGAAGACGATCATCCCATAATTCACCACCATGGCTTCAGACCCCCCCTCCACGGTGGAGGCAGCCTTTAGCTAACAGCCTTTCTGGAGGCTCCACACACCGGGGGTCTGAGCTGGTATTTTTCTGCAACCCTCCAGAGAGTTTAGCCGTTTTTATCACTCGATCCGAGCGTCCGTGTCTGCAGCTGAGCCTCAGATTTGCTTTGTGCTCAGAGACAAAGGTAAATGCCAGGTCACCCCCCCCCTCTCCCGGGGTGTCCGATACCTCTCCACAGATGTGTCCTGAGAGGGTCCCAGCCCGCGGAGGCCACCTGTAGAAACCCATCT
>CAJRST010007779.1:17245040-17269548 GCA_907169785.1 Menidia menidia | reverse complement strand
TCTCTCTTCTGTGTCTCTCTTCTGTGACTCTCTTCTGTGTCTCTCTTTGCCTCCTCTGTCTCACCCTGTCATCCTGTTCCCTTGTAAATACAGATGAGCCAAAGTCACATTCCGTGTCAGCTTCAGAAAGCCCATCTTTCATTAGGCTTGTTTACTCATAACTACACTGCTATGTTGTTTGTGATTCATTGGAGGGAATGATTTGGGAATGATTTGGGAATTTGAATGGTTTGGTTTAGAAGCATCATGATAAATGTTTAATTTCCCTGGCTTCGATTTTAACCCTCAGTTTTGTTCTCTCTTGTTTTTCTCCTCTGATCCGTTCTACGTGCCAGTCCCTGGCCTTACACCATCTTCCAGCGAGGCTTCGATCTGGTGATGGGGGAACAGCCATCTGATCGCATTTTCAGGTAAGGGAAACTTCACAGTGATTTCTCTGCTAAATCATTTTTTAAAACAAACTAACAAACACAAAGAGGAAATAGTTAGGTTCCAAGTTTTGACTTTTTACAAAGCAATTATAGAGTGTGTTTCCTTTGGTTTGCTGAACTCACCCACAGTCAGAGTAATACCACAAACTGTGTCAAACTGTGTATTAGTGTGTTCAGATAATCAATATGAATTAATTCACTATAGATAGCTAAGGCTTTTTCTTTCTTTAAGTCATCACATGGCAAAGTACTCAACTTGATCAAAAGGTTTGATATATTGTTCACAAATAAAATCTTTTATGCATTAGACCTAAAAATGTGCCAAATGGCTCTTAGCAGTCTCATATGGAGGGTAGCTGAAGTGTTTCCTGAGACTATATTGAGGACGGATTCTCTTCCTGAGTTCCTGGAGTTGAAAGCATCTGTCAGAGTGTGTGTTACTGTCTTCATTACAGGTCTCTCCCTCCATCCAAGACAGTTTGGCTCCAAAAACACAGAGCAAACAAAAAAGAAAAAAAGTGATTGTTTGTGATACCGATCCAGAGAAAGCTGTAGAGTTCATGTAGACTTCTCTTAACTTTACAGTCTTTTGGGAACAGAGAGGGGAGGCTAGCACCACATTTTATCTGCCGTAAATACTTTGATACATTGCTCTTCTTGCTGGCTTGCCCTCCAGAAGAAGGCCTTTTTTCCTCTCTACCGCTGAAACTTTGAAAATGTTTTCCTCAAACTGCTCCCACCCAGCCATCCATCCCAATCTAAGCGTTACAGACTTGGGCTAACTGCATCTAACCATCCTGTGCTTTACACCGGGAAAACGTCCTAAAATATCAGTAAGCTCTCAGGGCCACGCAGCTATCATTTCCATTTGTTGATGTCACCATTAAAGATCCACATTTTCATAGAGAGAGCTGATGGAGACAAACAAAAGGATGCATTTCCTGGGTGTTAGAGGAGATAAATGCTTGGAGTCAGCTCTCACAGCCCGCCTGCAGGAGACGAGCTGCAGGGAGTTCCTCTCAGGACTGCAAACATGTTTTCCTCTCAACAACTCTTTTCTCCTGGGGACTTTCAGAATTTTCCACCTCCAGTTTCTCTTAGGGTGAACTGAATAAGTGTTACAGCAGCACAGGAGTCCCCAGTTGTCCATTATGAAACAGTGCTCGTTAAGTGGCTGCTAATTTGTGGCGTGCGCGCCCGCGTACGTCACGCTGCATCACAGGGAGCGGGCGCCCTGCTGGGGGGCTCAGCCCCACAGGAGCGGGGGACTGAGATGTGGCAACATCCTCCTGAGAAGCAATATGGAAAATACATTTGAGAAGTTTTTATGTGCTTCCATCTTACAACAACATTTTACAAGAGCTTTTTCAAAAGCAAGGAAACAGCACTTTGATTGACTCATATTTTTTATTTGAAATAAAAGGAGTAATTAAGGTTGATATAATTAAAGGTTTTATTCATATAATAGGTTTAATCACTCGTATTCCATTTAGTCCTCACTTCCCTTTTCTTATGCCAAGCTAGAATTTTTTTAAATGCAATTTAATATTTGGAAATGAGGAAATATGTTTAGCCCGCACAAACACAATTGTTAACCATTTAATCAACATGTTTTCCTCTTTAGTTGGATACATTATTCATCAAGACTAGTACTGTATTTGATTAGCATAAGAGCGCACTGTTGACTTAGACGTAGAAGTATTTAGTTTATTTAAAGATGGATGATATCCATTGTTTCTCAGATCATATTTTTTACCAGTCTTTGTTCCAGACATCTGTTGTTTACAGATTCATGGCTCTGCCTGTTCCTAAGGGAAAGCCTTATTGGTGGTTTTGCCCGGGTTCCTCATTGGGAATGCACACATTGTCCCCTTTCTCACGAGAGAATTGTGCAAAAAAAACATTAACTTAACTGAAAGTTCAAATAAATCTTCTCTAAATGATTTGTAGTAATTATTCAGAACAAGTGATGCAGATAAGATATTCCTCTACTAAAACAGATGCCCACATAGTAACACTGTAACAACGTTACAGAAGAAGGCACTTCTTTCTTTACAGTGATGTGATGAACAACCGGGCTCATGAAAAAGAACAACAAATAATTTTCACTCAAATTCATTGAAAGACAGCAGAAAATATTTTTGAAGGGCTGCAAAATTGAGGGGAAAACTGCTCAATTATTTTTCATTGGTGTAAATTTTCTTATTTCAAGGTTATTCTGAAATCTGACGGAGGATTTAAGATCCAGAATGTCGAACTAACGTTGAACTCTAAAAGATGATTACTCTCCCAGAGACTTCACTTTTCTGTTCAGCTCATTGCTTTCTCCCGATCCCTTAAGTTTGTCAGGATAGAGAAAAACTAAAGCTCCAAATGTGAGATTATATGTTAGCATGTTGTGGCTCTTTATCTGTATCATACTGATGTTTTGTCACGATAAGCAAGAATGTGAAAGGCAGAATTATTCAGCACCTTATCACCTTTTCATAGACACTATTAGTCAAAGCTGGATATCATACATATGAAATCGTTCCCATGCTGTGTTTAATTTGTTCTCCTTAATGGCCAAATGGACGCTTGGTTGCGTTAACTGTTTGTATCTGTTCATTCAAACGTAAAGGAGCTAACCTGTTACCTTTCCATGCCCTTATGCAGATTCACATACACTTTAGGAGAGGGAATGTGGCTTCCACTGAGCAAAAGCTTTGTCATCCCTCCTGCCGAGCTCGCCATCAACCCGTCAGCCAAATGCAAAACGGACATGACCGTAATGGAGGACGCGGTTGACGTAAGGTAGGAGACATTAATTGTACTGCTTTTCTTGAATATAACTCGTGGAGATGTTACAAATGAGTCTCCAGCTAAAGAAATAAAAGGTTTTAATTAGGCAGTAGGATCCTTCTTGCTGCTCCACCTGAACAGGAAACATCTTCTCATTTATCATGATATCACTGGGATACCTGAGTATGTGTGAATATATATATATATATATTTGTGTGTGTGTGTGTGTGTGCGTGTGTGTGTGTACTTATATGCTAACATCCACTGTTGAGTTTTCCTACAATGTCAGCTTTTAGTTTTTATTTACTATGGTTCCAGTAAAGTTCCATCCTCCCTCTGAGGTTGATACAGAGGTCCTAACAGGGTTATAAAATTCAGCGCCATAACACAAAATCAATTAAACAGGAGGTAAAGAGTAAAAAATTACATAAATAATAAGATTCTGAGCCACAGACTGTGCCACAGATAATTTTTTGGGTGAAATGGTCCATAACTTGAGACAAGACTGTGTTTTAGTCTGGACTGCACAGAGAACTGAAACCGAGCCAAAGCTGCAGGGAAAACCGGCCCAGCTCACAGCCACGCAACACTATTGTTTAGCCACTTTGCTTTGCTAGCTGTGGGTGGTTAACTTGGCACCATTTGGCCAAAAACAAAACCTTGTCATAACAAAACAGCCATTTTATGGTTAGCAAGAGATTTTACTTTGATAATAATACAAATATTCCTTCCTTTTTAATCCCTTATTTAACCTCCGTATAAACCATGAAAAGCAATTAAAGTGAGAAAAGACTCATAAAAAAAAGAACAGATTCTAATTACAAAGCATTCATATAAGATAGAAATATCAAAATCCAGGGTGAAACCAAAGGACAGATGCTGTAGGCACAGTTTACACCTGGAAGCACTAAATGAATGTACGTGTATAAAAACGAAAGGGACTTTAGCAGCAAAGAGTTTTGAGTGGTCATCGAGACCAGAGAAGCAATCTAACAATGGAGTTAATTTACATCCACTAGCTGTTTGTGATAAACAGCCAGAACAGCCATTTTTTCCAGAAGAACAGCAGCGGAGGCCTACTCTGCTGTCTGTGAGTGGATGATGTTGCCACTCTGAGATCCGCTGAGGACAGCTCATCAACGGGTGAGAAACCACTCATCAGAGGCTGACAAGTGGTCAGAGGCAAAATATCCTTAATGGGAGAGCGAGAGCTCCTCACCGTGCCTGATAACTGTCAGTTATGTCTCCATTTCCTCCAACATCTGCCTACAAATAGCTGTTTCCCCAAGAAGACTCTCAGTGATGCTGCTCACCAAGGGCCACATTAGCTCTTCTGTTGTTTCAGAGGAAAATCCCACGCTGCTGAGATGCCAAATGCTCATTGAATAGTTGGCAGACAGTTGCTGTTTTGCTGGAGAAATGATGCTGCTCCTGATAAACATTGGCATGGGGTCAGTATTAGTTTTAAAAACGTGTAGTCACAGTGGAGTAGAACTGTAGAAATGATGATGATGGCAACTTTAGTTGTGGTTTATTGCATTAGTGTGTGTAAACAGGAGAATGTGTACTTTGTTAGTAGGACTTACCTCCAACCTGATAATGGAGTTATCAGGCTGTCTAAGGCCACTATCCTGGGACCACATGTGAACATGTTCAGGACTTTCTACATCCTCTAGCTCGCATCTGTCTGTGGGACATTGTTTGTTGTTCACTCAAATCTCTCAAAATCGCTGAACAGATTTTGTCGAATTTAATCAAATCAAATTTCAGCAGAAACTCTGCAGGTGTGAAATATGGATTTTACGACAGCGGAGCAACAGCCTGGAAATGCTTTTAATGATCACAGCTTGACTGGTAGTGTCAAAGGGTTGATTTGTTGTCACACTTTAGTGACGATGTCGGCACATTACCAAAACGTCATATGAAAAAAAAAAGAAAATAACATTTATCCAGAATTTGGCTGCAGTGTGTGCTGCTCCGCGTGGTTATTAGTTGTGACTTGAATTGTTGTAGTTTGATGTTTTATTGTGTATATATATATATATATATATATATATATTGATTTAAAATCTACATTGTTGAGGTTGTGGTTGAATTTGAGAGGTACTATTAAAACCGTTACCAGCTCAGAAATGAGCGTCTGAAAGACAGCAGGCGTATTAAGTCGAGGTTTATGAAGCTCGCCCACATCCTGTCAGTGTGTTTCAGTAGGCTCCTCATGCTTTCATAACACTGCCTTACTCAACAGTGTAATGCAATTTCAACCATGTTTTCTCTGAATGAGTACAGGAGACTGAACGCCTAAACCTCACCATTGGCATAACGACGAGCAAAGTCATGAAGTCCTAAACTCCGACAGATAAGCAGATCCAGTAGTTTGGTTGTTCCTACTTGGCTGATGGAGTGTGAACGCAGCATGTGTGACAGCTGGGGGCTGCTGGACAGCCTCTGGGGCAGGAAAAGCTTGGTGACACCAGGTGGGGAAGGGGGGTTGTAATGTAAACCAGAGCATGCTTTTTGAACATGTGTGCACTCTCTTATTTTTTATTTCTCATTATCTGCAGGTAAAGGATGTCTGGTAAAAATGTGTCTCCCTGTTGTGAACATCCCCTTCATTTATCCTTATTAGCACGTTCTGTAGGGAGTTTATGATTCTGCCTTCATTTTTTAATGCATGCAAGTACTTTAACCATATTTTGCAAGACTGTAATAAAAAAATAATCCAACAGCAAAAGTCCTATGAAAGGTAACTCATTTGCTGATTCATGTGGATGGAAATATTTAAAAAAAAGCTAAAACAGGGCAAAGAGTCTCTTAGAAAAGGCAAATGCGCTGTAACCCTTTTGGCTTTTCTAAACTCATGTGAGGTCAGCACAGCTATTTCCAGAAGGGAACATGTTTTTGCAGAAATATGCAGTCTGTGAGATCATTTTTATCAAACTCTGCAGCAGTTCCTTACACAATTAGCTGAAAGTGGAACGTTGCATTTTTCTTCCTCCATGACTTTTTTATGTCACTGTGAATTGGCAGGGCATCTGCCAGCGTCTTTCCTTTTTCTTTCTTATTCAATTCCGTTATGTTCCACATTAAAATTCGGTCTATGCAGGGTGAGCTGAGTCTTACATCTCTGGAAAAGGCCTGAACTCTTGTGCATAAAGCAACGCACAAATCGAAGAGGAAAGGGCCAAAATGCCGGTCAGAAATCAACAATTTCAATAGTAGTTCTGAGATCTAACCCCTGAAGTTACAAGAGTAGAAAAAATGTAAATGTAAAACTTAACTGAATGAGATGGAGTGAAAAGAACACAAAATCCAGTAAATGGACAAAGGTTACGCTGTGAGGTAAAGTTGTTAAATAGCCTCAGTCTTACCCAAAAGTTAACAGCAGAAAGTATAAGACAACCTTTTGACAGCCGAAACAGTAAAGAGGCTAAAAGACACTGTGAACAAATAATTTGTCAGTAAGAGCCACGAAAACCCAATACACAGTAATAAACCATGTAGGAAGCATAATATAGTAAAGATTATAAGACATAATGTTAGAATTCAACTATAAGCTGCTTTATTAGGGTTTGCAGATCAAAATTCCTTGTTTACTCATCTTTGTTAACTCATTTAAATCAAGGGTTATCCCGATGACATTATCTACCATATAATCTCTATATATGAATAATAGTGGCAACTTCAATTTAAAGTGTTCCACATAGAAGAAAACCCACAAACAAGAGAGAAGATTCTGACATAATTTGTGTCTAACATTAACATAAGTCTAATTGTATAGACTTTTGTAACAATAGTTCAGTAGAGGTGTGTGTTTATTAGTCAGCAGCAGATTCTAACTGCTGCACACCCAGGAATCCTCGTTCATCTCAGTATATATCCTAAATACAGCCCTTTCAAAAATCATGATTATCAAATTTGGCTCCAATGCATAAGTCTCTTTACTCTCCAAAGAGCTGAACAGCTTGACAGTTTAACACTGAACCCTTTGAACTGCATTATTTATAGTTATAGTTTTGAAAAAAAAAAATCTCCCTTTTTTTCTTATTCACATATAGTCAGTACTTGGAAACTGCTCTATTTCTGTGCATGGGCTTGATATCCATATCAGATCCTTATCACATATTGATGTTTTTATACCATAATGGCCGTTCCCCGCAGAGGTTATGGAGCCGACCGGAAGCAGGTGGCTGTCGTATAACTCGTCTCAGCTAAATTGATTTCAGTATTTGGTGTCAAACATGAGAAACACTATTACAAAAACATTCCTGACAGAAAGACTGATGACTGTGTTCAGTGTTTGTTGTAAACTGTTTGAACACTTTTTGTCCAATTCTTGTTTTCCCTCACTCATGTTTGGGGCTGGTTCATCTGTGCAAACACATTGAATGTTGTGATCAATGCAGCTTTTTGAGCTCGATGAGATAAAATGAATCAGCAGAGAAAGGTTGGGAGTCTTTATTTTTTTCAGATATCAATACTGCATATCCTCAGTTTACAGGGCAGCCGGAGTGAGTGTGGATAATAAATTGTTCTTTGAGCTGTAATAAAGAACATGGAGCAGTTTGTCTCATGAGCTTATGATGGGCTGAATTGTGCGCTCAGAGTTAATGCACAACGCCTCTTTATTTTCCGTACTTACACCGGAAATGAACTAGAAAAAATAAGGAGAAAAATAAAATAGAAAAACACGTTTTTATAACTTGGTGGTTCGCGTCATGGCCCAATCAGAGAAAAGACTACACTGAGAGCTTAAATCCGGGTGGGGAAGGGGCACAGCTTTGTTTGATTAACTTGTCACTCACTGACGTCAGACAGTGATTTCTTTTTAAACAAGAGCCATTTGAGGGGTCTCATTAAGCTGAAGAGTGTCTAAAAAAGAGGCCACTGTGGTTATTCATCAACTGCTCTCTGAATGCCAATCACACTGAAACACGGACCGATAGAGGCTTTGTTATCCAGATAAATATAGGCGTTCTTCTTGATGGGCCTGAAACCAATAAAATGATGCAAATCACTTGATAATGAGGGATTCGTGCACACACACACGTGTAGCTAAAGCTCCAGATGTGTGTGTTACTAATTAAAACTGCTGTCTGAGCCACAGCTGGTGGAAACCACTCATGTTCTCAGGACAGAAATGGACACAGACAGGTTCATATTTTTAGCCTGTGACTGACATAAGCCATCAGGAGCAATCTGCACAGGACTTTAATAAACTGTCCGTCTGTGTCTGCTCTGTGTGGACACAGACTTCTAACTCAGCTCCAGCAGCCGGGGGCTTCTCAACTATCTCTAATCTATCTATCTATCTATCTATCTATCTATCTATCTATCTATCTATCTATCTATCTATCTATCTATCTATCTATCTATCTATCTGATTAAGTCATTTTCTGTAATTCTTTCATTGGAATATCAAACATATATAGCAATTTTCTAAAAGAATTGCCTCATTAGCAGGAATTGACTTGGCATTAAAGCACTATGACACAACCCCAACAAATACAAACGCTTTCCATTGGTAATAAAACATGAATTGATTTTCATCCTTTTCTCCGTATTCTATAGTCACACTCCAGATGAAAAGCAAAATGGCCTCTGTAATGAAGAGTCTTTTCAGTGTTGTCATATTTGAGCTTTAATGAATGCTCTTGTAGTCTCAGAATCAACATCTAAACTCCAAACTCCATTTCCCCTCTCTTGTGCTATACTCAATGGAAACGTGTCTTGCACACAGTATGTGGATGTTTCCCAGCTTTAATAAGACTGCCACAGTAATTTAGCATTCACACTTTCTGGAAGTTTCATCATCTTCTGAGGCTTTGTTCAATAGAGAGGCTCCGTCTGAATAAATGACAACAAAGCAATGGGCAGTTCTAATAGAGAAATTGGTTTGTAAGATAACATCACATTTACTTTGGGAGGGAAGAAAATCTGCTCTAGGGGAAATGTTAACGCTCTCTTTTTTTTGGATTGGGAGAGAGATTATCATTTTCCTTAACAAAAGAAGGGTTCAAAAGAAGGGTATCACTAATACATATGTTTTTATTTCCCACCAGTGTTCAGAATAAACTGGAGGCTGCTTTCTTTTGCATATCTCCACCGAATTTAAAATCCTTATATTATCATCTGTCATTGTAATGATCAGTTATGGACTTTAATTTAAGTGCACAGTTAGAAGAACAATAAGTTGCAGCTCACAGCTAACAAGAGTGTTTAGGGCCAGGACAAAAAAGAGGGCAGCTGGCAGATTATAGTGCAAGAGTAAATGCACAGAGGATAGCTGCTTCAAATAAATGAACTACAATACAGAACTTTACTGCAGGAACTAAAAGCAAAGGCCACAGCATCAGCAAGTGACAATTTTTAATTAATTCTGAGTTTTAATCCACATTAAAGTACTTTGCATAGCAATGGGCTTTGAACAGCCATTGCCTGTGTCAGGATGATTAGACTGCATGTTTTAAACATGCAGATGTCAGTAATGCAAGATAAAATGTATGTCGCCTGTTAAATAAAATCTGAATTCTGGAACACAGCAGCTCCTTTTTCTGCCCCGATCCAGATTAAAATGTTAAATTAAATGAAAAATAACTAATCACTAAGGAGAGTAACCTATACATCTCTGACAGCAAAGCTAAACCCATCACATCATTAGTGTGGTGTTATGAGCGTGTTAGCTCTAGAACTCCAATGCCCAGCATGCAACAGGGTTCAGGTGCGTGTGTGGTAGCCCCGCGAGAGTTGAGTAAATGTTAGCGGTATAACGCGATGGCATGGAGTTACGCTGGAGTTAGTTATTGAAGTCACCAAAATAAGTATTACGTTTCCGCTACTTATTACAAGTTAAGAAGAACAACACAATTAGTGTGCGTTAAGATTTTTATTTGGCAAATAAATGAACTGATACACACACACTCCTCTGTCCCGGATCTGAAGGCAGTGTTTCTAACTCCAGCACCATTTTCCTTTCCCTGTGCTTTCCCTGCAGAGAGGAGTTGATGATCAGTTCCTCCTTCGACTCCTTGGAGGTCCTGCTGGACTCTTTCGGGCCCGTTAGAGACTGCACCAAGGATAATGGAGGCTGCAGCCGCAACTTCCGCTGCATTTCCGACCGGAAGTTGGATTCCACCGGATGTGTGGTGAGTCACCTTCTGCTTAGAAAAACAA
This sequence comes from Menidia menidia, assembly GCA_907169785.1. NCBI lineage: Eukaryota > Metazoa > Chordata > Actinopteri > Atheriniformes > Atherinopsidae > Menidia > Menidia menidia. Next base: position 17,259,163 of record CAJRST010007779.1, on the reverse strand, counting down.
TACTCATTTTCTTATCTCATTCAAAATATCACAGTATAATATAAACGTACACACTCCATCTTATGATACTGGAACAGGATATAGCCTCTACCACCAGCATAGCAAAGCAATGTGCATTTTTTTTTATATCATTATAACATTATAAAAGGTAGAACCCTTAAGAATGTGGCCCTTGTGTTTAAGTTGTGTACTAGTGTGCGTATTTATGGTCATATCAGCCGCAGGCCACAGTGACCCGCATGAAGGACTCGCAGTTAACTGGATTTTTATGTTTGAGGAGATAGTACTGGTCTCACATACCCCCTAAACACCTTCAACACATTCATTACCTCCAGGTGGAGCTTAGCACTCAGCCAGGGTTATGTTTTCCACTCCATCTGCTGGGGACTCCAACATTAACATTCTTATTATTTGTGGTATTTTAGTACCTTTTGCTGGTGTTGTGGTTGTCTTAACCCCCCCCCCCCCCTTGTCTGCTGATAAGCTGTCAGGCACCATCCACCCTACAATTTAATTTCTTTTCAAGTGCTTTGATGCACTTGAGCAGAGCCTTTCAGGTGGTCTGGAAGAGGCTTTTTATGCATTCCAGGATACTGGTCTCATGTGATGCATCTAAATCAGGGAATAGCAGCTTGCGGGATGATTTTAATGGGACAATACTTCATTTATTGGTTAGACATCGGCAGTTTGAAGGCAAAATAAAAATCCTACAATGCACGACCAGGGAAGACGAGATGTCCAGATTAAACCTTTTTATGAAGGTTTCCATCCATCTATCCATCCATCCATCCATCCATTTTCTGTACCGCTTATTATTACACACATCGAATTAAATAAGTAAAAAGGACCAGAGAAATTCTAAGCTTTCGTGATTGTCCAGAGGACATTTGAACACAGCACACACAACAATTAGCTTATTCCAACGTGTTTTTGATGAGTCAAGTAATACTTGTGCACCAAATCAGGGGGCTGGATTGTACTGTACCTCTCAAATTCAGTCAGGAGAAGATCCATTGTAGGCTCTGTGGTGTGTTTATGCCCACTCCACAGCAGAGCTCCACATCATCCCCAACATAACACGAAATATGGTTTTTGTGTTAAAAAAAAATTAATGTAAACATGTATGGTTATTAGTATGGATAAAATGAAATATTAGTACTTGTGATTAAATATTAAGTATGACGTTAATGGTGCTATTTCAGTTCAGCCTGCTGCTAATTGCTGAGAAACATGAGTCGCACGCATCCCATGACTTCACCCACTGTCACACCAGTTTGAAAGACGACACTCGAAATACAAGTGTTAACAGCACAACTGACAGTGTTACTTTCTGATATCTTCCTCTGACAAGAATTAATAAATGAAAAAATCAGGGTGAACCCTTTCTATGTGTCTATAAGATGCTTTCAGTTGTATGTCCTCTAATACGAATGGTGTGTGCGGCTGTTTGGGGGAGGAGCCTATGAGCCTGCTCTTGTTGAATAAGAAGTCAGTGCAGAGACAGAATCATCAACTGGCACCAAAATACAAAATATGTATGAATTGTTATTTTTGTTTGTTTTTCTCCTAGTTTTTCTTGAATGCTTGAATATTTCTCTAAGTGGTCTTGATTTAACGCACATTTCATTGAACATTTTTTTTGTTTAAATATGTAAAGATGAACCACTCCAACATTTGAACTTATTTAAAGAATCAGAGGAAATTGTGTCACATTCAGGTGGAAGTAACAAGGAACTTATTAGCATATTTATAGATCCCCTTGCGTGCAATAAGTAGAGGGGTAGAGTCACCCTGGATCATTTTAAAGGAAAGGGAGATTTTTTTTCCCCTGGGAAGCAAAGTTTTTTAGGAATTATAACTACTGGAGTGGAACTTTCAGAGATTTAAAAAGCCTTTTTGGCTTCTTGCCATTAATCAACTACTTCAGTAAATAACAGGAGGATCTTTAATATAAACCTTTACCATTTAGCTCATGCAGTTAAGTTAATTTCTATTTTTTCTTTTTTTTTATCAAGTCTATTGCTTTAGTATTGTATATCAACTTACTTTGCATGAGACAGCAGGCAAAGGACAGTCAATTTAAAAAATGAGACTGGGACAGAGGAGCATGTATGTATCATTGTGGCTTATTATCCATCTGTGACAATTCAAATAAATAAAAAAAAAAATGAAAAAGCACAACCACTGATTGTCTTTTAAGCCTTCAGCACTTCCAGCACGACCCTTTCTATCCGATCTGATTTTTATAATCGAGGATCTTCCAAAGTGGACTTTAGAATAAACTTGTGTGTAAAACAAAGAAAAAAACAAAAAAATAAGATAACAGGAGGCGAGGGAAAGATGGATCACCAAAAGTTTAAACTTGGAAACTCCAAAAATACTAAGATAAACAGAATTTGAAACTCAAAACTAAAAAAAATCTTAAAATCCTCAAGCTTTTGAGATATCAGACTGTTTCAGTCTAGGGGCATTTTATCCAGAATTATACAGCCTTGCTTTTGTTTCTGTGGTTCAGTTATCATCGTATCCAATAGTTCTCATTGGTTTGATTTAGCTGTAGTAGTTTGGGACTAGAGTTGGACTCATGCTACTTAATGTCCATCCTGATAATTTTTCAGCCTAATGACATGTCATTAGTGACATGTCAGTGTATCTGTAAGTGTGTGTAGGATGGCCCTCGTCATATAGGAAAGCTTGAAGTTGCGACAACATTGCAACATCTCAGAGAAATATTGGGAGAGACCCATCCATCCAATTTCCATCTTACATCACCGATATTTTTAGCCTGGGCTTTGAAGTCTCGCGGGACTCGTTTTCTATGTGATCCAATCAAGAAGCACGAGACGAGTCTGAGCATTTTGTCGTGACATCATTTCAACTTTAATGTTTTCCTCATAAATGAAAACATCAGTTTGTCTTTGAAATATACAGCTGAAACGCTGGATATTTCTGTATAATAAATTAATGAATTAATTTGTGATAAAAAAGTAACGGGAGAAAGAAAGTACATCTTTCAGTCACTAAAATCATCTATTCTTGACCGGGCTTAAAATGAGTTACAACCCACAACAGAAGATGAATAACAGTATGCCAAAGCATATTATGTTCAAACACAAACCACAAGCCAGCGAATCACAGGCAGCCACTTCTGTTGATTTGAAGCATTAACTTTAATTCAGTCCGCCCCTCTCTCTATCTGAGCATATGTGGGAGTCTGGATGAGAAATTAGTTTGAGATGAAAAATCGATCTTCAGGAAACGTTAATAAACGAAGGACTTGATGAGTTTAGGTTGTAATTACGGCTGGATTTTAACCAGATTTTTTCATGGAAATTCCTTCAAAAAGTGTCTTTGGGCAGATTTCATTATGAAAGTTGTTGTTGAGGATGATGTCTAGAGAACTTTGTTATTAGGCTTTTTTGTACAAATTTAGTATGATGGAATCCTCAATCTTTTAGAGAGCAACACCCATTTAGCTGCATCCGTCTGAAACCTGGCGCTGCTTCACTTTCACACTTCCTTCAGCCTGTCTGTTTCTTTTTTTTGTTTTTTGTTTATCTGACTCATTTCAAAATCCAGAGTTTGATGGTGTTCTGGTGTCTGGATGATCATTAGCCAACAGCCACCAGCATCACCCACTCAGACTCACATCCCACTGCTGCCCATCACTATGCAGAGCTGCCTACATTACTGTGGGTTTTAGTAATTATCTCTCGACTGTCGAGCTTATAAATGAGCCTCTCATCCGTCTAATCAGGGTGGTAAACTGGCTTGGCCCCAGCGATGTGATTCCACTCTAATCAATTAACACCTTGTCTGATTCAGGCTGTCTATGTTTAATATCTCCTCTGCTGTGAGCCGGCCGAGGCGCCCACTGACCGGCCGGCTCTGGCTGGCTGATATATTGCACTCCTGGGAAGGTGCAGCATGTGATGCCTGTAGAAGTGAGAGCGTAATAATCACAGGATTATTGGGATATTAATTGGTTTAGTCTTGTCACTTGTCAAAATGGTGGACAACAAGGTTTCTGTTCAGAGAACAGATGGACTGAGGAGGATACCTGCCCATAGACCTGCAGAAGGGTCCGTCTGGGCGGATGTTTCAGTGTTTTTTACAGCTATTATTCCGATGTTTTGTTAGCACTTTTTATCTGGAGGAAAACAGATTTTTATAAACTGAAAAAAATGTTTGTTAGATTTCAATTTTATTAACATCCTACATCTCAATTAACACACGATCGTGCAGTCAGACTGCATAACTCACACTGTGTAACTGCAGAATACTACAACAACTACACACAAAGTCCTGGTGTATAGAGTCAGTCCGGCCCGGTTCTTTATAGTAATAATCCCTAACAGCATCAAACTCTCCGCTGCTGGCGAAAGCACTTTGTCTCCCCCCCTCGTTTTGCTGTACTACCCCTTAGGCACCAGAAAACAATCTTGACTTGGATCACATTTTGGGACACTAAGCAGTGTTGAATGGAGTCAATACCTGGCAGAGATAGAACTAGAACTCAGCCCTGAGGAGGACCCGGAGCACATTAGATTGTCACTACTGATGTTTTCTCTCCCCGGGTCACTGCATTTTTCATCAGGTGTTTAGGCAGAGGCTTCTGTGTAAATCACTACTTACAGCCTGACCTTTTGTTACCCCACTTTTCACGGTGGCGGCATTTTTTCCCTCTAAATTACATGTTGGGACCTTAGTAACAATGCCAATGGAATGTCAGTACTACTTTGTTCGGTTAGATCAAGGGTCTCCGACCTAAAACACCCCAAGAGCCGTTTGGACCTGTTTCCAAAGAAAACACCGGCAGCCATGAAACCCTTCTGAGATCTGAAATGAAGATAGATAACACAGGACAACTTGTCATACATCTGTATATATTTATATATTTAGGTGTGTATCAATCTTGTGTTGCATTCATAAAATCAATAAGATGTTATGCAGAAAATAAAGCAGCTTTTGCCACCACGGTGCAGTGACCATTCTGCTGTGATTCCTCTGTCTTTGTTAGGGCCAACCGGTGCTCTGACACCAATTGGTGCACTGCGTTTGTAACCTAACAACTTTTCGTTAAAACGACTACTCATTCACAGAGAGTCACAAAACCACAGGGAGAACGCCAGCGTCTCATTAGTCCGGGATAGCTGGAGCTGAAGGTGTGACTTCAGCAGACACTTTCCCAGCATGCTAAAAAAGAAGAAAAGTTTTCCCATTTAAAGATAACTCTTTCTGCAAAAATATTCTTATTAAACTTGCAATGTGTTCGTAACTGTGTGTGAATTTAGTAAATGAGTAGAATAAAGTTTTATACAAAAGACAGTGTTCACCACTTAGTGAAAAGTGGAGCGTAATGGTGAATAAAGTCAGCTTATCCTTGACGATAAAAATGTTTTTTTCTCTTGAGGGAAATCTGACTTGAGGTTTCCTCCATATTAAAGGTTTGGAGTGAGGAACTGTCATCTGGGGTGATCTTCACATTAATTTCTTATCGACTGTATGTAGCAAAAAAACACTCATCCAGTTCTTAGGAAGTTTTTCATCCTCAACCTCTGTACGTTTCACCCATCTTTGGAAAATCAACCAAACATCTGCTTTTCCAAAAGGAAGCAGAAACATGAGTTTGTGTAACGGCCACAGACAATGTGGACGTTTTCTCTCTCTCTGGGATCCCCGCTGGCCTTTTCTAAGGCTGGTGGTTTCCTTTGCCTTTACGGTTTATTATTGTTATTGTTTGATTTTAGCACTGAAATGAGATGTCAGTTTCTCTGTCAGTAACCATTAAGAAAATGTATGTTTCTTATACAGAAATACCAACACAAAATAGAAAGGGCAGATTCATAAAAGTAATTTGATGCTGACATTTAGGGATGGATCTGCAGAAGAACAATAAAGAAGTAGGAAGTGGAAGTCTGAAATTGATATTAATTGTACACATTCTACCAAGAAAATGCTAAAATGCTATATCCTCACAATATAGACACTGAATACAACAAAATGCACACAGAAAGAACTCTAAATTGACTAAATAATTGTAATATAATTTTCTATGAAGGCAGCTGAGTGAAAAATAAACTTGTTGTGGCCTCGTCATTAGATTCCCCCAAAAAATGTCATCATTTTCTTGTGGAGTGTTTAAGTTCCCTCTCATTGTACGTCTTCACTTATTTGCCCATCAGACACATTTGAAAAGTGTACAGCTTATCCAACTCCTCACAGGGATTTGTTGCTGTTTGGCAGTAGCACAGTGCAGATTCGCTTAAGCCTCAAAAGCACTGCAGGAATTTATCTCCATTAAGAAACAGGATTAAAAGCCATTGTAGTTCAAGGGGGTTTTCCAGAGCAGGCTTTGTACTCCAAGCTTCTCCTAAAACTGAGCAGACAGCACTCTTACTCACTGTCTGGTTATTGAACCATCCCAGATAAATGATGATTATCTTTACCTTTAAAGACCATTTTGTTATTGTCAGTGGACAGTCATTGTCCAGTGACCTGTGTATCATTTGGAGAGGAATCATTCCCTTTCCAGATAGCTACAGATATATACTATAAATGCCACATATCAATGAGTAGCTATAGCAATGCTCGTCCCTGAGCTCTTCCACCGAGATGTTGCTCGACACTGAGGCTCATTTACATTCAGAAATTTGTCATTTTTAGTTTCTTGTAAATGTTATGTGTTATGTAACCAAACAACCTGTGGTCAAAGAGCATCTGGTGGTGTTCTGAGGGCCTTCTACCAAGACCTAAGTAAAGGGGTCCTATGGGTTGTAATGTAAAAAAAGAGATAATTCTTTACTATACAAATATGGTAAAATAGCAGAAAACTTAAGTCATGGCAGTACCCAGACTGTATGAGGTTCATATTCCTAATGATCATTATCCGAAGGATAATAGCATCATATCCCAACATGTCACCATTCCGACATGTTGGAAGCCTTTACTGCTTGTCGATAACCAGTGGGTGACTGTTTTTTAGGCTTCATCAGTGTTTGTATTTCTTGGCCCCTCTATCTGTAACACGCATCTCCAGACTTCAGTGAGTTTGTGATTTAAAGACTGTGCCACAGATGTGTTGGAAGATTCAGTGTCCCGTGTGCTCTTTGCATTACCAGTAATAAATCATTTGTCACCATGTTCTCTCTCAGGGTGACAAAATCAATAACAATTTATGCGGTAAGCAGGACCAGAGGCCTCTCATTCAGCATTTGGCCCCATTCTGTACACACACTGCTACAAATGCAGCAGGCAGCACATTCATGTCATAGAAAGTTCCGCTGGCACAAATAAACTATGAATTTACATGAAAATGTGTGCTTTTACACATAAATTCATAGCATAACTCAATAAAAATTTAGAATAAGTCCCCGATTATGACCAACCAGCAGCACCTGACCAGAGACACCAGCTGGGAAAGAAGATTAAATGTGTGATGTCTCACGTGGACTACAAACTGTAGGCTGTTGGGAAAATCTCAAAGTATGGGATCTTTAAGAAGTGCTGAAACTTTTCTCCAGTCTGTGCTGGATTTGAGAGAAAATGGAGATAAGTCAAAGCTGGAGAAAGCCTTGCTGAAACTTCCAGATAATTATTTATACTGCTTAATAATGAAGAACTGACCTGTAACATCTTTGCATCCTCAGATTAAACATTAAACCACATAAAGCATGAAGGCTGCACCTTGAAGGAAATCAATGAGCATGTTTCTGATTCTATCTGATCTACAGCAGTAAAACAACCATTGTTGCATCTGTCAATAAGATCATTGATCAAATCTGTGAAACTTGTGAAGCAATACGCATTCAGCTCCACACTCTTGGTTTTACATTTGGGAACAGGGAAATAGCATTTGTAATCCTCTAATTAGCCTGTACAGCCTAAGATTAGAACGTATTAACAAGGCCATTTAAAGAGACACATTAGCCAGTGGATTCAAAGATGAACATGGTCTAGTCATTAAAAAATAAAAAATAAAATGATTACACACTTGTAAATGGGTGGAACAAAAAGTAAACCCTGATCACAGAGGACTTAAGCAAGATGACTGAAGTGGTTTAAAGAAAAAGGACAAATTGTGCGTCCCGACCTTCTCTTGTAACCAAAGAAAACAAATAACTGCTAAAAATTTCTCATTCCACTAAAATATTGTTTTAGTTGTGGGCGACTAACAGGGTAACTTATGCATGTTCACTCTGTTTTTGTTATCTATGTCTTTATCTGTTTTCACACTGTTCCAGAAAAAAACTAAGAATAGCTTTTTATGTTCCAAAATATTTCCTAAAACATTATTAGTAGTTATTTGATTACTGCCTTTTGTTGTTGTTTTCTCCCCCCTCAGAAACTGCCTGTTAAAGCTTGTAAAGAAACCAGTGATTTGAAATAAAATCCATCTGAGAGAGAAAAAATCTTCAGCTTTGATTGTTAGTTACTGATTTTGACCTTAGGTTTGTTGATCTACTCGTTTACTTATTTTTTTAGATAGGAATGGTCCGAGTTAGTGAACTAAACAAAATCTGCTGCACCTCAACAGAAAACTAAGCAGACTTCACAACAAGCATGAGCTTCATTAGCTGGAGGAGCTGCATGGGCTCTCTGATGAAAGCTGTCGGCTGATATAACAAATGAGCCGGCGTAGATCCATCCCCGCTTTAAGGAATCCGAGTGCCAAGCCACTGTAGTGAATGCAGTTGTGCCTTGTTAAAATGTACTCCATCAAAGTGCCTTTGAAGTAAGCACTGACAGAAACAATTATTTTAACTTAACTTGATAGGTGTATGAAAGATGAAAAAACGGAGAAAGAAATCAAATCAGGGCAGAATGGGAGTGAGGCTGTGCAGGGAGGTGAAGTCAGGTCTCGCAGGTTTTGGTAAATACAGCTCGCTGCAGACAGCTACGTGCACACAGCACTCACTGGAGTCAACAGAAACACAACGTGTTGTCTCCTCGTCCTAACCAGAGAAAAGACAAACAAACCTTGATTTCATTAAAGGTAACTGGTTTACTGAAATGTCCTCACTGTTAGAGCCGGTAAGCAGGGCTGAGAGACATATATCTGTGCACCGTTTTCATGAAAACAGGGTATTTTATGCACACCTGATGTCAGAACTTGGGCATTTTGGCAGTGGGCAGCCGGGGGGGGACCTCAGGTGTCTGCCTTATGGTCTGTGACACCAAATAAAGGCATATTTATATCCTCAGAAACATCCCAGTCTCACCCAGAAGCTCACAAAAACCATTTATGTCACAAAAAAGTTGAAATGACAAACAATAAAGGAAAAGGTAAAACACTTGTTGCATCTTTCTGACTGTGAAGTCATTTTCAAAGGTAAGAGGCAGCTCTTAGCATAAAGGATTTCAGTTTTGGAACTTATTCTGGGTTTCAGTTGCAGGCTCTTCTTGCTTTTCATGCTGATAACGTGGTAATATTTCCATGCAACATGGAGCCTTGTGTGACTTCACAAACGCTGGGCGTTCACACAGGCTGCACTAATGGGATCTGAAACCTGACTGTGTGCGTTTCGTGGCCCAGATGTTCTGGTGTCTGTTTACCTCTCCCTTCAGGGATTCGTATTAATGTGGCAGCTTTTCACAGTTTAGGCAGCTCTGAGAAAGCGCCCCCAAATGAAATAAGAAATCATAATTGCAAACATCAGTCACTTTAAGGAACCCGCTCCTCCCACAGTGCCCTCCAGGGCTGAGCCCCATGAAGGATGGCACCGGGTGTTACGACCACCACATCGGCATCGACTGCTCCGATGGCTTCAACGGAGGATGTGAGCAGCTGTGTCTGCAACAGCTGGCCCCTCTAGAGGATGACCCCACGCTCTACAACATCCAGATGTTCTGCGGGTAAGAAGGAACGCAATCAACAGCTCACGTTCATAATTACCGCGATTATTATATTTCATAACTCTGTTGCATCAAGCCCTGTCACCATTAATGTGACGGGCGTTCAGACAAGGCAAAACAAATGCGAATTACGTCTCATTATCGCTGCAGCAACACCTTGGCGGTTGTCAGGGGATTTCACAAATGAACCAGTGCTTTGGAGACGTATGCAGAGGAGTTCAGGACACATTCCCTGAACTGTGGTCATTAAGGCAAAAGTTGGACCTCCCTGCTGGTCACACAGGAGCTTTTCCCGGTCTCCTAAACGCATCCCTTATCCCAGGCAGCATGACATATCGTTCTCTTAAACAAACTAATGCGATGGTCTTAGAATTAGACTTCATTTTCCCTTCACCAACCACTGGATTCAACCCAAGTTCAAAACTCTGTTGCCTTGCTTAAAAATACAAAAATAACAAACACACGTTTGAACTACACTACTTCTTTACTCCAAAAAGTTTTCAGTTTGTCACAGTGAAGACGAATAACTGACTGTACTTGGAAATTTATAAAAACACAAACTAGAGGAATTATTTTTAATCAGTTTGAACCAGGAATAAATGAATGAGCATACATTTATTTAAAACAAAACAATTGGCAGGTTTGACTTTTTTCTGGTTTGGGTTTTTATGTACAAGTCCACATAATGTGGCAGATTTAGTTTTCCATCACCTTTTTCCTTTTATCTTTTTTTATTGTGGCAAAACAAAACAGGATAGATATTAGATTAAGACCTTTGTTTGAGAAATACCTGTGTGAGTATTCACAGCCTGAACCTGAAATCAACCTAACAATGGCTGGCTTGATCAGGAGTATTTGTCCAGATCAGATATTATTAGTATTGATCCTTTTAACAGCTATTTGATCCTGCATGAGCATTTTAAACCCCGCAGGAGCCCGCTGTCTGATGGTGGACCATTTGGGATGCGGCTTAGATTACAGCTCAATAAGCAGAATCCTGAGACGTTAACTTCTTGGATTGGATTCGGGCTCATTGTTTACGTTTATATGGTCAAAAATTCAATCAGGAAAATGAGCAATATAATCACTCAGGCGAGTAAATCCTCCATCTTTGCAGGTGCATCGAGGACTATAAGCGTGGTCCTGACGGGAGGTCGTGCTTACCCCTGTCTGAGGCGTGCACGGAGGGCCTGGACTGCAGCGAGGCCGCAGAAGTCCCCGCCAACCAGACTGTGTTCGGAGACCTTTTCTACGGGTACAACAACCACAGCAGAGAGAGCACCTCCGGGCAGATCCTAAAGGCCACGTTCAGGTAAACGCACACTGCGCTGGTGAAGTGGAGCCTGTGGGAACGCTGTTCTGCCATTTGTATCCCAGCGGGGAAACTCTTACCCAGGCGTTTAGGGGACGACTCCTGCCGCGCTCGTATCATTGTGATGGATCTGTTTCAGTCAATATACTTCAAATTGGTTTGAGTAAATTACACTGAAGTGGCTAAAGTGGATGGTTAAAATGCAGTGAAAGTCAAAAAGTCCGAGTGTTCTTTTTTCCACATTTGCATATTTAGTGTGACTGGGAAAATAGAAGCTGTAAATTCGAGATAAAGTGTGCTATCATGTGTTGTTTTTTTAAGTGTTTTGTGTTTATGTGTGGGCTAATGTGACTTCAGCTATCAGTCCATAAAGAGCAACATAGTCTCACACTGGCAGCAAAATCATTTCTGTACAATTCATACATATTTTGACATTTTCTCATTCCTATAGTTATCAGGAAAGTAAGGACAGTATTTCTTAACCTTGTACAACTGAAAACAAAAGCCTTGCACACTGTTTTTCAAGCATGTTTTCATCCACTTTGGAAAAAATGAAAAAATCGATGGACTTGCAATGATGAGATTATACTGTGTGATAATTTGAGGAATTAGATGATTGCCACCGTATGTGATAAAAAACAAACAATTAAAAAAAAGCTCATCCGACCACTTCCTCTGCAGAAATAAGTTGAAGAAATCATTCCTCCAGTATTGTTATCACACTCACTGTTTGTGTACCAACAGTGTTTAATAAACTCCAATTTTTTTCATTGTGCATTGATGATGGCATAAAAGCAGAAAAGGCAGAACAAGAAACAAGTTTGTGTCTTTTTAGGTGTTTGTTCAGGATTTGCATCTCCTCACAGCAATTTGCTTTACTTTAGGATTGAATGCCAAGATTTTAGATCCCTACCCAGCATTTAGTGCTGCTGCCTAGCAGAATATATTCTGGGAGCATGCCTGCAGTGAATCTGTGTCTGAAAAGTGATTTATCTACTCTGACACAGATTCATACTGCAGCTGTGCATACAGAAAACATAGCAAGTACATACCCAGCTACAGAGTTTTTTATGTGTGACCAGCAGAACACGTCTGCAGGCGCACACACACACACACACACACACACACACACACACACACACCTCACAGCTTTGGGTTAGCAGTTTAGAAATGCTCGTACGGTTCAAAATTACTATGCCAACATATCAAAACTGTAAGAACCATATAACAACCACCTCTGAAGGTAGATTTAGAATCACCAACTGGCTTAAAAGAGCTGTTTGTGGTTGGTGGGAAGAGAGAGCATGCACAGAAAGGCCCCGGCTGTAGTCTACTCAACACAAATTGTAGTTTTTGTACTTTCTGTATGTATATATACCAATTAGCATTGACTATGACATTCAAAAGGAAGAAATGAGGAAAAGAAGCTGAATAATGCATTGACTAGAAAATAACATTTGAAGCTTCGTGGTGCTATATTTTGGGGGGGGTCTTATTAAACGTCCGATAATCATGTTTAATTTCAGCCTCACCAGACCTGTAGAGGCCAAACCGCCCCCAGGTTTGCGGGTGTGCTGAGGGCTCCGGGTGGGCCTGTTGGAGGGTGTCAGGTGGAACGTGTTCAGGTCACGCATTAGCAAAATGTCTCCACAGGTTGTGAAAACATAGCAGGCTGAATCAGTATCTGTAAAGGTTACTTCATAACAGGGCCATGATTCTGTGGCTCTTTTGAATGTCAGTTCCCTCCCTATAAAACAGGAAATGGTGACAGTAAACTTTTCCCCATGAGACCGTCATCTATTAAATTCCAGACATCTCTCCTGATCTCACGGAGGAGAGGAACCTTCACGTTCACTCTGTTGTGAGGCACGTTGAAGGGTCGGGCGGTGTCCCCTTCATATTTTCCACAGGGTTAGATGTGGACAGTGGAGTACTTTTGAGGTGGTTAATCATCTGTGTCTGCATGCTGCAATCATCTACTCTGAAATCAGGAAGCCCAGAAGGTCAGCAAAGGCATCTGTGGCCAAGGAATTTAATTTGGGCTGTACATGGATTCCGCTGCCGGAGGCAAAGCACCCACTTAGGGATCCACCGGTAAAGTCCAAGAGAGGGAGGAATGGGCGAGGCAGGAAAGTTAATATCATCAAGCATCTGAATCTCAAATGCTCTGATCTCATTTCAAAGCGCTGGTGAATGGAAGCCCCGTCTGAGCCAGACTTTGACAAAAACCTAATGCTTCCGATGGGGTGGTGGAAGAGGAAGAAAGATACTGCTGGGAGGCATGGTTAATGCAGGGCTTGATTCAAATAAATAGTAGCCAGCAAATGAAAACTGACCAGGAGCCAGAGTGATGAAAAGAACGGAAGTGAACCAGATGAACGCTGGGATGTAGAATAACCAAACATTACAGGAAGAGGCCATCGCCTCTGCTAGGCCCGGGATCCATTTGGGCTCTGGACTCCATTTATACCAGTAAGGATTTCAAAGCCAAGAGCAAAAACAGCAGTTAGAAACAAGTTGTTATATTTACCAGCGTGAACTGCCTGCCGAGCGAGAGATGGCAAATCTGTCACCAAGGAAACTAAATGTCAAACACAATGGCACTCTGCAGAGGTTTCTCGTCCACAGAGGCGCATGAGGAATGTCTTACTGTTGCTCTGACTTCCACTCTAGGCGCAGTACACACGGGCCCAGGTGCATTTGTGTTGAACTGTCATTTGTTAAAGCACATTACATGAGGCACCACAACTTATTGAAATAATAACAAGAATAAATAACAAGATAATTACATTTCAAACTTTGTGCTACACTTGTAAGAAGGGATATTACATTATTATGTGTTTGCTTGTTTATGATTTATTGCTTAATATAATCTGTTAAAATCTCTTTTGAAGCTTTCATTTCAATGGTAGATAGATAGATAGATAGATAGATAGATAGATAGATAGATAGATAG
>CAJRST010007779.1:17175027-17245030 GCA_907169785.1 Menidia menidia | reverse complement strand
AGATAGATAGATAGATAGATAGATAGATAGATAGATAGATAGATAGACAAACTTTATAAAACTACTGGCTAAGTGAAAAATGTTAGTTTTGTGTGGAATTGCAGTTTTATTGGTATAAATTAACATCCATCAAGTGTATCTGACACATTAACAAGTGTGTGCTGAAATGTCTGATTAACATCAAAGCTGATGATAGATAGAGTGATTTATGTTGTCAGTGAGATGATCCACTTACAGTAAGGGCTTGTTATGGACTACCGTTATAGACCATTTGCAGTTATTTAATCCCAGACAATATTTAGAAAGTACAGATTTCACCTTGCCGGAGGGCACATTAACCAGGAAGTAACTCCAGCCTCCAAGTTCCCAGCATGCCTCACCCAGACCACCTCCAGTCACAGAATCCCCTCACACCAACAAGCATATACTTATTCCAAGAAGCCACTTGAGGAAATCAAAATGCAAAGTTGCAAACAGCTATTGACTTAGTCATTAGATAGTGAAATATGCAGGAGAACCAGCTCTGTGACCCGCGTCCTTGCACGTCTTGATTAGACATCCTGTTTGCCTTTGAGAGAAGGAGGCGCTGAGAGGAGGGAGGAGATAAAGAAAACCTTCATGTGATGCTCACTGGCACCCCTTCAAACGCCATCCCCACTGCGCTGGAGTGGCACCAAGCATCTGTCTCCATCACTCAGTCAAAGGGAGAAGTCAAAATTTAATCGCCAGTGGAGAATTGCTATTTTTTTACTTTTCTTCCACTCCAAACTAAATTCACCGCGTTAGCCTTTCTGAGTTTTGTCCCAGCATCGATATCTGTTTAGTTTTTTCTTTGTTTTAGACAAAAAATACTTATTTGTTTTTGTTCTCTCCTCCTCCTGAAACAGAATCCCCTTTTCATCCACAGAAGGAAGGAACTAAATGTAAACAGACACAAAAAGTGTGATGCCCCCCCCCCCCCTGTTCCCCCTTTGTCTAATGTTTTATTTATCTAGAATATAAGCCTGCTCTGTGTGAATGTGTTTCTGTGTGTGTGTGTGTGTCTGTCAGTGTGTGTGTGTGTGTGTGTGTGTGCATTCTTGTTTGTGCTGTGTGTCTGTGGTGGGAAATAGATTTGCTCTGTGGCCCCCGTGCGCGTTTCTCTTTGCACTGCGTGGCGCGGCAGCAGAAAGGCAGCGGGATGAGAGCGACCGACACCAGGAAAAAGGGAAAATGGCCACGGTGTGCAGGTATGCACATAAAAGCCTGTGCCGACACCTCCACACACACTAAGCCGTGGCCTTTCCGGCTGTGTGTCCCAAAGCTCTGGTAACCCCCCCCCCCCATTACCCAGCACAGCTCCCTTATAGTCCAGCTTTGAGGTCCACCAGTCCTGAAACCAGGGAAATAGATCCCAACCTCCCTGAGCTGGAAGGTTGTTGTTTTTTGTATTTTTTAAAAGCACAAGGTTTGTTTCTTTGATTTGGAGAGCGGTGGGGCAGAAGATGCTCCCGGCTGCAGAGCGACATGAGCCCGGTGCCCGTGCTCAGAGGGGGGGGTCCTATCAGGGGGCGGCATCCCGGGAGCACCAGGCTGGATATGATTACAGAGCTCAGTGACAGGGCTTCTATCTTCCTGCCTTTGCGAGAGCCAGTGGACTTCAGTAATGAGATGCTAAAAAGCTAACCTCCCCTCATTACTCCTAACTGTCCTCCTTCTCCTCTTCGTACTCTTCCTCTCGCACTTGACAAGCTCAGGGCAGGTTTTAATGAATATTTTAGTCCCTTTTGTTCTCATTGTGCCTGCTGTTTGGGATCAATGAG
Organism: Menidia menidia; assembly: GCA_907169785.1. Classification (NCBI taxonomy): domain Eukaryota; kingdom Metazoa; phylum Chordata; class Actinopteri; order Atheriniformes; family Atherinopsidae; genus Menidia; species Menidia menidia. The sequence goes on along the minus strand of CAJRST010007779.1, from coordinate 17,243,228 downwards.
TAGCACCGCACTGTAACCCGACAGCCCTCTCTCAGCCCCCCCCCCATCCACTCATTCCAGGCCTCCTTTTGATTTCTTTTTTTAAACTCTGATCTTAAATGTTTATTGCATTGCAGTTTGCCGTACCACACCCTGAGCATGACACCCTCCAGAGAAATACTTCCATCGACTCAGTTAATTAAAAAATGAAGTGTGCCTGCTGCAGACTAATGGAGGGTGGGGGGGCGGTGGGAGGGCTGGTTGCCGGTGGCCGTCATTGTCTGTTATTGAAAGCCGGGAGTTTATTCAACATTGTGCTTGTTGGGGGGGACGGGACCGCGGAGAGAGAAACAGACAAAAGTGAAAAGGTTGTTGATGCAAAACAAAAGTGTCCAAGTGTTTTGTCACATCTCCCATTTTAATAATTCATCAAACCGGTTGCTGCTTCTCTGCAACTCCCTCTTGAAAAAAAAAAAAGGAAAAGAAAGACAGAAATAGATAAACAAAGTAAGCTTTGGTAAGTTTTGGCAGCTTCACAAACGTTGCTTGAACTTCAAGAGGAGAAATGAATGATGACATCCTCCCGGTGCCAGATGGTTGTTAAACGTTACACATCATCCTCCAACAAAATTAACTGTGAAAATTGTCAGACACCAATGCAACGAACGAATCCAGGCTCATGTAGCATTTAGCGAGCTTCTAAGAAAATCTCAGCCTCTTCTGCAGAGCGACTCAGATTCAGTCATTACATTCCCAATCTGTGTGCTCGGTTAAAGTGACAGCTGAAATCATGCGTAATTACTTCCAGCAGAAGATGACAGATGTGTGTCTCTGCTGTAATACAATCCCAGCCAAGCTTGTTTGTTGTTGTTTTTGGGTCCAAATGTAGCAGCTCATAACAAGCTATGTTTCAGTGCAAACCGGTGATCCGTTCTGGACTGGAAAAACCAAAAACAACAAACTAAAGATAGAGAAATCTAAACTAGTTAAACATCTTAGAGAACTTCCCAGAATTCCTCAGGAGTTGAAACCCATCCTCTATGTTTCTTCCCACCCTGTGGATGTCTCAGGCCTTAAGAGGCGACATCACGTGTATCCATACCACTCCATCCTCTCACAGCTCATCTTTGCCACCATGACTTGGGGCCAGTTTCCTTATAATATTGGCCACTATAAGCATAAGAGCTTAAAATGTAATTTAGGAGTAAGTATGGACTCTAACACATTCACTGACCATGGGAAGCATGTTTTTTTTAACTGTGAAATGCATTGAAAATCCAAAACATAGCACAACTAGGACAAACTGAGTATCACAAGGATGACCCACCCCCTCCCCCCAGGGAGCGTTTACAGGCACAGAAAGGAGCGCTGTATTTGTCTACAACAGTAGATATTCACAGAGTCCCAAAGTGAGGGCAAAGGTGTCCATAACTGTGAGTAAATGGCCAATCAAGAGCTCTCCAGCAGCAGTCGGGGAACAAAGAGGAGCCTCTTATGGTCGATGATGCTTCTGCAGGTTCACCCACAGTGGCGTCCCCCCGCTGGTGGCTGGAGCTGCAGGACTCTGTCTGTGGCCCCACCCCCCCCGGACTGCCCCTACCTCAGCCAGGGGCTCGGGCTGTGCCACGCTGCGACTTTCCCAAAGGCAGCGCTTTGGGATCTGTAAATATTTGTGTTTTGGTCTCCTTTTCCGGCTCAGCCCCTCAAACACTGCATGAATCAAACTGTCCATTATGCACAGTGATAATAAAAGGGAAAACTGTCGCCAGTGTGAGGCACGAGGACATTTCTGGTGTTTTTAATGAGCACTGAAATGCATGTTTACAAGGCAAAAGACTTATCCTTGCTTATTTGCAATAAATATATTCTTGTCGTAAAGTGGGCCGAAACTAGGCAAAAACATCAATTTAATCTAATTCACTTGCTCGGAGTGTTACTTGCCTAATTAAATATCTTGTGTCAGATACAGTTTGGAGCTGGAAATAACCACGGCACAACGGGAATGGGGCAGTTTTAGAGCAGCAGAAAGAGAAGAAAATACCTGAAAAAAAGGAAAGTTATGCTTTTCACTCATCTCGTTTGGTTTGATTTTACAGACTACCCATGAATGGAGCTCTGTCTTTATTGGTCTTTTAAAGATAGTTAGTTTTCTGTCTAGCTTTGGATATCAGCATAAACAGGAAACCTAACCTGTCTGCATATTATATTGCTCTACATGTTATACAATATAAAGTGTTTTAACATGATGAGCAACTCAAAACTCTGAGTTTCAGAGCCAGCCTATGAACTAATCTGTTTGTTTGATACATATTCCATACAAAGAGCATCTAAATCCTCTAACATTCTTACACCTGTCAGAATATGAAGTGTGTGCTCCTATCCAGGTGTTGACAGTGCCTACAGTCCCTGCTCTTTTCTCTGCTTTTGGCAGCTTTCCTCCTCTGGCTGCAGAAACCAAACTGCTTTTCAGCTTTCCAGCCCTCCACTGGGCTCAGACAGCTGCTGCCAGTCCTACATTTCACACGTCTGCCTACATTTTAAAGGACAGAAAACCGTGTTTTATCATTGCATTTTGGTTTGATAATCTCATTAGAACAGTTTCCAATGGTAACGGGAGCATTTTCTTGCTACCGTCTGTGGTCAGGCCTGACCTCCCTGACACCAAAATGATGAGAAGGCTTTGTGTGAAAATATGCCAACCATGTGCTTCCTTCTTTATGGACAGAACATTGAATTCAAACCTTGACTCTTTTTCGCCTCACATTGATGGTCAGGAAAAAGCTGCAATCTTTTCTTGTGTAAGGTCACAAAGTGCATTCTCAAGTTATGACCTGGAGTCCAAATAACTGTCTCTTTGGATTCCTACTCAAGCAAAGGAATAATCACTCATTTTCTTTGGACGCCGGAAAACTAAACGACTCATCTTACCGATTTATTGAAGTCATTGTGTAGGGGAACCTTTTTGCGACCCCAACTGGCATTGAGAGGGAGAATGAGAGAGTTCAACCTGGAGTCTCAGAATAAATAGGAAAATAAGACAGCCCTCCCCTGAATGTGAGTCACTGTGCTGCAAAACAATCAACATAATGAAAAATGTCCTTAATCAGACCCTTTCACCTGCACGCAACTCTCTATAATTATTATAAAGTATTGATTGTCTAACGATCTGTCAGAACTATTTATGTGTTACAGTCTGCTGTTTTCTTTATATTCCGTCACCCTGTAAGCCCCCCACCTTCTCTCACTCTTTGACTTTGCATAATAAACTGTATCTTAGTCAATTCGTTTGTTAGATTAGTGTGAAGCTTGCACATTGTATTGTTTGAATCTAAATACGAAGCATGTTTCACAACAGAGATATATTACCGTGTCTACCGTAGAGCTCTTTGTTTTGCTCATGTTTTTAATTTAGTCTGTATGGAATTTCTACATGTACAAAACAAGCTGCACATTTCGCTTCAATACTGTTGTTTTGTCAGTTTCCATGGATTGTGATGTGCATCTGCACGACTCATTTTTTTAAAAGGACGCAAGTAATTTCATATTCATGTTCAATGTATTTTAAGTAAAACTAAAATGATAATTCACAGGACTATTGTAGTTGGAATGCAGCAACAAAATAAGACAATGTTCTCCAGTAATAGAGTTTTGTCTTTTATTTAAATTATGTCACTGTCCTTTAAGTACACTAATGGACACGCGTCAGTGAGCTTCTGTATAAGTATTATGTATGTTTTTGTCTATTTGACCCAGCGGAGGCAAGCTGTTTTATAGATTGGAGTGCTCTTTTTACTTATGTGACTAGTAGTAATAGGCTTTTTGGATCTGTCTAATTGTCCGTTAAGCCAAATTTGAGGCAAAACATCAGCAGATGTGGATACAAATTCCCTTATAATGAATTCACATAAAAAACAAAAACATTTTAGTTTTATGGTGCTTACCTTCTACATACTCACCGCCCACTGATCGGGCTCTGCTTCACCTTGTTGTTTCCCCTGTCTCCCACCTTTGGTCCTCATCGGGTTGATGAAGTGTGCCTTCACGTCTCTGACTCTAAATCTTTTCTCACCCTCCCTCTCACCAGGCAGAAGAACTTTGCCCGAGGCATCGAGCAGCAGCTCCCAGATGGCATGGTGGTGGCATCGGTGCCAACAGAGGTTCAGTGCCACGAGGAGCTGTCAGACCCCGTGCCCGACCCAGAATACCTCACAGGTGTGAAACCATATTTCATAGTTCTGGCTATGCAGAACTGGTTCCTCACTTTCTCATCCAAATCCTTTCATCTCAAGAGAAAAACTATATTTCTCAAAAAGTAATCATCAATGTTTGATGTTTTGTGGCATGTCTGATGTGGTTTTATTTTAATCAGTCTAACAGTTAAGCTAATAGATATGGTATTTTTCTTTCAATGTAAAAAATTATAAACAAGATGTGCTGAGGAATTCAGCCAATGTGGAGACATTTAGATCCACAGGCTGCAGCGTTGCTACAAGGACACATTAGACTAGATTAAATTTTCCCTTTTCTCCCTTTTCTTGACTTTGCAACATGAAATATCAGTAAGTTAGCTGTAACCTTGCTCTGAGGACTTTTCACATGTCTGCACATAACTGTATAATTCCTCCCTGACTATACTGGGGAACAGAAGCAGCCAAAAGAGCTGCAAACAGCCCATGCAGCCACCAGACGCTGAGGATGAGAGCGAGCCGGACCGTTTAGTGAGAAGAAAGTAGTAAAGGGAGACTTTTCGTGTTTATTTTGAGAAAAGTGCCTTGCCTGCAGATTAAGAAGGAGGAAACTATAATGAGATCACCTTTGCTGTTAGAGAAGTTGCTGCTCACAGAGCTTTTTCAGCTGTGAGAGGAGATGGTGTGTGACAGCGAGGCCTGTCAGGACGAGTGTGTGGTTTCTAACCAGTCGGGTTTCTTCCACCGGTACCTGAGGAAGTTTGGCCCTAGCTGTGCAGTACGGCGTGTTGTTCTGGTTCTGTTCTGTTTTTAATGATGCTCCGTGGACGTGATCGTTTTTTGGAAGCAAGCGGGGAAAAGCGCGGTCTGTGGAGATACCCTTCTTCAAGGACTGAGACTGAAGTAGTTGTTGAAGAGCGACTGCTGCTTTTCCAGCTCAGGGAAGTAAACCGATGTGATGAGATCACTCGTGTCCTCTGTCAGAACGTGGCGTAAGCCTTTGGATTATCAGACTGATTTGTTAGGGAGAGGATGAGGAGATTGTGTACGACTTGGGCCCATTGTCATCTGCCATTAGAGAATTTTGGACCTTGTTTTGGTGGAAATGTGCTTTAGATTAGGCCAACATTCACGAAGGAGCTCCAGTTGTTTGGACAATTCAGCTACAAAAGGGCATAAACGTGTGCTTAGGGAGCACAGCCTCAGCTTTGGGAGTGGAATTAGAAGCATAGCTTTTTCCGTGGAATGTATTAAAAATAGAGGGAGGTTGTTTGATCGGATAGTTGCCCTTTGGATGTGGTTGTGCTCTTTTTCCTATGAGGATTTCAACACACAAGAGTGATTTTTAACACCAGACGTATTTCCAGTGTGATGCCGCCTTTACACAAAGGGAAAAAGAGAAAATGACCAGTGCCATTTCTGCTGTGCACCACAAAACATTCCATTTGGCCAAAACATTTGTATCATCTCCACAAAAAACCTTATTTCCTAGTCATATATTAGTTTCATAGTTTATACTCTAAATGTTGTCCATGCTGCCACGTGTTCTGGAGAGCCTGAAAAAACAGGAATATCCCGCTGCTGCTTTGATGTTTTCTAAAAAAAAAGAGCTTTAAAATAAAAGTTATATCTGCATATTTCTAAGGAATGTTGTATTCAAGCAGGCTGCTGGCAAAGGTTACTGCAGTTACCCGTTGAAATAACTAAAGCGACTCATAATTTAGACAGAACTGCTTTTATTTATTTATTTATTTATTTATTTATTAATTTTATTTTTTCCTGTTCGTTTTAGAGCAGGGGTACAAGGCCGGTCAGAGCAGCCATTCTAAACCGCATCATCCCAGTTCAGCCGTTATGTGAAGGATAAACCATAGCAGATAAGGCATTGAAATAAACCACCTCTTTGAGGAAACTCTTGAGGATATTTACACCATCTAATCTCAATGAATCCTCCGCTGTCGTGCCCCTGAGCTCAGCTCCCTCCAGTCCCTGCCTGCCCCTCGCTTTGTGTTCCCGCTCCTCTTCACTGCTCAAAGCTTTTATCCCTGGGTTTGCAGAGCTCTCGGCCCAGAACACATCCCAGCACAGCAGCCCTTCTCCTGTTGGGCCTGGGCTCTGACCACTGTGGAACGTACTGTAGCGTTAGAACATGAAGGGGCACCCAGCAGAGAGCCAGAGCAGTTTCCTAACTAATGATGCGGACAGATGTGAGGCGGCCAAAGAAAGGCTGTGCCACCACGCAGAGAGATCATTAAGTCACGTTTGGACATTCATTTTTCTAGAGTTTTAGACGCAGCTTTACACGATGTACAGCAGCTATAATTTATGCATTTCTAAAATGATGGTATTGAAATGCAGACTACTCTTATCATTTTATTATAATGGCCAAAACATGGCACTAGACTCTTGTAAAGAAAGAAAAGTACTTTCATGTGTAAGCCTTTCTTGAAATGAATTAACCATTGGCAAATGTGAATCACAGCCATACTTGAGGAAAATCAACAGATTGAAAAGCAACCCACTTTATGATAAATAAAACATCAACGGGCAGCCTAATGGAAAGGATGAATACAGAAAAATTCCAGTTCTCTGCTTTCTGATTAAACACTCAGTGTCAAGTCAGCCTCCACAATATTTATTTATTCATTCATTGATTTTTTTTGTTCCTCGGCCATGTAAGCACAGCACCTGGACACAAAAGCACCACCATATCAGCTGAATAAATTAAAGCATTAGCACTGTTTAAAGGGATTGCCATTGCTGGATTTAACTGCACAGCTGCTCTATGATAGGCCAGTCATTTTTATTCTATGACTATCTGCAGACATGAATCTCATGTTGGAGAATCCAGAAGTAAACCCTCCACATTCCTCTGACACTTTGTCCGCATTTATCCTGACTAGCTTACTTTGGTATTGGTGGTGATGCATGTTATACTGGGTTAAATGTTTAATAAGGTGAAAGATTCATTCCAAAAATGAATAAATATTAAACAGGAATAACCGGCCTTTCTGGGTCACCTCTGGTCATCAGCCAGCTGTGACACCAGATTCCGTAGCGTCTGGAAGAGTGGATGAGGTGGACTGGAGGACGAGTTAGGCCGTGTGATGCAGAGTTTAGAAGGAGAATGGCAGCAAAAGTGAGATTTGAAATGATGGAAAAAGACTTGATTGAATGGAGAAATAATGTTTGACAGCTTGGGAACAAGGGACAGAGAGTTTAAAAGTGCAAATGGCAAAACGAGTCAATTAAGCAGATCAGATCCCCATTATCAGACTTGTTTCAAAGATTTTTTTTATATAAAACATTTGCAAAAACTTGAGCGAACATTAAATGATCTCAATCTGTTTCCCAAAGTGAGACAGTTGAGAATTGTATATGGCCAAATATCAGTTATTGAACTCACAACAGTAAAAAACACCACCTCAAATTATGCAGATGTTAAAAGGCACCTTTGAAACAAAACTGCCTTTAAATCTCCAGCGTACCGAGTCCATAAGCTGTTTATTGTTACATTAAGAAAGTGGACAAAAGCTTTTAAACACATCTGACAGTCTCTCTAAGAGGATTCCATTTGCTGACTGTTCATGTGGGAGTTTTGTGTGCCACTAAATTACGTCCTATACTTGTTTATCTCTCTGACAACAAGGCAAACAGTTTGCTGAGGAAGGCAGCAGAATGTAATTAATGCCTTTGGAAAAACTGTGAGAGGAACTGTTTAGACACGCTGCTGTTCTGTGATGTTCACAATGAATCGCCATGTAAAGATTTCATTTTCACTTTCATTATAGTACTGTAATACTATAGTACTATAGTACTGTCAATACTAATTCATGACCAATGGAGCACTGACGATAATAAGTCAAAATGTAATTATAATGATTGGAGGTGTGACGTCGGGGTGAGTGGGCTCTGTATCTGCAGACATAAACCATTCAGGTCCTGCAGATTGACATTGTTTTTCAATGGCGTGACAGTCAGGAAGAAAGAAAAAGTCACAAATACGTCTTAAAATGAGACAAACATTCACCTCAGGCTGAATAAATATCTTGCATAATACATTTCCTATTTTGGCTTCACACGTATGTTTATGCAGAAAATAAACACAGTGATTACATCATATCACGTTTCTCCTCTCTGTCTCTGACATGTCAGAGACTCGGGCAGCTTTAACATCTCCAATGTGGCTTATTCTGCCTTAGAATTATTATTAGGATTTCAAATAGCTAAACTACCATTGGTCTGAAAAAAGCCTCTATGAAACCTGACAAAAACATTTAGAAAATTGCTGAAAGTGCAGATCTTCATCCACTTTGGATAAATTCGGATGATGACCTAAAACAACATCCCAAAAATATACCAGCACATGGAGCTTTCTAACAATCAGCGGACCCGCTTACACCCAGTGAACACAGAGTGGAGAAATGTCACGTCTGGGCTGTTATTTTAACTCAGGATGATTTTAATCAGGGAGTTGCACATCTGTATGCAGAGCAGGAGGGGACGGGAAAAACAGTGTGTGCTTCAATGGGATTTTATTTAGCACGGTGTAATCAGTCACCACTCTGTCACTCAGCTAATATCAACCACACATCCTCACTGTGCATCAGTCAGAGGAGAACCTGCAGCTGGACGTCACGTTTCATTCAAACTCACTCAGTGTTTCACAGTGAAAACTTCTGTGTGGATATCCCGTATTAACCGCACCCCATTTTTATGCATATGGTTTTAATTCTATACATTTTAGCACCTGAAAGGGAATGAATACGGCTTTCAGTTGAAAAGAGTTCGGGACAAAATTAGGCATCCAATCATTGAGATACTGTTCCGATAAACCAACTCATCACTCCACTTTGTGAACAGATTACTTCTGTTCTGGTCAGTTGCTGCCCTTTTAAACAGATGGTTCACAGAACACGTTTGCCATCTCACACCTGTCTGACGGTGACTTATGTGAGGTATCGCCGATAAAAAAAGAAACTTGTTTCATCCCTCCAAATCTTGGCTGGAGAGGCGGTGGCAGCGTCCCACAGAAGTCACCTGGGGGATCTTCTCACCTTACTGCACCTGTTCCGTTGGCCTCCACTCTTCCACAGAAAGCACAAACCCGGGCGTGCGACACAGTGCTCTCCCGTGCGTCTGCTGGCCCGCCTCCACCTGCTCTCCGCCGGCTGCAGGCCGCCGGCTCTATCTCTGGGCCTGCAGTTAATTGCCAGGCTCAGGTAATTGTCTGTGGGGTAGACAGCCGTGCAGAGGCAGTGTTGGCAAGAAAAAACGTCTGTTGAGCCGCAGTGAGCGCGTGCCACCCCTCCGTCCCCCGCTGATTCATCCAGGTTCGGTTGCTATGGTCAGTGTATTTGTCACCGTGTCAGCACTCCTTGTTCCACCCTGCTCCAGCCCTCACAGGGGTGAAATCATTCATCTTCCCCATTCATCTCCACACTTGGAAGCCATTCATCACGAGGCCAGAGACCTCCATCAATTATTCCGATGGGAGAAACACTGAGAAAAGAGAAGCTTTTGAAAGGCAAATACATCTCGATTTAATTGGAAAGCAAGTACCCTCAAGACTGGGAAGCACATTTCCCTAAAGATGGAGCGGAGAAATATCTGACCGGTGCAGTGATAACGGATAAAATGAGGAAAAAAGGTGAGAGAAAATAGACTGAAGTAGACTATAGAGTAAGAGGGTTGTAAACAAAGAGTGTGAAATCTTTACCGGTTTAAAGACGGGCGGTAAAACACAGAAACCTGAAAGAAACCCAGCAAAGGGATGAATGAAAAGCGTTTTCCTGTGAAGTCTCCAGGTAGGCAGATAGCAGAACCCTGACAGAGAAATCCATTGGTAGAGGTTAAAACGGCAGAGAAGGGGGCTTGACCTGCTCACATCCTCCTCCAGCAGCCTAGTGTAATAACACTATCAGCACTTCACACATAGCACAGCTATCTTTGAATGGCTGGAGTGTGATATACAGTATCAAAGGTGAAATTGTCCCTTCAGTCTGTTGTCTCTGCCGTTGATTTCCCATCACTTCACAGCCCGGGCAGGGAGCTGTGCACGTAGGTTTAGAGGAATGGCTGACACGTGAGCTGTCAGAAAACAAGGATTGAGAATGATGCCAAGGATCCTTTTTGGTAAAATGGACCTTTCCTTTTGAGAAAGCTACATTTGGCACAAGAAATAATTTCAAACTGAACGTCTTTTTTTTATTTGGCTGTGTATGTTGGTGCTGCATATTAACCCCATGCATGGTTAAATAGTCAGTCACAGAGCGGATTTGTCTGTCCTGCCACTCTCCACACACTGAAATCACTTTAGCTGCTACACCGAAGCGCGCTTTAAAGAAGCCGTGTTGTGTTCATGTTGATGATAAGTAGTTTGTGGGGCGCTTTGTTTGAAAAATGACAACAGCGAAGCAAAAACGGTGTGAAAGGCATCTCAATCCAGCAAACAAATCACGGAGCTGAAAAACGCTGTTTTCCAGCCGGTCCTCCCCTCCGTGCACACATTTCTTTTTGATTTGTGGCGCGTTTATCAGAAAATGGAGACAAAGTAACACCAGGATCTGTGTTACAGAGATATGCGCGCTGCACACATCGTTCAAGCGAGGTTTGACTATTTCTGATATCATCTAACACCACAGAGGCTGTGGAGAGATGAAAGGGTTAGTGTAAATAATGGAAAGATCCTTCACATCATATGGTTGATACACTTATGTTGAGATATGTTCCGCGGATACTACAGAGGAAAGAATTTGTAAGCAAGAACTGAAAACATGCTGAGCCCACAGCAGATTAAAGCTAGATAACACCTTGTTTTTGATTAAAACCACAATCCAATTTCTTCTGGGAAGTCTGCTTTTATTGACAACATTAATCTATTTGCATTCTTGCTGATTACATCACACAGACATCCTGCCACCAGCCCTTTTTCCCTGAGATTCTCAGTCTGTGGTGTGTGTGTGTGTGTGTGTGTCTAAGTGAGGAAAGCTGTCATGCATTCATACGCCACCATGAAAAGGGGACATATCACCACTGTTTGTGGATCTCATCTTTTGAAATGTACAGCAGCTTGAGCATTATTCAGACCCCATGTACTTTTGAAAATGTAAAAGACCAACACAGAGTAGCAGACATTTTGTAAAAAAGCTGTTACAGCAGCTAGTCTTTTGGGGTATGTCTCTACCAGCTTTGGGCATTTTTTATACCTTCCTCTTCCTAAAACAGCTCGTTCAGATTAGATAAAGAGTGTTTGTTAACAAGAGTTTTCAGATCTTGCCACCGAGTCTCAATTTGACTTGGACTGGGCCGTTCAAAAGTGAATTATGTTTGGTTTTGAACCTTCAAACTGTAGTCCCGGCTTAATGTTTAAGGACGTTGTCCTGCTGGAGGGTCTCTTCCACCAGACTCCAACCGGTTCCAAGATGGCCTCGGATATATATATATGTGTGTGTTTGTGTGTGTGCGTGTATTTAAATATGAAGATATGCCTCTAGAAACAAAATTGGAGACAGAATGTATGAACTTTTAACTTTTTCTATTACAATTTGACTTGACATTTCTGCTGAAAGGTTAAGACACAAAGTTAAATGCCAATTGTTCCGAACCGAGCTCCTATCCATTAATAATACATGGTTATTGGTCCGAATTGTAATTTCAGCTAATGAATATCATCATAATCAGTACATTTTATTCGTTTCAGCCTTGATTGGATTTGGATTGATCCCAGCGTCCCTGGGAAGTTGAGCCTTTTATTCCCCTGTTTTTGCTTTTCGGGCTGAGTTTCTCCCACCAAGGTCATCCTTTGTATCACCGTATTCCCCTCCTCTTGTCATTTTCAACCTGGCCTCCCCCCTGGGTTCCGCCTGTGGCCCCCGTGCACTCTCCCCATGCTACCAGCCTTTAGATAAGTCAGCACCAAGATGGCACATAATCTATATTTTATAAGGCCTTGATATAATTGGTGGCAGTCAGGGAAGGTCATGCCTTCAGGGGCTTCTTTCGGTCCCGGGTTGCTTTCCAAGAATCTTCAAACAACAGCCCTCAACAATGTGGATTGGGAACCATGATCCTGATTAGACAGTCCACACATAGGACTTCCACAGCAGTCTTCAGCTTCTTTTTTTTATATTTTTCTTACTCCAGCATCAGCCCGTTTGTTCCCTCAGCTCCACAGCTGCTCCAATAAAGATTTATTCACCACGGTTTTATGAAATAGCATAGCTGAAGCCTTTGGATGTCATAAAGTTTATGTTTTAAAGCAGAAATATGCTGAACATTTCGGTTCATGACGTAGAAGTTATAAGCACTGACTCTTTTGTCTATTTTCTTTAAACCATAACATTTGTGTTGTGACATTTTCAAAAAAAGGAACAAATCTGATAAAAAAGCATTATTTTTTTCTGATTTTTTTTTTTAAACTTTAACCCTTTAAAGCCTGATCCAAGAAAAATAGGAAGAATATTGGATTTTTTTAGTCTGAAGTCTTTCTTTGGCCCCTCAACAATATATGAAGAAAAAAAAAAAAGATTTTGATCAAATTAGCGTGTAATATGTAAAAAATCTATGTTGGTGTAGTCTTCTACTGGCTGTTATCAGGAATATCTGAATGTGTACAACAGGGGTTTGAGCAAAGCTTTTACCACTGAATGATGCAGAAAGTCTCAGATCCAAAAGAATTCAGAAACCGGATCAAATATGACACATTTAGCATTATAGGGTTAAAATAAAAATATAATGGTGAAGCCATGATTTAAAAATCTGACATGACAAAATTGTATACGCAATTGAAAAAAAAAGAAGAACATATGGAGTCTTTAGAATAATTTCCAACAATTGAATGTGATCTTATTGGTACCTTTAGCTTGTATTAAAGCAAACAGCCGCCTCCTGCAGAGAGCTGGACACTGTTCCGGCTACTAATTGATGGCAGTTGGATTGGAGAGGATTCACTGAGATCCCAAACTCTTTTCATCACCTGCTCCAGTCTGAGCCGTGTATCCTCACATCTCTTAGTGAGGGGCATATTGGGGTCATCATTTTTCCAGCTCTGTCATCACCCCCCCCTCTTGCCCTCCTCTTTCTCCCCCGGAGGACAGCATAAACAGTTAATGCTGACGTGGTAGCTTCTGAACTTTTGTCCTGTTCCTCCAGTGTCATCAATCAGTATTGTGTGGTTTTGTGAATGCGCACACCATTTTTTTTAGCGCGCTGGAAGACACGTGAAGCGTTTCAGCGGTCACACCGGCTCTGACCCGGCCCTGTTCCTGCACTTTAGCTGCACTTCTCCCGCTAAGAGGGCCGCAACCTCCTGACTCCTGCTGTCACTTCTCCCTCTGTTCTGGACTCGTTGTAAGCTTTTGTCAGTCTCTGTGGGTCTCCTCTCTTAAGTGCTTTTCTATCATCCTCCTCTTCTCTGTCTGTCAGCCCCATGTTTTTCTTTTTGCTCTGTTGACATTCAACACAGTCGGTCATGACTTGATTTTCGTGGACGCTCTCAGTATGTGAAACTTATATGTGGTGTTGAAAAAGAATGATGTGCTTTGTCTTTTCTGATGGTGTTAATGTGGTCTGATGAATCTGCTTTATGTGATTTTATTCCACTATTTGCTGGATGGGTTGGGATTATTTTTTTTATTGACTGCTTAATCATCTGAATTGCTACACAGATGTTTACCTGCATGAATTAAACATAATTTAGCTTAGTTTATAAAAAAAACTTTTTTTCTAAACCCACACGAAGGCTTTAAAACTAATGAGTATTTAAAATCAAAAGAAGTTGATTCACCCTGCAGGTAATGTTTTTCTTGGCTTTTCTTCAATCCAGAAGAAAAAAAAAACTTTATTTCTTGCTAACAATAACACGCACTGCATTCCTTCAAAGTCACCCTCACTCGGTTGTTTATGTTTGTGGTGCTACATGTGGTAGGAAATAAAAAGTCCACCACCTCTGTGCCTGAGGTGTGTTTCTGTGTCTGAGCACTCAGACCTCGCTTTCTAAAAGGGGTTTTACTGTCCTTTAGCCTGAAGCAAACTGAATTCATTAAGTGTTAATCAAGTCCTGTAGCTTTTCACTGCCTTTTTGACTTATTGTTCCATTAATATTTCAGTATTTCCCATTTCCAAATGTTGATTTCAATTTTCCTGTTCATTCTATGTGCACACCATGCCCTTTATGATATTTGCCCTTTGCAACTTAATTGCATTTTCTGTCGGCAGCATACAATTTATTCTCTTATCTGCAATTCTTTGCAGGACTTCTTTGAATAAAAGCTCACAGTGTGAATGCAAGTTCTGTTTGGAGAACCGCTTTTGTTTTGGAACGAGTTCAACACAAAGTGCGAAGCTCAAATCCTGTTCAGTCCTGAATGGAGCCCTTCCACAATAGTCCCGTGTAGAAAAAGGCTTTTAATGTATTCCTCTGCTCTGATTAATTGCGTGGAATTGCTCCAGTCATTTCCTGTGTTAAACGTCAGTTAATTACCTGAAAACACTGGATGGGATAATTAATACAGCCGGGGGTCACGCCGTGCTACCGGTGGGGGGGTGGGGGGCTCATGCTGGTGGTCCTGGGGAAATAGAGCTCCAGCCTGGTGCCCCCCCCCCTGCAGTGAGCAGGAGCAGCAGGCTCTGCTGGGACCAGATGAGTCCTGAAGGTGGGAGTCCACATGTAGCTCCTCAGGCTCAGCCTTTAATATCTGGACTGCGGTGGCCGGGGGGGGGGGGGGGGGGGGGGGGGGGGGAGATGAGGATCCTGGAGATCTACGGCAGAGCCAGCCACTCCGTCAAAGGCTGTGAAATTTGAGCTGTTTGTCTTTGGAGGCAGCTGTAGGGCATTCGGAGTCCTTCACTTATTCTGCTTTAGCCTTTGTTCTCCATCATACCTGACTACACCCCCCCACCCCCACCCCCCCCCCCCCCCCCCCACCACACACACCCTGAAGACTAAAGCTTTGACTCTCTCCTAAAGCATGGGTGTGTTTTGTGCTGATTCTTTGGGATTTCTCTCAATGCCTACCGCTTTACGCTCCTTAGATTTCGGTGGAGGAGTTTGCTTTGCATCTGAGGTGTTCAGTACAGTCTTCATTTTCTGGTCGAAGCCACCCTGGCTCCTGATTTCTGAGTGAGCTTTGTAGAGCAGATTACCACAGCTTGCTGAAATGGACTGGATGCAATCCGTGCATCTACGCAAACTTGATGGAATTTGTAATTACACATAATTACACATGGAATATTATCTAGAGTAAATGCAAACAAGAAAATGCTAATTTCTTGCTTTTAGGTGATTCAATAGTTTCTCAACAAGCTTTCAGACATGGAAGGCTGATTTAATCACTGTTAAAGTTTTCATTCCTGGTA
Organism: Menidia menidia; assembly: GCA_907169785.1. Taxonomy (NCBI): domain Eukaryota; kingdom Metazoa; phylum Chordata; class Actinopteri; order Atheriniformes; family Atherinopsidae; genus Menidia; species Menidia menidia. The sequence goes on along the minus strand of CAJRST010007779.1, from coordinate 17,227,704 downwards.
AAAAAAAAAAAACTCAATCAATATGTTTGGGCAAGAAGCATTTGTTTGAATTTACACTTGTTAGTAAAAAGTAGAACATTTGGATCCTAAATAACCTTTAAACAAAGCCATAAATGAAAACTGACCTGGTGTCAGCTCACTATTTAAAACGTGGCTTTTATTTATAGAAATAAAAAGGGGATGGGGGTCCCTCTGTAGGCAGGTCCCCCCCTTTAAATCTAGCAGAACAGGCCTTTTGAGGCGGAAGAGTGGCAGTGATTCATAATTCAGCCCAGAGTCCCTCTCTCCCCAAGTCCCTCATAATTAAAGTCGAGGCATATGGCATTGTGGCCGCGCGAGCGCAGAGGTATCTGCTCAACCCTTTCTGGCATCTTGTTTTGAATCACTGGCAATGGTGGTCCCTTTAGCCATCCTTCAGCGCGGCCCCAATGAAAAACACGTCACCTTGAGGTGTCACCAGCCACATCTGCCAGCCTCATTACCATGGCTACCACGTCTTTTAGCCTTTTTGATAATGGCTCTGGCAGCGGCTTTGCAAGGAGTGTGATTCTTTGGGTGGAACTTCAAAGTTGGATGCCAGAGACGTGGAGACTCACCCAAAAAAAAAAGGAAAAAGAAATAGGTCAAAACATATGCATCCGACAGTTTCAAAGCCTTCCCCGGGGAACCGATATGATTGGCTCTGTGATTCATTGTAGCTATTTCACTTTTTGATGTGAGACTGTCCTGGTCTTTCATAGAACCACATTCAGAGTAAGTAGACCTGGAAATTGTACAGATACCAATTCAAATTTCTCTGTAAAACTCCATCATTTTCTGGATGAGTACAGACACAGTGATCAGTTTTGTTTTCATGTGAAATGAAACTCATGTGAACCTGTCTGAAAAAACCCGTCTTGTGCCCCCGCCTTTTCCCATGCTAGCTCCTCATGTTACCCATGGTCCCTTTCTTATTTTCTAATCATAATCATTGAGGGGAAAAAAATCAGCTTTGTCATGTATTACATTTAGTTTTAAGTTTCCACTTAGATTAGAGAATGATTTTGCTGGATAAGTTCTGTTACTCGTGAGTCTTTTTTTTCTTATCCCCTTACTCTCTTTTTGCTTCCTTTCCATCTAAATCATTAATTCCCAGACTTATCCAAGAGTGAAATGGAGCATAGGCCAGGCTTGTTAATGGGGTTCTATGAGCCGTAAGATTACTTTCTTACCTGAGCTCATTCCTCTGAATCTTCTTTGGAAAAGCGACTGAAATAACAAACGGCTTCCTGGCAAACTTACACGAGGTCTGTTTAGACAGCCGTCCATCATCTCTGTCCTTTCAGTGCCAAATATCAGCGAGCCCTGAATATGTCTGACATTCTGTGCTGTCACCCAGAGGGTCAGTCACAAATGTTAACAAGAGAACTCAATTTACACTCCAGCTATTCCAGCAGCAACACATATTCATGTTTGACTTATTTATTTCTCTCCCGGGAAAATAACTTTTTCTGTGATCGGTTCACAAACAGCTTCTTTGCTTTTTGGGGAGTGGATTCATCACCTGTGAGGATTCATTAGGAAGGCTGGTTTCACACAGCTGCATGGGCCCAGGCTGACCGGGAACCAATCACGTGATGTCTAACAGCATAGTGTCACAGAGCTCACAAACTGAAAGTCCAGGTTAGATGAAGTGCAATTTAAATGAAAATAATTTGAGCCCGGCGGATGGAGTCTTATGTAGCAAAACACTTAATTGAAATCCAATGTTTTATCTTTTTTCGTGTTCAATTAAATTCATCAACTATTCGAATCCAATTGAAAATATATTAATCTTATCATCTTTAATGTTAAATTGCCAGTTTCGCTAGGGGGAATTTAAGTAATATCCTGAGGAAAAGATGGTCTGCAGAAGCTTTTTCCTTTTCATTTTCTGTATCATGACACCTCAGTGACTTGTTTCTTATGTAAGATGTTTTATTTCCAACCTCAGCTTAACAATTTATGATTAAATGTCAACTCAAACACTGCACTCAGACTACAGACTCTACCATATCTGTTTGTGTTTCATATGTGCCAATTGTGACAAGAAGTCCCCTTTCAAATCCAATCCATTCTCTTGGGCTAATCGAATGAATGGAACAACATGCCTTTACAGTTTTCAGTGGAAATAAAATATCTTATTCACTATTTGAGCCCTATCTTGTTATAGATATATAATGGTTACATACTCTGGTCACACAGAAATACATTTACTGAAAAATACAGACATTCACTATATATCTGAAATGCATGCTCTTCTTTACAACTTCTTTCTGTAGTTCTCCAATGTGCTGAAACTGACAGAATATTTATTTAGAATTTCTTAGCCTTGCAAAATGTCAAAGAAAAGGCTTTTCTCTAGTCGTGCAATCATGTCTGAGTCCACTGAGGAGTTGAAAATGTGAAATTTCAGTTGCACAAAGCAAATAAAGGAGTCTACTAACTCCCATCCTTTTCGTTTGCACAAAAAAAGGAAACAAACTGACATGTGAACAAAGACAGATCACACCCCGAAAATCTACAGTTATTGGAACAGAACTTCATTGTGGATTTGCTCCCCAATAGACTAAACCCAGTCTCTCAGAGAGCTGAAATATTGATTAGGTTTTATTTTGATTTATGTAACTGCAGTGTGCACAGAGAGCGTAACACTGTCTCAACTCTATGAGTTTAAGATATAAAGCCAGTAGGAAAAGACTATTTGCTTCACTGTGGGAGTCTCCAGTGTACCAGAGTTGCACCCAGTTATTTTTGTCAATTAATAAATCTTTATTAGCAATAGATATTCATTGACTTGCTCTGTTGTGGTAGCTGAGGTCCTTCCAACAACAGCTCCAAAAATAGACAGTATGTCATCAGCCACAATTTGAATTGGCCACATTAAATCCTGCTTTTCTTTCTGGTACACTGACTGTCAGCAAGCAAAAAGATAGATCTGAGTTCTATGGTTGGGATAAATCTCTGACTCTATTGACTTTATTGAAAGAGGGCTCTATTCAGCATTTTTCATCCTGAATGAGGTGGCATTGTTTGTTATTCTTCTTAGAAGGCTCTTGTCAGACTCGTAGTAGCAGCAGGAGGTGCAACAAGAGCTCCAGCACACCTGTCTGCCTGCTGCTAACAGGAGCTCCAGCACAACTTCACAGGGATTACTTCTGTTAAAGTGTCGCTTGACAATAATGAGGGTCCTGATGTCTAATTTTATTCCCCTCTGGTCCACCTTGAAGTCTTGACGAAGACTTGGCAACTGGTGGATTGTTTCTGGTTTTTTTTTGGTGCTGCTTTCCACATGAGACACTTTAGCTGGCCTAATTGGTTCTATTTCTGTTCTGAGGTGTTTGGCATGAAACTACACTTTCAAAAGCTCTCGTTTTTCTCCGACTTTCTTCCTGCTTTTCCTCAGGTCTCATTATTTTACGCTGCGTTGTTGGTACAACAGCTCAGACTCCTCATTCTAATTTGAAAAGTAAATGACACCCTGGCATTAATGAGCAGTTCTTCCCGCCCACAGCACACAGTTCTGTGTGCTTTATGAGTTTTAAGTGTGCTATTGCTTCCAGTGCATAGTTAGAAATGTTCTCCTCTATCTCTACTGCCGTCCTGTTTATAGTTGTTTTTTTTTTCCGCCTGAAACATAAAACCAGCATTGCGATTGTCTTCTAATTTGGAAATGTCGGTACACAATGCCATTGTGTTCACGTTGTGGGTGTCCTTTTCCAGTACTTTCATTTCCCACAAATGTTCTCTATACAATGCAAATTGACAGTAAACACAATGTTACACAGAGATTGCAGAGAAATCAGCCCCGGCTGTCACAGTGACGAGGTTTGCTCTCTCCAGAAGTCCATCAGAGGATCAGATCAAATCCTGACAGACATGTTCTTCACTGTGCATCCTCTGCAGAGTCAGCAATAAAAAATGTAATTTTTCATGATTACTTTTCATTATTTTCTTTGCCATAGCTAAGAAATGAAATGGAAAGTTGAAATGTAAAGGCTGTCATCAGTGTGAACCTGTGTGAATACAGCCTGCTCAGTATTGGTATTCATGGTATTCTGGGAATGATCGCGCTGCTTATTTGCTTCCATTTCCTTCTGCTTATCTGAGGGGGGGTCATGGAGGAAACTCAACCTGATAGGTCAGTTTTAGACATGACAGCACCGGCGTGCAGGAAGAACTGCATTAACATGGCATCCACGATGCATTTACAGGAAGCGAGTATGTAGGAAAAAAATGTTTTTAACATCTGTTTTGACACAGTGTTCATGTTCTGTTCAGAACCTTAGTTTATTTAGATTATAAACCTATTAATGACTTTCATTGAAGGACCTAGTGAACAGTGGAGCAATCAACAAAACTGTAACGCTGAATTTTCTACTTCAAATAGGATCTTTTTTGATGTATTACATTCTATAAAGATTATATTTTGCCCCCACATTAGTACACATTATGGAGGAAGCATTAGGGTGGCCATTAAATATAATGAGGTGAAAAATGGTATTACAATGATATACTGTAGAGCACTGAAATAAATCAAGACACTAACTATGGAGGTAACTGAAGGAAAATTACCCATTAAGATATTCTAGTAACACGGCCTTCATGATGCTTGTGCAATATTTCTGAGGTCAGTCAGAGAAAATGAGTTGGGCAGTTTCTCCAAACACTTAATTTGGACATTTAAGAGTGAATATGAATTACTGCAAATGTAGGAAATACTCCTCAAAGAATGGGAATTTCTTTCGGAAAACAGTGGTTCCTACTTTGATTTAGGTTCCTCTTCAGATCCCGCTCTACCCTCAGTGTATTCCAGCTGTCCAAGTCTGTGAAGTGAAAAAACCCAGTGAAAACCACGGAAAAATGATACGACAGCCAGATTTGCTCTTTCTGGTCAACGGCTTTAAAGCAGCTGAGGCTTATTTTTATTTAATTCCTTTTATCTCCTTTGCAGCGTGGTTCTGACAAGACGTTTTAAAGCCTTTTATTTTCATAAAGAGCATCCACAGTAACACGCAGCGCAGCCCTGACCAGCCGTATTCTTGGAGAGACCCCGGCACCAGCTGCACACGGAGAGAATGTGAACTCGGGATGTTTGCAAAGTGAAGTTCAGTCAAATTAATCATTCTGTCAGACAATGAGAGCAGAGCACCCCAGGGCTAAAAGGGAGACAAGGCCTTTCAGCAAGAAGAAGAATACGCCGCGCTACTGTACTCGCTATGTTTTCAGCTTGTTATTCATTTTCACTTGAGGAGGCGGGAGACGGGGCTGTGGAGGGGGGCTCTCACTTTCTGGATGCCGGGGAATATATCTGTCGTTCCGGGGAGCCATTTCCCATAAGAGGGGATAAATGGATGTAGCTGAAGGTGAGGACAATGCAGGAACATCACATTTAGAGGCTTATTCATCAAGTTCATAGGTGGTGTCAGGCCTCTGCCAAATGTTGCATTTTCCCTGCACCCTTGTAAAGAAACTATTACTGGCCTTGCACGCGTCCTCAACACTTCTGCTTCCCATCTAATTTGTGTCTTCAAGAGCGTGCTCCAAGCCGTCAGCCATAGCTGCCTTTGTTCCTCAACTTCAGCGTTATTTATAACTGATTGTTCATACTTCCTCGTATTTGGATCAGGATTCAAAACCTTGCCTTCCGTGTCGGAGCTAATTTTAAACCCTTTCCAAGATCTGGGCTATATATGTCCTTTAATCATGAGCTTGTCCAACTGACTCAATTGTTTTAGAAATTGCCTCTTTGAAATCCCTCGTTTGAATATCCAGTGTTTCTTCTAATCCATTCAGACACTTACCTTCCACATAAATCTTCCACTTGGTCCTCTACATTGTACGGATGAATATATTTAGTTATATTTTTTCCTGCGTGAACATATATCCTTTTTCATCCACTGTTATCTTCTTAAACTTTAGTTATTGTACATCAGAGTGATAAAAAATGACCTTTTTTCCCCCCTGGTTTTTTTGTCACTATTTTAGTCTTAGTCATGTGCTGTTTTGTTTGAGATAAAACAATAAGAAAAATATGCCTTTACCTAACATAAAAGAAACAATATCTGTATATACAATAATTATTATGGTCATATGTGTGAGGAACATTTTTTTTACTAAATTTCTGTTGCATCTAAAATCTCATTTTCACTTTGAACGTCACAGATTTCTTCTCTGTCTTTTTCTTCATGTCTTTTTTCCCTTCAGTCGTTATTTGTTGTTTTCCCTTCACCTTTTCAAAAGGTAGATGCACTTTTGCTGTTCCTTCCATTTTGCCGTTTCCTGTGACTCAATTTATCTCTTTCAAATAAACCCAGTAAAATCTCTGAAAAGTGCAGTTTTTATCTGTTCCTAGCCTTCATCTGTCCCCTCCTCCACCTCTTTGGTGTCGGTGGTTGCGGGATACCTGTCTTTGTCACCAGAATGATCCGGTTACCTTCTGGATGTGCTTGTGAACACGGCGGTGGCAGACACCCTGATATATGGCTGAAATCCCACTGCTGCTGCGTGACATGGCTGTCAGTTGCCATGGGAGACTACATGATTTATATTCTGCAGCTCATCTTGTGGTGTGGAATTAGGGATGTTAAAGGCTTGATCTTACACTTTTATGCAAAAATGAGGGGGTCCTGCCACTGATTTGACAGAGAGTTTATTCGCCAGGAAAAATATGCTTTTTATATACATATATATATATATTCACAGCTATCCTTAAAGTAGACCGCACTGAGATTATGCATGCACAGCATATCATGTCACTAAGAATCTGCATTTCATCACTTCTTGTCTTACCTGTGATTGATGTCTATTTTTAAAAAGGAGGCTGATTGGTGCTTTAGCATCTTCTAAAAACAGCTGGGTCCCCCCCGCTGCTCAGAGTGATGAATGTTACCTCCTCTTTGAGCTTGCCATACCATCGTGCACTTTATCTTCCTCTGACTTTGATTGCAGTGAATCCAGTGTGAGGTTACCGGTCAGAGCGGCAAAAAGCTGCATAACGTTTGATAGGCCGAGCACTGCATCAAAATGAGAAATATTCAAACATGTGCAACTACTTCAGGCAGAAGAGATGGGCATTATCGATTCCAGCAGGGAAAGGATCGCTAAATGAGACAAAATCAATATAAATAATATAGTGGGCTGTAAAGGAGCACTGCGTAAAAGCAGCATGGAAAATATGATAGCGCTATTGTATACGACTGCAGTGATGTGTTTAAGTGGGGTGATCCATCCTATAGAATGTGTGTACATAGTGAAAAAAAAAATAATAATTACATTACTATCAAAGAGGGCATAATGTCAAACCAAACCAAATTCTGTTAGATTTCAAATGTCATATTAATGAGGATAGACGATTAATCGTTGATGCTGTGCGGTAAGTATATTTACCGATGAGACAGAATAATTGTTTTAAAAAATGATTCCCCAAATCATTCTTTGAAATACCAAAAAACAGATATATTCTACAAGAAAAATTTCTTCCTGAAATGTGACTTAGTTTCAATATGTATTCAAATACAGTTTTTTTATGGACGTTTTTGCCAAATGTTGAAATGATACACCAGCTTCTGTGATCCTGATCCCCTGGTTCAGGAGTCCAGCGTTTTCTGTTATAAATCAAGGCACGGAGGACAAAAACGAATGAGGCTACGTTGAATATTTATTTCACAAAACATTTGAGCTGTCCTGTAACCATGCTGTCGTTCAAATAGTTTTCATTTTAAACAGAACAAACCTTTCTGAATTTAATGGAGGTTTTGACTTGGTGTGATTTCCCTGGTGTGGAAGTGAGGTTCAAATAAAGATCATAATACCTGAGCTCTGGACAAACGCTTACGGCTCTGGTCTTCAGATGGTTTGGATGGTTACAAAGATCCTAGTCAAGGCCGACAGCCTTCCAGTTGGAATAATATGCTTTGGTTAAAGTCCCAGTCCGCTGAGTGACAGCAGCAGCCCGGGGAAATGGTTTGCCGCTCAGAGCCTATCAACAGAAGCAATCTGTGCAAGGCTAGATAAAAGACTGCATGGCTTCTATTTCTCAAATTGTTTGAAAATCATTTGGCTTTGGACTAAGAGAGATTCTTCAGAGCATCTAGTGCTGCTGTGACTGTTTAGTGCTGTGAGTTAAAACAGAGTGTGCGGTGCGTAAATGGAATACTTTAGCCCGTGGTCTGTTAAACAGCTTGATTAACGTCAAATATTTTCCACTCCATTTGTTTTACTAAGTTGCATCCAATTCTGAAAACCATTAATATAAATTATGTATGGCCTTTGTTACGGGGCTGGGCCAAAATCTAGAGCGAGCTTTTAAAACCTCACAGTTTTTAGAGACCAAATGATAAGTATGAGGAGTATTTTTGAGTTAGGGTTATTGAACTCCTGTCCTCGGTCTCCTTTATGTGGAACCAGTGTTCAGAGAAACCTCTAAAACCTGCAGGACAGCGGCCCTCAAACGCTCAATACTCCCGGTTTAGGTTCATGGCTAGTCATTTCTTATCACTGTATCATTCTTTTGATGAGAGTTCTTCAGCTAAATTCATATCAAACAAGTAAAACTAACTTAATTTGTCTATATTTTGTCACCGAGGCCCCCTACAGGGGAGCACACGGCCCCTCCATACATGGTCCTACTCCACCCACTGAGATGAGCGGTATCCTTTCTTTCTCCATTTCTGATTAGATGTCATGTTTATATTTTCTGGAGGAAGTCGATGTGTTGGTCCGGCTCCTCTTTGATCCGACACTGGAGTAAATCTGTGCTCCCCATTCCTCTTATTTGATCTACAATTAATGTTTCTGAGATTTATTTTTTGATTCTTCAGGTGATGCAAACAACAATAAAATCTGGCACCAGCCTTTGATCTGACACTTACAAAACTGAAAAGCAAATAGAACAGGGATATTTGAGAGTTTTTTCTTAATGGATTTACTCATGTGGGTGCACACTACAGTGCTCCAGGACGCTCCAGGGGCCTGTAACCACGTTAATCTGTTTCCTTCTCCTCTGTGTGGTGGTGCAGGTATGGTGAACTACAGCGAGGTCTCGGGCTATCCGCTGGTTCAACACTGGAGCCTCCGCTCTGTGCTCTATCACGTCAAGCTCAACCAGTGGGTGTTGTCTCAAGGTAAATGACTCTGCATGTATTTGTTGACTGTTTAAAGCATGGTGCTACTATTAATACCGAATGAAAAGTTGCTCCTGACTCCAGAGAGCAAAACAGCGTGATCAGATATTAATTATGTATCAGTTAGTGGGTGATGTGACAGCTGAAGGTCAGCCACTCACCCCACCAGCCCGGAAACTTCAATTTTAATTTTTGATCAGCTATGTGATAAATTAGAAGAATGCCATCTTTTTAACAAATGTGTCCTGTAGTACGTGTGGTCACACCAGACAGGTTTATTCAAATTAATACACACTGTAGAGTTATTTGGTACCATTTGGTAACATTCCTGTTGGCAGGTCACTGGATGCAACACATGTAGGCTCCATCTTTGAGGGCAGGCTAAATCCACCCTACTACACAAGCATTAATGTCCAAATTCCAAACGACCAAACAACATTTCTCCTTATAAACAGATTTTCTTTGACAGTATACTCGATCAACAACATATTCGTCACAAATGTTCTCCAACATTTGGATCTAATCATCATTTTCAGTTTGATATATTTATCATTTTATTTGGGAAAATGTGTAAAGCCTTTTTTTATCATTATTTATTGATTTTTCTAATAAAAAACTCTGACCTAAGCGCTCCTAAACATCTTTCTACAGCATTCAAAGTGGGTGTATAAGCATGTTAATGGCAAATTATATTGCTTACACACTTATTGAAAGTGTCCATTACAGACTATTTATGACGTTGTTTTTCATCTACAGTACTTAAAGAGGACTCTGAAAGGTAACAAATGGCTGTGAGCAAAGCTGTTTTTATTAAGTTAGCTATGAACAAACAAATCAGAGGGAACCAGAATTACAACATGCAATTCTCATGAGTGGCCTCAGCCTGAGGTCTAGCTGGCTATATAATAACTAATTACTTTTAAACATGAAGCAGTATCCAGAGACAGAAAGGAAATGTATCCAGGTAACAGGGAAATAAAACTGTATAAACATGTTTTTATTCCACAAAAGCTGCTCTGAATAGCAAAGGTTTTTAAGATTCTACATAAAGGAGGCTTTTTATGAAACCAAAACCCTGACTCTGAAATGTGGTGCTTGATTCTACCATGAGGTTATCGACTCGTAGGGACAGCAAATGAAAACACACAACAGGTTTTGCCTAAGGGAAGAGGTCCTTTCAACACCTATATCCACTATATGATGGAGGCGAGCCATGGAAGAGTGCAACAGTAATGTCGACAGTAGGAATCAAGTTGTTATTTTCTATATGAAAAAAAAAGTATACATCTTAGTAGATTTATTGTTATTGTCCATCTTGAAACATAGTTCTTACAACTTCTAATAAATCTAATTTAGTTAATTTATTATAGTTTTCTTTATCCCCTTTGTTGTGCTTTCATGGCCACCATTTTCATTTATAAGCAAAAACATATAGGACATGAGTCATCTTGTGAGAAAGGACCCAACATGTCTTCAAAACTGATTTCCAGTTAGTCTTTACACCCTTAATAATGACTTATGTAGCACAAGAAAAAAACAGGTTATTGTATAATGTGAAAACATGGGCCAAAGGGACTTTGTTCTGTTTGGTATCCACTCATATTCACAATAATGTTTATACATTATCTCTGGTGAAGAGGCTCATTGACAGATCTCAGATTAAACCAGACCATTTATATACTGAATTCACCAAAAGTCAATTAAGGAATTAGCTTTCATTCATTTGTAAAACCACGTGACTAAGTCTCAGCTGGTCCCTCAAAGAATAATTAATCTTACAAAACAGGCATGTAAAATGGTCAATTCCAACCTGATGAATTTCAAGCTAGAGGCAGAAAAAATTGATATGTAGTTGGATTACATGATTGGCTGGTTTTGAAACTACAGAGTAAAAGGCCTATGAAACACATTGTTGTAATGGGGATGAGATTGGCTTTGAATTAATATTTCAAACTCACCCAAAAATGATCTTAGAGAAAAAAGAAAAACTCAATTTTAGCTGTTACACAAAAGTGTGCAATGCAAGCTTTTTTCCCCTCTATATTACACTGTAAAATACACACTTTCCCAAAGAGAATTTATGTTAGATTTCAATAGGATTCCACATGCAAAAGCAGTGATGGGTATTGAAAAAGAAATGGGTGGAGAGGTTGATTGATGGGTAGCTAGAACGGAGGTCAGCAAACTGTTCAGGAATAAGCATTTCATCTTATTTCCCCTGTCTTCTTTTCTCTTTTTCTGATTGCACGTCATATATCACAAAGCTCTGCATTCAGAGGAAGACCAAAGCCTCCTGTCAGCGCATGCTTTGGAAACTTCTCAGAGTAAGATAACTGGATAGGTTTTTAGTCAAGCAGTACATGCGCTGAAGGATCCTCTCGCTGCTAGCACATCAAGGATTAAACTTGATATTTTCTGACAGCTTTCTCACCAGAAAGGTATTCAGAGAGGAGAATCTATTTTTTTTCTTTTCACTTTTCTTGTTTTTCATGCGAATTGCAATTTTTCCCGAGTTTATTCTGAGTGTTTGAGTGGGAGATATAGTTTGCATTCGGCCGTTCTTCCTGGTATGAATGCCATTTTATAATTTTTATGCATTATTCAAAAAACCATCCTAAATAGCTTTTCCTGTGATTAGCCACGCTTCCGTAAAGACAGCCATGACACCTCTAATGCATTTCCAGGAGGGCTGTTGTGGGCTGAGAGTGGCAGCCGCGTCTGCTGAGGATCCGCTGTGTACGCTCTCTTCCTTAAGAAGCAACTCAACAGCTTGTGCCTTTTTTACTCCCATTTCCCACTTTAGCTCATCATATTTCAGCAGCCAGTGGAGGGGTGAGGGGTGAGGCAGATTCTTACATCTGATAGCAAAGCCCCATCGCTCACCGTCTCCGTGCGCTCCGTCTCCCACTCCAGCGAACTCCTAATTTAATTTTGTGGAAGTAAGAGCGAGCGAAGCATGAGTGCTGAGATATTAATACTACTTCTCCTGAAAATCATCATGATAAACTGCTGTTGCAGTTTAGCTTTCCAATATTTCCCAAGTGTGAATCCCAGCGAGCATATGGGCATGTTATCGTCTGATGGATGTTTCACATCACGCATAGCTCCGCATGCCCTTTTGTCCTTTCTCTGACCTCCATTTCTACATATAAATAGACCCAATGCACAACACAATAGATCCCTAGTTCTCAGAACACATATCTGTGTATATTTCCAGGTCTCTGTGTTGGATCAGGGATTGACAGAGGGATTTCTGCCCTCTAGTTTAGATTCTTAACCATGCAGGACAGCAGAGGTTATCATTTAAAGACACCAGAGCTTCTTTTATCCAGGAGATGCTCAGGTACAATATAGTTTACTACCACTAGGAGGGAAATACTAGTCAGTCAAGTGTTTAACAAGCTCCATTTAGAAGAAGGAGACACGTAAGTGTGACGGTGTAACCGGTGACTACATTAAGTGGTGACCCTCACCTCAAAGTATCAGTGGACATTTTTAGTTGGAAAACCAGAAGAAACCATGTAGCTAATCCGACCAATGCTGTTATGTTTCATAGTGGAATACGGATCATGCTCAGAAAGAGGAGTCACACACAAGTAATCAGCTCATTCTTATCGTTGGCACGAACAGCCAAGAACAGGAGAAGAGGAAGAAGCTTTCAAGAGTGTTCCCTCATTTATCCCTTTTTAAATTTCCATTGTGCTTCCTGTATGCCGTTTTGTTTCAGTCAGATTCATCATAACAAAACCCCCCAAAAAATGTGTTAATGAAAGGAGGGCGAAGGGTCACCTGTGGGAGCCCAAACCTCTCTTACATAAAACTGACATTACCCCAGTCTGGTATTTATCCCCTCACCCAGCAGGACTCACCGGGACCATCGGTCATGCTGACAACTCACCTTCCACTTACCCCTGATTGTCTTGTAAAAGTTATGGCATTGTAGTTATGCTTTATGTCTGAATAAAGCACTGCGACATTCTGCGTTCAGACGATGTATTTTGTAAGCATATCAGCTGTAGCGTGAGCTGATAACATTATCACACTAACAACCTAATCTGAACAAACAAAAATAAGTCTGGAGAGAAAAAGATTTGTGAGAAAGCATATGAATAACATTCAGAGGAAACAATATTGTTGTGTCTTGGAGAGCCAAAACACAAAAATGATACGACTCTTTCCGGCAATCACGTCATGTATTTGACAGTGTTTTAGCCTTGTTATAGCCAAAGTAGATATGAAAAATTAAAAATCAGACACTAACCATAAAATCTCAGAGGGCCACAGGCCAATTTGTACTGGAAAAGTTGGCTAAGAACAACTTATTTTTATCAAGTAAATAAAGTCCAAAAGCATCAAATGTACAGTATGTCAGTGCGTACAGTCTAGCTAATTCCTAAGGACTCATTCTAACTCAGGTATAACTCAGGTATAACTTAGCTGTTAGACGTCCCAGTTTATTAGACAAAAAATCCCCAGTTTTTTCAATCTAATGTTAAAACTTTATTGAACTTGATTCTCTTTCACAACAATAAAAACTAAAAAATCTTGGAGAAAAAGAAACATAAATATCTACACTTAGTTTCCAATCTCCCAATTTGTGTTTTTGTAATAGAAACAGATTAAATCTTCATCATCATCATCAAAGTCAATCAAACGGTCGTTCAACTCCTCTTATTTTGATCCCTCGTTAGTTTTATACCAAATATATTTGTTCTCAAACACAGCCAAGATAGACAGAGTCCTCCTGAGATACTTCCAAGATCAAGAGGCTTCCAGTGTGATTTTTATTACTTTGTAAATTCCTCCTGTGAGCCAGAGTTTGTTCACATTTCAGAGAGAACTCTGATGATAATCATCTCTCTTTGCTTGAAAGAATCTATGAATAGTAAGCAGCCGGCTCAGATGTCCAATAAGCCGATTTAAGACATTGTTTGTCAAACACCTTGACATCAACTTCTACCACATCCCTGTGATACTGAACACCTCTGTGCAGTTACTGAAGGGAGACAGGCCAGATTCAACCCCAAAAGGCTAAGGAGGCCTTTATGGCAGAATCAATACTCAAGAAAAACTCTTGTTGTACCAAAAATCACCTCCCCAAAATGTCCTCATGCACATGCTTTGTGTCTCAGTTTCCACTTAAACACACAAAGTAAAAACTGACATACTTTACCAGGTAATGACACACTGAAGCTTCACACATGCATCAGAAGGTAACGGTAAAGGTGTGAACAGTCAGTTACAAACTATTGCAAAAGTGCCTGGAGAAGATGGCAGCATTCTTGGATTTTTTGTCTATTTAATTTTATATTTGAGCGGCATGCCTTGACTCTGATATGATAACTCGATAGATTCCGTACGTGAAAGCAAAAGGACAGACATTTCTACCTTATCAGCAACAACCAAACACAAGAACCCTGTAGCTGTAGTTAACTTGCGTATCTAAAATGGTGCCTCTTATCTAAGATGGTGCCTCTTTTCAGCCTTCAGCTCAGCCATCCACTCGCTGGACGGGGCGACGCAGCGCAGCGACTTCGTGTCCATTCTGCGGGAGTTTGGGAACCACTACGTGCAGGAGGCGGTGTACGGCTTCCAGGAGTCCTGCACTATCTGGTACCCCAACAAACAGGTCCAGAGGCAGCTCTGGCTGGAGTACCAGGACATCAGTAAAGGTAGGTTCCATGCATCGCTGATACAGTAAAAACTGATAGCAGTGTTTGGACCATGTGGAATTTCATAGCATCGTCTTGGTTGTTTAATTAGTATGTGCATGTATATTATTAGGATGATAATAATAGCGGCTATTGCATGAGTTCTATGTCCAGCTATTTTCTGCTCTTGACTGAAAATGTCAGCCGGTATTAAAAATGATAGCGAACATTTTAAAATTCAACAGATTTTTTATTTATTTGATGAGCTGTTGGTGAATTGCTCCTAAGTTATGGTTTGTAGACTGTTTCACACCACGGTCTTTCATCGTAAGAATAACTATTTTATTTGTACGTATTATTCTCATATATATGTCAGCCTTTGTCAGCTAATTCTTGAAATCAGAAAACCTGCCAATGCTATCTGCAACATGAAGGAGCTCTAAATTGTTCCATCCCTCAAATGCAAATCAGGCTCCTGACAGCACTCTTTGTAAACATTGAGATGATACTTGTTTAATGACCTGTTTTCAAGTTTCCGGTAGGTATTCGTGTTAGCGTTTGCATTAAATCTAACTCAGCAGTGACAGCTTCATGTTTGATTCCACCAGATCAAACCCTGTCGGCTTGTTTTAGCTGATTGTTGGCATCACTATATACATCCATGTCCCACAAAACACAGAATATAATATAGCAGTGTTTATTGATCAGAGTGTTGTTTTGAAGAAACATCAGCGTCATTCTCTCCGACACAGCCACTAAACTGTGAAGTGCTTGAAGTTTTTCTGCAGTCAGAACTGAAGCGTTAGCTTTTTGATTACCTCAAAGTGCCAGTATATGTCAGCCAGCCATCTATTTCCTTCTTGTGCTTGTTTTTTTTTCATTTTTTTGTATTGATTCACATCAGAGATAAGTAATAGTTTATCTTCCCCGGCCGTTTCACCACAGCTGCTCCAGAATGACCTCTGACGTTTGTCTTGTTTGTCCCGGCAACATTCCTTCATTTCTCTTTCTTCTCCCAAGGACATCCCGGCAGCTTTTTCTTTTATTTTTTTTACTGTTGACTGCAGGCTGCTTCCACTCTTCTAGAGTACAAAAAACATATTTTGCATGAGATGTGCATTACTATTGATTTTGGGGGCCGTTTGAAATAGTCATTTAAAGATGAGTGAGAATTGATGAAAGGTTGCAAAACAATTCAAAACAAACCATAAAATGCTGCTTCCTTCACATTGCAGTTGGTAAACTCTGAAACTTTGACTTTAGGATTTTTTTTAAGATGTAGGCAGTTTTCTTTGGGCTGATGTCAGTGTACCTGCACCCTCCATCGACTTTGCTGTAGACCTTTATTGAACTTTGGTGAACTGCTATGGTAAAGGAAAATGAAAGCATCACTGTTTTATCTTTAAATGATGTAGCATAAAATATATATATAGCTCAGACAACATAACGTTTCTTGAATCCTGTCCATGCTTTAGCAACAATATTTAGTGGTTGAATACAGAACTTGGGTATGGAGCAGTGGAGAATGTCACCAGCACTTTCTGGTTGAATAAAGCTGGTATTCAGAGGCTGTTAGCGTGTGTTAGCCATAGACGGTGATCACTTAATTGCCTTTTGTCCTCATTTGGTAAAGTTTGTCTAAGTGGTACTTAAATCCAGCAGAACATTAATAGTAAGAGTAGAAAGTTAGTCTGGAGCCCTGCAGACGTTCACAGTCAGACATGTGGGTGCAGTAGGAGAATATTTATGTCTCCTAATGTATTTCCTCTATCTGAAGGCCCTGAGGAGTACAGGTATGTTTCCAAGTACTAAATCGGCTAAAACGAGGGCACAAGGACAGGACCTTTTTAAGGTACCACTCTATTGACAAGTCTACAGAACCCCAAAGCTACAATTAGGCACTTTCTGTTCTAAGTGCTGTTTATTACCAAGGATCAAACTCTTACCACATCAATGCTAAACAATGTGACTCATCAGGACACTAAAACTGATTAACCAGTGGTCCGTGAGCTTTAAATATCTTAAATAAAGTTTTACCAGAACTGTTTGTAAAGTAGATTTCCATTTGATCTGAGGAATGTGCATCTTCAAAATGTAGTAGAAACTTTTGCTGTAAACTCAGGTTTCACCTTTTTCCCAGAATCTTTATCTTCCTTTAATCTCTGCTTCATGTGCGTAAATGATTGATCTAATGAGCACACTTTTTAAATAACCACACTCATAACATCATTATTATTCAACTATAATTGTATTATTTCCTTTTGTCTGCTTTTTCAGCCCACAAATTGAAACCACAGTAAAACATTTGATTCAGTCAATATGGGACTGAGAATCAGATTATTTTTTTTTTACTTTGAAAATCAATTTTAAACGTTTCTTCTTCTTTATTTTCTCCCTGTCAAAATGGAGCACAGAAATAACGATGGGCTGTGAAGATCTAAAGCGATTCAATTGAAGTGGGTAACTGTTTCAGCTTGGCTCGGGACCATCAATTTTTAGTAAAAGAAATTGATTCCATTGGCAAAAACCTGAAATCAGAGTCATCTTTCTTAATCTCTTCCTGGGTTCTTGGAAACATCCTGCCCTTTTGCAGGGAGTAATGAGCTCACAGGAGAGTTTGATGATCCATGTCCTCACCCTTTGCTTGACTGCAGCTTTCTTCCATATTCACAGAGAAGCCAGGCTGATCAGCCTCTGCTTCTCAGCTCATTGGGATACGTACAGTTGTGTTTAGACTGAGCCACGTCTGCATCAAATATTTGTGTGGAACAAGAAATAAAAAAAGAACATTTTTTTTCTTTAATTTTTTTTCTTCAGATATCCTTGTATTGAACCAGGAAAGGAAGCAGTTTTTCCGTTGAATGTGACTGAGTAGCTGTGTGCTCCTCATCCTCACTGTAGACGTTTTATAGATGGGGAAATTTAATGTATCCCGGATTATCAAATGTCTCTTTGAAACTTCCATAGAAGTCTAAAAAAATAAGCACAATTGAACAAAATGGTAATCAAAAATTCACCCTGGCAGAGATGTTTTGAAAATTAACATTAAATTGAAGTAAATTAAAAATCATGTTCCCCAAAAAAGGGTCATTTTGTAGTGATTGCACAGCAGAACTTAGTTGCCTAAACAATTTCCTGGTTCATCAGTATCAGCATAGTTAACTAAAGACTAACATCAGTTGTTTCCTAATGACCCAGGACCCTGACAACCTCTCCTAAAATCTATATGTAGCCACAGTTTTCTCCCGTTGCTCCATCCGTCATGTTTGTGGAGACACCGCCATAGCTCATTAACCGTGGTCAGCGTGTGTGTCGCCGTGTGCTGCTCATGATACCTTGTCTGTGTGATTAATTGCTCTTTCTTCTCTGCTCTAGTTTTTGATGTGAGCTTCCTAACGTCAGACACATGACCTCAATTACCAGACAAGAGATCAGACACCAGTGGCATGAAAGCAGCTGCTGCTGCGGTGGTGGTCATGTTGCCACCATTTGTTCCATCAGGAAAAACGCTTTTGATTTGAAAGCTTTTTCAGCTCAAAGTAGCTTCTGTAAGGAAGTTCACTTAATGGAACTTTCATGGATCATTCTCAATTGGTTAAAGTGGCACATCCTTACACTAATTCTTCTTATGGAAATTCAACTCAGTCTGATTATCAGTGACAGTACAAACTTCTTTGTGGGTGTCTTTTTATTTTTATTTTTTAAAGAGCTGCTGTTTTGATAAACAGGAACTATCACCTGTTTTTTTTATAGTGACTGCCGTTAATCTTCTATTCTGAACAGGCTTTTGATTATTTAAGGGCTTATGCATGCCACTATTTACTGTGACAAGCTTAACATGCAAATGTCCCTTTATTATATACAGAAAACAAAGTCACAGTAAAGTCCTTCCTCCTACTTTGGTCCACAGAAAGGGGACCAAAATAAACCAAAAAAATATCTTAAACCTCCTGGAATTTATATGTTTATTTATCTTCAAAACGAGTCAAAAAGAACTGGAAATATTCTTGAAATAATTGTCACACACAGGGGAGTTAAGTAAATTGTTTGTCTATGGCAAGCTGTTGATGGTAGGAGCTAAAAGGTGATCAGCTAAACATAAGCAGATGGGAAATTATGTTGAAGAAAATCCTAACGAATGTATATTAAATTAATGACGATGAGCATCACATGTTAGACACAAACCTACCATGTAGCTGGCAAAGAAAATGAACAAAAACAACTTATTGAAAATAAAAAATAAAGCCAAAATCTGATCAAATTTACTGTGGCACCTTTAAAGGAATTATCATGATGCTTTTTTCTGTTTTAAATATTAAAACATATTTCCTATAACAAATTAGCATTTCAGCAACTTATTTAAGTTCTGAATTTAGAGTTGTGGATACATGTTTTAAAAAACCTATAAAAATGTTCCTCTAAATGATGAAAAAATAAAGAATGTTAGATCTGTTCACAGATTCAATTCTGTGTTTAATAAAAAGTTATATATTTTTTAATTATGCACAGAGGTAGTTTTAAAGTTCCAGATAAAACAACAAATACATGGATGAAAATATATTTAGAAAAAAGCCATAAAAGAAATATATACAAATAGTATTTGTCAAATCCTCCTTTATGCAAATGAAATGTAGCTCGATTTAAATGTGTTAAATGTGTCGTAATTAACAAATTCTTTTGAGATGCACCTGTAAATTGATTCTGCATTAAGTCTGGCACCGCAGCTGTAAATCCACGGATCTGAATGCACTTAGCCTTATTTAATCTGGCCCAACTCTCATTTACTGAGTGACCTCTCACAGAAAACATGGAGAGGCAAAGTTAGCATGAAAACAGCTTCGGGATAATTAGTTTGGTTGGACTTCTGTCTGAACTTACAAGCATTAATTAAAAATCAAATAGTCCCCAAAAGCTGAAGGTGACATAGTAGAGCTTTGCTTATTTGTCAAATGTCAGATTAAATTTGAATAATGAATGATGTAATACATTACTTTTTTTTTTTACAGTCAACAGAATGTCAGCACTGTCACTTAGAATTAAAAGGCTTTTTTTCCCCGTCTCCTTCCCCTTCCTCAATTAAATTACAACAACCTCCCTGCTCAGCCTGGGCTTTCTTCCCCATCGAGTCGAGTCACCGCTCCTACGCAGCCTGCAGGAGCTGGCCCGGGCTGTTATGTATTGTAGGTGTGATCACTCTGCCTGAAGCCAAGTAAAAATAGGTGCCTTATTTATTCTATTTGGCCCTTCCATTTTAATATGGAGGCTTCTGACAAAGGCTGGCTTCAGGGAAAGAGCACGGAGCACAGGTGCAGGGGGGGGGGAAGTGGTGAGGAATGGTGGACCAGACAAGGGAGAAGTTGTTCACCACCGGCTCTGACCTGTGTGGCTTCTGCACGCCCACACGTGCACGACGTGCACGCCGTGCACGCTGGGAATTCCACAGCACTTCCTGTCAATTTCTGCCAGTTTACCTCTCTATGTATACTTAATTCTGCCTTTCAGGTCACGCATATGCGCATGACTTTTAAACATTTTAACTCAATGAGATGTGTCAGAACGTGAATGGACTTGTCATCAAATGTAGTATTTAACAGTCTGAGCAGGTAGAGCTGTAACAGATCAGTGACTCATTTAACTTAGTCTTTTTTTCATTGAGCTGCCACAGGAGTATTTGCCAGAAGTAATAAACCTAAGGTTTGTCATATTGATTGAGTAGGGTGATTGAAAATTTCAGTTTTTCTGGTATTGGCACAGGGAACTGACATCCCCATATGTTATCACACCTACACTCTGGTGAGGTGGAAACAGCTCTCAGCAACTTTGATTTAGGCTTTGGGCAGCAATTCTCTGAGCTGATTTTCAACTTTCTGAAGTTTTGCTAAAAGATATCCAGACTTTTCCTGATACACACTGGTACCATGAACAACCCACTGTTGGCATAAGCTTGAAATAACGGATATTTGGTTAATCTGGAGAATTTGAGTCTCCGGCTGGTGATAGCTACTAACCCTGCCTGATGATCTATTAAAACCATTACAACTACTGAACTGCAATGCTAACAGGCCCAAATGTACAGAAACATGATGGAGCCAGTCCTCTGATGATTGGCATGATGTTTGACTAGCTTTATTGTGCTTTGTCTGGAAACCAGTCAGAAAATGTGAAATATCTTCTAAGTGAAATTATTTCCAGTGTGCCAATCCAGTCAAGGCTCTCAGGACATTAGCATTTAAGATTGGTTTATTTTAACAAAGAGATATAACATGAAACATTTTTATTTG
Organism: Menidia menidia; assembly: GCA_907169785.1. Lineage (NCBI taxonomy): Eukaryota > Metazoa > Chordata > Actinopteri > Atheriniformes > Atherinopsidae > Menidia > Menidia menidia. The sequence continues at coordinate 17,206,629 of CAJRST010007779.1, read as the reverse complement.
AATACTCGGCGGATGCTAAATAAAAAGGACCATGCAAGTCTTATTTTGACTCCGTCCTTAACCTGCATTTTAAATTCCTCTACGGTTGTTCATTGAAGTGCAAGGTGAGTTTCCAGATGTGTGACAAGCATCAGATCTCTTTAAAAGTGCTGTTACCACTATACATTTAAACACTGATAGTTCAAGTAAACGAGTTCTTTGGTAAGGTTAACACATAGTAACTCTAAAACTGTAGGGAATATTGGGTTATTACAGCAATAATCTCTGGGCAGACTAAACATAGAAAGGATGAATAAAACATGAACAATTCTAATTTTGGATGACTTGTTGGATTTAAAAAAGGAGAGCCGATTGGAAGGCGTAATGGCACATAGGAAAGTTAGGTGAATGTTTGAGTTTGAAAAAGAATGGATGGATGGGCCAGAAGAAGGTTTCCAAAAAGGGAAGAATAGAGAGTGGTGAGACCTGCTGGAGGAGGTGAGAGGAATAGATTATAAATAGCAAAGAAAGGGATGACAAGGAGGAGGACAAACAGCGAAGGTGCTTCAGAGAAGAGGTGAGCGCTGGAGAAGCTGTGATACAAAAGCATCACAGGAGATCCGAGGAGGTGTGGGTGGAGGTGTTGGAGGATATGTCATCTCCTCTGCAGAGGAGGCAGGGTGATAAATGTTCTCGGCCTGCTCAGTCACCAGACAATTACAGATAGATGTGGAGCAGATGTCTCCTATCTCAGAAACGTCTTCTCTGCAGGTGCTTGTTTGCGTGCGCGCTGAAATCTCTTTTTCTCCCACAACATAAGAATCTTTCCCCGTACAGCTCCTCATGCGTGCATCCATTTCCTCGTGTGCATTCGTCTCCATGTGTTTGTACGGGAGACTGTGTTTCTGCAGCAAAGCGATGGAAAAAGAGTTTCATCCAACTTGTCAGGTCTAACGAAGGGGAACGGCTCCAGCAGCTTAAGTTGAAGTGGAAGATGAGAAACAGATTGTCCGGTCGCTCTGCCACAAAAGTGGTTGATATGGAGCTTTGTCAGCACAATCAGAGACATTCTGCCGCATCAGAAAAGACAAAGCAGCACACAGTATTGGTTTCCAGGCCGCAGGATTACATGCATCAGATTAGACATTATTAAGAGAAAACAAAGGCAAAGATGCTCTTCTGGTGAGAAGAGGTGATGAATCACAGATGACATGAAACAGGCAGCCATGAACATTTAAAAAAGGCAATTAGTAAAAGAAAGTTTCACTCTTCTTTCGCTCTTTTTGGTGAGGCCCACCCAATTTGTACTCTATTCCTTGTGATAGCATAACAACATCCTCCTGACAAGTGAAGTCCTATCACCCACAGATTTGGTAACAGTAACTGTTTTGTTCTCACACACAGCAAAGACACTGGCAAACCGGGCTGGATGGATCCTCATGGGAACAAGTCCTTTGTATGTGTACTAACTACCCAAACAAGATATGCCTATATTAAACAATCCAAATACAGCCATGGGTAATTAGCTCTGGTCAGAAGGGCAGTGGACCTGAACCAGCTCTTTACAGAGCTCAAGCACCTGCATCAACAGGAAACACCATCACTTCATTACCAGCTGTGTAGATACCACAAATACTGTAATGCAAACGTGAGAATCTGCAATCCTTTCTGTACTTTCTTCAAATACAAGCTTCTCCTGCACCAACAGTCAGTGCTGCCAAAGACTGGATAGGGATTTTTTATTTTTGACTCAAGGCAGGTTCCTGAGAGCAGGAAGTTAGGGTTAAAGTGTGATTTGTAAACAGCACCGACCAATAACTTAGTTATATTCTCAGTTATTTTTGTACCTGATCATATACACAAAATCCACAAGTTACACGTTTGGTGGCAGAAACTGAGACTTAGCTCTTGTGTTTAGCCATAGAATTGTTGAATAAAGGAGGGAAGTTTCCTTTTCTTTTGATATCAAGTGTCTTTAACAAGTTGCAAATTCTCAAATGAGATTAATCTACCATTGAGAGAATCTCCAAAGCGTTCATTTGTTTCCTCTTTATGTTAATTCAGATAAAAAGCATCCACTTTTTCCATAAATGATTTACCCTTGCTTAGAGGGAGATTGTGTCATTTGCTGATAACTCGGAGCCCGTCGAATGAATGCTTAGTCACACACGTAACCAAATTTCTGTCCGATCGTGCAATTAGCATAATTCCGATAAGATGCTGAAGGAGGGGGAGACATGCTCAAGTGCTAACGCTCAGACTTTGATACGTTGATTCAAAACCTAGCGGGCCAACGTGGCCCTACAGATGTGAGGAACACCTCTCCCTCAGCTCACCGCTGGGGAGGGGCTTTTTACTCACAAAGAGACAGCTTGTAAGATTCTCATTTGCAAATCAACAAAATAAACAACGTATGCGAAGGTGCTGGATCTGGCTGAGGCTTTGCGTCCTTCTTTATGTCTGAAGGGAGTTTAGACGTAAATCAAATTTGTGAAAGGGAGGCAGTTTAAGAAAAAGCCGTCTATTTTTTATCCCTGATGAGCAGACCTCACAGCACCAGCGATCCCTGCTGTCAGTGTGATTTAAACATGTTTAAGAGACGTTCTTCACCGTGTTATTTGACTTAAATTCCGTTTCCCCACAGAGGAGCAGGCCAGGTGCAAACACCTGTCCAGCCCTAACCACATTTATTAAAAACAGCTTATGCTTGAAGATGCATAAGGACGTTATATTCAAATTGACTTCCAGTAAATGCTGACACGATAAACCGAGCCTTCAGAGCCCAGCAGGGCTTTTATTTGATTTGGGTTTATCCTTTTTTATTGTTTTATATGCATTTAGAGCTTCCCATTGAAATGTCCACCAGGACAAAGACTGACATCCCCTGAAGTAAGCCAGTTGTAATCCATTATGTAATGTAGACCTCCCTGTGCTGCTCTGTATTTTCTCATCATGTTCTACATGATCTCATTCAGTGTCAGCACTCGGATACCCGCCCTTCTCCCCAGAAATTTAATTCCGCTCTCAGATAGTCAAGGTCATCCTGCTGATGAAATTTAAACATTTGATTCTCCTTGGTTGGACCACATGGCAGAGGAGATGGAGGAGCAGAGGGTTAATCAGCCTGGCATCTTCATCGCTCTTCCTTCCTTTCATCACCTCCCCCCCCCCCCCCCCCTCTCTCTTCTCCTCCTGGTACGGCTCATGCCAGGAAAAGTGCAGCCTGACCTGCTTGTGCTGTTTTCTTTTCCAAGGAGGGATCCTTTTCTTTTTTGTATTTCCGTCCTTTTGTTAACTTTCTTTATTGATTTCCAAGGGGAAACATGAAAGCTGCTAGGGATGTTATTCTTTGCTAGTGACTAATTGTATCCCAAATATGTATTTAAGTCTAGATATATTATGATATATATATATATGAATTTTGCTAACATTTCCATGATCCAGTGTGTGTTTGTCTTAAGTGTTGCTGCATAGTATGTATCAATCCTGTTTAGACATAGCCAGTTATTTACCATACTCCCCCATTTTATGTCTTTGGTCTACATAGCTTCCTATTGATATTTTCACAATATTACATCAACTAGGTAAATGTGTGTTTGGGTGCTTTTGATAGTTGTGCTCTTGGCAATCTCATAAATAATTTATGGAGACCCCCCGTCCTTTTCACCCATGGGTTGACCTCCACCAATCTGGATGTTTAACCGGGGCCAGCAGCTATTGCTTTGCTGTTTTCTGGGTTGCACATCCATTCATCCATTATCTATACCGCCTATTCCTAGTGGCGTCAGGTGGGGGATCACTATGTATGGAATTGTATTTTGTGGTGTACATGTCAGATATCTTTATGGCTAAAAATGAGACTTTTAAGAAGAATTCACCAGAATTAAACAGAAGTTGTGCCGTGAAAAAGCAGAAAAGGTTCTCAAATGAGAATATCAACAACTATCATCGTTTTACACAGTGCTGTTTGTTGAATTTTAGAAGCAAATTGGCCATTTGTCTCGACAACATGGCCAGATTTCTCTAATCTATGATCTCCCTCTCGGTTCCTCCTTCTGTCTTACATTTCTTAATTGTGTGTATTCAGAGTTTACCATTTGAACTCATCCCAACATACAGAGGAGGATAAATCTGTGTTGTTTTTGTTTTGTTAGCTCTATGACAACTGGAAAGAGATTATTCCGACTTCAAACCCAGTTCACAGAGTTTACCTTTCTAATTCATGAAAATCCTTCATCACTATAATTGTGGTTTTTATTGGATATTTACAAGGAAGAAATGCCATTTTCTTACAAGTAGCTTTAATTTCTCAGGGGATTTGTTCCAACTGGCAATCTGTAAGAGTTTGCTGGACCCAGCCATCTTCCTTTCATTAACTAGGGATTAAGCAAGCCCTGTGTTTGCGTGAGTGTGTGTGTGTGTGTGTTTGTGTGTGTGTGTGTGTGTGTGTGTGTGTGTGTGAGTATGTGTGAGTGTGTGTGAGTGTGCTGTGCTTGTTCATTTACAACAATGTGCATGGGTGTTCTTAACAGGCCTTTTCTCAACTTACAGAGTTTTGCTGTTCTATGATTTAATGAGGACATGTGACAAAAATATCCTTTCTACAGAGAGACAGGAAGCCAGCAGCAGAATGTCAGAGAAAAGGAGAAAGATATCAAGGACATTTGGAGAGATATCTGTAAAGTCAGCTGGGACGTCTTAGTGGTAAATCCACGACCATCCCCTTGTGTCTTCACAAATGTCTAAAAGCAGAAGCCCTGCCAGCTTTGTAATCTGCTGTCTGCATGAGACCATTTTCTTCTTCTAATCAAGGCCCTTCTCAGAGATGTGTGTGTCTGTGGGAGCCTCAGTTGTGTATCTGTCTCCTCTACTTTTTAACTCATTGTAATCCCACAGTCATCTCCCATCACAAGTACACAACAGCAGACCAGTCTTTAAAAAAGAGCAGTGAAACACACATGTTGTTGAAATTATCCATAAGTAATATCATATCAAGATCTAAGTAAGATATAGTTTGATCATAGTTTGTTGAAGGGCCACATAAAGACGTCACACTAAACAAATCTTTCAATATCCTTTTGAATGAGGCTTTAAAGGATTTACAGTAAGTGTCAGAGTCTAAAATTTCAGGACAAACTATAGTAGTCAAACAGGAAGTGCAACATGCAACAACACAGTGTGGTTGATCTGTACCTTCCAGAGTTTTAGTGGATCAAAGAGATACTTTTAGACAGGTCTGTTTGTCTGAATGCCACTTTGCAAAAATCAAGAGAAAAACTGAAATAACACCAAAGCCACCAAAGTAACAGCTTTTGTGACCACTTTGGAGAAGAACGATAAGCACAAGGCAAACATGGGATTGCTTCAAATACAAGTCCTCATTTATATTTTAGTTGTTGTGATGCTGACATGTAGCCACTGCTCAGCACAGCCTGGTAAAAACAGTCAGAAAAACCTGTAAAAGAATCATAATCACTGTTTTAGTCCTGATGGGTCATTTCATTTGTTGATTGAGAAAATTAAACTTAGAATATAAAAGAAAGTAGTATAAAAAGAAAGGAAACCGATGTTGGGTGGACATCATCCTCTCCTCCAGTGTGATTTGAAATCAACTCCTGGCTTTAGTCAATAACTCTGCTGTGACAGATAAACAGTACGAGTAGATGTGAAGGGCCTGGCAGAATTAATCCCACAAATTGTATACCTAGACTCAAATAAGAGGGGGACAGTTGGATTTCCCAAAGCAAATACACAGCCTCTGTGACTCCACATAAGTCAAACAAAAGATAATGTGAACTGTATTCTATGCAAAGACAAGCAGAGCAGATATCCGTGGACAGGGATGTTGACTTGTAGAACGCATTTTCAAAAATTCACAACACTGGGTTTTTTCCCACACGTCAGAGGTGTGATAAAGACGCCACAAATTCAATTCAAACAAACACGAGGAGAGATGATTCCAAAAGCAAAGCGTCCTGGCTGTGTGGGGGAGGCTGACACTTTGTCCAGGAGACAGAAAAAGCTTAACTAGTAAGCCACTGCTACAAATGTAAATGCATCTGACAGAGTCTCTGAAATCGCGTTACATATGATACCTATAAACATCAAAGCATGGGGCCGAAAAAAAGAGTTAGCCTTACTTGCATGTGAGTCTTAGTCAGTGTTCAGACCGTAGAGACTGAAACGTCTCCACAACATTTGATTTATTTATTACAAGCTGCCATATAACAGCAACAAAAACAAACAAAACAAAACAACATTTCTGCACATTGTTAACAGCTGCTGGCGGGCAACCAGCCGGAGAACTCGGCGTTTTCCGCTGAAATCGAAAGCATTTGGCGGCTGGTATTAATTACTCTGCTCCATGTCCTGCATGCTGATTGGAAGCCGTGCCAGTAGAGGCTCTCTTCCATCTGGTTTGAAAGCTGGGGACTGAGTTGTGTAAACATAACCGTCTCAAGGTTTTTCTGAACAAAGTCCTGAACAAATGAAGTTGGACGAAGAACTAGTAGCTTGTAGAGAACACTGCATGAGCTCAGAAACAGGAACATTTGCGTTAATGCTTTTTTAGGCTAATTCATCAACTGTCTTCCTTCTAATAAATTACACATTTTCAGTCTAATTTGCATACTATAATTATTTTTGTTTAATTTTTTATTTATTTTGTCCACAATCAGCATACTCTGTATGTTTCATAAGAGAATAGATTGCCAAGTCAGGACTCCGTGCACACAGCCTGCCACCATGCACATCCGGGCTGGCGCCGCGCTTCAAATCCAATCTGTCAACTTCCTTCATCACCTTAAAAAAAGGCAGTTATTGGCACCCTTCAAGGTTCAGTATTGCACTCTGCAGTTGGTAATTTCCTTTGCTTTTATAAGTGAGGTTATGAAATAGTGGCATTAGGAGACTGTGGCACTGTGTCGGCTTTGTTTGGCCAGTTAAAGTTAAAGCCAGTTAAAGTCTGTAGCCATGGACAAAGATTGTTTTAAAGGACAAGCAGAAATGAAGAAATTGGTCTGCCTGAATGAACGGACTATTGTCAGTTATTTGTTTTGCTTATTCGACAAGTTAGAAACACATTATACTGTATGTTGGTATGCTATTTGTATTTGGTAAGCAAAATAAATATGATTAGTTTGTTTCCATATGAAACAGAATCATTGCAACATATGTGTTCAAAGCAAAATGGACTTCTTTCTCTTAGGAAAATAAATATAAATTGGCTTCCAATTACTGAGTATTATTGTAAACATTTTCCTTTATTCTTTTTACTCATCGCTTCCACAAACAGGATGAAGAAAGAAAAAATTTCAGGCAAAGTGTCCATAATTAATGGCTGACATTAAAAGAATTAATGGAAGCCAGAACAAAGGAGTTGCCTCAGTGCAGCCCATTAATTGCTGATCATGGGCATCTCAGATGACATTATCCCACAAGACCAGAAGTAGATTAGAGAAAGCCATACTTCATACAAGAAATAATCATTATTCAATACAGCCCAGATATAATGGGAAAAGTTCTACAGAAAATAGTAGTGTTCTGGGTTCAGTCAACACAGTTTTAAAACTGTAAACAGATGCATGGTGTCAGTGAGCAGCCAACTGGAATGAATCACTCCGTCTAAATTACATCAACATATGTGATGTTATTGGTCCCAGACTCTTGGATACACTAGTACGAGATCTTGTTCAGCTATGATAAAGTGGTTTACCACAACTTGTGATAAGTTAATTCTCAGGATTTTCACAATAAGAGCTGTCACCATCAAAATCAGTTTCCCCACTTCAAAAGTGCATGATAGAAATATGAAATACCTCTCAAATGTAGATGAAAAGCTGAGGAATAGCTTTCAATTAGGCAAATACGAGAAGTTCACAGCTCCTAGGGATTAGGGAATTTGTAGGGATTTGAATGGCTGTTTGAAAAGTCGCTCTGTGGGCGAGTGCATCAAGTATCTGTCTGTCAAAGTCAGCTGTGTTTTGATACATTGTAAATGTAGCCATTGTGCTTCATGATGAGTGAAGTTTTTATTGTTTTTTACATGATTGTTATAAAATGGCATTTTCCCGTAATGCAGCGGATGGTAATTTACACCAATTAGTCAATAGGTTTGCTTTTTCACACACTGTGAAGCTGAGTCAAAGGTGCTGCTGAGCACATGTAAAAGTAAAGGGATTTATCTTTCTTTTTTTATCTTATGAGTAAGCTCTCCAACATAAAGATATTGCTGAAGATGAAGATTTCTCATATTTATCTGGCCGGGTCCTGGTTTTGTTCAATAACAACTCATCAACCCCTTAAGCTTGATTTTTCGATCCAGACACAGCAGAAAAAATGCATCTTCTCAAGACAGTGTTTATTTGCTCAACTGCCCGAATGATTTTTTAGTCTGAAATTTTGCAACTCATTACTGTCTCTTTTCTTCTTGTTGATGCCTTTGGTCTTTAAATTCTAACTTTAACACGCAGCCGATTAGATTTAGAACTTATCCAACTGTCAGAAATTAAACCCGGTTCCAGGAGACCTGCCTAATTAAATTCATCGTAAAACCTTTCTGCCCACTTTTTGAGTAAGTGTGGGCTTTCAGACCGGCTCTTTAAGTATTTTAATTACCACTCATATGGTGCAGCTTCACGCTCCAGCAGCCGTTTTGTTGTTGGAGATGGAGATGGTCATGGATGAGAAATTGCTGAAGATATAGAGCAGAGTATAATGGATGAGTCACATGGAAATAGGTTGAGACAGTAGATTATGATGATGTGTGCTTGCAGCTTTGTGTGTGTGTGTGTGTGTGTGTGTTTGTGTGTGTTAGTGGCTGGTTCTGGTGGCTCTCGTGGTAAATGAAGAGCGATGACAACGATGCTCAGGAGGATCATCTGGAGGATCACCCTGAGTGTGGCAGGCTGCTGGTTGCTCCTCTCTTAAAGATCTTTCTCCTTGATTTGCAAAAACTTCAGCAGAGAAAATGTTGCCGTGGATAAAACCTCAACTTTATTTGAAATTGCCTTGAGGCTGATTGTGTTTTTCTCCTTTTGCTCCGGCTGCTAGTTGATAGTTTCCTGTTTCCATAAAACAAGGAACAAAATCTGTCTCCTCCTTCTGCATTATTAAATAAAGTGGGGGAATTAGCTTTCAGCCCTGGGGACTGGCTGATTGAGTTTGTGTATGTGTGTTACAGGAAGATAATCCCAGCTCCTCACACTCGCCATAGCTGGCGTAGCCCACATTTATTCCTGACTGCATCTGTGTCTGCATGACTGTGACCGTGGGCTGCTTTTATACGTTCCGCAGCATGCACAGCGCTACCCTCACACTCACCTGGTTTCATCCCGTTCAGAGCGGAGCTCTGAGCAGAGCACGGAGGTGTCAGGTGTGTGCTGATACCCCAGATGGAATCAAAGCAGGAGCCCTTCACATGCAACACACACACACTCAGTAAATGTATTCAAATATATTCATGTTTTTCCACTGTTGTGTGTGTGTGGGTGCAACATCACTCCAAGAATAATGCGGAACATGGGCCTGCTTTGATTAATCCTTTTTTAACCCGCCTTGGCATTTTCCCCGTCATACCTGTGGTAGATGGAGGGAAAAAAAACAGAGACGGGGAATTTGTAGTCGCGCATCAAAAGCAATGGATCAGACACTTTGGCATTTCAGTGGGACTCTTGTTGAATTAGCATATTTTAACATCACTTTGTCTGAGCATTAGACTACTAACTGTAATGATGTTATGAGGAAAACAAGGCACGGGTCAAATCTGATGACCTGTTTCTTTTTGGGAACATTTAAACGCACCATGTAAGTAGACTTTATTAGAAAATTCTGGTTTGCACTATTGCTTCAATCAGCTATTTTCTGGGACTAAAAAACATCCTCAGAGCCAAAGAGGTGAGGACAGCACGGGGTACAGAATGTTTGAAAAGAAATGCGAGGCTGGCTGGATATAAAGTAACTTCAGCAAACAGTAAGCAGATATTCAAACTAAAAGCAGTATTTTTACTTGTTTGTCTAATCAAATTAAACAACCCAATTATTCCTTTTCAAAAAATCCTGAAATATTAATAACTGCTTGACCACCTTGATAACAGCTTCCATTCTTACTGTGACCGATTTAACAGTTTTTTGACAGTCTCTCTTGTTATTAACTTCCAGATAGTTTCCAGTTTTTCCTGCAGACTTGCTTTGGATTAAACTTTTGTGTGATCAATCTTTAAATCTACTAAATCCCACACAGACTTTGACTCGGCTCCTCCATCAGTTTCAGTACTCCTGGTGTTTGTGGATGTTTGTTTCTTAGCAGCTCTTCTTCCCTTTAAGCCTTCTTCCATCCGTCATCTGCTTATGCTCATTCTTTAGACTTTCTCTAACTCTTATCTGGAGGCAGGAGATCAGCAGGGGTCTTCCTTCTGTCTGCTGCTGAAATTCCTGAGGTGTCTAGACTCTGCTTTAGTTAACTTTTCTTTCCAGACTTTTTCCTGGATGTTTCCCTTTGTCTCAGAGACCCTCCAGCATCATAATTTGGACTCTTTAATTTACATGGAGCTCAATGTTTTAATGTTTTGAATAGTAATTAGTATGTAAAACCGAAATTCCAAGTTTTATACCCTTCAGAAGCGCATCGAGCATAATGTCCAACCATGAAATCTGTTTTGTGTTCAAAGATGCAAATGTATATATGAAAATGAAAAAATAATTTTACACTTATTAAACAATAGTGATATATTCGCATATGTGTATATTTGCACATGCATTGTGAACAATAATAATTGTAGTTTACCTTTGAAAGTATAATTTCAGCTAAACGGCTTCTACACACTGGTTTAATAACCATTACAGACACTAAATAATCCTCACGGTCACTACCAATGCCGGCAGCTATGGCATAAGCCTCACATTGTGTGGTGGTCTAATAACTTTGTATAGCACTGTAAATAAACAGATGATAATCACACCCTCTCATTTATCCGGTACTGTTATCTGTCTTCCTCCATTAATCTTTCTCTTGATCACTCCCTGCTCTCCCTGGCCTTTCTTTTTTATTTCTCTCCATTTGTTCTACATCATCTCCTCCTCCTTCCGCCTTTGAGTTAGACAGCCCTGACAGAGAGGTGAAGACGTGAGAGTACGAGGTGATCGTTTAGATTTATTTCCATCAACGCTAATAAATGTATCTCATTCTTATCTAAGATAAGAAAAGAAGCCTGGTTTTGCACAGACTGTGCCATACCATGTTACATTAAGTTTGAAATTAATTTATATGCTAATCCAACAATCCTCCAAGCTTCTGACAGCCTTTCTGCTCAGTTTTAAAGGTGTAACAGCTCCGCTCCAGCTCAAATCTCAGCCGCGTAAGTCACAACATGCTCACTATGGCCTCGCTGAAGAATTGAGTTAGTTTAAGGTAAATTTATTCCAAATTGTATTTAAACAGTTTGCTTGGATGTGATCTGACACATAACCATAACAGCCCAGCAGCTCTTTCATAAGCAATTGGGGAACCGTGTTGCCTCCTCTTTTCACCTTCTGATCCCCTGAATGTAACAAAAGGCCCCCGGAGGACCGGAGAACCAGCACAACAACACAGAACCTGTGTTTGGGAGCGTTGTGTGTTTTACACTGTAAAGCCCATTTTTCTTCTGTATCTTAAACAATGCACCTGCTTTGCTGTAACGCCGCAAATCTGCACATTTGTCTGCTGGCTCCTCCCCCTGGGAGGCGGTGCAGGGCAGGTGCAGCATTCATAAGCTGCTGTTTGCCACATTCAGCTCTACCAGCACCATGTCAGAGGTCCATTAAGACGTTCAGATCGTTAATTTAAGACATTTCAAGAAGGTGTAATTGTGGTTTCTTCTAGTGCTTTTTCAGAAGAACGCAGTGTTCCACAGAGTCCAGTAAACAGATGGTAAAAATCCTCTTTGCTTCTCAGTCTATTAACAGTAAAATCTCTAAACTCTCATTTCTATTGACCTCCGTCAACTTGTTTTTTGTGGCATTGAATGTTTGCCCCGAAAGGTAATGGATTCCTCATTATAAGCTCACAAAGCAAATGTAAACTGTGGCAATTCTTTATCGGTTTGAACCGAGGAACCAATGTGAAACCAATTCCCTTTTTACGGCCGCGTGCATTAAAGCTGCTAAGCATGTGGCGGCGTGACTGCGTTGGCAGCTGATTGCTTAGATGAGTTACAGTTCCACTTTCATCTGCTGATGATAAGTTGTGACAGATCCTTCATCACCGCATGAATAGCGCCGCTCGCGGCTCCTCATATCTCGACAAACTGAGGTTTGTGAGCTCAAGTGGAGATCAGGTAAGTGTTTTGCATGACCCTCAGGTAAAAACTGATGCAAGCAGAAGATTATGGTAAGGAGGCAACTTTGCTCCAACCAGCACAAAATCATGTCTCTCCACTTTTTGCTTATCAGCACTCAGTGGTGGGAGAGGCTAATTCAGCCCGCATGTGGGAGCAAAACATGTTGATTAACATATTTTAGAACACTCAAGGTCCTGCGCTGAGGGTTTATTTTCTAGGTAAAGTGCATACATAATTCTGTTAGTTCATCGTTGCCACACATACGCGTGCAAGAAAAAATCCCAGAGCCTTCTATCGGGAGACATTCAAGCACGATGGTAGAATCTCTTTGACTGGCTACATTTCGTCATCACGTCTTTGTTCCCGCAGCTGCACCAGCACTGCCTTACTGTAACTCCCACCCAGATTTCTATTCCATCAAAGCAAGCACATCCCCAACTGAGCCCTGACTTTCATTCTATGAGGTTAAATATGTGTGATTAGGATATAGAGCACTTAGGTTTTTCACAGAACTTTCATTTAGAATACTAAATAAAAGCAGGGCCATTAATCCTAACCTCATAGAGGCACCGGAGAGAGGAAGAAAAGACTCGTGCTTACACACACGCACACACACTCGCTGGTAAATTAGCCGGCGCTTCCAAATGTAAATTGCGGCAGCCGTTAATTTGTTGATGAAAAAGCATTCATCTTTAATTATTTCTTGTTTGGCTGAGTGTCGTGCCAAATGTTGTTCGGCATCTGCATTTTCTGCAAAAAGTCAACTTGAACAAAACTGAATTCTGAGTTCACGACAGGAGCTCCCGAAACCCCCCCCACACCTATGTGGCCGTGCACAGCACACATCCGTGCACACGCAGCCCAGGATGCCGGCGGAGCCCCAACGCTGTGGTGCAGCTAAATTGCCCTCTGCAGGCCAGAAGCACTAATGCATCTGTGGAGCAGCAGAGAGCGGGAGTCCCTGTTGTTTGAGTGTATATTCGGCTCCACAGCCTGGAAGGGGCCACACAAATCCATTTCACTGGATTTATGAATATTAAACACTGTAGCAGCATGAGACCTCTCCATTCCATCCCCTCTCCTTTTGTTTGCTAAGCGAGTGCTATCAGCCCTCTCAGATTATCTTCATCTACAGAAGAGAGCCTCTGACTTTCCAGGGCTTCCTGATTTCCATGCAGCTTTGATCCTTTTGCTGACTATCTCTAAAACACGGGACCTTGGGACCACCTCTGCACCAGCACCAGGTACAGAGGCACCGACAACTCAATATAGTTCAGGTGAGCCTGAAAATTAAAGTTGAGTAATGATGGAAAAAGGAGGATGGGCAGGTTTAAGATTTCCTTTAACTGACAATGAAGCCCCCTACCATTTTAAGGGTGAAACTTTAAAACATATTAACAAAAACCTGCCATAGATATGACTTTTTTTTAGAGGAACAGTTGCCTGGCAGTGGGTGGGTTGGTAGTTCGAACCCCAGCTGCATGCTAAGTCGTCTTTGTTTGAGCCTCAAACGGAGGGTAGGGTTCTGTGTGGTGCTGGTCCTAAACCTAAATGAATGGGAGGGTTATCAGGAGGGCTAAAAACTCTGTATCATACGAGTGAAGGTTGGCGTGTTGTTGTGAAAAGAAAAGATGAGGGACAAACAACAGCTACATTACATTTTATGCTGGATTTCGTAAGAACAATTATCAGACTTCATCATTAGCTGAGTTGGGGATTTGTGGGCTCCTGATAGAGATCTAACAGAGTCTTCCCCACAGGGTGTGACCTGCAGCGAGCTCCGACAGAAATTTCAGCATGTTCCTTCCACTGCGCCTCACGGTGAGCCATCACAATAGATAATAGGCAGAAGTGAGGCAAAACGCAGGCTGCACTTTGGGGAAATGATGAAACGTAGCAGCATTAAACCCAACAGTTTTTCCAGCCCAACAAACAATTACCTGGACTGTTCACGGATAAGAACTCTGCACAGAAAATAAAACCCGGCATTTGGGAGGATAAGAAAAAAAATGCACACAATGATATTTCAGCTTCACAAATGAGCTCCTTTGTAATTCAAAACTCCATCATCTTCCTACCATCAACCGCATCATTTCTGTCTGTTTGGCTCCTGTTGCAGCACAGATTTTCTCATTTTACAAATGCTGTTTAAATATCCAGCAAATACTCCCTTTATCCAGTTGGATTCTTTATATAAATCCCATAAACATGATGGTATTTAGAATGTAGTGGGCCTTCCTGTAACCTTTAAATCAACAGACCAAACATCAGAGTGGTTTGTGTGATTAAAAAAACATAAAAAACATTATTGATCAGGCATCTGGGTATTTGGTCTCTTGTGGATTATATATATATATGAGCATGGTACATTTACTAATGGTAACTGAATGCTTGTTGGCGTTCAGCTCTTTGTCAATCTGCTGCTAACAGACCAGTAACCGTTTCCGCTGGATGTTGTGTTTCAAAAGCAGATGCCTTCAAAAACCAACAGTGATTAAAGGAATAAACATATATCCACACCCACTGAAACATCGTGAGCATTCGTGGTGGAATTCAGCATGGAAAGATGGACAGCTTTGTCTGAAACACCTGCTCCACTGTAACATTAGTAATTATCTATCGATGCTACAAACATACTCTCTTTACAACTGCACTGACTGATTACATTCTGCTTTTACAGATTTTTTTTCCCTCCCTTTTTTGTTGTAAACATTAAGAGGACCTTGTGGCACCTTGTGAATGTCTTGCCACAAGACTTATGATAATCTAAAATGTTTTCTACTGAAGCCGGGCTGTCTATCCGCATGTTTTCAATCTCTTTTAGATAAGAATTCCCCATTCTGAATTCCAAATAGCTGTCTGGCCTTGGACAGAATACTCAAGCTGTGAGCACAGAGACGGCAGCCAGATGTATGCTGATGTATACGTGTGTGTGTCTGTGTGTGTGGTGTAAGTCCTTTTATAGATCAGGTTGGAAGTTTGTCATCGACTCAAATATGTGCCTCTTGTTTCCATTCTGTGGCGACTCAATTAAAAAACCGTGACAAAGCCTTTGTTTGCAGCTGACTGACTCAAACTCTTGTAAGAGAAACCTTTTTCTTTTAGAAGACTCAGATGGATGATTTCACGTCACAAAAAAGGACAATCAGATTTTAATTAGGATGTGTGTAGAGATGCTTTTTCTCTCTAACCGACATTTAGAGGGCTGCTGTTGTATCTTTTGAGTCTTGTCGGGCTTTTCAAAATGTGCTCCCCTTTCAGTTCATTTGCTATTTCTCCTTTTATTTTCCAGCCATCTATTTTTCAGCAGATTTTTTTGAAAGACAACTGTGTTGTATTTGGCATTTTTAAATTTGAACAAATGATGTGTCTTTGTCGGAGACTGCAACTAACAAAGTGCCTAAAAACTATATTGAAAATGTTTTCCAAACTTTGTGTTTTGTGTCAACACAACTTCTCATTCAGCTTTTTGTGCTTGAATGATTCATATCTCAGTGTTCACAGGCAAAAAAACAAAAACAAAAAATGGTATTATAGAAATGTTCAGGTACAAGGACTGGATTCAAAATAGGTAGAAAAATAAATAAAGACTGTACAAAGATATATTCAGAAAGTCTTAAACTTTCTTAAAAGCAAAATCTAAAGAATTGAGGGTTACTGTGTTTGCAGAGAACTCTAAGGCATAACTCCTCCAGCTAAAGTAATGTTTAAAGCAGAAGTCAGATCAATTAATAAGAAATGTGAAGTACAGAATTACTGATGTAATGAATAAGTCATTAGGATGTAGATAGCAGAAAAAGAGTCCCAGTGTATGTATTCCTTGTCGGCAGCTCAGACGATTGGCATAAGCATAAATAGACCTGCCTGCAGGGCTAAAGTTCATATCGGTACAGTGATTTGTTTGACAGCAGAACTCTGACTGTTTGATATTTCAGCAGGTTTCTGTGCAACACCAACAACGGAGGCATACATACTTAATGCATTTCATTCGCATGACTGGAATCGCGATGAGCTCTGAAGGTCCGCGGGGTTCAGTTCCACTCTAAAGATCAAACCTATCCCCGTCTGCACAGGCTGAGAAACCCCAACACACGTGGACTACTCTGGAATGAAAGCAATACAAAAAGCTAAATGACTCTCAGAGACAGGAAGCAGCGATAGGATTTGCAAATGGACTTTTGCTCTGGGCTTCTATTCATTTTCCTTCTATTAGCGCTACCCTTCAAAATGTGGTCAGCAGCGAAGACATAAATGAATGATGACTTTTCATCATGTTATGCCATTGTAAGAGTCAACGTTTTCATTTGTATTTTGTCAGTGTATAATAGACGTTGGAGGTAAAGCGGCCCCTCAGGGCCGTGCGTTTCCCGTCTGTAAACATGCGTGCGTTGTGTCTGTGGGTGCTGCAGAAACCAGCCCACTTTCACTCATTTCCTGACCTTGAAATCCGCTTCATGCATATATGCGATATTTTGTTTCCCGGTGCGGAGCCCCCAGCAGCACACGTGGGAGGCTGATTCAGGAGGAGCAGTGCACAGCCAGTTCATGGTGCGGCGCTGGGAAACGAGTAGTCACTGTGGCACTGAGAACAGATATATAAGCAGCCAACAAACAGAAGTCTTCTGCCATTTGTTGCTTTATAACACTAAAAATGAAGCTATCTCTGAACATTTTTTTTCACTTTTTGCACGACGCCAGTTCTTTTCCCATTCAACTGCTTAGCCTCATGAATTAAAGGTACACACTGTATTTTTTTATACTGTACACATCTGTCCCAGAGTTCCTATGAGGGCCCGTTACTGCTGTCCGTCCAGCTTCTGTTTAAGTTAGATTTTAGGTTCTAAATTTGATGATTTCCTGTTGAAGCTTTTCTCAATTTCTGGACATGTCAAACTGTCCAGCACTAATTAAAAAAAGGTGAATATCTGAAACTGACTAAATGAGTCATGAAAACAACGTATTTAATCCTCTGGCGTTGCTTAACCTCCCTGCAGTGTTCCATAAAAACAGCAGGTGTTTAAATGTGATTCTTCTTCTTCTTTTATGTAAACTGCCGTAGTGAACTACAAATGGCGTTTTGTGGGGTTATTTTGTGTTGGTTGGCAAAGGCGTTAGTGAGATAAAGCTGTGACAGTCGCAATAGGAGCAGTAGGAACAGAAGGAAAGGAACTGCGATAGACACAGTCTTTCTCTGGAGCAGATGCCCGTCTCACCAGTCGGTCACACAACAGTAAACACGACAACTCCCGCTAGCAGCTCGCTTCAGCCCCAGTCGCAGTCAGACCAAACTAGGGTAACTTTTTTTTATAAAACGCTGCATACATGAAGAATAGAAGTTGTAAATGTAAATAGAAGTCGCACACGTGTGATCTTGGCAGCCGTCTCCTGAGTAGGAAATGTTAGCAAATCTGGAGCAGAGAGGCAGACGCACAAATGATGCCGAGCATGGACACCCTACGGGCAATCTAACTCTAAATCCTATTTCATTTTAACACTGGTTGAATCATTTATGCATACATTTTAGAAAATTTGAGAAAAAGTTACTTACTTTTAAAGTGATTAAGCCTCTCACCCATTGACTATTGAGTTAGGCTCCAGAATAAGCGGTTACGATATGGATGGATGGATGGATGGATGGATGGATGGATGTTATACATATAAACATGGTGTTGAGTTTTAAGCTCCACAGAGGGAACTCTTCACATCCCCCCATTGCCTCGTATCCTCTCATTCTTTTGACCAGTTTTGAGTTTTTCGACCTCTTATGCATTGACGATCTGAAATCTGTCTTCACTTCATAATCTACTTGCATAGATCTCTACTTTTTATTTTTTCTTTACTTTAGTTCTCCTTTCTTGTTCTAGTTTTCATGACTAGTGACAGCCGAGCAGGAAGCTCTGATGAGCTTTCAGATAATACGCTGCAATACACAATACACAGTTTGGTGCGTAAAAACAAGATATTACTGTGATCAATGTTTTATTCATAAAGGTTGTTGGTTGTTTATTTATTAACCCTGTCAGCTCTCATAGTCTTTCTGTGCCCTCTGCACTTTAACCACCATCTCATTGTGGAAGCCGACAGATATACGCAGCATATGTCAGCTCTCTGCAGGCCTTCTTCTGGGATGTATTATGTGATGTTGGCAGGCCTTATCGTACCGCACTGGATCTGAGGTAACCTCTATTTCCACTCATGTTAGCTTTCTTAATCTGTTTCGAGGGTTTGTACGAAGCCCCGAGTTCTAGGTTATGTCTGAGTTATACATAAATGCAAACTGTAGAGCAGAGCCATGACAGCACAGAGGGAATATGGTACCAAAGAGGGTAGAAAACAAACTTAATATCAATTTAAAAAGTGTTCATTACCATACTGAAGAGGTGGATGTTAAAACATCCATTCATGTTAGCACACAGGCCCTTTGTCATTCACAAAATGGCTGCCGAGGCTTTTGGAGGCTACTCCTGCTGTCAACGCCTTCACACAGAACCGGCCTCTGAGAGACACCACCCCAGTTTTTATAGAGGAAGTGTCTGGAAACTTTAACAGGAAGGACACTGCCCTGGTCATGTTGTCTTTGATCATTAGAATCAAACTTTCTACAGCCGAGAGGCAAAATGTTTTATAATAGTTATACAAGACTGTGTAGGTTTTGAAGTTCAATTAAGAGGAAAAACAGAAATGCAAAAGAAAGGTGAAGTCTCAAGAAAGAGTTAGATGATGGCAGCTGGATCTTTGAATGTGTATGAAAATCTCTAATAATATAAAAAATTTAATAATGACATAAATGAGTCGACAGCTACCCTAAAAGTGAATTAGTCAGAGAACTCTTGCTGCCAGGCAAAAAATCAGTGCTGATCTTTTTATTTGAAAAGAGCCATTAGTGAATTATTTCCCCGTGTTTCCCCTTCAACAACTCCAGAAACTGCCGATATTCCAAATGAAACATGTCTCTGATGGAAACAGAGTACACTTTTGGGAATAAAGTCAGCAAAATTGCCTCATATGTGTGAATCTCAACCCAACACGAGCAGCCCATCAAACTCTAAACTATCTAATCATCTGTTGGTGTAACATGGAAACTTGCACCTTGCGCTCATCCGCCACGTCTCACCTATTAAGGAGTGTGATTAATTATGTCCTCGCACCAATCTGCCAGCTTCTGAATCAGATCACAGCTACAAGGGCCACAGATTGGACGAACGCTGGAGAGGATAGACCGGAATATTAATGAGCTGTTAACCAGACAGCCCTGTTACCTCCTTAAGAGGGGAACGAAAACGAGGTGGAGAATATACGGCAAGTAAAGGCAACACCCAAGCAGCGGCACACATTCAGCCGATTTCAATAAATATCCAGAAATGCTACTAGCTTGGCACACAGGGGAGAGATCATGTTCCGTTGGGGGCTTGAGGTTATTTCTTTTCTACAAATGAGACCAAACATTCCTCTGTGTCTCTACACACAAAATGCATCTATGGTAACAACTTGAGCAAATCGTTTCTGCTGACAGTTAATGAAGGTTTAGAGTCCCAAATTTTCTCTCCGTCAAAATACGTGATCAGAATCTCGTGTCTTCAAATTGTAGCGCGATCGCCAGTATTGACCTTTGTTTTGCATTTCCTGTTAATGGCGGCGCTTTTGTACGATCCGGTTGGCAACGCGATGAGATTAGCATGAATAGCCAGAAAACCAGGGGCAAGCCGGGGTGTAATGACCTATAAAAGGCTGCAGGAGAGGGCTGAGCGGCAGTGGATGTTAAATAATGGAGCGAAAGGATAAGGTATGGAAATGAGTCCTCATTAATACTTCATTTTCCCCGTGTGTTGCATGAAGTTAGACAAATGGATGGAACTTTAAACGTGTGAGGATTATTTCAAGGTCAATCGTTACAAATAGACAGTTAAACCGGGTCTCCTGGAATATTTCTATTTAAAGTGTTAAGTATGTAGAAAGCTTTTTTTTTTAACCAGGTGCCTACAGTTATTTTCCATCAACTGTGGGAGAAAATCAGTGTTGAGGAGTGAACCCAACTGAAGATTGACGCAAAGATAATCTGTACGTAATTATGTAAATGACCAAAACAAAGCTGATAAAAATGTTTATTCTTTGCTCTCTTTTGGTGCTTGCGAAATTTGTGGACAGTCTCGCTTATTAACAGTTTATTTGGGCTTCTTTTGGAGCACCGCTGCTTAACTGATGCCATCCAGGAGCACATAAGGCGGTTCTGTCTACATAAATCTTTGTGGAGCTCTTTTCATATTTCTCCAAACTGAAACTCCATCCTCTGATCTAATCCATTTTTACCCCTTACTTGAAATATCCCAGGTGTATGAAGTCATCAGATTTCCTGCTCCAGGTCTTTTCCAGATCTGTTCCGTGCCTCTTCTTTTTTATTCAGGATTATACAGTCAAATGGACATTATTGCTTGAGCTGACATTCAACCATTTTTTACTTCCCCTTCAAAAATAAGAAACAGTCCCCACCCCTTTTCCTAAAAAAAAGCTTTTCTGCCTCTTCCTTTGTTCATCTCCTTTAGTCCATTTCCCATACGCTGCTGTTTTCCAATTCTGGGGCCCTTTGGAACCCAGAAAAGATGATGAGACGTGACTAGCAGATCCTGCTCACAGCGGGGGGGCAAAGAAATCCCCAAAAACTGATTCAAACCATTAGTCACATGTACCTTCACCTATCATCTCTTCCTCACCTCACCAGCTACAGAAGCTCCTCTCAGTTATGCAGACCTCTGCATGCTGCTGTCCATGAGTGATGGCATCTCTGTGCACAAAAATGGGAGTGAGAGAAAGGTTGAGGATTACATATTCCTTCCACTGTACATGGATGCAAGCTCGCTGGAGAAAAGAGAACGGAAAGATCAGATTAAGGGGGAGACAAATCTGTTAGTGTGGAGAAAATTGGAAAAACCGAGAGGAGGGGACTGGGGGAATATGGTGAACAAGAAGTGTTGGAAGAGAAATAAACTAGGTGTAGCCCAGGAGGAGAAAACAAAAGCAAAGAGTAGAGACTCCAAGAAAACAGGATGAGTCACGAAAAGAGTGCAAAAGAGTTAGGACAAAAGGGGTGAACGCTTGTGGGGAGGGACCTATAAATAAAGGAAGTTTGAGCTAAAGGAAAGGAAGAAAGAAAGAAGGTGAGAAAAGGCCGGAGGGGAGTCGGGAGACTTTAGAGGATGGAGTGGTCGTTCCGAACTGTAAGTAGGCCAGCGGAAATTTCAGAGAAATTGATCAGCATTCAAACAGACACCGTAAGCTGTGGGAGGCTGGGGCTGTTGGTGTGTGCTGCAGGAGGGGGGGGGGGATGAATATTTATCAGAAAGGGTCTTTCTGCAGCGTGCACACTGACACACCCAAAGGCTGCAGCGGGGAAGGGGGGGGTGGAGGGAGACCCCCCCCGGACGGAAGCCTCACAGGGGCTGGAGCTCAGAGACAGAGACGCTGAGAGGAGAGGACAGTTGTTAGATCCAGACGGAGAGCAGGGGCAGGGTGACGGACTCAGAGTGAAGGCTGGAGCCCAGAGCCCGCTCGCTAACCCCTCCACAGGTGAACAGATAAAGGCTGTAACCCATTTGATCTCATAGATCGTCTCAAAGCACTGTTGCCGCGCGTGTGCGTGTGTGTGTATGTGTGACTTTTTGTAACTTTCTCCTTGCCCAGGGGTTGTTTTCTTGTATTTTTCCTCCACGGTATCCCAGGGATGTGTCCTCGCATTAATTACTGGATTCTGCTGCTCGTGTGCAGATGGAAGAAGCTGTATTCCTGCTCTGGGTGTCTTGATTGTCTGTTTCATACACTTATGCTGTTAAAAAGAATTCCATATTTTTTAGTGTTGTTCCAATATTTGGCATAATACCAAGCAAGAAAATGCTGCCCCCTTTAGTTTGAGATTAGCTGTTTGTCTTCTCTTTGTTGTTCAGCCTTAAGAAACCATACTTTTTTATTTTTTTTATTTACAGAACTGTGCAAAAACCTTCTTCTTCATGTAGTACTGAGAAAATGTGAAATATGTGCATCTCTGACCTCCTGTCCAGTTCTTGTGTAATGAGGCACTTGTCAGTGTTCTCCTTTCTGTTTACCTTGAATAGCTTCCTGACAAGCACCCATCCATACAGAACACAGTCTCCAGGTCGTGTTCATACTGTATCAGGCCAGTCATTTACTGTGTAACAAGAAAAAGTCCTACAGTCAAATGAAGTTAGAATTTGTATTAGTTAGAGCAAAAAGGATCAGTAATGTGTCGAATTAGTTTTTTTTATGTTTTGAAAAGCATCTTAAAAACACATTTATTGGCAGCAAATGAATCTGTCTTATTTGTAGACCAGTTTGTGCACTACATTCTCTACTCAGCAGATAATATATTTTCGCTTGCATACAAACAAACAACCACTCAATTTATTCGGTTCAAAATAATAAAATAGGTAAATAAGGCAAACAAATAAAAAGTCCCCCCGTTCAAAGACCTGATCAAGGTTTTAGTAACTTAAAGTTCTTGTTTGGGTTTTATGCATAATGTATTTCCATCAGAGGAGTGTCTGGATGCCCCATATTCTGCATCACAGCCTCTGTCACAGAAATGACAAGAGGCAGATGGAGTCCTGCTGTGTCCTTCATCCTTAAATCCAAAAGACAAAAATGCTCTCATATATATATGATGTTAGATATAGCTTTTCTGAGGTTTGACTTTGCTTTTCAGAACTGGAAATAAATCCACATTCAATAGTGAACCGGTTCAGAACAAGTACCTAAATGTTGCATTCAAGATTATGTCACACTTAACACCTACCTAGTACCCAAGTGTGCTCCTCTGATTTTTGTTTTTCTCGATTAGGGCTTTTCTTATTAAAATGCACTTTGCTTTTATATATCAGGGAAAGTAGTGTACGAAATTTTAATCCAGTGAGTTATTTTGGTGGAACGCTATGCCCATTAATTCCCACCTGACCTTAAGTGAGCTGTGTTCTTGGTGTGGACTTCAGGAGAACAAAGGCTCCGTGCAGCAGGGATGCAGGACGGATAAAGTACACGCAGCAGCCCGCTGCCAGCTAACAGGCGCTACATTTTAGAAATGAGCTCTGCATCACTAAAAACGCTAATTGCGACATCATTTCATGTAGAATTTGAAGGGGTTCATAAATTTGTTTCACAAAGCTCTGTAACCTCCGTTTATTGTTATTTTCCAGTGTTCTACAGTGGTTTTGCTGAGCCTTTGTTACCATCCGGAGCTCGTTCCAGCAGAGTAACTGCCTCCCTGCTAATGAATGTGCAAGCTGTTCTGTTGCTGATGTTTGTTCAACTTTAAGAAATCCAATTTAGAGCAGTTTCATACACATATTTGTACTCTTAAAGTTTCAGTCTAGTTTACATAATGATCACATTTATTTTCTCTTTTCATGTCAGCCTGTCACATTGCTGGCTAAGCCTATCAGTTTTGATTAATTTCTCGGTATTTCACAACGTTTTTTATGTCAGGGTGCAGAGACTAGTTTGCCAGATTAGAAAAAAAAGAAATCCCATGTAACACAACATGCATATATCAAAATTACATGTTGTCAGGGTTGATGTTCTTTAATATCTAATGCTGCCAGAAGGCAGACAGAAGTTTGAATACGGGATCTTATTGCTTCTTCCATCTCTGAGCAATTCGTTTCTGATGTGGTTTCTTCAAAATATGAAATCTTTATTTAGAAAAGTGTTAACCTTGGTGGCCATAGCACTCAGGGATCAGCTTGGTCCCTGAAGACCCTGGGAAGGATTCCTGTTCTTTGGACAAAATCCATGCAAGGACGCCATCCTTGTTTTGCAATGCTTTGGAAGCCGCTGCCTCACTTTGCTTGCCGATCGTAAAAGCTACTTAAAAGCTGAGATAAATCATCATTTGTGTGCTTTTACTGGTCAGGGTCTCTGTGTAACAGTCTGTACATAACACCCTCACATGAGCTGACAGTATCATATATTCCATGCATTGAAATGGGCTTTTTTTTGCATTCGGCATCATCAGTCCAGATGGTTTTTATCCTTTCAAATCATTATCATTGAGAGAAGGGAAGCATTGGAGCTCTCATGATGTGGAATTGGCTCTCTGATTAAATGAGCTTTCATCATCTCTCACACACCCCTCCCTCTTGTGTGTTCCTGCAGTCAGATCATATTCGCTATGAAGTCACACGGTAATGATGCGAATCACATTAGATGAATGGATAGGGTTACTAATCACATAAAGTCTGTTAATTGGATGCATATTGTCATGGCTAACTATTATAGCATCATAAAGTATCGGAGCTGAAGAGGTTGTTGCTCCTCTGAGGTTGCATAAGCAGCGCTGACATGGGATGGAAGCAAATTGGCATGACAAATAAAGCAGAGGAACACACCGGGCTTATCACCCCCTCTGCCTCCGTGTGTGTCGCCTTCCTCTCACTCTGCGCTCCAACACATCAGCCCGTAATAACCATTTTTAATCCCAAGTTAGAGAGCTCTTCCTTCCTGCCACTTCTTCCTCTCTGCCCACCTGGGGGAATTTCATTGACTTTTTCTGCTTAATTACCTCAAAGACGTTGCTGCTCTTACCTAATTATATCTCAATTTTCGGCATTCTGTCTCAGAAGGGCTGGCTCTGAATTGAACCATTAAAAATCCAGTGTATTTCCATGGCCTCTGGAAGTCCCATCGCATAATATGAACAGATGTCAAAAATTAGCTTTTGCTCTGACCCTGAATGCCTCATTTAGTCTCCAGAAACAAGGGTAAACAAGCATAGATTGAATAGGACATATTCCCCGCCTCACTTCAGCGTTATACGGCTCTTGCGTGTGGTTAAAATGTCTGTAAAGTCAGAAAACCAACCCATCCAGAAAATCAGAGGACCCTGGTCCTGAAAAGCCTCCTCTGTAGCTTTTATTTCCTCCAGTTAATGACATCACCACGGCACACATTTGAATAATGCCTGTCTGGTGGCTATTTTGGCATACTTCAACAAAGAACGAACAGCTGCTGTGCGCTGAACTATTCTAAACTCCGATTGTCAGATGACTAATTCGAGCAAAGTGGGTCTTGCGAGAGGCGGTCTTAAAGAAACAGATGCTGAATCTCAGCTCCTCAGAAAGTTGCAGATGTAATGCTCGATAAAAGAAAAATACGTGCCCGCTAACCACTGCAGACCCACTGACTTCCATCGATGTCACACACCCTGCCAGATATGAACTCAATACTTTAAAAGTCTTTAAAATAGTTCGACTTGAGCTACTGCTGTTTGTCCCACAGACACCTTTGATTTTCTGCTGGTCCTCGCTGTGCCTTGGATGGAAAAGCGACGTGTCTGACGATGTAGTTGAAGATTTGATCCCTGGCACATGTTTGAGCTCTTTAGGCCTTATGTCTTTGAGCCCAGTCATGAGCCCCATGCTGCCCGGGATTACTCTGGCAAAAAAAACAAAAAGAAAAGTACAACAGCAAAAACGTGCCGTAAATACACATCGAACAGCTTAAACCCATCAGTAACCATGGCAGCAAAGGTGTCTCAGTTGCAGACTCTCATTTTCATAATCTTTACAGAGCAATACATTCTTTATTGTCTTTTCATATTTCCAGTCATCAAATTAGCAGCATCTCATAAAAGCAATAAGACACGCAGGGATAAGAAAATAATTGCGGCAATGATAACAATACCACAAATACTATTAAAAAGTTTGTGACTGTTGGTCGTGTTCAGCCAATTAGACCAATGTGCCTTAAAGTCTGATCAGTACCAGTTGCTCACGGCTAATTCTCAGCTAAAAAAATACATTTGAGAATAATTGGAGAAATGGGAGGTGTGGTAGAGACGCCGGAATGGAGTCCAGTCATGATGAAAGTAGGAGGTGTAATACAGTATAGATAGATAGATAGATAGATAGATAGATAGATAGATAGATAGATAGATAGATAGATAGATAGATAGATAGATAGATAGATAGATAGATAGATAGATAGATAGATAGATAGATAGATTTTTAAGCAAAAATAACTTTGATTTAAACTTTGAATCAAACAGAAGAGAAACACTCCATCAGCTTCTCGTCCATGTCTTCATCTCAATATGGATCAATTCTCCATCTTAAGTCCAAAAACCTCTGTGACCTGCACCATTTTCATTAGTGCAGAAGAAACTAAATCCATCAGATAGCCCAATAATTCAGCCTGTTCTCATGTTGAATTCATAGCGGATATTATGCAAGGCAGCCAAATTTTATGGATTTTGTTTTTATGAAGAAGCAGATGAGGCTGACCTTGTTTTTTCTTAAACCTGCAGTTGTTTGTTGGGGAGCTGAGGGTGGAGGTCAGTGTGGGCAGAGCGCCTTCAGCTATTGGATGAGATCTCCGTTGTCTGTGTTTTTTTTTCAGCCGTTGACCTTGTAAAAGTTATCTTCATCTTACATACAGCTGCTTCTGCCCGTATAAATGCTGCCATCATACATTACAGGAGATCCAAGGGGACTTTTTACAGCTCTGTCCTTGGAAATGGATGGATTGATTGATCGGCTTGATATCGTTCCTGTTTGTGCTTTGCAGGATCAAATGATTAAAGGATGTAATTTTAATCTCTCATAGGATGTGAGTTCATATTCTGTACTGAGCTTGCTCGTACAGAATATGGATGCTTTATAGAAATGACCCTCAGGAGCCTCCTTGCAGCCCTATAACTGGATCTAGGATACTACGAAATGAGGCAAATTTCTCTTCTCATCTTCCAACGGTTGTCTGCTTTATATTGTAATCATTAAGTTTGTGTTGATGGTATGATGTGTGAACTAGAGGCATCTCACACCATCATCATTAAGGTTGACTCCTGATAGTTTTCCCTTTTCTTGGCATGGAATTTAGGAACTAGGCTCGATGTTTTGTTGGAAAGTTAAGCTCACTTTACAGCCGTTAGGATCTGTGTCAGCAGGTGGCCAGTCAGATGTGCCAGCAGATTTTCCGCCCGATGATTTCCATATCTCATATCATCAATTTAACTGTGCTGCCGCCACCTCGCCTGCACATTTATTCCTCTAGTAAAAACATAAAGTAACAAGATACAAGCGATGTTTGAATTTTCCAAACATGTTGATTGTTTCTGTCAGCTTTTAGGTCCCCGTTATAAATGAACTCTTTTTCCCCCCTAAGTCTCTCCATCTCCCCAGATATTTACTGTGGTTTTGATAGTTCCTTTGTCAGTTGCTATGACAGCATCATGCGTACTCAAAATGCAGGTATAGTGAGGGTTTTTCTGTTGGTGTTGGGCTTTTAAAGGTATTTCAATAATCACAAAGGCAAATTGAATTGGCACAGTGTGGTAGGCCAGTACAGGTGACTTTCCTAAGATTCACTGTCAACTGCAGTGATAAAAACATAAATCCTTTGGCAAGATTACGTTTTTTTTAGGGGTTCCATTGTGGGTTTGTCAGGTTGTCTTTCTTAATTAATTTTTCACTTTGACAGTTGAAGCCGTTGAGCCCGGCTTATATTTCTCTGCTCCTCTGCTCCAGTTTGAGCAGAGATGTGGTGAGATGTGGACATACGAATGGAAATACTGAAAGAAAACCGTCTTTAAAAATAAACTCCAGAGATATAAAAGTGTGAATTAAGTCAACCATCAAACGTCTTTAAAGTTTTATAACCTTCACATCTCATCAGAACACTAATGCTACCTATTCCACTGACTCAAAAATAATCCAGTAAAAATAATAGCAATACTCTATTAAAAATAATAGCATAGATAATGCATTATCTGTTTGTATTCAGAAACCAAAGATCTAGTTGTGGTCATTGGCAGAGAACCTTAGGATAGATTTTTTTACATTATTTCGTTACCCGTTTCCGTGAGATAATGATCTTTACATTGACTGGAATTAAAAAGTGTGTCAGTTTTTTCTACCTCCGGACAGAGAACATACAGGGGACATGAAGTCTAAGTCACAAAATAGGCAAAAGTAGACGTATCTCTCTTTCATCAAGTGCTTTTTTCACATTTAAAGGGAACTTAGAAATCGTAGAGAGCTTCAAGTTGCAGAACATAGATAATTGAGTTTATTTACTCTCTCTTTCTCTCACACACACACAAATGCACACTGTTGGGGGGGATTAATTTGTTAGAAACAGCATGATTCTCGGAGGGAGTTGCACGCAAACACAAACAAACCTGATTAATAGATCTTTTAAAAACAAGCAGATAGATTGTAGTTTTGCATACATGCACGCATCAAGACGCACAATTTGATCAGCTGTCATTTGTGAAATCTCTAAGGTAAAAAAAAAAGATTCTATTTGTGAGAGTGAGTAGTGAGACATTAGGACCTACTTCAGCACCCACACAACTTTTTCTTGCGAAGTATCTGTTACATCACGGAGGATATTCTGCAGTGCTCTGACCATAGTGTGAGCTGTTCTGGTGGGAAACAAACCCTCACAATAAAACAGCTTCACCTCTATTCTATGCTGACACCTGTCAGGAAAAAGTTGAAGGAGTTCTCCTTTCAGCAAAGGATAAAGCCATGTTTGTGTGTGTGTGTTTGTGTGTGTTAGTTCTCAATTCAGTGCAAAACAGAAGCTCTCTTTAACAATCTATTGTGAATATGGTGGCTATAAACATCTCTTAGTTGTCCAACATCATATTTGTTTCATTATTGAAAAAAAAACAATTGTTTTAATCGTCAAAAGAATTCATGAGTTTACGATGTTTTTCTTTCAAGGGGCCAAAAGCTACCGTGATCATAAATGAATAAACTGATATTTTCAGATGTTAGCATTCATTTCTGTATGCATTGGATGTAAAAGTGGTAAAACATAGGAAAATAATCTCCATATATGATGATTGTTTCACTGCGACTTTCCCATAAACTGAGAATAGTGTGATGAGTCAGTCTGACCATAAACAACACATTAAACATTTATAACTTACATTAAAAAAACACCATAGCACTGATTGTAGCATTTTACTGTTCAGATTTAGTGTTCAGGAACATTCTGTCCTCCTGTTGCCCATGTCAGGATTGATTCTGTGGCTTGAAAATGAAATCTGCTGCTATTCTGGGGGCTCCAGAGAATAAGCTTCATTGTTCTATGGAGACACCCCAGATATGAACATGGCTCACATTCATATTGCACACAGCGCTATCTCATTCCTTGAGCCACTTGCTGGGAACAAACTAAAGCAAGCTGTTCAAAACAAAATAGAATCCTCCTTATATTGAAATAGATAAATAAATAAAATGTCTGCCAAAAAGCTGCTGGTATGGGTCTGCCTGACCCGCTGTGCGGCGGCCTCTGTAGGCTCTGAATATTGATAATGGTGATGTGCACATGAATGCAGCATGCTTATCACCACCAGGGTTAGCCGGGCTTTTGGGAGGTTTGGAGATATGAATCACGGCAAACAAACAGTGTGAGCTCTATTTCTTATTAATTTGATGGCTTTGAAAACAAACTCACTACAAGTGACAACAGCAGCTCTGGCCGACTGCTGCTGCTCCATAATGTATCTGATACGGAGTTTAATGGTCACCGTCCTCTCTCCTACAGTGGTGAATAATAGAATTAACAGCTACCGCCATCTGCTGAATCTTATTAAAGGATTTGGTGGATGGGTCTGAGGGTGGAAAGCTTCTCTGTCAAGGGAAAGATGCACAACCCTGATCCCAGTACAACCCAAAGAAGTGCTATGGTTTGTTGGTCTCGTTTGATGTTGGCAGAAGTGTGCCTTCCATCCATACGCGACCGTGAACAGGGAGCTGGTAACAAGCAGGGCAGTCCATAAAGACGTTTCAATTTGTCTGACCACAGAAATGTTATTGACATTGATTCAGCCCAGTCCAAATGAGCCGCGGCTCAGAGAGGATGTCTGCATTTGGGGCTCGTGTTTCATATTAGCTCTTATTTATAGGTAGGGCTTTAACCCGTGTATGGAGATGGCCCGAGGCCCTGAAGGTCAGGGGAATCCAACATTGATTTTCAGATATGGCCCCTGCATGCAGAGTTTTCCTATGGATTGTCGGACCCTTTTAACGATGTGTGTTTGTCTTTGTTTGAGCAACATGGTGTATGAATTTAATTCCAGTTGGATGCTTCAACTCTGCCCATAATTGTTCTGAAAAAAAACAAATTAGCTGCAATATATGCTACTGGTTGCTTTTCCTATGTGACACGAACATTTTCAGTGCTGCTCGACCCTATTTTTGCATTCTGCTCTCACAAATTGAAGCGGATTGTTCCTGTTGAAAATGAAGTGATTCCCCACTCGCTCTTCATTGGATTGATGTACATAAGATCTTCATGTTTAACATTAACATTCTAATATGAACTCACTTACCAGGTTTTGTATGTATGGATGTATGGACTCCAGGTGCTGTGGAAAATTGATGACTTTTTAGACCAGATATAGTCATTCTTGTAATTTAAATGATATGGGGGAGGTATAGGCACTTTCCCAAGACGAATGTGTAATCTGTTAACAGAAATGAGTGGACTAGTTTAGGATAACAGGGAATTCTGCCTATGGCTGCTGCATTTTTATCACTATTTTAATGCGTTTTTGCTGAAGAGTAGGGAATTGGGTGGTTCTTGCAGTCTGCTTGTGTTTTTCTGCCCCCCCCCAAAAAAACTACTGGACACATGGATTATTTTGGCTGTCATTTTACTATTTAATGTATGGACACATTTCACATCCCTCCACTTTTAAATGGATGCAGCTTCCTCCTGCAGCTTCTCCTGCCCTCTCAGGGGCAGTACAAATCAGAGAATGTACATTTATATTTTATTGATCATTTCAAGTAACACTGGAACATAAGAGTTTATATCTTGAGACTGAAAACAAGTTGCTTTTTTTTAAAAGAAAGAGATGATGAAAATTATCTAGTAAAGTCTAGTAGCGTTCTTTTTTTTGCAGTAAAATGTTCTCAAAAGATTACTTGAGGGTTTTTCTAGGGAATTTAAATTACGACCTTTAAGGACGAAAAACGAGAACCCATCAGATGCTAAAGTGTCGCCTTTGAGCAGCATGTCTTTCAGTCCCTTGCTGAGAGTAATGGTGATTGTTAGAATAAAACTAACTGCTGTGAGAAAAGGTAAGATCCCGGTTTAAACCACTTACTATAATATAAGTTATCACAACTTAACGGAAAACATGTAAAGAAAGGATTCTGATAGTTTCCACATCAAATCTGAATGTTCAGAGGTTGTGATAATTACATTATTGATTCAAATAACACGAGAAGTCCTTGAGAATAATCTATCTATCTATCTATCTATCTATCTATCTATCTATCTATCTATC
>CAJRST010007779.1:16979785-17173693 GCA_907169785.1 Menidia menidia | reverse complement strand
GATGGATGGATGGATGGATGGATGGATGGATGGATGGATGGATGGATGGATGGATGGATGGATGGATGGATGGATTATAATGCCACCTCCAGATCTTTCAATTTGTGCCACTCCTCAAATATCTGCTCTAAATATTGGAAGATGAAATTAAAACATTTTAAATAGATTTACTCCAAGAAATAAGAACATTTTTGCCTGCAACCACCTGCATGTGAAGGCATCTGAAGCTCAGCAGCCCAGCAGGGAGTCGACCTCATCGGGAAACCCACCCTTCCCCATCCTCCCTCTCTTCCCTCTTCCTCCACTTCTTCTTCCAGTAGCGGTAGAATGGAGGACGCTGTAATCAGCGGTGTGACTGAGCCGGTAAGTGACGGCATCGATCGTCTGGGATTGAAGAGTCAGTCTTAATACCTGCTGGTTTCAGGAGTGGAGCAATGTTGAGGCGTGGGACGCGTTGGAGGCTAGAGGGCTTCTTTTTGTAACAAGGATGGATGGACAAGACGGATGGAGGCAAAACTGGCCTCCGCTCTCATTTGGAAACAACCCGCTTCAATCAAAAGACGCCACGGTTTACAGACTTGTGATTCAACCGTTCAGCCCTTGGAAAAGATTAGAATTAAGGTTCGAAAAGGATTGCACATATACAATTGAACTGTGCTTAAAGGTTTCCAGAGTGTTGTGCCCTTGAAGGAGTTTTCCAATTCAGAACTCACAGAATACAAACAAATCTTAAGCAGGGCTTTCTTTCAGAGAGAAAGTGAGATAAAGTGGAAGGTCTCGCAGAAGCTCATTTCTAAATGTGGACTAAGATAAAGACAGATGGCGAAAGGACTAACTGTCAAATAGACCGTAACACATCACATAAACAGTTAATAACTGCATTAAGTGGAAGTAGTCATACTTCTTCATTGTGGAATCAGTTTCAGGCTGTGAGGTTCATGGGTATAAATTGTTTGATGAAACATGTAAACATTTTTTATCACCGCT
This sequence comes from Menidia menidia, assembly GCA_907169785.1. Classification (NCBI taxonomy): domain Eukaryota; kingdom Metazoa; phylum Chordata; class Actinopteri; order Atheriniformes; family Atherinopsidae; genus Menidia; species Menidia menidia. The sequence goes on along the minus strand of CAJRST010007779.1, from coordinate 17,172,706 downwards.
ATAAAAAAAAGTATTCCAATTCTAAGTCAGAGTTTGTATATGTATGCTGTGGTTTTAATCTCTCTCTAAATGACTAAAGTACCTTTAAAACAAAAGTATGCAAATATGTTATTAACATAAGAGTTTTTTTCCCCATAGAATCATTATCCCACCAAGTGGACATAATGAGGCTCATTTGTGCTTTATCATCTTTAGTTTAAGAACTATTTAAAATACTTTATGTTACAGCGTGTGCTGTACAAGATAAATGTTCTGTTTTGAGGATATCTTATTATTAAGAAACCAAGGCAGCTAACTTTAAGTAGTGGAACTCTGTCACAACAATTTGAAGTCCTCTGTGTCTGGGAAGAAACTTCAGTGTGTTTTTGTATCCATGTTCATGCTGCCAATCTGTCATTTTACACTCCTGTAGTCTTCTGAGAGGGATTAGCAAGTAAAGGGAATTTACTCAAAATGTAATCACATGATAACATTCTAAGACATTTCATCACAAGTCTTATGACAAACTGAAAAGTTGACGTACAGACAGTGTGCCGTCTGCCTCATTAGATGTGTTCATCCTTTGTTTTTTTTTCAAAGATAAATAAAGACCACTGCAGACATCAATGATACCCAGTTTCTGTTCTATATCTGTTCCTGTTTGGTGGGTAGTTTGTACCAGATATGTGTAAGTGATATTCTGATTTCAGAAATGGGTTACTGTCACCTACATGACAATATTGTCTTGGAGATTTGACAATAATAAGTTTGGTCTGGTTAAGAAAATGCAAAAAAAAGAAAATCAAATTCCAAACATGAAAGCGTGAATAGTTTAAAAAAAAAACATGGTAATATATTTGGATGCACACAGCAGGCAGTCATTGAGAGATATGATCTTCAGCTTCAGATCTGAGACAAAAATTCAACCTGAAAATAGCGATCTGTCGTGCACAGCAGGCCTGCTGTAATTTAATCTGGCTAATTTGTTTGTTTCTCCCAGCAAGGTGGAAAAGAGTTCAGGCGCTGGCGCGGAGTCTTTTATGCCCAAGTACTGAAATTAGAAGACATGCGTTTTATTTATAGAGCCCGGTTTAGTGTAAATGTTAGATGTGCTGGGTTTGATTGGGCCTAATTAGGATGCAGATTTTAGTTGTGGAGGAGTGTGGTTGGAGGGCTGAGAGCTGCTTCCTCAGGTAGCACAGAGGCATAAGGGACCAGATGTGTGTGCTGCTTTGTTGCCGTACTGTTGTGAAGCGTGTTCAGTTTTAGAAACAAAAAGTGGGTCTCTTTGTTAGACTTCAACAAAGTATGCTAAAAGTTCATCCCCGGGTTGTGTGAGCACTCATTCACTCTGACAGCACCCACTGTTGATTGCCAAAGACGAACCCAAATGAAGATGAAAACTCGAGCTAAATATTCGAATTAAACTCTGCGGGTCAGCTCCTTCAAAGAAATTCTCTATTCTGATGAGGTGTAAAAGAGCTGTTTTAAGGCACAAAGCATTTATTTGGGAATGCTTTCATGTACCTATTCATGTTGAAATTATTTTAGCATTCATTTGAGACGCCATGTGGTTCATTTTTAAAAAGCGCACCATCCGGTCCCTCCGTTAACACCGTTAATTCACTTTTTTGGTCTCTAAGCACGGATAGTCTTTGAACCTTTACAAGGTAAACAGAGCAAATGATGACTATTGAAAGTGAGAATTACAAATATCTCAACAGTTCTATTAACAACGATGAAAACTGTAAGTTTGCATCCCATTATTCTGATTAGCGCCCTGATAATAATAGCTATGCTATTTAGAAGCCTCTAAGGGACTATTTTGTGTGCTTAGCTGACCAAATCACAAGCAAGTGAAAGCATTTAATCATTTTGGGACATATCTAAGTATATGATAGTGGAATCTAACATCCGGTACTCTCTGACTTGATCAACATAACAAGAGAAATGTGAAAAGTGTGAATGTGAAAGAGTGTGACAGGCGGAATCAAGTCCCCAGCATTCATTTTGGACATATCTTAGTTAGTTAGTTCCGTGGTTTGGCACCTTAAACTTCCTCTTGCCTTCTTCCTTAGTTTCTTGACTGTGCTTAAAGTTAGATAAGTGCTGAAGTGGACCACAGTTTATTTTCTCACTGCCCTCTACAGCCCATTAAAATGTAAAAATAGTCAGTTGAGTGAAACGAGGCACCCTGAAGCACCATTATGGAAGAAGTGCTGAATGCAGGTCCTCTGGCTGAGGTCACATCAGACAGCTGACACATAAACCCTGTTCCCTATTGGACAGAACACAGCTCAAATACACCGTATCTGTTCCTGCATGATTGTTGACTCATTGTCTTTGACTCTGTCCATTACTTGTCACACGACGCCCCCATTTTGCCACTCCTCCTCCTTCCCTTCTCTTTATTAAATGGGAGAAAGTGATTAGCACACTTAAACGGCAGGAGAGACACCAGGAGCCGTTGGGTGAATTGTTCCACCATAATTTCTTTGTTAATTGCTTCTCTGGGGAGACTTGAGAGAGTAAAGGCAGCCCGGGGGTAACCAAGTCTGCCACCATTACACACTGGCCTGCTTTTGGGAGACACTCACTTCCCCTCCCTTCCTCTCCCCTCATCCTGCTCCCCTTCCCTCCCTTCACTATTAACATCTGGCTTCCCCTCTCTTCTTTGCTCTTTTCTCACCTTTCCTCTTGTGCATGCCACCTCTCTTACACTCATTTTTGCCTTCCTATTTAAAAAAAAAAAACTTCTCCACAAAGGTTTTTCCTCCCGTGCACGCCCTTGCACTTTTAGAGAAAAATAGACATTGAAGCAAAGCCATATCCTCACATATCCTCATCTCTGATTTATAGCATTTGCTACATAAGTGCCTTTTATGACAACCATCAGACGGAGAATGAGTCGAGTCGAGTTGGCAGGCTCCAGCTCTGTCTTTAGCCCGGGGTGAATTATACACCTTGTTGCACACGCGGAGGAAAAATTTAAGCTGGAAACATCAAGAGCCCTGACTTTATCTGATGTCTGAAACGCTTTACATGTTTTTTAAAAGTAAATCATACTGATGTATAAATCAATCTCACTCAGTTCACACATGTAACAATCACTAAGTGTCTTATTCCTCTGCACCTTGTGCCTGGAAAACTTTTTCATACACTGTCACAGTCATGTGCATATGACAAATGGCTTTAAGTATTTTATGCTAATGATACATGTGGACATGCATTGGGTGCCTTTCAGAGTGCAAAAATCTATTTTACCCAAATTTAGCCCATGAAAAGAATTGAATATCTGATTGCACCGTGCATGTTTTAAAGCATGTTTTCCTTATTAAACGGATGAGTGGGGTGTAGCCATTCTGTCTGTGCATCAGACCAACAAACTTTTCCCAAACCCAACAATAAGTTAGTGGTGCTCAGTCAAAGTTCCCGAGGCAGAAAGTGTGGGTTTCCCGACCGTCCTGTCCTCCACACATCTGTTCAGCATTTACTTCACATGTGAGTGGCAGGGGGATTCTTTTCTGACACCATTAGGTGTTAGTCAATTCTCACACTCCAAAAGGTCTAGAACAAAAAGCGTGAGCCACAGGGTTAAAGGAGACCAGCTCACACCCACTTCTAGAAATTCCCAGAATAAGTTGTCAGAATTGTTTGCTCTGGCATTTAAAAAAGAAGCCGTGTTTTGTGTGGGAGGGGGTTGCTGTGGTGATAACTTTCAGTCATCTCTTATATCCAAGAATACATTCTAATGCATTCAAATCAGGGACCTTTTAATTATTCTGTTATGTATACGGCAAATAGGTGACCTTTGGTAAGTGTAGCCGCTGATAGCAGTGACCTTTACTGGTTACAGAGGGGGAGGAATTAGAAAAATAGCCTTTATACATGTTAAGAGATTAATCTTGTCACCAAGGGCCGAGGGAAATTACATCATCGAGCCTCCCTTACTTTTCTAAAATACATGACATTTACAGGCGTTTTTTCAAACTCCGTGTTTGCCATAAAACATGACTGAGTACCCTTTGCAGCCACACTATACATTTGACTCATTTTAATCTAATACCAGACTACATTAGATACATTAGGAGCCTTTATTATAAATGCCAAGTTATCTGCTCAGATACTCCTACTCAGACAGCCAGAAGCTCCTAAAACGAACTGCATCCCAAGACTTTATCTCAGAAAATATCATATTGTCCAAACTGTACAACGATGCACCATCATTTAGGAGCTTCTGATTGGTCAGAAAGTCATCTTCATCACATTCTCTACTTGGGAAAGCTGTTCCAATCCTCAGCACACAGTTTCCCACATAACTGCTTTCTGTTTGACAGTGCTTCTTTAACCTCTGAGGGGAAATTATAGTGCGGCAACATAAATCTTTATTATAGATAGGCCTTTGTTTTGTCCCGTGTAGATGAGAAAAAGGAACAAATGGCAGGTGATAAACTTAGAGAATTGAACAATACAGAGGAGAGCACAGGATTGAGGAGCACAGAGTAGTGTGGTAGAACTCTTCAGAGAAGCAAACAATGAACTAAAGTGTAAACTTGAAAGCCTGTGCCACAGTAGTGTGCTGGTTTGAGGCTCAGGAAGTGGATTTCCATTTCTAATCCACGCTTGTGTATCTCCGGATTGCTCCCACCGTCCAAAAACAGGCAGGGTAGCATAGGTCATTGGTGTGTAATTCATGTGCACGGAATGGTTATAAACCAAAAGTGCAATCGGTCCTTTTTTTTCTGTTTTGACCTGAGTCAAGTTTTGGAGAGCTCCATTGTGATGATCACTCCCACAACGCATTCAAACCCTCCTGAACTGAAAGCCTTCTGCACACTCATTCACACCATAAGCACCCTTCACTCCCGTACACCTCACATGTGGACAAAAGCTTCCACTAATCAGTGAGATGCAATAAACACAAAAAGCTAGTTCACTGCGTCTCTGCAGCTCTGCACGTTGAGGAGTGATAACACGTGGCCGCATTTAGTGGAGATTTCAGGGCACGCCAGGAAAATTTGCACCCGACCAAAAAGTGCCATCTGACAGAAAAAGCCTGAAAGGCACAAGACTCTTTGGCTGTGGGTGCCATTTTTCTATTTTTCGCTTCAGTTTTTAAGCCAAACTGTGTCTTTTTATTCCAGCTCTGAACCATTGACTACTGAATCCAGCTGAACGGTATTTGCATTTCAAAAGGCTTTTATCATGTCCGTGTGCCACAAATGATTCCAAAGTGAAATGTGATGAAACACTGAAACAGACTAAAACACACACATGACCCATGGAGAGGGTGGGACTCATTCATCTAAGATGAGTCTGTTTGAGATTTATTTTCTATACCACAATAGTAATATATACAATAATATGATCAATGCAAACACATCTCACTGTTCCGTTTAGTTTATAGTTAACTTTTTTGTTCATTTATAATGATAATTCAAACTTTCATTGAGGTTGGAATCATTGGATCGAGGAAGGACAAAAGCCTGCCTTTCCAGTAGTCAAAAGCAATTTTCAGCATTTTTACAAGGTGGTCCATCTACACAAAAATGACCATTAACTAAAATAACACTTACTTGAATTCATTTGTAGTAAATATAGATCACTACTTATTACGAAAATGGCTCATTACAACTTTTTTTTTTTAATTTAAGCATACAAATGCTTGTAAGCTGGCAGATGACTGCTGCCATTACCCAACTTTTAAAAGTTTGCTCCCTGTCGCTCTTTGGCTGACAGCACTTTGGTGGGTGCCCCCGCCACACTGCATGACCCAAATAACAAAGCTTTTATCACCCTCCTGGTTAACCTTTGAGGTTGTTGATCTCTCATACTCCCAGAAGCTTATCTCTGAGCCCCAGAGGTACAGTCTGTTCCACACTGCCATCGAGACTGTCATTAAAATACCCCACCCATCACCTGCACTATACATATGGATATGTGTATATGTGTATGCATAAACCTGAACCCCGGCAGCCGGTTGGCTGAAAGATTTACTTAAACACCATCCACTGAGCAAACCTGAGTTTTTTAAGGAAGTTTTGTTACTGGTAACAATAATTAGATCATGTTTCAGCCTCACACCCACAGTGCACAGAGAATTCCTCAGTGCCGTTTCATGAATGAGTGTATGTCCTCGAGTATATTTTTCTCTTTTTAATAGAACCAAACATCAGTGAGATATCTGAAAGCATATCCGATGTATTTGTTTACTCATCAGCTCATTTAAAGCAGTTCTCTGGCTTTGCATTGCGTTGTGTTTATCATGTCTTTTGTAGCGAGTGTGCGCTCGTCACACTCCTAATTTAGCATCTTTGTCACGCTGTGTTGTGCGGAAGATTAAGAGAAAGCAACCATTAAGCTGCTCAGAATTAATTCTATCTCTCCTTACCCACCCTGTCTGACAGAAAGGAAAGAAGGGGTGTTAGATGCCTGACACTTGCAGCCCTGAATACAGCAATCACCTTTCATATGAAGTCCTCGAACGCCACGCATTGATGGAAAAGTATTTAAAGAAAAAAATCTCCCCGGCATGCAAGTAATCACACAGAGGCATAATGAAAAACACTTGGCATGTAAAGGAATTTATTTTCTGTGTCTCTGATAGAAATTCCTCTATATGTGCAGATTTACATCCATTCCTCATCTTCAAATATACCCACAGGTACACACATATGCCGCCATCCTCCGGGACGGGAATGAATCAGTGAGTGGATTTTCAGGGACTGATGGTGACAGGATAGTCAGCATAGATAGATGTTGGGAAGGAAAAGAAAATGAAAACTGAAAATGGATTTCAGAAGTCCAAGCATGCACACCACCTTGTGGTTCCTGTTGTGTGTGTGTGTGTGAGTGTGTGTGTGAGAGTCAGGTTTATGTGTATTCTGGCACTAGCAGGAAGCTGCTGGTATAGATGCTATGCAGCATATACTGTATGGAAGACAATACATGAGAAGCTGGGAATTTTTTATTCTATGGTACACATGGATTTCCTTTCTTTATAGTTCACATTTCTTCTCTCCATCTCACTCACACACACACACACACACACGTTCGCGTACTTATCTCTTGAGCCTTCAGGTGTCAGGAGTCCTGCAGTTCTCTGAAACATGCCTGTCAGCCAACAAAGCTATCCCATTTTGAGCTCGAGCTACAGCTGCATCATTACTACTGTGGGTAGTCCATATGTGCCCTATGTTTTGTGTATGTGTGTGTGTTTACGTGTGTGTGTGTCGGTGCATATAGTCATTACCATTCTAATGTCCATCTGTTTTGGCTTCACAAAATGGAAGGTTTCTGACTAACCCTTCCAGATGTATTATAGATCTTTGTCCCAGAGTCTTTGGGGACGGAACAGATGTGTGTGTGTGCGACTGTGTGTGTGAGATAAACAGAAACACTTCTGTGTTGATTATGGAGGAAAACGAGGACAGAGAGGCCATGCAATGGCAGCGTGATGGGAAAAGAAGGATTATAAAAGCAGCAAAAAGAAAAGAGGGCATGTGACACAGGAGTAAACAGAAGATAAAAGTAGGAAAGGGAGACAGTCAGACTTCTGACAGAGAGACAACAACAAGAACAATAATGCGAAGAAATGCCAGAGAGGGCGGATGATGTATGAGGTTGTTAGTCTGTGAGTAGAATGGAGCGTTTCAGAGGATGACAGTACTGTGACCAGGGCAGACTGACTGAGCCCGGATAGACTTTTGAAAGGATAGTTAGGATTCTTAACTCCTTGAAAACAGCAAAAAATCAGCTCAAATGGCCCCATCAGCCCTGGAAAGATCAGAACACTGGTACGTCTTTTGAACTCTTGAAGGAGTCCTCATCACAGAAGACGGCACTGGTAGATTCAGCCATATTGTTTAGCAAAATTTAACAGACATTGTCAACTTATTGCCATGTTATCCAGTGAGTTTGAACATAAAAACAAGTTTTTATGACAGAGAACAGTACACAGAAGTACTAAATGTCCATTCACATAAATTAATTCAATTTCAAGTGCTCTAATAACATTGATGGAATAAGTTAAATTTGTCATGCTCCAGTAGCCTTTTTACTCACTACTTCCTGATTCAGTGGTCCATTTTCTAATAAAGTAAAGAGAGACTATGAGACATCATAGTATCCATTATTCAGAATGGCACTAGACTTACTGTGTATCTCGTTGCATTTTAATGACATTTTCTTTCTGAAAAAAACTCAGATTTCTGAATCCTTTTTTTTGTACATCAGCTGGTAACTATGACAATTTTTTCCTTTCTTTTTTTACATTACTTATTGTGTATAACCATGGCAACAAGAAAGTTGTTAACCTTTCGGAGCAGCTAAATGACTTTCCTAAAGCCAAAGTAATAAAATAGTAAGACCCAAAATCAAGATGGCGCTCAAGAGGAGAAATCCAGGAGGGATAGTATGAACAAATAAGAGGAAAATGTGAAAGGTTGTTCAAGTTTGTGTTTCATTGATCATCATGTAGAAGAAGACTAGCAGGTTTAACAGACAACCGCTGACCGCCTGGTGACGATACAGCAAGCTCATTAGGAAGGAAGTCCTATTAATATCCTTTTAATCAGGATATGACTGCAGTGGCTACTGCCAACACCTCTCTACCCACTAAATAACTGCATGCCAGAGAAAAGTGCAGACAGAGAAGAGACAGTCCAACAGGATGATTACAGCTCTTACTAACAATAGAGGGTGTCATCCTGATCATGTCACAGAGGACCAGGGTCTGAGAAACCTAGATGATAAACTATTTACTGCTAACGGAGTTCAAATGTGATTCCATGTGCACGTACAGTACACGTGCACATATGCATGTGGATCAATACAACTTCAAATGTCAACATGTTTCTCAGCTGATTTCACATGTTGTCATTTTTCTAAACCATAACATGTCTTTGAAAATGTTCTGTTAATATTATAATAATAGAAATTAATTTCCCTTAAAGAAAACATTGTTCGTTTAAACCTTCAAAATGTTTGAACTGGAAAGCTGTTTTCCCACTCAAGCTGTTCAGTAGAAGCAATTAGATTAAGTAAAAATAGGAATAAATGAATAAAGATACCGGTATATAGAAATCCTGTAACAGTGCACACAAAGCCATTGCCCTAACTGTTGCTGTAGTATTGTATGCACAGATTTGCCGTTTTCATGTACGTTTTCATACTTTCCGGCACGTTAAATCATTCTTCATTTTACTTCCTTTCTGTTGGGGTTTGGCATGGAGCTCTGGAATCATCTTCCTGCACCTCCCTGTGCTGCAGCACTGGCCCCATCTGCTGCTTTTAGCAGTAAAACCTATCCATTTATACACAGCAGTGGGTGTAAATATGAAAATGTTTGCATTTGATCTAGTTTTTTTTTTCAGAAAATTGAGTTATAATTTCATGATGCATTAAGATGGACACCCAGCTGTTTTCATTTGTTTGCAGCACTGTATTACCATATGTTAAGTGCTTCTAACATGTTATTAACTCCACTATGCGAGGCACAAAAAGCAAAAAAGCTAATGAACACGTATCTGATTTTCATTGCATTTGAATGTAGATTTTTTTATGTTGGTCACTGGGTGCAAAATCAGGCAGAAAATGATGTAACTTACCAGTTTCTCCCTAATTGCAGCCTGATGTGAATGCCACCTTGCAGTGCAGAGAAACACACATTTAGCCAAACCAAAGTTGTTATGTGGAGTTACAGCCTGAGCAGAAGACAGAACCGTGCGGGTTCTAATGAAAATGAAGCTTTCTGAAGGTCTGATGCTTAAGTCAGCCAGCCTCCTTCAACATCCATCCTCCTCTGCCTCACTCTGTCCACACCAGCTGTCTGTGGGCTCAAGCCAGACGTTCATTAATTTCTAATGAGTATGATCCGCTTTGCAGTGGAGCCATTTGCATTTAAGAGATATGTATCAACATCCTGTAAAACGTGCAGCATTTTCACTGGGAAAATGTGTCTCTCCACATTTTTGATCGCTGAACCAGCAAACTTGATGCTACACTGCTGATATTGAACTAATATGTTGAATATGACATCTGTTCAGCATTTCAAATCTGAATTTCTTATTTGTTTTTGCACAACATTCTAATCTAAACGCAATTTAATACAATACTCTAACAGATGGATTTGGGTTTTTCACCTAATCGTTTCTTTTAATGGTTACCCACGTATTCAAGCATTTTAACATGAAAACAATCAGAGAAAACAATAGTGGATTGCATCCACTCCTGAATGAGTTCATCCAATTTTCTTCTCCTTTGACTTTCTGCTTTATTCTTTATTCTTTTTTTCTATCATATCTTCTCTCGTGGTATTTGTTGGTATTTTCTTTGAACTATGTGTTATTATTTTTCCTTTTCTTTGGGTTTCTGTAGTTGAATTATTTCTTGGCTGCTTTACCCTCTATAGTGTGTTAGATTCATTTCAGATTCATTTCAGATTTTAGTCATGATTCACCACAGCACTGTTGTGCATCTTTTTCTTCACACCTTTTGCTAAATCAGTGGTTTCTATTGACTTTTGTTGTCACATTTAGGGTGAATGTTTTGAGTCTTTTTCGTTACTTTTGGGTGTGGGGCCAAATTCTAGACATGGAGGAAGATGATACAGACGGGCCATCATGCCTCCATTTCCCTCTTCTTCCTGTTACTCTGCTCCTCCGCCATCCACATCAGTCAGTTTTCTTTCATTAATCACTCGTGTCTCCTTCTCTCCATCATGGCACATCTAAATGGTTTGAGTACCCCTCACTTTCCCCCTGTCTCACCCCTAAGCTATACAATTTCCCGCCGCCCATCTTCGCTTCATCCATCTCTCTTCGGTAAACCGACTCTCCCTCTCTCTCTCTCCGCCCGGCTCTCTCCATCCATCTGTGCAGACTAGTGTGTCTAAAAGGCTTGTGGTGTGCTGTGCCAAGCCAAGTGAACAGATTTGGATAACCGCTGTCTAGAGATATGTCTGAGATAACAGCTATAGTCACTCACTCCTCATTTGGCTGCCAACCATGAGTGTGTGAGTGTGTGTGTGAGTGTGTGTGTGTGTGTGCCCATGCTTAAGATAACCCCAGAGGCCGTTGCTCCTATTCCAGCCAACAGTGGTTTACAGCTGATAGCCACAGCGAGGAAATTTCACACATCACAAAAGTGGACACCTTGAAAAAAATTTGATATCCTGCAGAGGGGAAAACATGACATTCGATAAAAGTTTGACAAGTAGTTTGGACAAATTCATAAAAATAAATACAGATTGCAGTAGGTGATTGGATATATAAGCACATAGGCTCCTCCTAAAGTCTTTTGCTGCCCAGGTAGTTTCTGTAAGTGGTGTCACAGGTGTTTTTTTTACAGGGAAGCAGCTCCATGTTTATTCAGGAATTTTCTGCAGAGATATCCAATCTCTTCTCACCACACAAGGACGCTGATGTCCATGAGGCGATCATAGAAAGAGGACAGTGTTTCCACTAGTTTTAGCCTTTTTTTAACCACAACAACAGCATGCACTTTGAGTTCAAGCAGAGGTTTAAGTCATTTGAATAATAGTTATTCCTGAGGTACTTTGGGGAATTCTGATGTTCAAAGTATGCGTGCTCTCAGGTCTGAAAGACTTTGAAATTCATGCTCTGCTGCTGCCCAACCCAGCTTCCTGAAGACGGGTTTGGCAGCTCCCACTGGATGAAAACCTCAGCATATGGAAGTGTGAAATCCCATTCACCATCTGAAATTCAGAAGGCGCTGGGGGAAGAAGGGCACATGTTTAACTATTTGGGAGATGGACACTTGTGATCCTCTCGCCTCTGCTGGCTGGAGCAGATGTGATGAGCGCTGGGATCAGATGCTCTCTGAACTCCTCATTTCATTTCAGAACTTTGTGACAGGGATCAAAGTTTACAGTGAACACAGGATGGCCTTCACACAGAGTGAAGTGTCTTTCCAAAGTGAAAAAAGGTGTATGTATCCACCACAAATGACTTGTGTCAGGAATAATTAGGCAGCTCAAATTTTCAAATATAGAATTTTTCTGTGTTGAAATTGTCAGAGATGTTATATCGAGTTGGGTTCGCCTCCACATATCCACATATGAGCAGAGCATTGAGGCAATCAGGCAAAATAATCAGGTTGCAAATGCAGAGAATAGTTTTCCATATTGAGTTTGGCAGCTGCTTACTCTCTGACTCCTTCAGAAAAACATCAGAGCAGATGTCCATGGCAAAATGACATAACTGACTTCATTTCTGACACTGAGTGTTGAACTTTGACATGTAAAACACTGTTAAACGACTGGTAATGTCTGTGTGTGGGAAGCTGGTTAGAGCCATATCCTTGATGCTGCATAAAGGACTCATGATTCCTCCTATAAAGTGAGATGGTATGGAAAGAAAAACAAAAACCTGAACCTCTGTCTCAACCTAAATCTAAAAATCAGACTTTGCTGGGAAAATAATTGGAAATTAAATTAACAACTTTAAAAATGGTAGCTCAAGAAGCGTCTTCATGTATACAGAAGTCGTCTAAAATGTCTGTTATTTTCTAGATAGATTCATTTTGAAATTACCTTTGAATTTCGATTTCATTCACTGATTCTTTGGCTAACATAAAATGCATATATTGCCATATAAGAAAAAACAAACAAATACATTTGGGTTTTAGGGAGGATGACAGTTTTCCATGTGAGAGAGGTTCTGTTCAACTGAAATCAGGTTGTCTGAAACACTTTGAAAATGAAAATCCATAAACCGTTGACCTTAATTGCATCAGCATCATTGTTGCTATCGACAAAGCACCGAGGCTTTACATTATCATCATGTGCTGTGTGTATTTGCCATAGAATTCATTTGAGTTTGAGAAAACTGACTTTGCATATGATGAAATCGTATTTATGATGAAGACCTTCGTGTTTTTTTCTCTCGTTATATCTCTCGGACAACTCCATATGCAATATCCTCTTAAGCCCTTAATCGCTAGTATTCATGAGAAAATGTTTTGTGTGTCTATAAGGGTGTGCTCAGATCTGACTAAACCAGGGAAATCAGATCTATTCAAAGACCGCTGCGCTGCGATTTATGGATGGAAATACTTCAAATCCCAAATTTGTCTCATATGCCTGTAAGAAGAGCCCAGTTGATCCCAACTTATCGAGGGTTTACATGTGCTTCAGCGTCTCGTTTATTATTGGATTACACAGATTATATGTAGCACATGTGAACAGCATACCTCGCTTTCAGAGAAAATGGATTACATCTTATCCTGCTTTTTCAATGCCAGTGCATGTATTTAGCTTACCCAGGTGCCCCGCTGTTTCTACATAATAGTGACCGGGATAATTAGTCAATCCAACAAAGGGGATAACATACCTGGATGCTCGTGGGGATGTGACTAGATCTAGATATGCTTTTTACATTTGGAGCAAACATGACATCCAAAGTATTTTGAAAATGAGGATGAAACCGGCTAAACTGTGTGGCTGTTGGAGCATGCTTGGCCAAGAGTCCAGCTTTTACATCACAGTGCTGCTTTTCAAAAGCCCCCGGCTCCCACTGATCTGAGAGCCTCGCCCCTCTCATCAGGCTGCCAGCATCTGTCCACAACGGCTGACTCCTCTGCAGCCTTTGTTGGGAGGGATGGACAAGGGTTTCTGTCAAATGCCCACCGATGTACTCCAGATTTTCTTTTAAGTTGAATACGAATAAATTTCCCTGAAGGTGAACAGTGGAATGGCCCTCAGTTCACCTTAAAGGCCAAGTCAGGGCGGCAGGAAGAGCAAGCACAAGATTCCTCAGATAAATACGAACTCAGAAATGTGGAGAATACATCTCCCTTGAAAGACACAATCTTTCCACCAGGCTGTGTGTTGTTATGCTTATCGTGGCAAATGAGAGATCGAGCAAACAGGAGGCATGCTCGGACTGGCGGTGCCAGTAGGAGCGGCTGTATCGAGCGTGTGTGTGTGTTTGAATGCAGCGTACAGCAGCCATGTTTGCTCGCTAAATATTTGAAATGTGTCATTTGAGCTTTGGAAACACTGTTTGCCTTTGGCTGCAGTCGCTGAGCGCAGTGTTTGACAAATGCTTGAACATGGAGGAGTCAGCCGGCGTTTCACACTGACCAGAGTCAGACAGCACAGCGGGATCTGCTCCATTACAAACAACCATCACAACACAGCCGGACTCACAACCCACAAATAAGAACCACATCTCCCCGCTACATCATTGAGAGGACCCATTATCTGTAAGCAGGGATACGTTCAGACACATTAAAGACTCGAATATAAAATTAGCTGTTTGAAACACGGTGGTTCTGTATGTTCAGAAATGAATAGATGTATGACCACTATGGGGCTGTTTTGCATTGCAATCGGCAAAAAGTAATCCATTGGTCTCTTAGAAGCAGTAGGATAAGTCCTGTTGTTGGCGCGGCACAGCATGAGCTAGATACATTTTATTTTTATTTCATGTCCTGGATGCAGTGCAAGGAAACCACAACTGAAAAATGATATCTCTTCATTACCTCAGAATAATTTAATGATAAACTAGCATTGAAGAAATTCTCCTCTTCCTCATTTCAGAGCTTGATTTGTAGATAATTAGCACAAAAGATGAAAAATAAATGTTTTTGTCTGCACTTGGCTCTGTTTGTTAGAAGCAATAAAACTAGCACTTCTCCTGATTGTTGTTTTTTTTTTTTTTAATTACCTCAATTTCTGGAAAGCTCCAAAGAGCTTTAATTGAAACGCTGTTCTCTACGGCTCTTTTGCCATCTGTGTCTGCTTTTGTTACCAAAACTTACAGATATTTACTGTATCCTTGAAAATGGCATTGTTTTAAGAAAAACTGCTATTTGCACTGTTTGAAGCCCTGAACTCAGTCACCCGCATTGTGGCACTAACACTCACCTTTCCCAGGGTTCACTGGCCATTTTGAAAGCATCAACAACATATTTGATTAAACATATAATCAAACTTTCACCAATTCTAACATCACATAAAGAGCATTTGCAGGCATGCAAACTCCACATGACCTCCATACTGACCGTAGCACACAACAACAACATGAGAATTCCTGTACATATACTGACTCATTCCAAAAATTGATCACCTGTAGGCAACATACTGTACGTTACTCAGACATCTGAGTCAATAATGTATCTTCTTAAGTTAGTATACATTAATGTGCATTGACAAAGAGCCAGTCCAAGGGTTATCTGTTCTTTCAGTATGTTACTTCTGATATGTAGGATGTATAGTTCTACCAGGAACACCTCACAAACTTTAGCTTTTACAGTCACATAGCTCTTTAGGTCTGGACCTACTTGTGGCTCGAGCCATGAATGTTTACTTCAGGAGCTCACATTTTGCTTAATATTAGCCCCTGTGTTACAGGCGTTATTGTAATGACTCAGTAAGTCCGGTTCTATAAGCACAATTTCACGAAAAGATTTAGTATTTCCGACCAACTATTGCATTGTTCCTCAAAACTATTTTTAACATCAAAATTCTGTGCAGATTCCATTTGATGACAGACGAAAGTGAGAGTAAGAAAATAGGGGATGCAGTGAGACATGGTGGGTATGAGACAACTTCATTGCTGTTGCTTCCACTAACTCCTCTCCTAATGAAGCCACCAATCCTCACTAACAAACTTAACAAATGTCTCTGTTATCAGGCAGTAATTGCGGGGAGAATTTTCTCTCTGCCTAATTACTGATATTTCCTGCTGCACCCATTGGACTTGCAGCATGCGGGGAATTTGGGAGTGGGGGAGGGTTGGGGCATGTTATTATTTTCCATTTGCTGGCTAGCTCCTGCGGCAAAGCAGCACTCTAAAATGTCTTCCATTGGTTATTTATAATCATCAGGAAGTGGTAGAGAGGGGCTTAGCAAGAGCAGGAGAGGGAGTAAGAGCATTGGTCGGACAGGGAGGGAACTGAACCAGAAATAGAGGAGAAGCTGAATATTGTATAGGGCAGAGACAATGTGTGAGATTATGAGGTGTGAAGCGACTCAAACCGCCAACATCACGCTGCGCAATAGTTCCTCCTTAAAATGTGTAACACACTTCTTCACAGACACCTTTGATAACACTTACACATATACGTGGTATACACACACGTATATGTATATAACTCCTATATCTATATATATGTGTGTGTGTATAAGTGCGTGTGTGTGTTTGCTTCTGTGTGTGTATCTAGATAGACCTAAAGTTTGACATAAAACAACCCAAACCAAAAAATGTTGCACTAATGCAATCCCATTTGATAGTCAAGCTTATAAATTACATCTGCACGAAACCAAATCAATTGATTTAGACTCAATGCATTCCAGATATCCACAAATTGATATAGACAAAGACTTAATTCGTTATGCTGAGTTCTACAGTAAGTGATATTGGAAGAATTGGTGCGGGATAATTGCTGGAGAGGGGGGTTCCTCCGGGACACGCGTGTTCTCACAGCTTGGGTTCAGTCACAGTGGACAGACTGTACGTTACATTACACCCTTTAGCTTGTCAACAGTCTTCAGAAACTAAGTCACTGCTATGAACTTAACTTTTCATGCCAAACTTTTCATTTTTCATTCCAAAGGAACCAACTGACTATCATTTCTTGTAATCAGTTGACAGCTGTTCTTTTCTCTTCAACCAAGTGTCAAAGTACTATAGGGCTGGGTCTGGTTATACAGCAGTGAATGAGACTTTGTAGTATATGTGTGTGTGTCGGGTTCACGGTTCACATAGAGCAGTGAGGTAAACCGGGATTATAGGCATCAGGAAGTCAAATGCCCACAAAACTCAGGGATACTTCTCCACCATGACCCATGGAGCAGGTAGAAGGGACATAGATGTAAAACCTACATCAGATCTTTGATGAAAAGTAATGATATCAGTGTGTGACAAAGAGGAAAAAACTACAGAGAGATGCACAGAGAAATATACCCTCCAGGCATCTACAGGTGCAGATCCAAGAAAAGGGCCTCATGTATCATGAAGGACACACTCATGGCACACAGAGACTTTGTTTGCCTCCACTCACGCAGGAGGCTGCAGAGCGTCAGGAGCTAACAGACTGAGAAACAGCCTTTTCCCCGAAGCTGAACGACTGTTGAACTCTGTAGGTTACACTGCTCCCTCTCAGTGGTGTTCCATCATGTTAAGGTGACACATCTCGCTCAGTCTGTTTTACCCCTGCATTGCTGAGATTACTCTGTGTTTGTTTTGTTTTTGTCTTTTCAATATGAGTCGTATTGATCAGAAGAGCACAGCATGTCCCTCATATTCCTGTTGTTTATCAAGGATCTTTCTTGAATCCAAAATATTCCCTTGAAAGAAAACTAAACTTGCTAATGTGCATCAGCTAATCCAAAGCAGAGTGATATATGATAATTGCAAATCAGACATCCCAGTCATGGTGGTGATCACACATTCTGCCTGTGATTGTCTCCAATCAGGCAATTGTGGACTTTATGAGCTTATAGAGATGTTAAAATATGTTTAGTTTTGTGTTTGACCATATTTATTTCAAATTAAGATGGTATTTAAGGTAAGGGAAGGGACTTAAAAATTTGATCATGGTCAAAGTCTGTAAGATTTTCTGCCAGTAAGAATTTTCTGACCTTTATTTTATCTTGTTTTATTTTTTTGTAGCACATGGTACTATGTACTAGCTTGGCATTTGCTCTGTGGTATAACAGTGGTAGATACACTATACTGATGGTTCCACCAAAGTGCAAAAGTTTCAGATGTCTTTCACTTGACTTTTACCCTCCATTTTCAATTTCTCCCATAGCTTGTTTGGATGAGGTGAGAGTTTAGTGGTTGTAGCAGTGTGAAACCTCACTGTGAAGGTCAGCACCATGTCTGATAAAAGAAGTGCAAAGAAACCCCCCCCCCCCCCCCCCTTTCTCTCAGTCATTCCTTCTGTAATCTCTGAGCGAGGAAAATGCCAGCTGCCAGTCTCATTTGGAGAGATAAGGCCCCAGCCCCAATTGCACCTGCCTGGCCGCCCACAGCAGAATAGCAAACAAATATATAGGTAATAGAAACAAAAAGGAGATGTTTGGGGTCAAAATATCCCGGCTCACACCTTAATATCAGAAGAAACCCAAAGTAAGACAAAAGTGATGTGAACCATTGTATTATATTGTGTGTGCATGTGTGTGAGTTTGTGTGCAGAAGTGCCTGCTTACCAGTGTGTGCAGACTCCCAGTTGGCCGGGGAAAATGGATGGCCCCTGCTATAGATTTTTGGCCGACAAGTTCCCCGACAACCATCTTATATCTTATTACCGACAGCCTCAGACGCTCAAATTGATTTTTATCGGTGTGAAAAAAAAATCCCCCTCCGCACGGTCGACCTTTATGGTCCTCACCTTTCATTGTTGATGTTTTTTCATCCATGACTGTTGTGTATGTGACTTAGTGTGTCCCATTCAAGCAAAACCACACCAACCAGCCTGATGGAGAGGAATTACCTGTGCAGTAAGCATGTCCAAGGTGATTGCCCTCCACTTGAATAGGAAGGTAATGGCTTTTTTCAGAAGAGCTGCAGCATCAGGCTGCTTTGCCTACTTAAAGCTCCTGTACACATATAGAAACTGTTGCTGCCACTGGCTTTAGTCACTGGAGAACGTGAGGCGTGTGTCTGTTGGCAGGGAGTTATTCCGGTGGATGGGTGATGAGTGGGAGAGACGTTTTATTCAGCAGCTCTCCATTGCTTACAGACCTCTGAAAGCCCTCCCAATGTTCTGTCATCTTCATAAAAAAAAAAAAGGGAGGGTTGAAGCTCAGCGACACACACAACTACTGTTGTTTCATATACACGATTCATGCTTTTTTCACATTCTCCACAAAGTAACGTTTTAAAAAACGCTCTCGCTGTAACATAAAATCTCCAAGTGCTGCCATTTCCTCCACCATCCATAGAATTGCTATTATTTCCTGTGAAAGACTTAGTTCTAATGGTTCTCGCTAAGGTCACTGAGGAGAAGTCTAACTGAAATATCAAAGTAAAACTGAGTTTCTCTGGAGCACCTCTGCCACTCACTTGGTGGAATCCTGCTGTGTCATAACTCTCACTGCTTAGTAAAGAATAAAAATTATAGCTGCATGAAAGGCTTTCAGCCACTTTAGGGGCAGCAGAATGATTTGGTTGTTATGTTGCCAGTTACAATTTCAAAAGCCATTCTCAGTATAGTTTTTTTTATTAACTTAGTTCTACACTAATATTCAGAAGTGAGCAGTTTCTTAGATTTGTGAGCTTAATTTGATCTGTACGCATGTTCTGCCTGTCTCTTAGAAATCTCTCTGCCAAAGGTGTTTTCACAAGGGGATTTCCTGTTATCAATTAAAACATTTAACTTCTTTTGATAGTCTCCTAGTTTAGTTGTACTTCATACCTTGACTTGATTGACACCTCTCTCACATCCCCTTAAACAGGATTTTAGCAGTGATCTTACACAGTAAAACCAATTGTATGTAATTGGTGTGAATAACCTACAAGGAATGAATCATTTCAAAGGGCTTCCAATTTGTTTCATCCTCAAACTTTTTGCAGGAAAATGTACGGAAAAGTCATAGTAAATGTCAAAGAAAGACATTGTGGGGTGTAATTAATTGAATATTAAAGCATAAAGGGGTAGCAGTCAGTCTTTTGCTGCCCAGCTACAGGTATTCATGCTCAGCAAATTCCAGGCTCTGCTACAAATCTGGCCTCTTTCAGGTATTCTGTGTTTCACTTATGTTATTTTTCAACCACCAGCAGTTTTTAACCTCATTACACCTCATTCAGGAGTCTATCTCATGGATCTGGGACTCAGCTAAGCCCGCTAGCTATTTTCTCCTACAGAGATGCAGCAGAAACAGACGGGAGGCCACCGTCTGATAAGAGACATTTTGCCACACTACATTACACTAGTCTGTAGTTGCAGGTGAGCTCACGCTGCAATGAGTTACAGACTATTCATGGATCTGTGGGGGGAAAACCCAGCCATTGGTGGAGCATTTGATGGTGAAGCTTGCAAGAGGAAAAAAGCAATAAATCGCTCTTGGCTCTTTACATCCCTCAGCAAACCCACAGTGAAGTAAGCTGAAGAGCAGAAGGGGGAGATCAGAGATATACTAAATAAAAAGAGACCAGATGAGGAAGAGGTTAAACAGAGAAACAAGATAGAAATGTAACCCTGGACTCAGCGGTGATATTTACACTTCTCTGCTATCCTGGTTTAGATTTCAGGACTTCAACACATCTGCCATTTCAGATCAAATAGAAATCTGTCCTTATATCCTGCAAACTCAGATAATTACATTCACAGAACACTGCTATACACAACTTCTTTACCAATACAAGACTTATTCTCAGTTTTACGTATAGCAGCGGGCAGTACGGCCGGGGAGTTCTGGATGCTGCATCTGGAACACACATCTGTATAAATGATCATCCTCCAGCAACACACCGGGGAAAACATCAGTACGCTATAGCAGGCATCTTTCACCACTGTGCCAATCCTGGGAGAAATTCCTGGGAATTTGGTTTTTCTAAGAATTAATAAGTGTCATCTTGTGGAAAGAGCTAGCTTTAATTCCAACCACCTGTATTAGAGGTAAATGCTTGAAATCCTTTATCCCGCTTTTGAAAGACTTCATTTGAGGGAAACAGAGGGTTTCTTCATTTGACAAGTGACGGTTCCATGAACCAAACAAATTCTTTCCTCTTTACAGTCTCTACCGCTATTTTCTGAGCAATGTGCAAAGCCTTTAATTTTAGAAATCTTTGAAGCTAGCTTCTCAAAGGGCTCTCTTTTTGACAAGCCGGGTTTTCTGGGCTGAATAGTGATGTGGAGAGATTTTGACCGAGCGTCAGCGCACGCTGAATTCAGAAGCTGAATCGGTTTCTCTAAACGAAAAGAGTCGAGCACAAACCTCTACTAAGCCAAAGCCGGTCTTTTTCTTCACCTGAACCAGACCAAACTGCTGCAGTCTGCCTGAGTGTTTGCAGTTCTGTCACAGCCGGTGTGTCACCACTCCAAACCACACGTCAGGCACGTGCACGTAAATTAAGTGGTAGCCTTTTACTTCCACTCACTGGAGGAGCTAACAATGTGATGTTTCTGGATGGAAAAAGGAACCAGTGGTGGTTGTAGCTTCATGCTCACAGAAGAATTACAGCGGAGGACTCTGCATGTTGGAGGGAGGAGGAAGCAGGCGGAATAATGGAGGCTGATGAACGTGTACAGAGAACATGGAGACAGACAGACAGAGAGACTCAGCCCCTGGGCCTGCATGAAGGAGATGTCACTAATGGGGCTGACAGGCTGTGGTCAGCAGCCCTAATCAGCACGGAGGAAAACAGCTCCTGCTACATATAGCTTGAAACACAAAACTTCCATCAAGGCTGGGTGATCCCTGTCAGGTTCCTCCACAGATAACTCTGTGTGTGCGTGACTGTGTTGGGATGTCTGGTTAGGCTAACAGGATGCGAGGAACAGAGCAGGGTCTTATCTTGCCAAACTGGGCTGTGAAAGGTGGGAAGTAATTCCGTAGATGTGTTGTCACATTAAAGAAATACTGAACTTTAAGAGAGCTTTTCTTTGAGTGGGTTCCTGGCTATGATGTAATGCCAGAGATCTCTCATCTTCTTTATCCATTAATCCATGCCTGATGGGGAATCTTTCTTTATTTCTTTTTTTATTCCTGCAATCCGTTAGCTCATGCATTCCAAAATAGTCTCAAGATCTCAAACATTTATTTGAGAAATCCTTCCCATCTGTCTTTACCTTTGTTTTATTGATATTCCAAATATAATAATACAAATATTCAATCTTTTTTGTATCTTTTAATTTTTTTTGCATTTGTAATAAACTAATTCCTGACCTATTGTTCATGTAAATAAAATATTTGACCTTATTTAATGTGAAAGAAAAAGAAAAAAACAAACCAAAAAGAAATCAAGCTTGGTATTAAAGACCTACGTGACAGATGTTTGGAAACACAACATCTTGTCTCCAGCTGGGCTTCTTCCACTTCAGAAAGCTCACATTTCTGGTGTAGAAAAGCTAATCCTGATCTGCTTTGTGCAGATACCTATGCGGGATCCTAACTACAAGGAGTAGGAAAGCCTTCCAGAGATCTCAGTAAACCTTTATGGCTGATTTTTATTTGTGTGAGCAGGATCGATGCGGCGTTATCCTCCGCTGTAAGCGCTGAACCATCAGTTCAGGTGACACAGCCCCCAGCTAAGAAGATCACTTAGCATATCTGGCCGGCGCCGGACACGCCGGACCTCCTGATGGTGTGCAGCACACCAGTCAGCACCTTTCACACACAAAGCCTCTGCCAAGTGCAGCACATCTCTGTGAGCAAACCCAGTGGAAGCTAGTGAAAACGCTCATCGGCAAAAGAAAAGTAGGAGCCTCTACTGAAAAATCCCCTTAAATGTATGCGTATGAGAAATTGTCTGTTTATCATTTATGTCAATCCATCTAAAAAGAATTACTGGAAACTAGTTCATTTGCATATTTTAAGGGCAAATAATCTAAATCAATGCAGACTAACAAAGTGCTTAATTATTATAACTTCTTCTTGATGTGGTGGATCAGTTCTTCATTGGGAAACGGATTACTAATTACCAATAAATAATCAAGTAAATGACTATAATCTGTTCCCTCCGCTTGACTCTTTCTTCATTAACAAGTCCGTAATGGGAGAGCAGTGATGAATTTAAGGTTAATGAGCTGTTAGTGGAGCAGATTATGGAGACGTGAGCTGATGCAGCGGGGGGGACTGTGTCGAGGTGCAGGTCAGGAACCTGACAGCGGGGATTTAATGTCTTCCTCAGGATTAGTTTGGGATCCACGGCCTCGCAGAGATCAAACCTCAGGTTAAGGCCTTCCTGTTAATGCTGACCTGTCTCATCTATAAATCATGTTGTTATTTTTCTCACAGCTCTGCCTCCGATCATTGCTGGGCGGCAGATCCTGGGGGGTGGCTCATAGATGAGGGTTTTGGTGTGGTTTCTGTAGATTTGTGAATGGGTTACTGCTGGTTGTTGTGAGTGGATGAAGTGGCTGATTGCACTGTCAGCAGAGTTGAAGTGGTGCTGAACTGAGACCATCACGCCTCCTCCATCACTCATCTCAAGTCATCGCTCTCCCACTTGCAAAAAACATCGAGATCCACTCTCCTCCCAATCCTCCCTCCATTTTGAGCAAATCTAGTGACAGACAAATGATCAAACCCATCCATGTGCCGCCCTCTACACCCCTTCCATTTCACCCATGAGCTCAGGCAATCATGCTGAAATCTCCGCGTGGCCCGGGCAAAGAGCCGTGCGCTTTATTCAGCGTTTGCTTTAGCTGAGCGCCCAGCAGCGGAGCGTGGCCCCGCTGCTGGGAATTATCAGGTACCAGCGGCTTGTTCGCCGGGGAAAGGTGTCTTTGTGAGTGAATGCATTTATGCACACAGGCAGAGCGAAACTGCATCACACATCTGAGAAGATTTGCCTGTCACACAGATTTGTTTAAGCACTCTAATGTATTCCATTCTGCTGGCTCGGAGTTTAGAAATGTATCACACAGGAGGACACGGAGCATACCCGCAGTATTGTTTATCTGAGTCTCATTCAGTTTCCCTCGGCGCTGCTTCTAATTCTGTTTATCGTTTCTCTTCATAGTTACAATTGGGCAGATCTGTCCAAAACTCTCCCTTTTTAATACAGTTTTCCATCTCACTGCTTTCCCATTTACTAAGCCACTGCCTGCTTTAATTTCCGACTTTCTCAGATCTGCGGTGGCTCGTGATCATGTTCCATAACCATGTAATGTTCATCTCAGCCAAGCACATTTAAAAGGTTAGGTTTGATTTGCCCTCTTTTTGTCTGCTGAGCGGTGCTGCCTTTTTTCCCAGGCTCGCTTCTCCAGTGATCCACTAGCATCATCTAGTGGTCAAAAAGCAGGCGGTCTCCATTAGTGAATTCTGGAGCGATGAAAGGTAAATGCTGTTCACACAGGACAGAGGAGAGAGGGTTCAGAATGGGAAACACAGGAGCCATGGAGGTGTCAAGTTTGGTGTTAAGTGTAAAAACAAGACTGATAATGCCAAGGGCTAAAGTCACTGGCACAAAGATGGTGCTTTAATGAATCGGTGTTTCACAAAGAGCTCTGGTTAAAGGCATTACAAAGAGAACAGGCAGGAAATGAAAGCTTTCACTCCGTGTCTTATGCCGTCTACCCCTGTGCTTCTCCTTATTCTCTTTTCTTAGCATTCATCCAAACTCCAAAGCCTATTTCTGTAAACAGAAGGATGGACTTGAGTGAGTCGGTGGTGGATGAACAGGAGTTATATCTGATTGGAGAGTGTAGGAGGAAGGGTTGGATGGAGTGGTATTATATGAGTCTGAATAGCTCCAAGCTCCATCTGTTGTGTAGTACAGAGATGAGTTGAGTCAGACATGGGATGAGTCATTCGACCCCACAGTGTGGGTCAGAGCAGCTCTAAATTCATAACTTTATCCGTACAGATGCAAACACTACAGTTAAGCACACAAACAGATATTTTCTGATTATGTTTACTTGCTGTTTACAGTTTGGTGGCTCGTAGTGTTTTTATGGCAGCACTCATTTCACCCAAAGCGTAGAAAAAGTGCTCCACCTGTGTAAGTTTGCCCCGTTGCCTCGTTCTTTGCCTCCTATTAAATTACTTTTATCTGTTTACATTTCTAAACTCATGTAAATATATAGATCTATTTCAAAAGCTGCAGTGAAAGATGGGAACTGGAAAGCTGTTAGCTTGCTTTTAAGATGGACTGTTTTTACCACAATGGGACAAAAATTCATCAGCCTGTCTTGTTTCAGTTACCAGCTGGTTTCTTTTATTTAAATACAGATAAACAGATTACCCAGGACAAAAAAATAGCCAGCAAAAATAAAAATAAAAAACATATCAGAAGAACTGAGCAGCATCTGGAATGTAAGATGGGGTTTATCCATACCTACATGCACAAGAAACACTAGGTCATCTTTTATGCTGAACCTAATATCTTGCAACAAATTAGATGCCCTTAAAAAGTGAGGACTGACCTAAATCATGTTAGCACAACTAGACATGAATGCTAGCTCAAGATTATCACAAACAAAGTCTAATAAACACACACTCTCAGGAGGACGCTGTACTCTACCCTTGTGGTCAGGAACAGATCGAATTAACCAGCGTCCCAGAAAAATTGGATCCAAAATTGTATTTTGGGAAGTTTGAAGCGAACGAGGAGGGTATAAAAGTGCCTTTTTCTTTCCTTTTTTTCCTGTATTGCTATCACTTTCTTCGGGGAGACGTCTAACTGTGTTAGACACACATTGCTTTCTGCAGGCTGTATGTCCATCTGTGCCTAATTTTCTCGGCTGTGCATTTCACGATTCTTCAAACTGATGTTGTGCTTGATATGATTTAAAAAGTGTTTCAGCTGACAGCAGAGTAGTTCCTCAGATAATTCTATTAATCCACCATCCATTTTTTTTTTAGCAGAGATGAATGTGGCTTAAATGAAAAGTCAAAGCAAAAAATGTACAAACTCAGGTTAATTTCTTTGGTTCTTTAATGTAAGATGCAGAGAGCATAACACAAGTGTGGTACTTGACACTTCCCTCTTCACACATCCACTGCCACTGTGGGCAAGACAGGACGTGATTGAGGCATATTGTTTAGCGAGAGTGACAGGGGAAGCACAAAGACGAGACGTGGCAAAAGAGACAAAAAGGTTGAGACTAGCAACAAGAAAAGAGAAAGACATTGGGAAATGTTCAAAGAAAAGCCCGTTGCTGTCTTGCTTCCTTTTGTGCGACAGGAGAAGAAATCGGTTGAAAAGTCTTTCATTCCTCACATCTATGGCCCATCGCTCACTGTGGGGGATAAATAGTTTGTACAGAGATGTTCAAATAAAGGGAACAAATGTTCCCCATCACACGTTCATCTGTGCTCTCGGGATATTAAGACTATTCTTTCTTCATGTACAAGCATACTTGTGAGTCCTCTTCCTCTAGAATATTAATTCAAAGGTCAGAAGCTCACATGGCAGCTTTGGTAATACTAATACGGTCTAGAGAAAATCATCTTAAAACATGATGCCTTGCTTGGCATGTGTTTTATGAATGTTGTTGAATGAGACTTACCACACACACAGAAACCCATAAAACAAAAAGCACCCTGTCATGGCTCTATTTGCAGGTCAAAGTCGTGAATCACACAATTTGAGTTAAGAAATTGCTCCCAGCCAGATTAACTACCTGGATGAGCCTAATGTGACATAAATCACAAACAGAAATTTTCATATAATGATCTGGAGGAACATTTTGTCCCTCTTAGAGGAAGTGGCTAGGTTTAACTGTGAATGACTTAAAAATGTCTGTCCAACTTTAAGAAATATGAAATCTTTGTAGTACTGATTCATTCCTTTGGGCATTCAAAAAGCCTGAACAGGGACTGACAGTTAGTTGTGCCTCACCTGAATGGATTTTCTGAATTTCATGACAATTCATCAAACCTATTTTCCCCCCATTCATTTCTAATTTGAATTCAGACAGAGTAGATCTGTTTCTCAAGATGAATATCCACTATTTGGAACAAGCAGCTCTACTATTGGGAAAATAGTTGTCTTTAGTAAAAGATTTGGCCCTAAATGCATGATATCAACATCTGAAAAGTCAAACTAAAGCAAACTAAAGTTCCTTCAGTAGTCAACAGGAGGCAAAGTCTGGTTGTTGCAAGACCTGAGAAAATTCCCAATGAAGCATTCAATGAAGCATTGCCATTTGTTGCTGTTTTTACTGTCCATTTTGAGAAGAAGAGAGGCAGATAAACCTGGAATAGTGCAACAAAATTACCTTTAATTTTTGCAGAACTGTCTTTACGTTTAAAACATGCAGTAATTACAGGACGAGAATTAATCCAAAAACAATATATTAGTGAGCTGAGGAAAGAATTAGCTTGTGCATCATTATCCTTATCATGTTATATCTTTTTTAGAGCAACTATATACTGTCTCTGCCTTATACTTTGTCCCTTATATGGGAACTTGACATGAGGATTGTGTGAAAATGCTGTTTTTGGCTCTGGGGTGTCCTCAGGTCAGGCTGGTCTCTCTGCTGACAGTGATCACTGACCAACCAAACCAAAACTAAACTCAACTAATCATTGGCAATTCTATTTCCCCTAAAATACTCCCGCTTGGCCTAATATAACTGCCACATTCAATTTCCATCTGCCAAAAGGTGGCAAGTGAAGATAGAAAGATGAGAAGTGATTAGTGGGAAGTGGGCCAGCTTGACAGGGCTAGATTAAAGTTTGGCTGATCAGGAGTCCAAAGGCATGGACATCCCTGGCCGCATTCACTCTGTGAATGCAAATATTTAGTAACCCCGTTGCTCCCACAAAAAACCGCCTCACCTTCTTAAGAGCTAGAGGTTTTCTTTAATTCTGTCTTCTGTCAGTGATTTATTTCCACTCTTTACCATCAAAGGGCTGTCATGATGATCCAGGTGAACCAGTTAAAACATCCAGGATTAGATTTTTTCTCAGTTGTTGTGATTTGGTCCTCAGTCAGACATCATTTACCTTAACATTTCTTAGAACAACATTAGTGGACCAGTTAGATAACAGCAATAATTACATTATTGACACTCCAAACCATAGAAGAAAAATACCTATCAGAGCTGTTTTTGTAAAAGAATAATCACTTAAAGATTTTATTAGACGGGGAACATTCTGGTGTTCTTTTACCGATGTGTACTTTGTTCTTGGCTGTAGAACGCAAGGTTTTTGATCACTGAACTTTAAAGAACTTTTTACAGGCAGCAGGAACACATTTCTGAGCACAGAGCTGATCACACCTCTCAAGTGGACACGGCGTTCTCGTTAGCAAACATTTGCCTGACAAACATTGATCGTTATGATCGGCACTTACACACAGATGAGATGGTTGTGTGTGTGTGTGTGGGGGGGGGGATACACTCCAATATAATTGGCTCTGTGTTGTTTCATTTTGTATCTGATTCCTTAAGTAAACAATAATGCTGTGAAGTTGCTCCGATTGTGAATTCTTGCTCTCCTTTTTGTGCACAACTGATTTTGTGTGCATATTTTTCTCCCATTGTCCCCGAGCTCATAAAATGAATTGTATTTCATCAATATCAGCTTGCACAACAAGTCTATTCCCTAATTGGTGCTTGAGATGTTAAATTGCCTGTGTTTGTGCACATACAGCCAGGCTCCCAAAATGCTTATCTGGAAGATTCTCCCTTTTAATGTAGAAGAGCATTGTCAGAGGTCTGAGCAACCCCTGTTTCACTTTGTTGGAAAAACAGAAACTTATGAAACATATATCACTATGTAAGCAGACTAATAATAATTAATCTAGTAAAACGTTGTATTGCAATGATATCTAATGTTCCTTTTACAATTGCCATTTTTTTCATACTTAAAAAACACAATTTTTCTATCTATCTTAAAGACTTTAAAGGGTTGAATGTTTTTAGTTCAGAGTTAATATTTGGTTTATGTTTGAATAATAACACGACTTTAAGTTAGACATTAACAATTCAATCCCGCAATAAAATGTTGTCTCACACGAGCTTGGTCAGTTGTCCTCAGGAGCTTGGTCTTCTTTTTATTCACCACTAATTCTGTAGTGCTCGAGAAGGAGAGTTTCCCTTAAATTTTTAAAGTCACGTCCGGCCTATAATTGCTGTACAGCATTGACAAGAAACACTAAGGTTCCATCTCACCTTTCTCTGTTTTTCTAACCCGAGCAGGAAAGACACAGCAAAGTCGATGGAGTTTTATTTAGCAGCAGCACGTCAATACAGTGCAAACATTTCATTGTTGGGCGCATATAGAGCCTTTGTTGCCATGGAGCAAATATTTACACTTCTGCTCATGGATTCTGCCTCTGATGGAAAAAGGCTATAATGTCTCCAGAAGAAGATATTGGTATTTTGGGAGCACATTATTGCTTTGTTGTTTTCTCACGCTGGTGCAGCAGAAAAGATATCTCTGATAAAGTTTTGATTCCCCTTTCTCTCAGGGCTACAGTGCCTTTACAGGCTTATTTTCCATGGCTTCAAGACCTTTGAAAGTTCTTTGTTTTCCAGTTGCATTAGTTCATTTGTCTCACACCTCTGTCGTTCAGGCAACTCTCCGTCAGAGGAGTCTGAGGAGCGTGACAAGGAGCCCAGGACCCTGACCTACCCGGCGTACGTGGCCAGCCTGCTGGACACCGGAGCCAAACGGATGGCGGCCGGCGTCCGGATGGACTGCAGCAGCCAGGGTCAGTGCCCCCGCTCCTGCCACCTCTGCCACATGAGCCCCAGAGTGTCCACAGGCCGGCAGCAGTCCGAGCCCGTGCTGCTGAAAATCACCAAGGCGGCGCCCATCTACGAGTTGGTGTCCAACAATGAGACGTACCAGGTACGTGGAACAGTCCTCCAATATCCACAGCAGAATGTTTCATTCTGTCATTCATCATCTCGGTGTGTCTTCTCCAGTGCGCTCTTGTCCTTTGTTTTCACATCAGGGTTTTTTCACATGGATGTGGGAAATCTTCTCCTTCATATCGGCACCAAAGCTGGAGCCGTATATAAGCAATTAATAGTCGATTTGAAAAGTTTGGCTGTGAGATCATGGAATAGCACAGATTCTGGCACCCTGCAACGAGGCCCTCGGTATCCCTGTATCAGAACCAGGGAGCGTGTGTGAGATCCCAAAGCTCGTGGCTTCATTATAAACCAGGTCATGGACACAAAGAGGTTTTACAGAGAAGTCTCTCCCTGTCTGTGAGCCCGCCTCTCTCAGCTGGAGACCGCTGTGATTTACTCCCCTCCATCAATACAGTATGTCAATGCTGCCCCTGCTCCTCCAGAGGGAACAAAAGGTTGATGCAGCGCTGCCCCCCCCCCCCCTTTCATCCTCCAGCTCTCTCAGAAAGCACTGCAGAGACTGGCACAGGCTGTTTGCCTGTTTTTGGAGGTCACCTGTAGATGTTTGTGCAGATCCTGTAGAGACATAACAGAGGCGACTTTATGATTAAAAGTATGGTGGGGCTGTTCTTACTGGCACTGGTTTTTCCATCTGACTCCGCCCTCTGATGCAACAAATAGTTTATTCTCTTCTAGTAGTGATCTTCTTGCATGTTTTTAGAAGATTCCCTTTAAGTTCGTTTCACTAGTGAATGGGACTTTTTTTTTAACCTAGCCTTTAGATAAGTATTGTTGTTCGTTATCATTATTATCCCTATCATCATCATTTATTAACTTAATTCTATCATTGATTTTTTTTTTATCTAACATTTCTATAGCCTTATTTAGGTGTCTCTCGGTCTTGTCGTGGTAATCATCCTGGTCTCGCTCCCTTCAGCCCTACGACCGGAGTGTGACTGTTGCTAGTCCCTATCTGTCCTCGGCAGATTTTTTTTTTTCTCTTTCTCACTCTAAACTTAACAAAAAAGAACAATATAATTGATCTGAACAAATTCGCACATGTGAAACTTCCCCTGCACCGCCTCTGTCTCCACAGGCTCTTCAGGAGGCGATGATGAGCATGCTGTGGTGCTCGGGTAAAGGGGACGTCATCGACGACTGGTGTCGATGTGACTCCAGCGCTTTTGGCTCGGACGGACTTCCCACCTGCGCCCCACTTCCTCAGCCCATGTCAGTGAAATGCTTCCTTCTCTCAGTTCAGCTCTCTCAGGGTTTTAATTAATTCTGCCCACCGGTTTACTGAGTAAAACCTATCTCCTGCTTACACAGGATTTGGTGAGCACACATTTCAGAGATCAATGGTTTATTTCTCCTGTCTGTTATGAGTTTGCAAATCAATTCAATGTACTGCTTTGTATTGATTGGATGGCATAAAGATCTCTGGACATTCGATTGAGTTAGACTTTCAGGGGTAAATGAGAATATTTCCTCTTGACACAAGTGTTTGTGATACTAGAAAAGGATGATGTAAGCTGCCAATTACAGTAATGAGGCCGTTTTACTGTCAGGATCTCTCAGAGAAGCATCGAACATATCTGTCCCTCTGTTACCAGGCTGAAGCTGTCCTACACCTACGAGCCCAGCAGCTCATTGGTCATCATGGACTGGAACCACACAGAGCCACCAATCGGCGTGCGGATCGTCGATTATCTGATCAGCCAGGAGAAGGTCACAGAGAGAACCGACCACTCTAAAGTTGAGACAGGTACGTGTGCTCACACCTCTGTACTAACAGGTCTGGTCAGACTGAGGTCATTCACCGGGGAAATTGAGACATCTACTAACAGTTGCCGGGAATCCTGTGATGGTTAGGAAATCTTTGTGATTACACGTGTTTATGCATTAGTTTGTGTGTACAGTGGAAGCGTTACCCTCCACCTGCAGGTCTGGGCCAAACATAAACCACTCCACTGTTCTTGATAGATAGCATATTTTAGCAGGGCGTCTGTTGGTGTTTTGAATGCGAACCACTCTGAGCAGGTGACTGGCTTTGGTTTGTATTAGGGCTTTGTTTGGGCTCAGACCATAAGTCCTCCACTGTTTCAACATCACGAAGCCTTGTTTGTTTGATTTAGTCCACCAAACAGAGGAATCCCCACTCCACAGGTTAAAAAGCTTTTGAGTATACAGAGAAAATAATGTAATCAAGTATCAGCCTCCTGATTCTGTTGATGGGGAGCCTGAGACTTTGTTAACAATTGAGGTGCCCTCAAAAACTCAAATGAATACAAAAAACTCTAATAAGCAGGTAAAGAACGAGTCTTTTCTGAGTGTTTTTGCTCATCTTAAAAGGATCGAGAGTTTCCGGATGCATCTGTGGAGAATTAGTTCTTAAGTAAACATAAATCTGCTTACATAAGACCCAGTTCTTTCTCTAATTTTAGAAATCGCAGCGTTCACTATATACAAACTCATTACAGGACTCTTTTTATATGGATACTGTACGTCGCCTATTCATTCTGAATGGATTTACCCATTAAGGTATGTTTTCCCTCCTGTTTGCACTATTAGGCGAGAGTCATATAACAATCCACAGGCTCAGCAGGAGTGCGTGTAACTACCCATGACAGAGAGCCAGCCCTGTACGAGCAGGAGCCTGCAAAACAGGGCCAGTTTATTTTAGCTGTAATGACCTAATCCATAATGGAGCCTGTTAGAGTTCCCTGTGAGTGCTAAAGTTAGCTGAAGCCTAATGAGAGAAGTCAGAGCCGTGAGGATTCTTAATCAATACGGCAGGTTCAGGAGGGATGGAAAATGAGATGCTTTGCTTTATTACAGACAATACGAGCTTTAACTTTGGTGTAACTCTCTACTTTTTAGTTTTGGTGCTCGGTTGTCTTGAAGATGAAATCTGTTGTAAGTCCTCTGAGTCATACGCACCCCCGAATCCAACACAACGTTGAGGTTTTGGCGTGTCTGTCATTCTTTGCTAAGAAACAAATGCCCAAATTCCATTGTGTTCCTGGGCTGAAAGCAGCTCAGACACGTTCTGCCTCTCCCACTCTATCTAAAAGCACTAATGACTGCCGCGATGCTGAGTTCTGCACTCAATAACGTGCCTTAAAAATGATCATATGCCATTACTTGGGTGATCAAACCTGCAGAAAGGAGGATATCTGCACTCTGTTAGGTATTCTGTGCAGACACTCTCCTCAGAGTTGGTTCATATCCCAGAGAAAAATCAACCTACAGATGCAAGTTACACGTTTCCAAACAGAAATACCAACATGTACCATAAAATTCTGTTTGCTTTGCCAGAGTGTTTGTCCATCTTTACATTTACAAATCTGTGTTTCTTTTATTCAGATCTATTCATCCATTGTCCATACTGCCCCATCAAAATTCAACACCTCTAAAAAACAATAATGATCATCATCCCAGCTCAAAGACAGTTAGCAACATTTCAACTTCCTAAAAACGATGAATTGCTATGTTTCAACTTGAATGCAACTGTTGTCTCTATAGCCTGATTTAGAGCAAAGTCACAAGCAAACCATTAACCATGTCATAATGATGCTATCCATCACAGTGAAGCTGTTATCAATCCTTATATTTTTTTGCAATTAAACCCAAATATTGTTCAGCCTGCTTCAGTATACACACTCCTCATGCTAATGAAGCTGTCTATCAGAGTTTGGTCTTTATGTGTGATCAGCAGCATGCAGAAGATTTACTTTTTGTTTAGCAGCTTGTAAAAAATAAAGAAAAGAAAAGTGATTTTCAGAGATTCAGTGATTCTGTATTTTAATTGTGATTCTAAATACTTACAGTCGAGTATCAGTTACGGCTCAACGTGAGCTTTTTATGGAACGATTATGGTGTTCCCTCAGTACAGAACAGGAAGGAACATCAAGTTATAATTTGTGCTAGGCAGAGACACATTGGACCGCATAAGAAACGGTTTATTCTGTGACTTCCAACTTTAAGTGTAGCTGATTTCACTTCACATCAATTACACTTTAATTCCTTTTAACTTTCTGAAATAGTGGTTTTGTCAGATGACACTGCTCTTATAAAAGCATTCTGAATATGCTTTCAGTGTCTTTCAGTTTTAGGGTCTGGTGTGCAAATAGAGGCGAGGAAGATAGGAAATGTGGCTAGCAAGGCCATAGCATGCTATATGTTATATGGGGTTAACTTTAGGATTAGTTTTTTTTTCTATTGCTCTACCTCACAGATAAAAGGTCAAATTTTAATTTTAATGTTTGACCGGTCCTATTTTTCCTGGTGAATTCTGTACTTGACCTTCCATCTGTCATTTGTAAACTTATTCTTGAGGCATATCAAAGAAGAAATGGGTCTAATTGGCACATCCATTGCTCTCAAGCATTTTCTTTGGCATACAGTAGTTTTGAATTAACAACAATAAGCGTGGCTAGCTGCATGAGTGGAACACTAAAACAAGCCAGCAACACAACCTTTTAGATAATTAGCACAAGTGAATATCATTAGTGCCTTTGTGTATCTTTTAATAGTTTTAGCAGTCAGCTAAGAAAAAATCCATTCCTCGCTGGGAAGCATTGGTGTGCATGGAGGATCACATCAAGGACAGCCCGATGAGAAAAGATTAAATGCTCCCTCACACAGACAGAGGAGGATGAAAAGATATCCTACTGATGCAAAGTAAAGTTTGCTGTGAGCTGTCCAAACACTTCCAGCTCTGGAGGAGATACATTCAGTCTCAGGAGCAAAAGGATCCAGAGAAAGTTCCACTCAGATACATTTAAATCCAGTTATTCCCAAACACCCACTACACTAATAAGATAACATATAGGTCAGAAAACGACACACTTTACAAAAATAACATTCCATATCTGCGGGGCGTCGAGGTTGTCAAAACTTTCAGCGGTTTCCTCTCGCTGCCATGTGGGCGCTCCGATGTGTGAAATTGCACGGTGCAGATCTAATTGCACTCGATGAGAGCTACCCCGAGCTGGCTGTTTGAAGAAATGATTGAAAAACACTCATAAAGCAGGAGAGTTCTGCCCCAGCTCCATGCTTCTGGATCCCACAGTGGAGGATTAACTACAGCACTGATAGATTTTGTTGTTGTTGTTGTTGAATATGGAGGGAGAGAGCAGGAAAGGCGGGATCAGGCAGAATAATTCTGTTTTAACGTCATTATGTGTGGCTGCCTCAGAAATCTTTGCCAGTCCGGAGCAGCGTACAGCAAATGGTGGTTTTCATTTCAGCCGTCAGTCTTCTGTCATCTCCGAGAAACACTCTCACATGAGCTGGTGGTTGTTTACCCTCAGATAGGGTGATCCTCCTGGCTGCCTTTTCTCTTCTCACTTCTTTTTCACCTCCTCTTCGTCTTTCATCTGACGATCCTCCTCTCTTGCTGCTTGTCTCCTCACAACATTCCCTTCTCTGTTGGTTTTATTCTCTTATCATCTCCTTTTTGCTTATTCTTGGACATTATTACATCTTCTTTTTAGGGAAAGAGCCTTGCAAAAGAACACTTTTGCTTCCTTAACCTCACCAAAGAATTTAAATTAGCTTAAGATAAAAAGTTAAATTGCGTGCGCTCAACACAGAGGTGTTGATGTGTCAGCATTGATGTAAGAGTGTATTTAAATGTGACACCATTTATAGAGAAGTCTGAATGGAAATCCGTCAATGATGAATGTATGAACTGGTTTTTGTTTTCTTGCTGAGAATGTGTAAAGCAGAGTAGAGAAAAAATATATTCTATTTATCAGGAGTGATGCAATGAGTGTTGTGATTTTCCATTTTAAACAAAAGAAAATGGAGGTTCGTGGTCATATTGTACAGAGATCGTTTGTGCTGTCGTGTCTCTCTCTCTCTCTCTCTCTCTCTCTCTCTCCTGTATACTTCCCCCCGGTGACCTGCCACCCACATTTTCTTCATGGGTGGCACAGAGGGTAAATAAAACATCGGAGTGGTCATGCTGTTGTTTTCCTGCCACCTTTACATGACCTCATCCTGCATGCAAACAGTCCCCAAAATCCTCAGAGGCAAACGTTTGCCACAAATTATCCGCTGACAGGGAACGTTCATTTTTACTCAGTTTCCAAGCCCAACTCATCGCTCACAGCAGGATGTTTTTTCTGGGTAGAATGAAAAATGAAGTTTTTACACTGTTCTCAGAAACTGTTTGATACATTTCAATGTAGAAACTCGTATTTCTTCCCTCAAGCAAATCCATAAGCAGCTTGCATGATAAGTTCCAGGAGGACTCTGATATCAGAGCGTCCATTTATGGGAAAAGCTTTAAGCCGACACCACTGATCATCTGCGTAAGAAACAAAAAAATAGACAAATAAAAGACCAAATATCTATCCTTTGCTTTCTTTGAAGGCTCATAGGAAACAGATGTTTCTTAGCAAAAGGCTTAGGTCTGTTATTGATACACAGAGCATGCAGTTGTTGACAGCTGCACGGTTGCATTTGTGTGTGTTCTTCCTTGTATATGATTATGTAATGTTAGATAAGTGTGTGAGGATACACCTGAAGATTAAAGCATTCTGGGCTCGGCTTAGATTTGAAGCTGACGACAGCTTGTTTGTGTAGTAATCTCTCCCTTAACAAGCTTCAGGCACACAAGGTGAGATCATAGTTTAAGCAGAGCCATCCCCTCACGGAGGCGCAGGGTCCCCGGCAGATGTGGGGACAGTGGGCCGGTAGGAGGTCTGCTTTAAGTCAGAGCCCGCTCGGCTGGACCAGTCTGGCCATGAAAGCAAACATCCCCAGAGCTGGAAGCCATTCAGTGATGTAAGCGCTTTCATCATCCGGCCGGGGCAAGGTTTGCTCAAGGGTCAGTGGAACTCAGAATCTTAATTATTAAACATATTACTCAACTATTTACATCACACACGTACATACACACATGCACCATGTGCTGCGTTCCCAGACTGGGCTCCTCTCAGGACTAGACACTTCCGTAGGCTCCCACCGCTCGGCCTCTCCCACCTGCTTCCTCTTTACTCCGCCGATCGCAGGAATTGACTGTTAAAAAAGTCCCTCCTCTCGTTTCTGTGCAGCTAAAGTCAATTATATAATTGCAAACATGTTAAAAGTCTTTTCCATATGAAGTTATTGGTCCAGGCTGTGGGAATAGTAGAGGTTGGGAGAGAGAAAATAAAAAATAAAAGCCTTGTGTATGATCTTCTTTGGCCTGAGGTCAAAAAACATCAAGAATGCTTTCACTGGAAGGTTTTCACATCATGCCTTATCCTCATTTGTGATTAGACTTTGAGTCGATAAAGAAAATCCCCATCCAGGCAGTGCTGATTTTACTGAGTTTCGTAGCCTTGGGCTCAGCTGATAGGCGGTAACACATCAACTATAAATCTCCAACCTGGAAAAGTTGGAACAAATGCATGAGTCCGGGGCCTGTTTCTGTTTCAGCCGACAACACGGCAGCTCTTTGTAGCCGAGCGTCAGACGCTTGAAGTTTACTGCTACGGTCATCCTCTCGCTTCGGTTTTATGGAGATCCTCTCGCAGGGTTTCCTGAGTGGATTCCAGTTTGGACCCTGCCCAGAGATTCCACAGAGGCTGAACCCTCTGAACTGGTGCTGAACACCTGAGCTGATGGCACTCCTCACATGGGAGTGGGCACCGGGGAAGATAAGGGAGGGTAAATGTTTTCACATTACATAGCCAGGATAATTAAGTAAGCCTTTCATTTTGGGAGAACATGGAGTCTGAATTTCACTTGCGTTTTACTGGAAAGAAAGATGAGGCTCTGTGATGTTTTTATTTCATTTGCCAGTTTGCTTGGCCTGGTTTGGGTCCAGCAGAAGTTTAACCGAGGAATGCACCAGTCAAAACCCCAGACCTCAGATCATGGTCCCAATTAAGGGATCTCTTTTTTTATTGGTGGTGACTTTGAACACTTTGAATGTGTGTTGTTGTGCCACCCCCCACTTCAACAGTAAATTAGCATGTTGGTAATTTACTAAATTATTTATTAAATTTACTAAATTATTTCGTCATGACAAAAAAAATGCTACCTGAAATATGATAATGCTGCAATAACTGGTCTGTTTGAATAAGCTTTTTAGAAAATTTGAAAGTTGAAATTAATTAATTAATTAAATTGACACTTTTTTGGTCAAAAATGCTTCAATTATATGCTTTGTTCTCAGTTGAATGAATTAGTTTCCACCAACTTAACTGAACTTTTGGCTACACTCCTTTATTGCTGGCAGTAAAAAACATATATGTATGTAATTGTGGAATGTGAATGACCAAACCAATACACAAAATAGCTTTTCCAGACAGAGGATATGGACCTTATTTCACGGTGTCAAAAAGTCAAAGAGTTCCGTCTCAAGTTTGCTGTTGAGTCACTAATAGAAGTTACATCACAAATTCATAGAAAGATAATTTTTGGTTGATTTGAGTGATAGACTTGGAATATGCTGCTTCACGAGGCACGCGATGAAGGAAAACATCTGGAGCACGATGAGTTGAACTGACCAATTAGGACACATGGAAGCATAACTGTTTTCAGTGGAAATCACCTAACAGGCAGCCTAAGTTCTCCAGAAGCACTTACAGACATTATTATTATAAATGGTCCATAAGAGAAGGGAGTTGCATCGAGACTAACTTGGCAAAAAAATGGTTCTAACTATGCAATTTCCTCCAGTGTCTAATATGCAATGACGTTGTATTGGTGCTTGTTGTATCCGGCAAAGAACGAGTGGAGAATACTTTGATTGACATATTTGGCTGGATTTAGACTTTGCGTGCAATGCCTCTCACGATAACTGCTATCAGTTGGTCAGAGGTACCTCTGTCAGATCATAGAAACACTTATCATCCCTCAGAGGAAGTGAATTAAACACTACGATGCACAGGAACACAAACGGAGAGGAGGATCCTCGTTCTTTATCACGCAAGAGTTTTATTAAATTGATTTTTTCCTTTCTTGGCTCTTCTTTCAGAGGCTTCCGATTGTTTTTTTTCCTCTTCTTTCCTCTTCTTTCCTCTTCTTTCCTATTCTTTCCTCCCCTTTCTCCTTCTCCTTTTCCTTCACTGACTCAATTTTTTTTCTATTTGCATCTTCCTTTCTCTTTTATACCTAACTAATTTGAATATAAAAACACATTTACAAAAAAAACCTAATGTGACATCAGCAAAACAAAAAAGTGTGTTTTTTCTGTATTGATGCCTGTTCCTCTGAGTACTCCCCTTTTTTAAAACCTAACCCTCTCTGCATCTTACGCTTCCTGATATTAAGCAGTTCATTTTCCCCCTGTTCATTCAAAAGCTAGACCACCAGGTCCAGATGTTATTAGTTAATGCTGCTCTGCCAGTTTTGATGTGCGTGTGTGGGAGCATTCAATTACATCTAGTTAGGAGGAAGCTGTCTGCTTTAACAGAAATGGAGGTATTGCCCAGCAGCCCATGGGGAAACCTGTAAAAGGATGAAGCACGTTAGAAAAACAAGCGTTTAAAGTGAGGGTTCACCTTTACAGGCAGAATAGGTGCGTGTGTCCTTTGGTGTAAAGTGTCATAAACTCCTCATTTGCTCCTTCCTTCCTTTTGCCGTTGTCCGCCAGAAGCCCCCCGCCCACACACACACACACACACACACACACACACACACACACACTCACACTCAAACAAACACACTCCACCAGTGTGAGTTCATCAGGTTCAGGAAATGTTTTCCTGCTTTAGAGCATGATTGCTTTCTCTGTTAAACATGGGGCTGTCAAAGCAAGAGAAAAAACTAAGACAGAAAATCACTATACTCAAATACAACTGCCCTATTCAGTGTCTTTGTTTTGTGATATACTGATAAACTGTTTAGTGATCGGTTTGGATCTATGGTTTCCTGATCCAGGTCTCTTCCTTGCTTTCAGACTGAAATCCCACAAAAATCCCACAAACTAACCAGTGAAAGCAGTTTAGTGTCTCAGAACTGAAGAAACTTCAATCCACATTTTGCTTTTTCTATTTTCTTTGAGACGTTTTTTTTCTTTTGATTAAAAGAAAAAACTGATATCACATCACTCTTGTTTTCTTATTACATTATTATATATGTATATGTATCGCTTGCCTAATTTAAAGTACTTAAAAACAAAAGAGAGATGATCAAATCTAATCTATCATCCATTCCCAATCCAACAGGTTTTTTTCTAAGTTGTTCCAGTGTGCCAAAAGCTAAAAATTCTGTTGTAAAGAAATGACGTTGCCTAAAAATAACCAAGTGCTTTTGCTCCCTTAACCTCACCAAATAATTTAAATCAGTTTAGGATAAAATGTTGAATTGCCTGCGCATAACAAAGATTTGTAACCAGTAAAAGAGAGACATTTAAGAGAAAACGTGTTGGTTTGGCAAAAACATCATACACATCATATTCAGCAAGTGTCTCCACACACAAATAGCTTATCAAATACAGACTTCTTTCTAAATTGGACTTTTTTATTCCCTGATTCTGACATTCCATCCTTTTAGTTTTCTGAATGAATGTTGGACAGAACCTTAGAAACTGATTCCTCTTTGTCCTGTCTTTGGGTGGATTGAGCCAATAAACTGATTTCATTCTTGATTCTCTCTTAGAAGCTCTGCTGTTCCGAAAATGTTTAACATTTCAAGACAAAACTAAGTGGCATGTTACTATTGAGAATTGAGACATCATTGAATTGTGATGTGGCCTCTTTATAGTTCGGACAATTGGCTGCAAAGTAAAACAGACGCTGAATGTTGCAGAAGGTTTCCTTATAGAAGTTTAAGATGTATGGTCCACATTAAGATCTGACAGCAAAAGCATTATCATCCCTAGAGCACCTGTCCTTTCCATTTAGGAGAGAAAAACAGCAGTGAATTGGCTACACAAACACACGCTCAAACAGGCCTGCGCAACTCAACTGACGACATCAGGCAAGACTTCAAAAGTTATCCCATAACTCAGATCAGTCTCCTGGCAATTGTTGCTTTTTCCTACCAGTCATACTTTCTGAATGTTGAGGGTAAACAACTCCAGTTTCACAGAGCTGGTCTTCCTGTGTAACTGGACCTCCGTAATCTGTGTGAGGTGAGTATTTGTTCAGAAAAGGAATTTTTTTATTAAACAGTACTTTATGTAATTCTAGTTACTGAGCTTGTGTATTTAGTGCGTCTATTGAAGAGGATTCAATTGAAGAGAGGATTTCCTGAAAACCAGAAGTGATTAGTTATTAGAGGTCTATAACCCCATGAACAATAGATGATCATGGTAGGGCACAAATAACAGCAGCATTTTTTTTTTCAAAGACCTTAATACAGCGAATAACCAGAATACAAAAAATACTATAAAAAAGTACATGATTCTTACCACATTTGCACCTACAAATTATTGTCAAAATAAGTTAAAAAAGGTTTTAACACGTGGATGATATTCTCTAACATCAGAACCTTCCTCAGTGGCTGCCTGAGAGCCTCTCTGTTCACTCAGGAACTATCAGGATTGAATTTCCTGCTTCAGGCAGATTTACCGATTTTGCTAAATAGACAGATTTACAGCATTTCCCAACTGAACCTTTAACAGTCTACCAATGTCATCTTCGGATAAGCGGGCTGGCCGGCGTGCTCAAATGAAATGCAGGATCATGTTCCTCAGGTGGTGGGAGGTGCACACTGCTGCTCCGACTCTTGCAAACACATTTCCGTGTGCTTTGAAAGAGACTTAAATGAAGATGCTGCCTTGAAATAAGGCCGGATCCAGAGGCAGTCTTGGCATTAAATGTAATCTCTTCATCGTATTAAAGTCCCATTTTCTCTCATGTTATTTTTTTTTTGTCTTATCAAATCTAAGCATGGCAAAGCGCTGACTGACAATAGCACTGGAAAGTGTTTCGCAATAGAAATGGGATTTCCTTAATGTACTGCAGCTCATAGTAAATCATAGATATCCTTGGTCTGTTAAAGCTTGGGGGGTTATGCAACCCATCAGAGGATGTGGAATCACAATAGCTCTTTTGGGAATGACTGTGCATTCTTGGAGGGAAATCACATTGATGAAATGGCTCCCATATCAAGCACACATCTTAAACGATCAGGTAATAAAAAAAATGCTAAAAGTACAGAATTCTTCACGCTGTTTTCTTAAGTATTTCATGCTAACCAAAAGCTTGCCAAGTCAGCAGCCATCAGAGGTGAAGTGTACCTCTGATTTACTTCCAGGATCAATTTTATCTGCGTCTGTCAGCAATCAATGCAGCATGTTTTGGTTTTTTTCTGAGGCCAAACTTTTCTTTCCCCGTTGAGTTGAGTCACGTCCATAAATGCCATGGCAGCACACAGTGTCCACAGTCTTATAGGTCTCCTCTGACTGAGAGGGTTGTTAGGATGGGATTAGGTGCACTTTCTGTTCTTTTGGCCAGCAGACCACCCACCTCACACATCTCTGTCAGGATGACATGCACGTCTCAGGCCCTCAGACTGGCTTTAATGGGATGTATATCACAACAAATACCACAGTTCTGATGAGTCAGGTGATTTACATGGAAATCTGACAGGATGGAGAGATGACAGAAAAGATTGGATGGATAAAAATCAGATGGCGGGCTTGAAGTCAGCCACTGTTTTTCTTAGGTGCTTTCATATCTGCTTCAGTGCGATGTTTTAATGAGCATTTGACTTTTGTTTGAGCAAAGGCTCATGAAAGGAGCCATAAACAAAAGCCTGCCCTATCTCTGGAGTTTTACAGCATGCAGGAAAAGCAGTTTGGGAGTTTGAGCGCTCTGGGATGTGAGCATGCAAGAATGGATCACCCATCTGTAGTTTGCTAACAATTTTCCAATCATCGTCCATTTGACACAGCCAAATGAAAAATACACACCTCAGATCAGGGATGCGGGTGAGGTCAAACGTGCAAAATGGTTCAAGGCGGCGGTTTAATGGTTGTTTCAGACAGACCGGCATAAATCCAATTTAACTCAGCTCGCCGTTGTGTTTGCAGCTTTGGCTCAGAGAGCGTTGCACTCCATTAAATCCATAAGGGCACAAAATGTGAGAAGGACAACAGCTACACTTTTCTGTCACTCTATGTGGAGGATATGAATGTTAACAAGTGTTTTCTGCGCCAGACAGAAAGAAACAGTCATTTGGCCACTTAAAGAATCTGTCACACTATGTATTTTCTGAGATTCATAATATTGGCTTAAATGCTTTGTTTTTCAAAACCTGGCAACTTGTTAGAATGAACAATTGGCTCTTCTATGTGCTGCTATCATTGTGTGTCCTTTACAAAAAACAACCAAGCAGTTTGGTTGTATAATTTATTTTTTGAAGTACAACAACAAAATATCTCAGTGGAATAATTGTTTGTTCTGCTTATTGCCCAGATTTGAGACAATCTGTGAAACATCCCGCTGCAGCTACACCCCAATTGGGTGGCAGACACCAACCAATAGCAGCATATTGTGAGGTGTGAGAACCATAGAAATGTGGTGATCCGTCCAAATCATCACCTACTTCACCGCCTTTCCTCAGCTAACAGTCTGTTCGATGGCTTTTCCAAGCTGGTCATGACAAAAAAATTCAAATAAACAGATGAAACATTTCCTATGGAATGTCAGAATGTGGATTTTGGGATATGACAGCTACAACTCACAGACAAAAAGCCATTTGCTGAATCGGTGATATTCTCTGTCATCACTTAGACTGATTTTCTCATTTTAAGTTCCCTGGATTTGAAAAAGAAAATTTCTCACTGAACACTTGCATTCCTCAGCAAACAGGGACTAACAGTGAACTGCACTAGCCAGTCAAAGCCGATGTTTGCTCATGCTGGTCAGGGCTGTAAAAATGAAGAATCATTGGCCTCTTGCTCACGTTTAGATTTGGATTCTATAGCATATTGTTTTTTTCCCCTTGTCATAAGCAGTTCAAACTTATCCATATGGTT
This sequence comes from Menidia menidia, assembly GCA_907169785.1. NCBI lineage: Eukaryota > Metazoa > Chordata > Actinopteri > Atheriniformes > Atherinopsidae > Menidia > Menidia menidia. Next base: position 17,129,346 of record CAJRST010007779.1, on the reverse strand, counting down.
TATTACAGCTCGAAGCATGACTCAATCATAAAAATGGGCAATACTGTGTAACAGGGGTGGTAAGGTTGTGCGTAATCTTTGTGTTACTGCTTCAGTTGTGCAGACTCTGGGGTCATGCATTGAGATGTGACAGAAAAAGAAATGGAATCGCAGAAAGTTTCTTTTTTTCTTTTTTTTTTTGTTCAGTCTGCTGCAGCAGTAAGAACTAAATAATAGTCTCCATGCTGCCTTTTCCCATTTTCCATCCACCAAACAGAATGCCGTGCATTGCGCTGATTTTACTGAGCAATGAACAGTTCATAAGTATTATGTAGACAGCAGTTAATAGAGTTCAGAGTGGATTTGTGTTGCCCCATTAGACTGGCAGAATGATGCGTAGCACAGAAGTAAATCTGAGCTAAATTGCAGATGTTGGGATGCTCAGTCAACAGTAACTCTGTTATGAAGATTGATGCTGCGCACGGCTCACCGCTGAGAGCTCCACGGCTCTTTCCAGAGAGGGTGCAAACCTTCACAATGTCACTTTTCATTTACATCTCTGGCAGTGTTCATGTCTTTCACTCGTGTGTCAGTCTCACCACCGAGTAAACACCCCTCTCTGACAGCTGTTTCACACCTTTCTCTTCACTCCTGCTCCTGCTCTCTGAAATTCCATGGCACTTGTTTACCAGTTAACGACATGGGGGAGGTGGGGGCTGATGGAAAGACAAGGGTTACCACCTCAGAGCCCCCATCACTCACCACACACGCACACGCAGGCCCTCACACACACAGAAGCAAAGCGCCTGTAGAAGAAAAGGCGCTACGTGAGCTCTGCAGGGCGTCCATGGCTGGTCTGAACTCACACAAACAGGCCCTGCTTGTGCAGAGGTGGGTCACAGATGACCACTTCAGAGAGCCAGTCATTTCACACAACTTTGCACACTGGCAGAATTGGCTTTTCCAAGCAGGAGGGTTTTTCCTCGTTAAAATGAAATGCACACCCCGGTGGCCAAATTGGCCCTCTGACGTACGCGCTCCCAGCTGGGAAAACACAGCCGGCGGGGTGTGTGTGTCGCTGCCAGCCCTGGCAGCAGAAATGCTGGGTACTTACAGTATGTAGGTGAGGGTGACAGGGATCCAAATCTGTCTTTATCTGCAAAGTCATTCATAATTGCACCCGTTTTGGGAAGTTCTTTAATGATTTCTTCATGCAGCATTAAACTGACAACAGATTGCACTATTTGCCTTATTGGAAACCAGCATTATATACATTTCTATAAATAAATACGTATAGATTTATTTATACATATTTATCCGTATTTATGTATGGATTCATCTTGTGTACACGTGTAAAAAGGCCCTGAAGTGAATATTTATAGTAGTAATAAATTGCAATATCCTTGAACTGTGTCTGTCTCCCCTATAGAAACACTTCTGAGCTTTGTGGATGACATTCTGTCGGGGGCCAGGTCTCCCTGCGTGATGTTAGGGGACATCCCCAACCTGCTGTCCACTTCCATCAGCATGATCATCCGCTGCCTGGAGCCGGACACCACATACATGTGAGTTTACTCTGGCTTAAGATGATCCTTTCAATGAGCATGCAAAGTCATACTCTCACAGGATTTTAAATATGTATATTCTTTAAGATATTTGATTTTTCAGTGATATGGAATTTTTGTTTGCATCCTGTGTAAAAACAATTTCACAATTGTCACAAAGTATTGTTGTTTTGTTTGTACCAGTGACATGAAATGATTTAGTCCAGACTAAATTCATTATTTACAGCACATGTAAAAGTCAAAAAGGACTCACCAAGAGTCTCTGCTCAAATGTGCCAATAATGATTTTTTGAAAAGTGCACTTTATTTACTCTGCAGCTGCTTTTCGAAAAGCTGAGAGAAAAAAACCTGTGCTGTTTGCTTTTTTCCCACACTGTTGTCCCACAATCTACAAAGGAGTTGGAGGGGTGTCTCACGGCAGGAAAAAATTACAATAATTGCAACCCCAGTGGAGAAAATAAACCAAAATTCATCTTTGGAAAAACATTTTGATTTCTGCACGTGAATTTTAATTGACGACGTCATTTCAAGTGGAAGAGGAAGTTGGCTCTGTGACATCATTATCAGTTTTCCCCATCCCTCTGTTTCCAAAGCACGCGATCTCCACTGTTCAAGAACTGTAAATCGTATATGTTGCTGTTAAAGTTTGTTTAACAGCCGGCAGTCATTTCACGCTGTGCTACTCTCCTTAAAACCACACGTCCATTTCTCCCACAGTGAGATGGGATGAGAGTTATCTGTCACTGACAATGACATTGAATCCAGACAGGATAAAGCAGGCTGAACCACAGGACTGAGCCTTTTAGACCAATCAAAAAGGAGAGAGATGGAGAGTTACAGGCTTCCTGGATTATTTTGACACCAGCTATTTTAGCTGTGAGCGCCGGAACTGAGTCACACCATGCCAGTCCAGAAACCTACGATCAAATAGTAGGTGACCGAATGACTACTAATTCTCAGGTTTGATAGAGTTTAGTCAGGTTTAGTGAACAAAAGCATAGCGATGAGGCTGTCATGCATCTCTTCTTTGCAGTTATTGTCACAGCAGCCTTTCTGTGGGGGGGGTTACATGTTCCTCTGTGTCTTTGTGGGTTCAATCTGGGTACTCCGCCTTCCTCCCACCATCCAGAAACAGTACAGATCATCAATTGAACACTCTATTAGTGAGTGTGTATGTGTGTTTGTGTCTGTGTGGGCCAGTGATGGACTGGAGACTGGTCCCGGGTGTGCCCCCCCCCTCACCCGCTGTCAGCTGGGATGGGGTTAGGGTTAGGAACGAGCAGTGTAGACAGGGAATGAATGAATGAATGAATGAATGAATGAATGAGTTGGCACAACGTTTAAAACCTAAACAGCTATAAAAGGGTTTATTTAGCAACATGTTAGTCTTGACTTACTAAAAATACTCAAGTAGTTTGAGTCTAAAAAACATTTTCAAACATAAACTATTATGTCAAAAGGCAGCAGAACATTCATAGATTTCAACCAATCAGGCTTCCGAAGCAACCGGCTGCATACGTGTGTGTGCCTGCAGAGTAAAGGGGACCAACGAGGTGATGTCGTGATCAGGACCGGATGTTTTAATGCACTCGCAGGCATGCTCACACTTATCTCACCCAGAGCTTGCCAAAAAGGAAGCCATACGCACGTTTTGGAAAGGAAATACAAGGCAGGATGAAAAGAGGGAGAGCAGACTGGTTCAGACACATGAGGTCGAGAGAGAAAAATGAAGAAACATTACAAGAGATGCACAGAGAAAAACAGGGTATGTGCAGAAAAAGTTCAAATGGAGAGAGGCCAACAGATTGAACACCGTGACTTTGGAAGTATGTGGGCTGAATAAGCAGTTTCACATGTTCTTTTAATTCCGATGTCAGCGGGACTCCTGCTCGCTCCGTCCTCTCTGACAGCTCATTCATCTTTGCAAGCCCAGGCCTCACATCTCCTTCAGGCTCGTGCTCACTTTATATGGCCTCTGTGCAGACAGATCCTATATAAATGCACATGTTTTTAGAGAAAAGAACCCGTGTGCAGACACACATGGGCTTGTTATTAAGGCAGCGTGGTAAAAAGAACACACTCTGTAGCAGCATCAGAGTTAAATGTCTTAGACTTTGACTGACTGATTATTGTCTTCTGCTTAAATGACATGTAGATTTATTTGCCCGTTTCAGTCTTTGTTTCAGCAGGTGCCTGAAGGGGGAGTTTTGGCCACTAGGTGGTGCTATTAATTCACTTACAGCTCACAGAGAAGGGCACAATTAGAAAATCCAGCCTCCCATCCTCACCCACAGACGGGCCTTTGGCGGGGTTGCAGAGGGAGCATCACACGTCTGTTTGCTGCAACAGAGCCATCCAAACGCACCACAGCACATCCTGCTGACCGAGTTCTGGTTGGTGTCCCCTCAGGTTCCGGCTGTGGGCAGTAGACAACACAGGACGGCGTTCCAGTCCGAGTGAGGTCACCATCAAAACCCCGTGTCCGACTGTGGATGACGTCAAAGCACAGGGTGAGACACAGATCCCATATTTACAACAGCTCCTGACCATCCACACAAAAACAAGCCGGACGCACGATGGGGGCCTGACAATACATCCTAGCTGTTTTCAAAATGAAAAAAGAATTAATACATTTGGTGGAAGTTCCGCGTATCAGAGGAGCTCATTTACAGAGCAGATGTTTGCTCTCTTAATAGGGAGACAAAATTTTAGAAACTTCCTAAAGCAGATGTCAAATGGGTTCATAAAGGAAGTCATATAGTCACAGACTAGTTTCCCTCTCTGGACCAGGATTGTTTATGGACACTGTATGCTCAAATTCTATGAGGATGTCAACTATAAAAAATGACAGAAATCTTTGGTTCCCTTTCACTGCGACGAGGGCTTCATAGTAAAGATGTTATTGCGGATCCTGCTGCTGTTTCCAATCAGCTATTACAAAAATGCACCGTTCAGTGAAGTGTGATCCTACTGGGCTTACGCTGTTAATTTTAACGCCTGGAAATGCATGAATGGTGTGAAATGCAATACTTCCATTGTACTGGCACAGAGTTCAGCTTATTTTATTATCAGCCAGAAGTGAGGGATAACTTCCTAAACTGAAGATCTATGAAAAAGCTCATTAACATCTCACAAAATGTGAAAAAAAAAATCTCCTTCTTCTTCTGTGGTGATGATTTATTAAATTTAAAATGGTATTGCTATGAAGATATGCATGTAAAATGACATCTGGCTTAGTCATCTAAAAGTGAAAATGCTATAAAAATAAAAATATACAAAAGGTGAAAAGTCTACAGAAATAATAACAAGTCCGTAGAAATAAGAAAAAGGTTTTGTGTAAACACATGAGATATGGGACAAAAACAAAACAAAGGGATTGTTTGAGCAAAGGTGAACCTGTGGGTTACTGGAATACTTGTTAAAGTAAACTAAAATGTCTCTGGACTGGACAGAGACACCGTCAGAGCTCTCAGCCTTTGGTTTTATCGGGAGTCATTACCTATGCCTTTATATTAAAACACTGGAAAAAAAATATTTATAAAAAGAACTTCACAAATAACCTAAACACATTTACCTCATCTCAGGTGTCAAAGCGAGGAGAACATCACTAAAGACAGAGAATCTGAAATGTATCCACTCAAAGTGGGAAGTGAGCACAAAGCAAAATCCTGTGATGTGAGGCTGGAAACCAAAGCAGAGTCAAGCCGTTCAAAACTAGCCAAAGTCACATTGTTTGGGGTTGTTTTAGATACATTTATTTTTAATAACAAGTTAGACGTACTTTGTTTTCTTTGTCCATTGCACTTGAATAAACCTAAAAACCTTTTACTTGAAATTATCTGATTTTAAGAGGCTAATAGTGATATCAGTACTCCAGATCTACCATGAAACATGATAGTGTGCATGGATGTGCATGGAGTATGGAGATGCATGGCTCCTTGGAGAAAGTAAATATATCACTTTTTCAAAAACAAACATTATAGTAGCAACACTTTGCAGCTTTTGCCATTTAGCAAACAAAAGGCTTGCTTTGCATCCAAATTTGTTGGGGAAACGCATACTGTGTGTGACTTAAGAGTTGCATGAATGCACTTTGAATTCTCTGCTGTTGCATCCTCCCAGTTGCATATCACTTTAAGATTCAAGCTATTTGCAAAAGTCCTGGTTCGGCTGCAGTTCTGTTTCAGTTTTGGTTTGATTTGAACCAGTTTTTTCTAAAAAAACAAAACCATTGCCTCTCCTTGGATGTCAGTTTGATCCGAGCTGACTAGTGACATCCTTCATGAGTGGTGTGCCATAAAATGTTCTTTAACTCTCGTTTAGTGCTGCTGTCCACTGAGTGGAACTAACCCTTGATTGTGTGTCTCCTCTCAGAAATTGCAGATAAGATCTACAATCTGTTCAATGGCTACACCAGCGGGAAAGAGCAGCAGACAGCCTACAACACCCTGATGGACCTGGGGGCCCCCACTCTGCACCGGGTGCTCTACCACTACAACCAGCGCTACGAGAGCTTTGGAGAATTCACCTGGAGGTGTGAGGACGAGCTCGGGCCCAGGTACAGAGCTCATCCTTTCTCCCAACACATTTTATTGTATTCCATTTTTTAAGATTGATTAACAAGACAGGGAAAGCTAAAGAGTTGGGAGAACTTTGGTAAATTCAGACTCCGATCTTCTGTTTGAGTCAACGGAGGAGGCAAATGAGCCCGCCTTGCATTTCAGAAATGCACAGATTTCCAGTGTGATCTCCTCAGATCAGAGATGTCCAGTCAAGCAAGCAATTTCATCATCAAATTCAGCTTGATCACTAATCTATCAGAAGAACTCAACAGTATCCAAATCCCTGTAGGTCTGCCCCATGTCAGGCAGACATAATGGATCACAGTTTGACGTGAACACAGTTTTTAACTGTAACAAAGGGCCTTGACAAAAAAAGAAAGAAAGAAATAAAGAAGCCATCATTGGTTCAAACCTAACAGTTCTAATCTGTGGAGCTCAGAGCTCAGGTTTGAGGTCCAGCCCACCATGGGGCTCAGGTTAGAGTTCCTGGTCAGGGTCGGTAGATAAGTAGCCCTTGTGGTTGGGATTAGGGGTTGTGGTCCGGGTTTGGAGTTCAGGTCCCACTTCGGTTAGTTAGGATGCAGCAGGAGGTCTCGGTTTAACTCATGGTAAGTTAAACCATTACATGATACCATTTAATCAGGTTCCTGAGAAGCCCTTATTTAAATGTGACAGGAAAGAGAGGTTTCCATTTGTGCCTTATCTTTGCTTGGCAGAAACACACTAGTTTGAAGTTAGAGTTAGCCCTGAAAGGCCCCTTGTGAATAAATATCAAACATTATCCCAATGTTTGGCTCCCAGCCTCCAAAGTACCGTCTCTGTCACTGGGAATTGAAGTTACTGCAGAAATCCTATTTAAATGTCTGGGAAACTGAGTTCAGCATCTAAACCTCTTCAACATCACAGTTTAGAAGCTTCCCCCCACCCACCCCACCCCCCGCAGAAAATACAGCTACCATTATGTAAAAGTGTAGCCTAATGTTTTCTAAACAGAGCCATGTGTCCGATATAAAATGCACCAATAAACAGCAGTCCGTGGTGCATGCCTTCACTTTGGCAGGTGAAACTGATTAGCCCAGGCTCCCTTAATTCTGTGTGTTTCTCTCTGCATCCGCGGGTTCCCCCACCCTAAATGAAAAGTTGGTTTTAATAGGGACCATGCTGGAAAGAGTTGATGTAATTGATGGAGTTGCTTCTGAAGTGTTCCATTAAAATACACTTACATTAACAGTGCCCCAATTTGGTTAAAGGGAGGGATGATTACCTATAATAAAGGCAGCTCTTAGCTGGAGAAGAAGCAGAGAAGTGCATTCAAGGTGAGGCCTGGAAACAGGGGAAGGAAGTATAAACATGTTTTGTTTAGACAAGTCATCAAATGAACATTAGACTTTCCTGTGTGTCTCGTTTGGTGTGAGGAAAGACTCAATACCGAACTTGAGCTGGATGTGATCTACTGTTACAAGCATGAAGGCAAGCAAAGAGGTTAATGACCCCGGAGCTCCTCGCTGCGCTGACAACCTCCCCACAGCGTCGGGCCGTCCGTGTCTCTGACATTATTCCACCGCTGGGAAATACCGATGCATCAGAAAAATGGCTGCACCAACGCCAGAACGAAAATACTACTGATATCATGCTAGCAAATGAAAATAATGCTCGTGCAAAGCCTTTGGCTTTTTCGAGCGTTGGCTGTTGACGTTGGCCCGGCTGAGCAGAGGCTTCAAAGATCAGCTTGATCACTGTCGTTCAGTCCAACCGAGGCTGACTCTAAATGTGGGGAGAGTTCTAATCTTATCCAGACAAGACCCATTACGAATACACAAGGTTGAAGGTTTGATTTTTTTTTTAACACAACAAATCCGTTTCTATGTCATTTGAATTATTAATCAGTGGTGTTGCATCGATGTTTTGTTGAGAAACAGTGTTTGACCAACCAGTCACCTTGTTCTTTTTACTCATTCTTTCAGTCTCAGAGCACAAGTAGCCAACACGGATAGGAATTATAACTCACTTCACACCTACTCCACTCACTATTACTCAACTACCAGAATATTTGTTTGCAATACAATATGAACGCTGAGGCAAGATTTTCCAAATTAAAGCTTTTTATCAAAACGGGTTGATTCAGACATGCAACATTTTTAGTGTGTGACACGTACGCCTTTCTTCAGCTTTGGTATCTTGCTTTTTTTTTTTAATTGAACAAATTGTCACCTTATTTATTTTAGGTGAGTTATTTGCTGATTTTGGTCAAACCTCCCTTTAGTTTGTTTTTCTTCACATGCCGTCGCTTTCCATTTTTCTGGCGTGTAAATTCTGAGCAATCACACTCTTTCATGGACTCAGTGTGACACTCCTCAGAGTTGTTGCTGTAAATTTGATGATGGACATCAGGAAGACGACATACTGACTGCACTTCGTCGTTGGTTGAAGTTGGACTCGGATTGCTCAGAATCCATGCTGAAAGTGTAAGCGCTCCAGCACCCACTGGAAATGCACAAAAAGGTCACTCTTGAGTTGGTGCTAGTGGAAAAGGAAACCATCGTTGGTACATGTTGAGACTGGGATGAACCCAAACCAATTAAAACATTTTTAACTCTAACTGCACTGTTGTGGGTCGAATGGCTTAAAAAACCCTATGAAATAAACAACAGCATCTGATACCAGCTATAGAGGGCTACTAAATTAAATTATCACCGTGGGTCCTTTGCCTCAGTTGTTGTTTTTAACCACAGAAGACAGACTTAAAATGGCAGTTTTGCAGAAAATATGTTGAAACTGTTATTTTTTTGTACCTTTTCCTTCTCAAATCCAGTTTATACTTTGATAGTTTGCTACAAGCAAAAACAGAAATTTAGACCTAGAGAAGTCAATTACAGTGACATTCGCATGTCACTGTAATTGGCACCAAATTAGTGGATGGTATGTCTTTGAAATGTCCCAATTATTTACTAAACAGTCCTCATCAAGTCTCTTTTGGTGTGGTTTGTTCTTAAATCACCATTGTGAAAGAATTTACCTCTCCCATCCAAGCAATGCATCTGCGGTACCGCCGACAGTAAACAGAAGGAGGACCACAAATACACACACAAACACACATACAAACACACACAAACGCTCAGTTTCATCTTCGGCTCATCTGTTATTCCCCAGTTTCTCTGTCACAAACAATGAGGACAGAATAAACTAGATTTTCATTAGCAAGTCAAAATACAGATAAGAGCTCAGCTCAGGCTCTAACTCAGTGTAAACTCCTATCTGAAAAGTAAGCAATATCTGGAGACAAATGGAGGCAAAAATGCAGCTTTATCTTTCTTGCGGCATCAGATATTTAGATTAGCTATTTTTCAGAAACATATCAGATCTCACGGAGGAGACTGGCATCCTGAGCAGGACCATTGTCTTTCCTTTTTCAGGCAATACTGCGTGGTGCTTTCTCTCAAATCATAAACACACACAGAGGCTGTCTCTCCAAGTCTTGACACTTCCCCACCCGAGGGCCAGACCTTGTCATCACCGTGGGAATACCCATCATTTAGACATGCTGCTTGGCTGTTGATTTAGAAACAGTAGATGTTTTGGCTGGACCGAAAGAAAATCCTTTTTCTGGCTCTTTCAGCCTGGACTGTGTCCTTGGTTGATCCTCATACCCTTTGATGAACTAAAGAATATTTTACTCTTTTTCCAATTATCTTGGGCCGTTTCCTGGTTCAAATCTGTTCCGGGGCCGATCTATGTGAAGCTTGCATGTTTCCCCCTTGTGTGCATGGGTTTTCTGCACATACTTTGACTTCCTCCCACAGTCCCAAACATGCACATTAGGTTAGCTGCTGTCTCTAAATTGACCCTACTAGTAAGTGGAAGCGTTCATGGTTGTTTGCCATGTTTGTCTCTTATGTGGCCCTGTGATTGATTAAGGAGCGAGCCTCCCTGCAGCCCCGGACTGGAAAAAGTGGGTATAGTAAATAGATAGATGGCTATTTATTTCCCCCTCTTTTTCCTTTGTCCAGATCTACACATGAACAGGGATTTACGACAACAACCGTTCAAAATATTACATTTTTCTGAAAAATGTCAGCATAACAAGCCACTTTTTTCTTTGTTCGGAGCAATAAGATATTCCAATTTCCTCAAACCTCTGAAATCTGTGGCCAAGTACTGGGGACATATAGAGGGTTCAGAAAAGGGTCTGAGTGAGTGCATGGCAGCAGTGTGCGCAGACAGCACAGGGGTTCTGGTCTGCTCTCAGGCTACCCGACAAGACTGACGTCATTAAATGGACTCTCTTTGGTTTCAGTTACAAAATATAATCAAGACTGTTAGCATAGTTGCTCTGTTTATATGCAGGAGCAAAGTGGATGTTGTCCTGCTATGTATCAGTCTGCGCACAGTGTTTCAACACCGATAATAATTTAATAGGATACACTGTTTTCTGTTCAAATGTATGTGTATCCCATGAACTAGTGCTAACTGCGCATTGGGAAAAAAAAAATCCTAAATCTAAATCTTAAATAAAGGATTTTCAAACTGATATATCAACAGCCTCCCAGACATTTGTTTGAATTATGGGGTCTTACAAAACGGAGGAAAATTATAAAAGCATTTTTTCGGAAACAACAATTAGGAAATACAGGAATTTTTGCAGAGCTAAACTACAGATGAAATGAAGCCACAGCCACACTGTCCGTATTAGTTCGCTGTTCTTGTCAGCGCAGAACGAAACAGAACTGCTGCTTATCACCAAAGTCAATAGTGGAAAGAAACGACTTGTGGGTTTTAATCTGAGTGGAGTTGGATGAGCGGATATTAGCTTGCCACAGTGACTGGAACACTCCGGTGGCAAATAAAAAACATCTTTCATTGCTTACTCCCGACGTCTGCTTTTATCCCCGACTAAAGTTCGGATCCAGAGCAAACTCCAAATCAGTCCCGGCCAGATCGTGTGGTATTTATTACATTACATAGTGACGCATGTTTTTGTGTTTACATTTCTTTTGTGCAAATGGCCTCTCTTAAACAGATACAACTGCCCCACCACAGCACCGTCACATCATCAGCATCCACTGTGGCAAACGAAAAGACGCCATGTCTTCAAGAGCACCGGATATTTCAGATATTCTGCTCCTATTTGCCTATTTGGAGCCATGGCGAGCCCGTCGTTGTGTGCTTTGTTGCTGCCTCTGTGCGGTAGAGCTGCTGGTTGGCCCAAGAATGTTTGTGGAATGAGTGAAATCCTCTCCTGCTGCCATTTCTCGACTTTAGACAAACACTTGACAAAGTTTCACCACAAGGTCTGAACAGGGCTAAATGGTTATTTATCACACTCACCGTCCCTAAGAGACGTCTTTATGTGACCTCTGTGCTTCGGGTTACCCGTACCGATGATTTTTCAGCTGCTCTGGTTTGGCCAGAGGACAGGTTCGAGCATTTCATGGTCTCTTTTCGGCCTCTCGGCGGTATTAGAGCTGCTTTCTTTCACAGGACCGACTGTTCACCTTCCATGGCCGTTGGTGTCTTCATTCATTCATTTTGGACTGTTTTAACTGTCATGCATCCCAGTCGGACCTTCAGCAGCCGCTGTGTGCTTTGGGTGGAGGTGGGAATGTGTCAGTAACCGTGCACCTTCCCTCAGCAGCTGCTCAGGATGAGCGGGTTATAGCTTCTGTCATACAGCGGGGTCCCACAGTCCAGTTCATCTCACATCATCACACGCTCAGTCAACCTTTAAATAGAGGAAATATGGGAGATCCTCAAAATGCAGGCTGCCGGTTTGTATCCGTCTTGAACATTTCTAATGTTTTATGAGAGAACAGAGTGTGTTTTTAACAAAGTGATCCAAATAGCAGCACATTCCGTTTGATCCAGTCCTCCAGTCAAGTTCATTTTATTTAGCTCATCTCATCTAAAATAACCTCAACGATGCCGCCCAAATTCATTGTGATCAATTCATAATCCAATTAATCAAAATGAATCAAGTAGAATACACAAAAAACAGTATAAAGCCAAACAAATGTGCCTATCTGTAGAAATCAACAGGTTGGATTGAATGTTTGATCCATAATCCCATTCTGGCATATACAGAGGAAGCTAAAAACTTCCCAGAACCAGACTCAGAACAGGCAATTGCCTTTTCCAGCGGGGGGTTTAAAAGGCATTAAATAGGGAATAATAAGCACCAGAACCCAAAGCGGAAAAATCTAAATATACCATGTAGGACTTCGGGTAGTTTTTTCTTATTTTACAGAATAGTTTATGTCAGATGAGAAGTTATCAGATAAAAACCAGGGAGTGCATAGAGAGGGGAAAACATTTGCTGCATTGGCTGATTAAACTAAAAATGGCGGTAGTGTTGCACAGAGCAGATGGAGGTTGAGCTTTGTTTTTGAGTTTTCGCATTAATTCTTGGTCCGTGTGGAAATGTATCTGAGGTCTGTAAAGGAAGTGGTGGCATTGCCCCCTCACCTGGGGAAGGATGCCCCACCCTAGCTGCAGACAGAGGTGAAAGTGCTTCTAAATTATGGTTTAGTAAGAACCTTCATCATATCCTCTAAAAAGTATTTCTGAGGATCATGTGTGCTCGACAATAACAGTTGTGGAAAATGTCAAAACCTCCTCAATAAATCCGTTTTTATTTATTCATTTATTTTTTGCTCAGTTTATTCGGTGGGGGTTTTTGCCAGAGCTCTTGCTCTGTTTTTATCAGGTCGGGACACAATAGAGCACTTTCACTGCAGCCGTTTGACATGAAGGAGTGGGTAAACACAGGCGGTACTAATTACATTAATTACCGCTCTGCACAGAGCCTCGTAAGTATCATTAGGACCGCCTGGGTTTGCCCCCATAAAGGGGCTGCTGTGAAAACGCTGTACGTAGTAACCGGTTCAGTTATGAAGGTACAAGCTGAATGTGCTGTCTTCAGCAGCCTTTTCGGGGTAAAAATGAAACGGCTTTGTTTCTGTGGCGTTAGCCTGCCGTGGCTAAATAACGCTACAATATGTCTACTTTGTTGTGGGTGTTTTCACAGGTTTTCTAGTGTCATACGCCATTGTTGTGTTAATCTAAATACTTTTTTTTATCTCATTTCATTTTGTCCCTTTTCTGTGGCATCCATTCATATTTAGCCTCTCAGTGAAGCACAGTTTAAATCCACTTTCTGCCCTCTAAAACAGACACTGCATGTTAACCAGCTGCAGAATTTAACAATTTATTTCTTGGAAATGTGCTCAAATTGTCCACTTAATTTTTCCCCACAGAAAAGCCGGACTCATCCTCTCCCAGTTGGACGAACTCTCCCATTGGTGCAAAGGTCTCCTCCAGGAGCCGAAGATTGGCCTCCGCAGGATGTCTCTGAAATTCCTGTCTTGTCGTTACACCGACACCAAAGCCTTCGGCCTCAACTGGTCGGACATGGGCCAGGACGTGCACAAGGCCTGCGACGAGCAGACGCTCGCGGTCATGTATAACGACTACGGTGAGCCCAAGGAGCTCTAAAAGTCTGAAAGAGTTTCTGTTTGGATCCAAACTGACCAAAACAGTTAGACAAAAGTATGTGAAAGAAAGGTTTTATATACATTTACACAACACATGGCGCTGTTCAAAATGCAATGCATTATTCAAAATGGCATTTACATTGTTTACCATACTGATTTAAGAAATAATGTATTATTGAGAGTAACATTTGTTTAGAATACTGTGTAAAATTGTAGTCTCTGCAGATTAGAAATGTAATCGCCTCATATTGTGTTTGTTAATCTCCCTTTGCTGTCCTTTATTTGAAATGTTTAAATGCCTCTCTTTAAAAGAAGACTAAGACTCAATACAGATTTGTGGTATTTGGGCAAAGTTACTGTGAATATCTGACTAACTGGATATCTGTTGGAATCTGTTAGAGATCAAATTGTCTGTTGATTAACTAATATAAATTCATATTTCTCTAGAAATCTTGACATTTTTAGACATGGATGCAAACAAATCAACATTATTCTATTTAGTTTTTTTGTAAAATATTTTTGATAACTAGTAGCATTTTAAGAGCACAACCCCAGTTAAGAAGAATGGAATTATTCATAAGAATTGGTTTAAATCCGGGTGGGGGGGGGGTCTTGCTTTTGTGTTTGATTGTGATGGTGATACTAAACAACAGCTTTTTCTTCTAACAATTAAAATCTTTTTCAGAAAGCGGGAAAAAGTTCAGTTCATCCAGATACAAGGACTTTTGGTCATTTCGTTAACATATTCAGATATCATGGGAGATCTGGACAGAGCTGATTTTACCTAACAAAAATATATATACAAGTAGTATTTGCATGATTTACAGGTCTGCATTTATAAAAACTGACCACTGATTTCTGGCATCAGGGCATGTAGTTTTCAGCAGAGAGCTCAGCTCTATTCCAGTGATTTCCCCCTCACAAGTTTGTGGAAACAAAAGGTGTTCTTCTGTAATCAAAGTGTTGAAAAGATGCAAAGTCCAGTACACATGCATTAAATATCCATTTGTATAAGTTGTGCATATAAAGAACACGCAGGACAGAATGAAGCATGTAGAAGAAGCATCTCTGATAGTCAGTTTCACCTATATCTGATATGTTGATATTATGTTGATATTTATTTTCCAATCTTGACTCATTTTCCAATGCCAATATAGAGAGACGTGAGCATCTGTGTTGATGTATTTTTTGTCCTTGGAAGAGGAAAACAATTATTTTACTTTTGAAAGTTGCCATATTTGTCTTTTTGTAACCCTTAAAAAACTACTCTAACAAACCTTAATGATCCTCTCCCAAGGAGAATTTAGCCAGAACCAGGCCAAAATTAACCTTATCTGCATGTAAAAGATACTTTGTACATGAAAATGATATAACTGAATGTAGTATTGATGGTTCGTACTTAGAGGTAAAGTTGTTGTAAATGAGTTGTGCTAAGTAGCAACAATCCAAGAGACATCGGTTTACTCCTTGTGTGATCTATCAAAACCTGCTAAAAACGAGTTGTCTGTACTGAACCTGCAACAAAAAAGCAACCTTGTTTTCGTGGGAAAACTTTTCTCTTTGCCTATTAAAATTTACCTTTACTTTACATCATGTTGCTTTGTTTGCAGTGGCCATGTTGTCAAAGAAATGCAAATATACATTGTTTTTTTGTTTTGTATTTCCCATTCAACAAGTGTAATTTGTGAATACTAAAACTTATGCTTGTAGATTTTTGTATAGGCAGCAAAGTGTGACATAAATGCTTCACATTTCAGTGTTTTACCTGTGTATATATATATATGTACAACTGGTGATATTTTACATGTACATGTGCTATAGTATAAAGTAATGTCCTATTATATATACCGTGTATTGTAGTCTTTGCAGGTCAATCCAATTATCCAATCTTAATATTAATTGTCTTAAAGATGATGATTTTAGATTATTTGTCAGAGGGAAATTTAAGAGAAGTGTTGAGGGTAATAATTCAGAGAGCTGTTTTACACCGATAAATATGTGAAACCAGTTCTACCTGCATGACTAATAGTCCGTAATGTACTTTACGTGGCATCATGAGCTAAACTTTTTTCACTTTGATCTTTGCTACTTCTGAGAAAAATAAAAAGTATTATATGAGACATGGCTGAGTGGACCTTTTTCTAAACCTACTGAATATTATTTGTTCCCACATGCTTGAAACAAGTGTTCTCAAACAAGGGTTGTATTTCCATTTCCACCCATTGTCTACCTTCCTGATAAAGGTTCTCCCTCGCCTGGTGAGGAACTCTGCATCAGACCAAAATGCTCCCGTCCATCGAATATTTCAAATTTGAAGCTTGACATAGAATTCAGTGAGACCGAGCTAGTTTTTGCTTTAAAAGGCAGAAGTCTTTGAGTAAGTTGATATGTTCTCTAAGCTGATGGAACCACCCCTGAATGTTTTCCAACATTTAATTTACATGCACATAGAGCAACACATGCTTTTTGAATGAACAGAAATGAAGAAGCACATTTCCAGGGCCCATATAAAGCTGCTATTTAATTTCATAGAATATAAAGAACAGTAAATTATCACAAAGAACTGGATTATGCTGTCATAGGTAATATACATGTAGTGACAGGGTACGAGTGGGAACTGTCTTCTCAGATCTCAGTTTTTATTATGTAAGCTCCAGCATTTCTCTACTGTATGTGCAGATTTGCCTCAGTGGTATTGACAGTGTTCACGTCTTACAGCCAATATTTGAAGATAAAGACTTCCCCATACATTTTTGGTGAAGTTTCCTCTAATACTTGATGGTGGATGTAATATAGACATATATAATATTGACCTGTGTGACTAATAGTTGGCCAACTAGATATGCTAAGTTGATCCAAATATATTATCTATACATGTTAGTCTGTACAGATATGCCTCCTCTTACATAACTAGCAGCGCTCTCATGCACTGGACAGTTCTCAGGCACAGCCCTTGCTCTGCTCCAAAACTAATCAAGTCCAGAAAAGCACTTGAGGACATCCACAACAGTGATTTGATCTAATTATGATGACTTGATTTTTGGAGGATAGGAGCTGCAGTCAATTAGCATCTAATCTTCAAAACATTCTCAGCTCTTACTGTGAGGACAAGCTTCGACTTGTTAACAGGGAAAGAAAATGTTTGTATCCATGTGTGGATATTATTTTGGCTGGACCGAACACAGGAAAGAAAGTTTTAAAACCAGCATGACTCATATTTGATTCAATTTAGCAATAAAATCTGTTACGATGACATAAAAACGGCCTCTTATCGTACGAAGTCTATCTTAAATCACATTAAAAATTGTTAAAAATCAGACTTCTTTTTTTTTTTGGTGTTGATGTTGTGGTGTGTTGTCTGTGGTTTGACTCTTTGTTTCCTCGGCGTCACTAATCCCTCCGTCTTATTGTGTCCCGGCTCCAGCTCCACCTCCTTTGTCCAAGTGTTTGACTTTGTTCTTGTTCTCCTCGGCGTCCGGATCACGGCAAGTGCACTCGTCCTCGCTGCAGTCCACCCCAAACTGGATGACCTGCGGGTAAACAAACACGTGGCTCAGTGCTCGGCTTCCCAGACCGACGGCAGATCATTCGCTCTGTAGCTGGACGGACAACAAAGCCTCTTGCATTGTGAGTAAGTGGACTAAGACCAATGAAAAGAGCTATGAAAAGCCCTGGATGAAAGGAACCATTACATCAGGAGTCTCTGTAAAAGCCCAGTCAGTGAGAGGGCCTCCCAGCTGGGCTGTTACATTTCAACTGTAGAGTAGAGCACCACTCTGAATGGGAAAAACAGACAATAAAGAATACATTTGGTGGCCCTGATCAACTAGCATTGTGGTTGCACTGGAAGATGAGCACCCCTCAGTACTCGCTGCCTTTCCTCGCAGTTTCAAAGAGAGCTCCAATGGCCCCCGGGAGGTCGATAAAGCGCGAGTCAAATGCTTCAACGTGGCCTTTGAGCGGCAAGAAAATCTTGCGGGTCAGTGGAGAGAGGAGGGAGGACCACACCACCGTGGAGGTGAACGGATGAACACATGTTAAGAATCAACAACAAGACACTGCCAGCTCTTGTCTAGGAAGCGAGCCATCACCACAGGTTGCAAAATAAACTCTGGTGCCCCGTGAAGCAGTCTGTTGCAAGAAATGTAAACATTTGCTCCCGGAGAAAAGGAGTGAGAGGGAAGACTGGGAGAAAGAGAGCGAGACAGGAGAGTGGGAGGCAGAGAAAGAAAATAGGGATGACGGCAGGCATGGCGAGCAGGAGGTGGCGGCCTGTCGGCTCTCTGACTTCTGGAGGGTGGATGGTGATGGTGTGATGGCCTCTCAGAGGGCTTTAGCTGCCCGGCTAAGACCAATAGGTGCCTCCATTAAATGTTTCCCTACCAGACCTATTGTGCCAAAGAATATTCCACCTCAGAACCCACATAACAACAACTGGAAGAGGTTCTTTTTGCTTGATCTGCAGGAACCAGAGCCAAATGTTTGTGCGTGTTTGCAGAGTGGCCTCCTGCTGTTTACGGCTACACACTGACCAAAAGAGCGTGTGTGACGAGAGCATTCCAGGGTGACGCATTCCCCTTTGCATGCGATGTCCTCACTGCTTTTATGAAGCATTATCTTCAGCAAAACACTCCTATTAACATTTTCCATTGATGCGGTGTCAAATCAGATCTGTTCTTTTTGGAGCTTCTTCTTTTTTGGCTGGATCTCTACTTCCCAAAGCCCCGTAAAAGCGATGCCCTCCTGACCCGTCCAGATCTGAGCAGCTCAAACACAGAGAATATGTGGTATCCTAACCCGCTGCCCCCCTAATGGGCAACGTCCTGAAACCAATTCAAATAAACCATCGCAGCTTTTCCAAGCGCCAGCAGCACATTTGATGTGGGCTGAACCTTCCCGTTCCCTACACCTGCATACGTCCAGATGGAGAGATCTGACTCTCACGTCCGTTTACTTCCTCGAAAACGAGCCTCTGCTCACTAAGCTGCTGTTTTATATTTGCGACTGAACCGCAGGCCATCAGACACCTCTCTGCTCCCACACTCGTACCCTCCACCCCCCACCCCCCCCCTTTCCCTTGTAAAAGAGCAGTTAGTGGCAGTCTGGCAGCTCATTTATTATGACGGCAGCTACACACTCGCTGAACCCCTTATCCGTTGAGGAAGGAGCTGCCAGTGAGTCATGGCGTGCCGCGGACATGGAGGAGACAGCGGAGGCCTGGCCAGCTGTAGGCCACAGGGATTAATAGGCAGGGCCCCCTGAATGAGTGTCATGAATATGTGGCTGTACAGTAGCCAAATAGGGTATATTGGAGGAGGGGGGGGGGGCACTTCCCAAATGTCCACATGGGAGAGACGTTCTCATGAAAGCACGGAAAGTAGGAAAATAGATGTGTTTATCCAGAAGCAGTTGAGGAAATGAGTGGCCTGGTTTCCCCCCCCCCCCCCGGCCCAACCTGGGCTCGCTCATTATTATTCATAGCATTCCTCTCGGCCACCCAATACGCGCAGCTATCATTCAGGGCAATTAGTGGGATGTGATAGATGTGCACCTCGTAGCGAGCGCCGGCCAGCCAGCATATGTTCGGGCGGATAAACACAGACACTCGCAGTGTTCCTCAAACAAATCGGGCCGAAAATAGAAGACGTGTTTGGTTTGAAGGCAGCGACCAAAAGCCGCTTTATTTTGCACGGAGAAGTAACCTGACCCTCAGCGGCATTTTCTGCAGAGGTGCAAGGCGAGGAAGTGTGGAGTGTGACGAAAGCCTGCTTATTTACAGTTTGAATGGAAAAACGTTCTAACCACAAGCCTGCTGTGTTGTTTTAAGCTCAGACGAGGGGGACTAAGTAGGCCCGGTTCTTAACGGGAGAGAGCAGAGAGACGTAAGGTTCTACGTCCAAAGAGACAGACTGTGACTCTGAATGCATCTTCAGCCTCAACTTTCAGTCACTTTACAACAAAGAGGACAGAATATTCTGAGATATGATCTTAAATCTGATGAAAGACAGAGTCAGTGTTAGCAAAGGGACAGTCAGTGATCTGTAGATGTACCTTCCTGGTGGAGAGCGTGGATGGACAGCAGTCTCCTCCATCATACTGACAGTAGGCCCTGTTGTTGATGGTGTCACACCAGCCGTCCCCTCCAAAGGGCTAGAAGTGAGTAGAAAACAAGACACGGATCACAGATCAGGGGGGGAAAAAAAATCCTCCTCCTCTTGTTGTTAACTCCTCACACAGCACGAAAAAGCCGGGAGGGCCCAGAGAAAAAAATGAAATATGACTCAACATTTTCCCGGAAAACAGATTTTTTAGTAAGCTGCACACGTTGTCACACAATTAGGTTTGGAACAAATGTCCGTGAGGGAAATGAAAATAAACAGCATATCCCGAGTCTGATCCAAGCTGCACAATCAGAAAACTGTGTGGTCGATGGCAGCTGGGACTTTACTTATGAAAGCCAGAGAGAAAGTGACCTCTATACATCCAAGAACAAGTAGAAAACAGCCCCCCATAACAGAGACGGTGGTTACACAACACAATCTGAAAGATTTGTGAAAGGGGATTCTTTGAATGCATTCGGGTGGGATGGAGAATGGAACACACACAATAACTGGGTTATTGGGACTTAGACAGTGATGCCAAAAGCATCTGGAGTATCTTGGCATATGTTCTCTGTTTGGATTTTGTGTTGTGAATATATATTGAACATAGTCTAGTCTTAAAGCCAGTGTATTGTAGTAATGGTGGCAGACTTAACATCATTCGAAGGGTCTAATGTGTCAGATATGATGAAACAACCCATTTGGAGTCTTAACAGAATAAGTAAAGATCACATTTAAAATATATTAAAAGAGTCAGATAGTTTAACTCTGGATCTGTTTTAGCTAACAAAAGGAATATTGGGTAAACTTACACAATTTTTTTTATCTTTACCTCTGTGATGTGTTGCTGATATGCATTTAAAGACATTTTTCCTTTTATAAGGTTAACATTCAACCATCTTTGAAGAATCGGAATTAACTCGGACTAAAGATTTTGACACAATTTCCACGATAAGACAACCAGAAGCAGCTTATCCAGCTTAAGTCAAGAGATCAT
Source organism: Menidia menidia (assembly GCA_907169785.1). NCBI lineage: Eukaryota > Metazoa > Chordata > Actinopteri > Atheriniformes > Atherinopsidae > Menidia > Menidia menidia. Next base: position 17,108,655 of record CAJRST010007779.1, on the reverse strand, counting down.
TCCAGAGAGTAGTCTTTGTCTGATCCAGAGCTGAGAGCTAGCGTCACAGACAGAGCGATCCTGTAACGTGGCCCCGCAGCAGATAGCAGCCGACCCCGCCAACTTTTAAGAATGATGACTGTGTAGCCCGATGCTTCCTGTGGCCGTCGCTGAAACACTGAGACCTGCTGCGTTGACATGCTGAAATGGATTGCATCCACTTCAAAGCGACCTGTGATCCGCCGCGCAGGTCTGAAGGAGGAACTTTTGGTTTTTGGTGCTCATTGCAACAAAGGGCTTCACTGCCTGTCAGTTAGCTGAACTTTTCCCGACACTGAATGACCCAGACGGGGACGGGCTGACATCTCTCTACCACTCTGACTTTATGTTTGAGGTTATTGGCTGATGGCATTTCCGCAGCCGGCTCTGCGTAAAGCCTCGGCCGGGGTGGGGGGGCGCTCCGGAGTGGCACGTATATATGTGGAATTTGGATTACGCGGAATCTCAAATGCATGATGAAAGCCCGTTAATGTTTTCCTCTAAATCTTAAGGGTTTCCTTGAAGTGCCAAAAATATGAAAATACGTGCCGAATGCCAAAGATGCTTTTGGCCTCCTCTGATGAGCTGATGGAGACATTTCAAAGCCTGAACCTGTGCAGGGGGAGAGCACAGCTGCTGAGAAGATTTCTGCAGTTCTCTCTTCACTTCAAAGAAGTCCCTACTTGAAGAAACCTCCTGCCTTTCCAGCTAAATGGCCATGGCATGAATAAATCTATTTAATCGTTCCGTTTTGGAGCAAATACTTTACCAGCAGCTGCACCACAAGCTTCATCCAAATCATTACGTCTATGTAAATTTTTGAATTAGCCAGAGTGCCAAGGTAAGTCAGGCATAGCACAAACTTGTTTAGCCTGAAGACATATTTTATTTGGCTGTCAAAATGTCTTTAACTGACCTTTTATTCCATTAATTTATCTACATTTCAATCGCTCTGCTTTTCCTGCTTTAAATCTGTTTAAATTAGCCAACCTCAAACTTTTCCCACATACGCTTAATTATAGGGCATGTTAAGGTTAATTAGAATTTTTATTCCCCTCCAGGCAGCATATAGCATACGCTACAGAGAAATGCACAGAGCCATGAAGAGTAAAGCAGCCAGAGTTGGCTGCACACCTTAGTCCCACATCAGTAATTAAAAGGTCAGATGGTTTGTGTATTATCTTTGCACAGAAACTCCCCTCAAATCAGAGTCAAAAACAGTAAGATGGAGCCGCAGCCAGCCCCTCACCTAGAAACATAAATATTCCACCTCCAGGTGCTGACTCTTTCAAGATGAAAACTGTCAGAACAACCTGCCAGAACAATACAAAACACAGATATGAATTCTACGGACTACTCAAACAGCGATTTATTTAATTTTTTCTTCATACCAAGTATCGGCCTTTACAGAAAAGACATTTTATCAAGTCATCCCACACGGAGCTGCTTTAGCCCTCTTAACCCAGACATGTCTGAAAGAGATTTCGGCCCATAAAGTTTCCCTTCCCTCTTCTGCATGAGATCGAAACTTTTTGCTTTTATGGTGGACGTTAGATTTAGATGCTGGCTGGATGAAACTGAATGGCTCATAACACAGATTTGTAACCAGATTGACATCTGGGCTGGGATTAGATCATTTGAAGACATCTGAATGTGTCCCCATGTGTATCCTTAAAGCTCTTGTCTTTTTGCCGTCCCTCGCTCTCCTCTGGAAGCCTTAACAACAGCTTTACAGCGTGTGTGTCAGCTGACGTGACTGGTAACCCACAAAAGAGTCCCTCAAAACATTTGGATGGGAATGAGCACGGAGACCATCACCATAGCGCCGTAGATGAATTTACTCTATTCCTATTGCCAAAATGCCTCTTTTGAAGTGATGCGTAAGTCCACGTGTTTAATTGGGCTCGCTGTCACAAACTCTACTCACATTCATTGTTTTTACACCCAGCAGCTACTTCAATCACACAATGAGGCCGGCCCAAAAAGCACACCAGAGATACTTTGCCTCCGACAGAACTCTTTTTTGTTACGCTTAAGGGCAGATACAAACATCCCAGAGCCGTCTCTTTCTGTGCAGGAGCTGATAAGATGTCTGATAACCTAAAGGGACGAGAAGAGAGGGAGCAGGGGCATCTGGAGGAGACCTGGCACAGATCACCTGCAGCACATGTGGTCCGGGATCATTTACAGAGTTGTCATGGAGGAGTGGGTAAAAAGCCTAGCAACATTCACGGGAAGGTGAAAGGGGAAAATGTAGTGTTGGCATTGAGGGGGAATATTTTAAAACTGTGTTCCATTGGTGGTTCCAGCCTTCTTTTAACCCAGTGGACAAATGCCAAACTAAAACTCCATGGCTTTATGAATTTAGTTGATTTACCATTGTTGATAAATGAGATCAAGTCAACTTTCATTCACAAATCAAATCTGATTCTGTGCACAAGATCAATCAAACAGTTCTTCAACTGGGTCTTAATTCATTGTTGCACGCTGAGCCATAATGTTTATCTAGAAGGTGGCAATAGAGGAGAAGTCATCATTTCACTGGGCCAGGAATGTGATGGCCATTAATAATGTGAAATCAACCAGGGACAAATATGTTTTAATAGAGAGAATGAGGAAAGAATAAAAGATCTGACAGTATTTCATTTTGTATCTTTTTCCGGATCTTCTGAGGTTTCGTTTTTTTTCCGTCAGAGCATTATGTTCTGAGTATTTTCATGTCGGTTTAGGAGCTGCACCACGTCAGGAATTTCCAATATTTTTAAAGCAACACTAAAGAAGTTTATGAACTTTAAAACTATATGCTTGGGGCTCGTTTCGAGAAAGACTGCCTTGGAGCACCTGCCACAGTTCATGACTTTGTTCCGGGCCCTGTCGCTCACCGCTTTTCTCTACAGTTGCTTGACATTTTTGTGGGCTTTTGACAATGTCTTTGTGGCCTCTTCATTACGACAACATGGATTGATGTAACCTCCCATATGGAGGCAGCTATATAAGCTTCCCGAGGCCCAGGTAACGCCTGGAAAAAGTTGCCAAATCCAAATAAATTTGACACCACTCTACATAAGTGTGCGTTTGGATGTGAGTCCAGTCACTCCAATGAAAACCCAAGTATCCTCCAGTAGATATGAAAACTGACCCTTTATCAGATTAATTTAACTCCTCCCCTTGTGTGATTCTGTCATGATGGCTTTCTGCTCATATTCTATAAAAGTGGACAGCCAACACTTTCATCCTCTACTGCAGAAAGGAGGTTTATCAGTGACACACATTCCAGATATCGAACTGTTTCTATCCAACATCCAACAACACGTGATCTAATTGGCTAATGTACTTCACTTTAATGCTCCAATTGTTTTTTTTAAGTCAATTTTATCTTACCACCGTATATCCATGTATTTGTGTTGACTTACGTGCATTACAATGAACTTATGAACTATTCCTGTTTTCCTTTATTAGATCCATTTAAATTGAATTCATTAGCATAGGTACGGCAAAGAAATCAACTGAGGGCCTTGGTTTTATGGTCATATTTAAAGACTTGGTACCTAATATTTATAATATGCATAATTCCCACCTCATCTGATATATCACAGTAAAACAAAAAAACAAAGATTTAAAAAAAACTCCAGTGTTTCCAATGAAAAATCCATATGAGTCTGGATTAATTCACCAGTAAATTGACGTGAGTAGCGTGTAACAAAACAGGAAGCTATTATTTTACTTTTTGCAAAGAAGTTAAAGCCTATAAAAGGGGGACTGTTTTTAAACTAAGCATAAAGATTTAAAAGCCTTGTATCAGCAAAGATAATTAATCCAAATCAAATGTAATCCTTTGATTGATTTATTTTACTTTACCCGATAACTCATTAGGCTTGGCAGGCGTTACGACATTTGGCAATGGCAGAATCCCTGGAAAGAGGCCTCATTGGACAGATTTGAAAAGGATTCCCGCAAAGTGCAAGATTATCAGTATCTGCCTGAGATTTGTCATCATGAAATATGAAGAACATTGCACACTAGCTCTGGTATTTTGAGTAGTGATGACAACATGGATACACATGTTTTTCCTCATGTTTGATATTACTGGAAAAGTCTGGCTGACACAGTAAATCTAATGTGGTTATACTCAGAAATTCTGTCATTGTTGTTAAGGTTAAGTACTCCCTATCTCACTTTTATCTAAACAGGAAAGCCGAATTGTGATCCCTGTGTACTCAATGCTTTAAAAACCTGAGGTTGCCCATATAAAGAATTGCATTTAGATACAGAAGACCAAACTGCATAATGGAATCTACTTTTTCTAAGATTATAAAGACAAATTAAATCTAGTCTGTGACTTATAACATGTGCTTTTCACTTTTCAATACACTGAAACTATCTCATCTGGGACATGGAGAAAATAAACTATAAATTCAGACTATCCTGACTTACAACACAGTATCAGTGACCACTTAAACAGATACTCACTGACAGTTTCTAAGAAGAGTCTGATATCTGGATGGAAACAATATTTTCCATCTTTTTTTTTTATCTTTGGAAAACACATGACAAGGAAAATAGAATAGCACTTTTCAATGTACTGTGCTACTTTTCTGTATTACCTCACATGACTGGATGCAGTGGATGTTCTGAGGGTCAGGATACCACTTCATCATCCCCGTGCAGACAATGCTCTGTGAAACAAAGCACATAAGCTCTTTGGTTAAGCCATGCAGCCAAGACCATAGATAACCACTGCGCTCATCATGGAAAATAACACAACAGCCACAGAAACATTTTTCGGTAAGCTTAATCCTCATAAAAATGTAGAACAGAGCCATCTATGTGCACAATGTTTTCCCATCTAAAGATGGAAGACCGCTGGGGGTTAATTAGTGGTGTGAGTTACTAAATCTAATATCACAATCTGCTGCCCCTGAGTATTGCTAAAACAAATGCTTAACTCAAACATTATTACAAGTTTAACATTGATCACACCTAAATCAAACATTTTCTCCACAAGTTGACAAATGTCTGCGATGTATCTGAAGATATGACAGTGATACAACAGCTTTTTCCACCACTAGTTTACAGCTTTACTCCTTTTTCCCTGAGAATTCCACCTAGCTCTACCCCTCTTTTTCAAAAGGGTTTCATCTGCTAGCAACTGTGCACAATAACTCTTGAAATCCATTTTCTAAATAAGCGAACATCCAGTGAATAACCTGAGAACGCACACTACCGCACACAACAAATGAAACTCAGACTGCCACATGACAAACGTGACCAATTGTTTGCAGTTTGGAACTGTTCATCTGGTACTCGTCCCTTTTTCCGGGAACATTTGAGATGATGGTGCATGTATTCTAAAACACTGCACCACAAATGGAGCCTTGTATCAATATCTAGTAGTCAGTCATTTAAATGCATGAAAATCAGCTGCTTCTAAAATGATAGAGTAGGTAACAGATCATTGTTGGATAAGTGCAAAAGAAGAAAAAGCTTTTGGATAATAAGCAATACATGTATTAAGGTTAAACTTGATTCTTCTTAGGATATGCAAAGCTGCTATATAAAGATAAAAGTGGCAAAAGAATGCTGAATTTTGGAAACCAGGAAAGATTAAATGCAAACTGTAGTCACATAATGTCTCTAAATACATTGTTTTCAATGTATTAAGCATTTATAATTTTGTGATTATATTATGGCAGAATATATGCACTTCTATTTGGTCTTCAATTATATAATATTAGTCGTTTTCTGTCCACAGATGCAGATCTCTATGGCCATTTAAATTTTTTTACTTGTTTGGTTATGCAGAAAACTGCAGAAAAAATAAACATTTTTATTAAATTTGAGTAAATTCACACAAAAGTTTTGTTTTGCAATATGCGTTTCTCTGTCAAATATTTGACCCGTGAAATGAAAAAGGTGGTTACCAGACAGCGGAATGAGTGTGGACTATAGTCAGAGACTGTGGGTCTGCCCTGGGGCTTTCCTGTACTGCCTGACCCAGCCTGGGAGACCTGATTCTGAAGCATTTAAGATAACACAATGCATTGAAATCACACGCCAGTGTTTGAGATATGGCGTAAGTAATCAAACCTCAGTCCAACTATTTAACCTTGGCAAAGGTGGACTAACAAGCTGGCTGACTAACTGACCACCCACAAGCGAGGTGAAAGTGGAGCAGTGTTTGCAACAGCATTAACATTGGAGTGATCCCTCAGATATGATATTGGGTAACATGACCCACCTTTAAAGCAAAACAACAGTAACGTCATTCAGACTCAATAGCTAGCATTCCTTCAGGTTTCTCTCTCGCTGACTTGTATACACTGTGTGTGTGAGAGATGTGTGCACTTCCTAGAAGGCTTGACGTCAACTGGAACCTTTACTCCTGCTGGTCTCCTGTAATTTCCAGTCATGCAAAAACACTTGAGTGATAACGAACACACGCTCACAACGTGGATCTTGTTGTGCGATAACCTGCTGCAACTGGGAATGGGATCATCATTATAAACAACTTTAAAAGGTTCTGTCAAGGTCCATATATTCCTCAGTGGAGATTAGCAGGCGGGGGGGGCTTATATGTGCTTGTACAGCCTTATTTATTCTGATTAATAATATAATATAACCTCACAAACATTTGCAAATGGTAATAAGTCTAATTTAAATCCAAAATTGGAAAAAATCAGAGAGCAAATAAATGGAATTTCCTGGTAGACATGCATGACATAAAAAACAGGATCTTTATGTGTCATGGTCTTAAAGTGTGAGCAGACTTTGTTTTGTGCTTATTAGTAAAGATGAGTCAGACTGGAGCAGTAGCTCAGTTTACTCACTGAAGTTGTCCAGAACAGCAGATGTTTGAATGAATTATTCCATCTGATTGTGTTTTGGTGTGAAACTGTTTGTCAGTGGATCAGCTTTCATGACACTCTGGACTAGTCGCGTGGCAGCAAGTGAACAACACAACCTTTGTTTTGCTATACGCACCAATAGCTTCCAAATGAAAGGAAAACCACAATTCTTTCATCAATTTTGGTTACTGAAGTCCTTCAAACAGTCATTTGGGACTTCTAAATGCTGATTTTAAGAAGTGCCTTTCTCACATTCTCAGACATTAAAGTCTCGTTCCAAACAGCTTGAGTCATTTATTAGTAGAGGAAAAAGCTGTGACCAGAATGGTTGTGGTAAAGTGTTTTTCTGACTGATCTTCTCAGGGTCTCACCTGGACTGTGGTGGGCAGCATCCAGTGTTTTAAAGTGTCGGCCGAAGTGCCGTTAGGCAAAACCACCGGGTCATGCAGGTCCATGTGCAGAGGCACGATGCAGGCTGGGTAGCAAACAGCACCTGCAACACATTTTTGTTAAAAACATAACAAAACATTATTCCATTTTCTATTAGCACGTAATGGCTGCTGGTTATGATGTCTGTTTGTCTTTGTGTTTGCAATAACTAACAAACTGTCTGTATCCATTTAGAAAACATGCTTGATTGGCTAGTACTGATTACCCTTTTGATTTAATGCTTTCATTTGTATAAACTGTGTAACGTTCTGAATTTTCTCCACCAAATTACTTATAATAAACAGGTGGGTACCACAAAAGAAACACAACACAAGCGATATTTGTCAAATGCCTGATATGCCAAAATCAATGTGAAGTACATGTTCCTTTCAATTTACATTGTAAAACATTTAGGATTGATTTCAGTCCCTGTTTTCTGGGTAAAGCCACTGAGCCACTGAGTGTAATCTGATTTTAAAGTTAAAATTGTGTCAAATCAAGGTTTGGGATTAAGTGCAAACTTTACTGCATCAAATGCATTAAAACAAACATCACTTAAAATACTCAATCGGATAGATTCTACCTGCATTATTAAAAGAGGAAGCACTCACCAATGTCCATCCCTTGGTCACAGCTGTACTCCACCAGGTTGAGGTCTTCAGGAGCAGAGCAAGAGCCCTGAAGTGTGGAGCACATGGTGAACTCTGCGGTCCATTTGCCATCCTTGGAGCAGCGGATTTCAACCTGGCAACAAACATGGTGACAAGACCTATGAGGCTAACTCAAGAGAAGCTGAGGCCTACTGAAGTTTTACACCGAGGAGATCCCTCCAACTCAACTGTGAAATGAATTAATTACTGACTTTTGACTATACTTTATGTAAATTGTGTCTAATTTACATTTTAACACACATAATGTTCTTAAATCCTAAGTGAGGCTTTACAGAACTTATTTTATTACAGAAAATGTTTGATTGTAATGTCCAGTTTTGGGAATCTTTTTTATTGAACCATTGTTATTGATGTCTGACACTTATAGTACAACCACCACTAATATAATGTAATATCATTATAAATACCTGCTCAATAATAACATATTTCAAACAATAACTGATCATTCTTTTTTTGTTTTTCATTTTCAATTGGGTTTTTTTAATGAACCAAATCAAAGCATGCAGTTTTACTCATCTAAATCTGACTGAGTAGTCTGATGTCTGTGTTGAAGTCTCACATTTTCTTTCGTATCCGGGCAATGGAGGGTGCAGACAGTGTCGTAGAACAGGCCCTGGGTGCAGGTGTACATGCCATGGAAAACGTCAGGTAGCTCTGGGCAGGATATCGGCTCACAGCCGCCTTCTTCCCACTGCCCCACCTCCAGGCATTCCAACTTAAAGTACTTCCTGGACATTCACAGGAGTATATACATACATTTATATTACCTTCTGTCAAAAAAGCTCTCCACATTTGAATTAAATTAAGTCATTTAGCCTCTTGCATGAGTAAAGGCACAACTCCACACACACACACACATATATATATATAAATGTGTCAAAGTTGGGAATAAATTACATATTTTTAGGCTCAACAATACTTTCAACTTTCAAATCAATGGTTTGTTAAACGCTTGAAAGAGGGAGCAACTCATAGTGAAACCCTTAATTGAAGTTTTCTTTTTCTCGTTGTTGGATAGAAAAGCAATATAAATCCATGTGTATATATTTTATGAAGGTATCCGATTGTTGGGCATTTTCGGCTAAATTAGACTGGTAATGGCATTTTAGAAGCACATGATGTGACTAACTCACAGCTGCCATTATGTAGCAGAACGTGTGAACAAAAGGGGAGTGTTTTCTCATTTAAAGGAGAATATAAATGTATCCCAGAGGCTGTGTCTCCTATTTGGAAACCCACATCTCATTACAAACATGTGAACTGGGCTCAGTAATGAGCCGTTCGTCAGTGAATACAATTGGCAAAGCGATGATGAGGCCAAGTCAGCAGCGGTACATATTTTATTGGACCCTAATGGGATTTTGTTCCGAAACTGAATACAGTTATGTGGCTGACGGGTCGAGAAATACCTCTTAAAAATGGTACCCATTGATATTTAAGACTTTGCCCTTCGGGGGTTCGGTTGTTCATGTGACGCATTGTTATGCTGTTGTGTAAAATATTTAAATCAAAGATTCTTTCTCTATTAAGTAGTGTGTAATGGGAATCTTGTAAAATCAAGGAAAAGAAGGAATTTCCTCCATTACGCAGGAAGGCATGTGCAGTTAAACACAGCATTTACTGTGGTCTGTTGTCTTTGCAGAATACTAGTTCTAAAGTGAGAGAAGCTGCACGCAGGGTAACAGAAAAAAAGAAAGCTGGAAATCATCTGTTTTGTATTCAAAAGTGAGATTGGACACAATAACATATTATATGCCCCATTATAGATGATATTACTAAAGCATCCGCCCCAAACCACAGAGATGCTGTCTGCTATTTTTCCAAAATCCCCTACCTTGGTGTGTTCTGTTTGAGGGTGCCGGACACGTAGAAACCCGGGCTGCATTTGTACCGGCAGACGGAGCCCACGTCGTGCCCTGACGCCAGGCAGTTCGCTGTTAGCAGTTTGGTGTTGGGTATGATTGGAACTTCTGGACATTCAATCTTGCAGTAGGCCTCGGGAAAAGACCACAGCCCATCCTCCAAACACACCAGCCTATCACTGTCACCTGAGGAGGAGAAGCAGAGGGGTAGAGGAAGCCAGAGGGGAGGAAAAAGACAAAGAGGCAAAAAAACAATCTCTGAAAACATTGATTGTTGTGCACTGATTTAGAGGCTGTGCTGCCTGACTGGACTCTCTTTCAACATTTGTTTTGATGAGTTTCCATGCCAAGCAAAAGTTGTTCAAATATAAAAACAGCTTTCCATCGGCCAACTAAATCCCCTCAAAAGACCACAAATCCGAAATGAGTTAAGGAAAAAAGCAGTGGACGTTAGACAGGAGCAAGATCAATAAACAGAAGATGGAGGATTAAACCAAGACATCCCTACCACCTAATGAGTAATGTGATATTTCTAGTAAATAAAATAGGCAGTGAGAGGGCTAATAAGGACAAAGCAGGAATATCACGCATGCAGGCAATCCGGGAAACGTTATACGGACTCTCATCCCACTCTGCCTGGCTTCACGATTACACGGACACACAGACACATCAGGAGCATCAGCGAATGGAAAGGTTTAGAAACCTCAGTGCATGTTAAGAACAGGTGGCATCCATCCACCGTTCACCAAATTCACCACCATTTCCCTGCTTCACCAAAATGGAAATTGGTATTGAAAGGCACTCTAATCTTCTGCAACAGTAACATGAACAGCCACACAAGTCAAATCCAGCTTCATCTCTGGTTAAATGTGGCCACACAACAATGCACACCTGACCACTTACTCATCCATTTTCCATGGAATATTAAAATATGGTTGTACAATAATATCTGGCCATGACTAATTTACATTTCAACACTACTTTTTGCCCTCGCTTGTGTCATCTAAAAGTGTCCTCATAAACATGTGCCTTCCATTGCCCACTAGGAACTTTGGGATAGCTTACCTACATGGGTAACAAACAGATCGCAAATCAGAGATTGAAACAGTCTAGTTTGTTTCATAACTTTGTCAAATATGGAGCTAATATTTTTCATGCCTGTCTGGCCCGACATGAAGCATGACTGTTATGTTCTGTGGAGAATCATAAGACCTTAAACCTTTTACAATTTTTATTGGATCTGTAAAATGTAATGTAATGAATAGGATGGCATCATTTATTTTAAATGCTATTTAAAAACTGTGCCGGCGTTGTGATTATCAAAATTTGTTACAGCTGCCCTTGTGTGTACAGTGCACATTTTTGGGAGCTGTGCGGAGTGAAGCTTGACGGCCTCAAAAAACGTACGTCTGTTAATCAAAACCCACAAATAGAATGACATCTGTGTATTTATAGATTGGAAGACGCACATCTTACGGCTGCCTCCACTGAGATGTTTGGCTGTGGCTTTTGAACCACTAACACAACGTGTGGGCATCACGTTCCTCCTCAGGAGGCACTTCTATGGCACTGGCTTGAAAAAGAAGAGTGATGACTTCTCACTTAAGTGCGTACTGTGATACTCCAAATCGTGCGTCCAACAGGCCGTATTTGTTTGGAATGGTTCTGATGCAAGTGGTATTTTTGGAAAAATGTGGAGATCTGAGAAGAGGAAAAGTGGGGCATGTTTGTCTTAGCATGTGCAGGAGAAGGGAATAGAAATCCTTGTTACATTTCAAAAGCCATCAAACTGCAGACAGAAGTAATGTTAGTCTCCTGACTGAGAGGGATTTTGTAAATAGAATGATTGATGACATTTCAGTTCAACTGTGGATCTGTTTTTTCTATCTCAGCCTTTTTAAACAAATATTGTGTGTCACCCTGAAAAAACAGGCCTCTAATTCTAAATTCTAAGTCTAAACTGGAACACAAAAGAGTGGGTCTCGTGCAGACCTGAATAATAATAATAATAAAGTGTATTGTTTCAAGGAAATTACTGAGATATTGTTACTGAGATTTTCACAGACTTTTTGTAACATTCTGTGTCCTTGTCAATAGCAACTGTCTAAGTCAGATCAAGCTGATAAAAGTATTCTTTTCATATGTTTGTCACTGTATATTTTGCAATACATACACTATACATTACCTTCCAATCCTTCTTATTATATGCATCAAGTGAATGGAAAAACAACACACATACAACAGAGAAGAAGCGATAGGACACTCTTGTGTTTCCATTCAAACTCTGCTCCAGAATCCACATGTGTAGAATAGTTTTTATTTTGGACAGCAGAGATAAAGAGTTATGCCTGACAGACATCGCTGAGGGAGTGTGGAACCAAAGCCTTGTAACCTTTTGGTAATATTAGCACTTAATTTGAATAAAAAGACAACTTTATCAGTTAAATGCAGTTTTATGCATATAAGTGCAATGAAGACTATCTTTCCTTAGATTTAACCAAGATGAATCCTTGAGTTACCTTGTAATATGGCCGGTGACCCACAAGTAAAGGAGCACTGTTTGCCAAAGGTGGTTCCCCAGGGACAGCTGAATATGGCATAGTAGACATGAGCCTGATCAGGAAGGCCGCAATCCACCGGCTGACAGCTCACCTCCCGATCCCACGAGCCGTGGAAACACTGCAAATCGGCCGCTCTCTGTTGGAAGACAAAAGATAGACAGGGGAAAAAAGACAGTATAGATAAAGGCGTGAAAAGCAAAGGACACGGTTTTAAGAAGAGGTGTTTGATGACAGTAGAGTGAGACAGAATACAGAGACAGGTGGGACATGCAGAGCCCCTTCTGCCAGTGTCTCTCAGTCCCTAAACAGATGAGTTCAGACTGCTATTCCACTTGTGTGAGGGTTCATCACAGATCTGGTCTACCTGGTGGGGGGGGGCTCCTCTGCCCCTGAGGACAGCGATGCTGAAACCCCGCTGACACTGAACAGAGCAGCGGGAGGCCTCCCTTCCGTCCGTACACCTGCAGAGACACACTGATATATAGATAGTTCTTTTGTCTGCTGCTTCCGGCCGGTGGTTTGGATCCGGAGGGCCTACCTGACGGAGGCGTGTTTTACCCGCGGAGGACTGCAGCCGTCCATCTGACAGGGCTGCCGCAAACAGCTAGCGTTCACATGTGGAGGGAGAAAAAAAGCCAAGAGGAGGAGTGAGACGCGGACAGACAAAGCCCTGCCACCAAAAACTCACAAATCTGAAGAGTGACAAGTCTTGGTTTCAATCTGACCGACTTTCCTCTCACCCCAGTGAGAGCGCTAACACTTTTTGCTGAGACGGCGGTTTGTTTTCTGAGCATGGAAGGGTCTGGTGTAGATGTTTGTGTGTGTCTGTGAGCTTAGTAGGTAGTTGTGGGAGAGCCCACCCTCTGATGCGCACCCGGTCAGGGCGAAGGTGCTGAAGTGGCAGAACGTCCTCAGAGCCACGCCCGTCACGGCCACGTGGGAGGAGGAGAAGAGCAGGATGACCGAGGATGTCAGGAAGAAGGGCTGCGAGAGGTCATGGGTCACGTTCACCACCAGAGGGTTCCGCTTGCACGAGAGCTCATGTGTGCCTGTGTGAAAAGGGAAGGACTTTACACAGCTATTTGCCACAAAGGGAAAAAATTGTAGCAATAAAAATGAGATGGGAGAAGTACCCAGCGAGTGGTTCTTTCCATTAGCAGCAGAGAGGAGGATGGTGACCGTCCTCCGACACTGCTCCCCAGACCAGGAGCCATCCGAGGCCAAATACACCATCACAGAAGAGGCCACTCCAGAATGGGCAAACCCCACCTGTTTAATTAATAATAATACTGTGAAAAACAAGGACAGGTATGGAAATCGTGCAACAAAAACAACCACCGATTTAGCAAAATGCCCCTTTAACAGGCGTATGACTTTCTATGAATTTTTCCATGAGTAATGTGAGAATCAGGGCACTGGTGGTTTTATCTTACTATTTTTATCTTCTTTTTGTGCTGCTGCATGTTAACAGACAGACAGCCTCACGTGCTTTAATTCGCTATGGTTCTACAACAAGAACAAGAGAAATGTTTAAACTGTGGCGGGTGTCTTTGCTCCCTGTCTGACGATGAATAAAGCTCTGCTGCTTCTCACCAGCATACATCAATCTGAGTACGGAACATAGTAAATGGGGCTTCTGTGAGCAAAACACAGGGTGAAACCGAGCTAACTTTGGTCTACATTTCCACAAAGCTGTAACAGCCACCTGTCAACTGCTGGTGTTTCATGATCAAAATCATTAAATTAGGATATCACACAAAAGAGTTTTGAAAAGCCTTGAAGAACGGGGAAATGTAGAATGGTATTAAAAATTAATAACAACCACTAATAGAGACAGCTGTCCACAGAACTGGCACACATAATTATGAATGGACGGCTAAAAGCGCTTTTCAGATGGAGTGAGACTAGATATTTAAGAATGCCACTGAAGAGACAGAGCACTGAAAAGAAGAGAGTTGGCAGACTAATGTAATAATGAAGGCGTTTTAAACAGTTACAGCCTTTAGGGAGAAGACGGTCTTCCGGAGAGGTTGCAGGGATGCGTTTGATAAAGAGGGTGGGAGATGGAAAGATGAGTCATTCAGCTAAGAGGTGGAGGCAAGCTCATAACTGTAAAAGGAGCCTGTAATCCAGAGAATGACAGACAAGGTTGTTGAGCCATCGGTGGACTGGACAGCTGGCCAAAGCTGGACCTGCACAAATGACTGTGGGAACTGTGGCTGTGGAAAGATTCAATAACAGAAAAAAAATACAAAATATGAGAACCAGACACAGGTCTGGAGTGGAAAGCCTGACCCAAATTCAGCTCTGTCCACAAATAAGGACGTCTGTGTGAGGTACTGCTGGCTGCACGCAGAGCTGCAAAAATAAGCACGGAAACCGAGCGTGTGATTTGGTCAACAAATACACTATCAGAAATGTTTAAAAATATCTTTGGAATTTAAAAAAAGAACAATTAGCTAATAGTTTATGGATATGGTTTATATTTGTAAAATACCAAGATCATTGTGTGTAATTTACTCATTGTTATGAATTGGTTATGATTAACAGATCTATTTGTAATTGTATTTTTGACTATTATTATTCCTTCAGCTGCCAGTATTTTCACAACATATGAACCTTTCAAGTATTTAATTATGAAAGATGATTCAATTATATAACACTTGTTCTTTTACTATAAATACACCGGCAATTACTGCTATTGGACGGTTTTGATGATTAGTAGCCACTGGATAAAAAACAAAGGCACAAAATGTAAATACAGGGGCTTAGTCGTGACTTGTAATCATCTACAGATCATTAGAAGTTACAATTTACCACTCACATAAAAAACAAGTAATTATAGGTACTCCTGCATTGTATGAATCATGTAATTGTTAGAAAGTAAGGAATGTGTGCGTGTCGGAAGGTTTGAGCCAGCAGTCTGTTTGGGAGGCCCTTCGACCCGATTCAGAGGAGGACTGGAAAGTACTGGAAGCTGTTAAAGACGGAGCAGCCACCCACCGTCTCCCAGCAGAGGAGAAAACAGATACCGTACGTGCAAACACATACATTTACCTTTAGCCAAATTGAATGTTCCAGGCCGTTATGTGTGTCGGACTGGGCAGTGCAGGGGAACCAGGACCCCGTGAGCGCTCGGTCATCCATGTCCAGGTGCTGGAACCTGCAGGACTGCACCCAGAAGGTCAGAGGTCAATCAAAAACCACAGCCACAGAGATACACTATGTTTATTGACAGCATAATCAATTAATTTCTGATACAGCTATTCATTTGGGCACTTTTAAATTAAAGTTGGTCAGATAGAAAGAAAAAGTTTCTGTCCTATCAACTGCATAAATTTGGGTAATGTGATGATTCCTTTTATTTTCCCCAGTGACTGAATTTTTTTCATTACAGTTGAATGCCCAGAACAGCAAAAACTACAAATAAGGGAGAAAAATGGATGAATTATCTTAGTTTAATCACACTTTAAAAGAAAAAAGGAAAACATTAACATTTTACAAACATAATGATTAGACTCATACTTCCCATGAATACAGACCCAGAGGTACTTAGTACACTCCACATCTATTTTGTCTGAGCTCTATTGGCTGTGTCTTGTATTACCAATAACAAGGGTTTTTCTTACACATTTTGTTTCACAATTATGATCATTTACAGAATTTAAAAAAAAACTCAACTACAGATTAGTGCAGATAAAATGGTGAAGTCATTCATCAATATAATTAGCCTGGGTCAGTCAGAGTTTCTTCCATACAAAAGAGAGATGATCACCTTTTTTAAAGATGACATTAGATTTTCTTATCTGTAAGGCCTGGGCTAACTTGTGACAAACCAAAGCTATGATAGTGTACTTCTTTTTAATTAAAACTTGATATTTTTACTTTAGCTAAATTCAAAACACTGCCCAAAAATACAATGGCACAAGTTATGATCCAAACAATCTGCTCCCATTTGGGGTAACCTGGGATTCCGTGTCTTTTCCAAAGACAAGTCACTGCATAAAGGGCCTTGGGCTGAACAGGAAAGCCACCATCAATGGCTAAAGCACTCAACTAAAGGAAACAAAACAGTACCTAAAGCAAGACATTAAATCATGGACAACAGATTTCCATTCTATGAATTTATTTGAATGTACGTTTGCGTTTTGGGAATATTGATGTGAAAAACCGTGTCATACCTTGGTAAGGGAAGGCTCCTCTGTGGCAGCTTGGGCTGGGCAGAGGTTTGGGTCCTGGTGAGAGGCAGTGGCAGTGGATGCCCACTGGTCTGTGTAACCCAAAGGTGTGAAGTACCCACAGTCCTGAACGCTGGAGCCGCGTTCAAAGTCCTCACACACACCGTCCCCATCAAAAACATAACACTGACTCGGCTCACCTTAGGGAGGCAGGGAAAAGAATGAGAGAAGAGGATTTATGAAAGAATGTAAAGCCTGGTTTCTTAATCTGGCAAAGTATTCTCCCTTTCCCCCACTGTTCGACCATCATCCAGTTCTATTTGTCAGTGAACCAAAAATGAGCAAATCTATTCGGTATTTTCTTTGGCAACTTCTAATGTTAGCCACATCAGCTCAACCAAATCAGACTCCCCGTGCTGTCAACACATTGTAAATCCTTGTAAGAAATGAACTCTGACTGCAATTAATTATTGGAGATTACAATAACGTCCTGATATTATTCAGCTGAAACCTAATAGGTGCCTGGTTAAAACCCAAGTAACAACAACGTTTGTGGGTTACAAAGAAATGTCAAAGCAATAATCGCAACAATCCAAACTTGCTCCAGGTCTTGTGGAAAATGAAAACACAGACAGCTTTTTATTACTCTGTCTCCTGCTATATTTAGAATTTGGGTTCTTCATTAATGAAAAAGCCGTCTATTCTATCAACAACAAAAAAAAAGAAAAAAAAGCGACAAAAAAGGGAAATCTTAACTGTTGATAAAGGCTTAAACAGTCTTTATGGCTCCAGAGCTGGACAGCTAGGACAGAGTCCCAGAAAACGAAACATGCCTCTGGGCTGATCCTACACGTGGACTCATTCCACCCAGTCACCTCTTATGGTTCTTAACAAATGTGCATTTCTGTAAGTATTTTCCCAATTTCTTCTGACTTGGTTTCTTATCTTTCTTCATCCTCAGTCCATTCCCGCTACCTCCCCTACAGCTGCGTGCCGACGTGTGGACGTGGGTATTAGTGGTTTAAAACATAACCGCTGCAGTCCCTGAGTAGGAGGGTATTTCTCTTATGCCCCTGTCCTCACCTCAGTGGAACACCTCTGATCCACCACTCCATGACCACTCCTGAGAGAAAGGACCTGTTTGAGTTTTATGTGAAGACAAAAATCGTCGACGTAGCCCAAAATTAGCTCGGAATGCCTTTAAAATGACAGTGACTCATCCATCAGACTCACTGGGAAGACCGGGAAACGCTCGGCGGACATGGGCTCCCTGTGGTGTCTGGCCCCAGAACCAGAGGGATTCTCTGGTTCTGGTGGGCTTAAGGCTGGGGCTTTAGCTGATTGGGACTATTCCTGTGTGTTCTGTGGCAGATCTGTAGGATCGTGAACACAGAGTTTGGAAACTCTGTCAATTCCCAAAGCTCTTGACTGTAATCCTAGAGCTCCTCCCGGGTGACTGAGAGAAGATCCATCCCATCCTACGTAGATGCATTGTGTCTGTGTTTGGTGCGCAGCAATATTTATTTATTTAAAATATGAATACTAGAATGACTAACTCTAAAGTGTTCAAAATGAAATGACCACCTTCCAGCGTTTCCCTGAAGCCAAAGCACATGAGTTTGAAAACTCTTACAGAGTTAATTTAAGACTTTTGTGTTTGTTCGGCTGAATGTACTTCCAAAGTCAAGAGGGGACTATGTGCTTTTTGGCTTAATAATGTTACATTTAGCGTCTCGTGGTGTCTCACATCGTTCTCAGTCTTCACCATGTAGTTCCAACAAATAAGCCCAGTTATGCTGGGGAGATTGATAACAGGGAAAAATAATATAAAGTTTAAAAAACAAAAGGCAATCCATTATAGTGATATCCGATCAGCATACTGTGATTGTATGTAACTTCCCTGGAGATGAAAAGAAGTGCTATTTTCTTCTTAACTTGCAGCCTCTGCAGGATTTTGCAGAAAATACAGGTAGAGTACCTCATGTTGACTAGCAAAGAGCCATGGCAAGATATGCAAGAGGATTGAAGGGGAGCGGGATGTTCACCAGCAGAGCCTCCAGAAAAATTAGAGAGGCCTGAGCTGAAAAACAGCTCCTGATGCTGCAGCTATTCAGAAAAAGGGCGGTAAACAGACTTCAGACATTTGGCCTCATTAACATCTGGACAGCCGCAGAGTTTAGACAAACAGACAGTCAAGCTCTGCACAAGTGGCTTCAATTAGCCAACGGAACCGTGTTTCAGAGACGTGAGTTCGGCCGCGACAGCTCACTGTCTTCCTGAGTTCATTTGGCAGCACGACGTCAAATGAGCTCAACAAACACCCCACCCTCACTTTAACAGCACCTGTGAAAGTGATTAAGTCGTTTTAAGTCCAGCTCTCACATCCATCAAGCTTCAAAAGAAGGGGACTAATAGAATATCTCAGGCACCTGTTTTTTATTTCAGGTCTCCTCACTGGAAAAGCATTGTGCAATCTCGCCATTATTCAAATAGGAGGCTAACAACTGAAGATAACCAGTAATAACTTTAAAATATGCCAAAAGAAGAAAAAAAAACGTAAAGGCTAAGGGCACAACGTCAATACTTTTTAACGACCCTAACAAATGCAATTTTGTGCTCCCAGTGTGTGTTGGGAGAAAGTATTTGTGAAGTCGCCCAGGAACGATGGCGAATTCTGAGGAGAAAACAGACCGGCGCTGGCATGGGGAGAGTTAACTGGGTCAAGCAAATGTGGCTAGGAAACCCAAACAAATAATCAGTCTATGACTAAGAAGTTATACTGAATAATTGGTTTAAAGTGTTGCAATTTGTAAAAAACTATTTTTGCCAAATTGTTTTCCTTCCTACTTATGATGTGTTTTATTGTAAAACAAGAGATGTAATGACTTCAGTCACGGCATGGCAAGCCCTAATGGAAGCAGGGGGGGTGGGGGGGGTTGGCCTCGGCTTGTTTCCCCCTAACAAATAAACTGAGTGGATGATGGAAGTTTTCGTCCTGTAACAAGCTCTCGTAACGCAAGCCCTCCCGGCGCACACGGATAACTGCCATCCAGCTGCCAGTGGAAACAATATATGGCCTGAAAAGAAAGCAACACATTGTTTCATCTCAGCTGACCTGTCACACCTCTTTAGCATTATTAGGCTTTATTTACGAGATAAAGCTTCTGGCACAGGGCAGCGTCTGAGCGTGCACTCCACCGTTCAGAGGAGCGATTCCGAGCTTGTTTGTGAACAACAATAAAGCCGAGCACCTCTGTCCTGCCCGCTCTCATCGGGAATACGGCCTTTAATGGGGAAACAGGCTCAGGAATTTTAGGACCCCAAATGTTAGCACGCATCGGAGTCGTTCCCTTCACCTCTCAGTGGTTTTCATGTTGTGGTTTATCAGTGCACGAGAGAGTGCGCACATCATTATTACCCGACTCAAAAAACAGAAAACACACATAGGCAGAAAAAGAGCTCAAACCTTCTGTTTACAGAGAAGTATTTTGGGGTGAACTCCCTTCCGTTTTGTGAAGTGAGGCTTTTGTTGTGGCCTGCATGCATATTTCTGACTGTGTCAGGGTGGAGCCTCAAAGCATTGTTGCCCTGTGGTGGAATCATAAATGTGGCATATTTGTTTGTCTTTTGTCATGTTATGCTGCGTGTTTTTTTTATAATTTTTTTTTATTTTGGCTGACTTTTAACCACCTGACCCAGACTTGAATCTGTCTGTTATTTTGTGTATCCAGAGCTGTGAAAGTCAGCTCATAGCTTTCACCTCACAGGAAAAGTCATCTGGTTCCCACCAAGAATTAAAACTGGACAAACACATTCTTATATCAAGAAGAACCTTATATATACTAATGTAAAAGAAAAACTCACATCAATAATAATCCCAAAGGACGGTAAGTAGCCGTTACTCAAAGAGATTTGATTAACTGAGCATTAGCATGTTTGAGCCCATCTGAAAGCAGAATTTCAACCAGTTTGCTGGCAAATTCATGTGTCTGTTAACAAATTGCCATGGAGCTTAAGATCTCAGGATCAATTTCTCATTAACCTTGAGAGGGTAGTAAGTCATATTCAACTCCATTGCTCACTTTTCCACAGTGAAAAAAACCCAGCAGGTGCATCACAGATTCTGTGGGCTTCGGTTAGCGTGTTAAATGTTGACGATCATGAGTGTACAATTCAGAAAGGACTAAAGACCAAAGTAAGGACCGGATTTATTCATTTAATTTGATTTTGATTGTTAGTGTGATAATATCTGAGGAGGCACGATGTCACCGGCCCAGTGGGGTGGTGTGCTGATCACAAGTTTTTGTTCAAACATTTCTCTATACACTTTGCATGGGTCAGAACACCTAGTTCCTAGAACTACTGCACAGTTGATGTTGGTACAATCACAAAATTTATTTTATCTTACCTTATATTTCAAACTGTTGTGCTACAAACTTTATTTTACCATAAATATGTGGTGTAACCATGCCTTATTGGTTAAACTTTGCCCAAGAGAGCATCAAATCTAATTTAAAGTTCCTTTTTGCTTCGGCAAATTGGCAAAGAGGCTTGAGAAATACTGAAATATAACAGCACCCCTGCACAATCTGGAGTTTAGAACAAGATGGCCTCTCTGTGCGGTGAATGTCAGACTTGTGTGTTGGTTGTGTTGAGCTGAGGAGATCTGGCCAGCTGTGGTGAGAGGTGATGAGAGAAAAACTCTCACTATCTCAAATTTAATCCAAATGAAAACTGCATTTAAAATAACCCATGATGTTTGATTAGAAAAAAAGCTAAACAATAAGTCTAATTTATGAATATTCCAAACTCTATTGTGACTTTTTTTTTTTAAAGAAAGGCCAAAATTAATAAAGGAGAAACATGACTGACATGTGTTTCGAGACTTCGCTGTATAGTTTACAGCTGAGATGTGTTTTTCTGGGGTTTCTTCGCCAGCCTTATGTCAAAGTGTTTTACCAAAAAAAGACTTCTGACTTAACAAAGCAAAAACGTGCTTTTTACCCTTCAGCTCATCTGTTTTCTCTTACGCTGCTGTGATGTTACATTAATGGGCTGTGGAATCCAGTCAAGCCAGAAGCTTTTATGTCTTGTAAATTCACTGTGATTGGCGTGATGTTTTTTTTTTTTCGTTCGGTCCTAATGCCGCTGCGTGCACAAATGAGAGATTTCTGGCTGTTTAGCGCCTGCTCTTTTACGCTGGAAGTTTATGTGGTTCTCGTGTTTTACGTGTGAGGCAGTGGGCAGAGTTCGAGGTTTGATGTAAGAGGCTTAGGAAAAAAAAGAAAAAAGCTTCTACTGTTTTCAAAAAACAAACCTGCATAGTCTGGCTTGCTGAACTGGGCTCTCGGGGGGGGGGTTTGTTTTCCTCGGCCGGGGGCTGAGCGGCACTCACCATTACAGTTGAAGCCGGTTTCCCTCTGGCACTTCTTAGAGCAGCCGTCGCCATCCAGCAGATTTCCATCATCGCACTCTTCTTTCCTGCAGGAAGAAGATTAGCACGGTCATCTCCACCATCCGTGCCCTGTCCTTTTGTGAACATGTGACCAAAGGGAGCTCACCCCTGTCTGAAGCCGTCCCCACAGTACCGCTGCCCCGGGGTGTAGAGCAGGGGCGGGGAGGGGTCGCTCAGGACACCGTCCGCCTCCACCAGGATGCTGTACTGGTACCTGACACCCTCCTGAACAGAACTAGGGTGAAAACGGAGAGAAGAAAAGTTTTTTTTTTTTAGCATAATATCAAACATTTTTTGGCACGTTGAAACCCTAACCTAAACATTCTGTATGCTCCCCCAGGGAGCCAGATTATTTTACTGTGCTGTAGTACATACAGATCATATAATCTTTACAGCCTTGTTGATTAATACCGGTGACTCATTCGGCACTTGGAAAAAATAGCGTGTGGATACAGGTGGTTGTTTGACGAATGATGACTTAATTCTCTCGAAAATGTTACATCAGGACTCAGTGGTGGAACACACAGACGATCTCTCTGTGTTGAGTCTGACGGGTTCGGAGAGGCCATGCAGGGCAAAACAAAAGTGGAGCTAACGGTTTTATCGATGGCCTTGTAGTGTCCGCTGACCTCTAACGGCCCGGTTCAGGAAGTGTGTGCAACAGCTTCAGTGTCAGAACTATCGATCTGCTTTCAGTGTTCTGCGTCTATAAAAAGAAGCCGGTCTCTGTCCTTGTTTCCCTCCTTCTGTCTCTGCCTGATGTGAAATCAGGGAACATACACAACCACAATATCTGGCAGTGTGTCCGTTTCTCCCAGAAAAAACAGAAATTCCTTTATCAGCTAGGAATTAGACAGGAAAATGAAAGATAGGAGAAACTTCCCAATCCCTGGTATTGTGTTCTGCTTTCCCCCTCTGAAACAAGTCCTCTTCTGTTTGCTGTGCTCCACTTTAGCTTTCATGTCTTCACAAGTCCCTGCTATGGCTCCTCTGTCTCTGAATGCCTTTAAGGAGGATGAGTTTGTCCTGCTATTCTTTCTAATTGTCCCCTACTCTCCACTCTTCCAGAATCTGTCTTTTCCTAGCTTGTTGCTCTAAAACACTCTCTCCTTATATCAACCTCTCTCTGCCCTCCTCAGTCCCACATAACTCTATTCCCAACGGTTCCTACATCTTTTTGCACTTAGACACAGTTTGTGTAACGTAGGAGACGTGTTTCCTGAAAAATAAACTGTTTTTAAAGCTGCGTCCACCTAACGGCCACACTGCTCCGTAAAACTGTGACAATTTCTCAGAATTTCAGAACCACATTACTTTTGAAATCAACCTCAAGTGATCTGAGTCATGTGACTTAGCCTTCCTGGCAGGTACTTCTCAGCTTTGGGTTCATTTAACAAAGGAAAAATAACAGTAGGGACAAGTTGGATTTTTTGGGGAGGAGGGTTGCTATTTGCTGAGATAGCAAAACTGGCTTGTGGCTTTACATTTGGATTCCAGTAATCATCTGAACACCCTGCAATAAGAGACAGGATACAAACGGATTCAACTTAGCCCTGAAACTCCCGCAAGCTTTTGATTTAGTATATGGTTGTTGAAACAGATTTGGATCAGCTACACTCGGCATCCCCATATTGGAAACATTTGTGTTTTGAGCTTTTCAACCAGAACCAGAATCCAACACTTTTAAAAGACATATCGTTGTATAAGTAAAGCTGAGGCATCTGTATTCCATGTCCACGTTTTTTTTCTTTGTTTTTTTTTCCTTTGAGCTACTGATGTCTGAAGGGGATGGGCATGGGTATGTTTGATATGTTTAACTGCTGATCTGCCGTCCAGCCTATGGTCGGTTGGTTTGAGTGTATAAAAACACACCTGACACTTCCTGTTGAGCATGAATAAAATCAAATTAAATATGTAAAAAGCTGGAATTCATACCACTCACTGATTGATCAAGATCAAGAGTGCATGCTTGGGATTGATAAGGTTGCATGTCCACCTGTGGTCAAGCCTTATTTTGATTTGAAATAAAACCAATAAAGGTGCACGAGTGATCCAGATACCATCTCCTCCCACCGTTTAGGCTTCACCTGTCTGTGAAGGTTTGCTGGGTCTGAGGTGGGGGGGGGTTGCTGCTGAAGGGGGGCTGGCGCTGGACCCGGTAGAGCAGCGGGCGGCAGCCGGAGCACCGGGGGCTGCCCGGGCCAGAGGTCAGCATCACCGCGTCGATCTCCATCTTCTCATCGAAGGTGAAGAGCTTTACGGCCGTGACGGCGACGTGGTGGGTGTCCAGGCGCACGGTGAGGGGGACGTCGCAAAAGACGTGCTGCGGCCCCAGATGGATGCTGCCCCCCCCCTCTGTGAGCAGAGCCATGTCCGCTATGGCTGGGTTTTCTGGGGCAGG
The DNA here is from genome assembly GCA_907169785.1 of Menidia menidia. Lineage (NCBI taxonomy): Eukaryota > Metazoa > Chordata > Actinopteri > Atheriniformes > Atherinopsidae > Menidia > Menidia menidia. The sequence continues at coordinate 17,084,235 of CAJRST010007779.1, read as the reverse complement.
GTTAAAAAAGGAAAGCGAGTTTAAATATGGCGTCTGTTAGCACTGGTTTCTCTTTGCTGCAACCTCTTGTGTCTTGTTATTGCATTTAGGTTGTAATTAAACAATAGAATAGCCGAGTTATACAACTCGGTGGTGAGGAGAATAAAACTGTTGCAATAAAGCATGTTCAGGTCTCAGTATTAGTTGGCCAAATATCAATGCAAACAGTAAGCAGATGAAAATGTCTGGCTTCTACTAGAAAAAGTTAAGAGTTCAGACTCATAACTGGGTTAAGAAAAAAAGACTTGTTGATAGATTCATAAATATTCCCTGATAAGATCAGATGGACCTGGCTGACCACTCAGGTGGCGTTCCAAGCACCTGCCTGCATGTTAGCAGCTCAGAGTCTCTTGGGTTGGGGCCATGGCATACTTTGATGCAGGGAACTGAACTCTCTTGGCCCACCATACTTTGTTTTATGGTCGCCGTCACTCTGGTTTATTACCGCTAACATTTCTGCAGCGTGCGGTGTCTAGCCCTGTCCAGCACGTCGAAGATACGGGGGGAAATTGATGAGGAGACTTACGTGAGGAGATGTAGGTGACCCAGAGTGTGAGTGTGTGGGGAGCCACGGGGTGCAGGAAGGTGAGGGTGAGGGTGCAGCCGTCCGGGTCCGGGCACGGCGAGGTCACGTTTGTGTCGTAGAGGCTGAGCTCGGGACTCCAGGCCTGTAGGCTGGGCTCACAGGGCTGCTCCACGTCAGGTGGCCCTGAGGTGGACGGTGGGAGATACGAGCATAAACAATCTTACAGCCATGAAGCGGGAGAAAACGGAAAAGAGTCAGATTTGAGGTACATTTCTTCATTTATGTCGACATTGAGCTGAAGATTTCCCCCACATGGCTGGCCTTCTTTCCTGAGCAGGCTCTTTGCCCGTTACTAAGGTCCTGTGGTTGGGACTGGGACTGGGAGTACTCGTACTCGCTGGTAAACAGGGCAGTGATACAACAAAAATAGTATGAAACCCGTTCACCACAGTAAGATCAGTGAATTATCCTCGGTATAGAAGATATCCTTTCCAAAGGAACATACCCATGAGCTGCTGGCTCCATCTAAAGAACCGTGTGTCATTTGCAGGTTGTGTTTCGGACATGTGCAAATCCGTGCACACCAAAGCACCCAAACCACACTTTAAACCTGGATGGACCGACTGTGATGGACCTCGTTACAGATGACCATTCTTACTGTCTCTGAGTCTGAAAGGTTTTTAAATCTTTTTAGATGTTTTTTTCTTCTTCTATCTTCTCAACAGATCTTTGCCCAGAGGGAACTGCTGAGTGTCTGTCAGCGATGGGGTGAGCTCCTGACCGTAGGGTGGAAAAAGCCAGGAGATGATGTGCTGTGATCTGGTAGCTAAGCAGACGTTGTAGGCCTGTTGTTACTCTCTTAGGGTTAGTGTTACGGAATTTGTGGATCTATTTTCCTCAAACAGCCAAACGGCCAGTGGAACACTACAGATAAGTATATATAGTTTTCCTCCTTGGGCCATAACACCATAACACGACTAATGACGCTATCAGTCAATTATCGATCAGTCGCTAATTGGTGAACTCCAGATCAATGACCTTTTTGTTGGTGCTTATGTTTATAGATGAACTGTTGGAGTAAAGCTTCCCATCACATATACACACCTAAAACCTGATCCAGCAATCTTTCAACAGGAGCGCAAACCTCGACACAATGAGCCGAAAATGGGCTCAGATCCATCGATCAGATAGTAACATTTTGAGTGGACCGATACTGTTCCTTTCCCTTCCAGGTCCCGTTTGGTGCTATGGCCCACGTCTGCTGGCGGGTGAGGTGACCCACACATCACTGTCTCTACAAGAGGGGCACGGTGAAAAGTGAGTGAGGGAAGCCAGTAGACTGGCTGTCTCCTCTCATGTGCATACCACTGTTTAGAGTAAGACTGTAATTGACTCTTTATCATCATTATGATCCCGCAGCGAATGAGGGAGCCGTAATCCCCCCTGTTCCTCTTTGCCGCTTGTTTTCAAAGCATAAATTCCAGCAGAGGATTTCCACATATTAGGATAGAGTTTCCATGGGGGAGAAGGAAAGTGTTGTTGTGTTTGAACAATCCTTTGTTCTTCTGTACAACTCTTTTGCTGCTTTCTTTCCTCTTTCCCTTCTTCTGCCTTGTTTATTATATAGTGCTCCTTTCTCTCTCCCTTTTATTTCCTCTCACCCTATACGTCATGTCAAAAGTAACCCTGCTTCCACCGAAATTAGAACTGAAATAACAAGGACCATGTGGTTAGACAAAGTGTAACGTTCAAAAGTACAGTGCTACGGGATCCGCTCTTTAGTTTATGACAGAGGTTCGGTTTTTGAACCACACAAACATTAGCCAGAGCAGATGCTTAGCCTAATAATCTTTGTTCTCGCTTTGGCTAAATAAGACCGAGGGCTATTATCATTTAATGATTTTCTGCTTTTCCTCTTCCAGGAGCTATTAGCCTTGCACGCACCTGAAGTTTACAGCAAGGAGGTTTTTGTGTTTGTGTGTGTGAAGGTGTGTGGGGAGGGTTGGTCTGCTTGACAGAAACAAGAGGCAGGAGTCAAACTTAAACCTGAAACCGCCACATTCCTCACCGTCTATACTTATTAATGAAGACAATGGCATGAGTGGAAATACTTAACTGTAGATTTTAGGAGGAAAAATAAATCAGAAGAGCCATATGCCTCATTACCACCAAGTATTTTCACCAGGACATTGCATTATTTATTCTACTGGATGCCAGAATTGGGAAAATAACTAATTTTCATTCAATTCTGGCAGTTTTTAGTATTGTCATTCTCCCCCTGATTGTCTGTACATGGTTGTTTACCATGTACAGGCCTATGGTGTGATTCCTTCGACTCAAACAAACACACACCAGTCCTCTGACTGACCGATTGCCTCGTCTGGGGTCCAGTAGCCGGACGTGTCGCAGATGCGAGGCGAGGACGCCTCGTGAGCGTACTGGTGGAAGATGCCGTCCTTCTCACAGTCTGCACAGCTGATGCCAGAATCATGAAACAAGGAGCTAAGACAAAACAGAAATCATGACTATGGAGAGAGCCCAAGGCTGCAAAAAACACGAACCGATTCTTGAGTTAAAGTCGATTTCAGTTAGCACGCCGTTTCAAACATAATGCTGTTAAGATATCTGACACTTCTTCTATTAGAAGTCAAAGATTAATCCTGTTCATCATCATTATGCAAATTATTCTGAAGTATTTAGCTGGTTTGAGTCCTTAAAAAGGCAACATAAGTAACAAAGTGCTGTGTTGCAAAAAATTAGCTCATATCCAAAACATATTTCAGCCTCAGATATGTTTAACTATCTGAGACAAAAGCAAACAGAATAAGGAGATCAAACCTTTGATGGAGTGCACCTCTCACAGGGGAGAGCCAATAAATGGAGGCAGAGTCTGGGCTCTGGTCCGTCACTATTGGGGCAAGAGGGATGGGGGCGGGTCGATGGTCCATTAGCCACTTCTGGTAGACCAAGTCGATGTAACAGTGCATCCTGGCAACTTGATTAGGAGTGAAGTGGTTGGTGCAGTTGTCATCTGATGTGGTGAAAGTGAGGAAGAGCTCTGGTTAATTTTGTAAACAAAAACCTTTATTTTACAGAGAATGTCTGTGAACAGTTAAATGCATCACTGTTTATGCACAGAGGGGGAGAGATAACAGCAGAGTCTTTAAAAACTGAACGTCTTTGATGCTGATGGGTTTTACCTGTGTAACTCATGTAATTGCTGTAAGGGGTGTCCTGGTAGGTGGTGACTCCACAGGAGTCGTTGACCGCTCCAGGGTCTTGGCAGGCTTTGGATTTGGGGGTGGGGGCGGTGTCTGCACACAGATCCCCCGTCTCCATGGACGGGGTGATCTCCTGCGGATGGATTTTATTTTGACATGTTATTTCTTTTATTTTGCTCATACATCTTCTTGTAGAATATGCCACAGGAAGATCAATCCATGCAAAGCAAAGCGTCATCAGAGGGAGCAGAGTCCACCCGTCCTACCTGACACGGGTCATCACAGGAGTCCCGCTCGCTCACCCCCTTAAAGACATGGTACAGACCAAATATGTGCCCCATCTCATGGATCATTGTGTTGTGGTGGCCCACTGTACCAAAGTAGGATGGGTTCAGCACCATTCCACCTAAAAAAAAAATCAGTTTTACAGCAACATTAGAGAATTTGAAAAATCAAAATATTTGGGCCGGTCAATGAATCAATACTGTGAATATCCACAAAATGGTGACTAAAATGTTAATAAAGCAGGAGGGCATGACATCTAATTCACAAAGAAAAAGGATGTAAACAATCTTTATATTACATGTCATGACTGTGTGGGGAAGAAAAGCAACAGCTGTAAGAAAATTTAGCAAATGATGAGGTTGATTGGCAACAGTTTTGAAATAATGACATAAAAAGAGCACCTAAGAGAGGCAGAGACGCTTACGTAAAGGTGGACAAATCTTCAGCAATTAGCTAAAAAGACTGCCATCAGTTTTCACCAACATTCTAGATATTGTCCCAAAGATTTCAAAACTGTGTGAGATCTTTAACAAAGTAAAATGAGTAATACCTCTACGTCTTTCTCACCTGAGATATATGAGCAGGTTTGGACCCTTATGAAGATGGCTGATAATATCAAACCCTCTACTAGAAAATCGAATACCATAAAGGAATACGATTTTTCGAGAAGAACTTATATTTAAATATTTAGTCAAGAAAAAAACTATTTAGACATATAAAGGAAGAATAAAGCGTTTTAATGACGATCCAGCTGTTAAGAGGTGTGTCTTCCTGTCTACCAGTCCGTCTTTTAGCACTAATGGAATCTCTAACCAGTTTTTCCTGAGTACAAAGACTCATTTATGTTATTTGTAAGTTTCGTTTTCCAAAGCATGTATTTAACTACAGCTGATTTTTGTTAATGATTTTTCGCTCAAAACAAAAAAAAGGGCATGTTTTTCACTTGATCAGTCAACCAGCTTGAGTTATTGGTTTTCTAAGTTCAAGTAGTGTGTTAGTGGTGAGGAGATTGAGTAAATAAGACATTAAATACTCTGCCACAGAACAATAATAAGCCCTCCGGAGACAACTTGTCATACAACAACTTCTATGGTAAACAGAGGCAGATGTTGTGAAACTGAAATAGATGTTATGTGGGACACAGTACACATGATTTTATAACACCGCCTAAAACAATCAAACGGGTGGCAGCACGGTTTAGGATGACTAGCTGCATTTTTTCCGACTACATCTTTATTATTTTTTTCTTTAATAAGAAAACAACTAAAAAACACAGAATTGGATCGATTACAATATATAATCAAACAAGTTTTTTTTCACACGTGGTATGTTCAGACTTCACCCAACCTTAAATTCACACAGAGAACCAGATGGGGGAAAAAGTCATCAAATAGTAGAAATATTTAGTTTTTCTCTCTTTTCTTTTAAAAGAACATGAAAAATGTCCAATGAATCATCCGAAAGTCCCAGATAATTGTGAGGGTCTTGTTTGAGAACATCAACCCCTTATTGCAACCACCTGTCCTAAGTCTGACTCTTTTTCTCTCTCTCCGTCTTCTCTCTTTTTTACCCTCTGTCACTCTGACAAGAAAAATGAATAGCGCTGCTCTCTGCATCCATGTCACATACTATTGTTAATCAAAGGTAACAGGAGAAAACACAACCTGAATGTAACACAAAAAGGAGGAAAAAAGCAGCAAAATGAGAGTGCTGACTAACTTGCTTTGCACTTGACTATGATGAGAGTTAATTGTACTTTAAACATCCAGTTGTACTGATGTCATCTTCTTGTTAGTAACAGAAAGTTCATTTTTTCTTTAAAGCATTTTTATGCCCACAAATCATTGTCAAAATGATCTATTTAGTCTGCTGTGTCAGTCTGTGTGTGTTGTTGATGAGGCAATTTGGTGCAAAGAAAGAAAAAACTGGTTCTAAAACACCACAAGAAGTCTGAGAAGAAGGAAAACTTCATGCTTTTTGGAACAATTTAATTCTACCAACGAGGGATTTTCCTATTTAGAAAAACATGATTTACTTCTTCTGTCAAAATTTGAGCTCCCTAAATAAAGAATAGTTGGCGAGGTGGCAACAGGGATGTTTTTAGGTGGACTTTTTTCCAGTTGGAAGAAGAAGTCTACCAACTTTATGAGGATAGATTCAACCAGTAAAATCTCTGCCTACCTCAGTTGCATTTGTCTCGTAATTTAGAAAAATGTAGATATCACCAAACCAGACAACAAAAGACCGGGAGATTAAGATATCATAGCTTAGGAAGGAAACTAGACGAATGAGAAGCAGAGAAAACGGAAAAATTCCAAGCGAAGAAGGACCGAAGGGAAAAGACAAAGAGAGAGAAAAGTAAAGTAATGGCACTGTGCAGACATTTGAACAGAGAAACAGAAAAAGAAAAAAAAATCAGACAAATAGGCAACACTCATGGAGCTGGACGTGTTTATGTAACTGACCTTGGTGTGTCAGAGCCTCCTTTGCCCATGGCCAGGTCGCTGCTCCTGCCAGTTCTTCACGCACCGAGTTGCTGGCAAAGAAAACATTCAGCATATCTGTGCTGCCGAGGCTTAATTCTTCCTTCAGCTCTTTCACACTCATATAAGCCCTGCAGAAAGCGAAACGTGCAAACATTGGTAAACGAAAACAGAGATACTTTGAGGTAGGTGCACACAAATCTGGTCGACTTAACAGCTGGAATAATGAGACTATCCTAACAAAACCATTTCCTCTGGCATTTGTTCACGTGGGGCCAATAACACATGAATATCCATTCAGGAAAAATGTCCCTTTACATTCATGGGAAACCCACATAAGTGCGCACAGATCAACATTGGAGCAGATGTTCAGCTGAAGCTGTCAAAGCTTGACGTGTTACACATTAAACGTTAAGATTGACTGAATCTAAATATTGCAGCAGAGAGACAGACTCATTTTCAGCCAGAAACAACACAGAGCAACGTTGTTTTTTTTCTGTATTATAGGATAAAAAAATATTGGTGTTAACTTCGACCATTCCAGAGGCTAATGACAGTAAAGAAAACACTGTTGCTTAACAAGACGTGAGCACACAGACATCATTTCTGCTCTCCAGAGAACAGGTTTAATGACTTGTGCTGTGTAATCAGTGCCGGACCAATCGATAGTTTTCAATCCATCAACATCCAGCTCCTTCCCCGACTATAACTTTAAATCTCAACTGTTTGAGTTGGTAAGGTTACTCCACACCGCTGCCACCCCCTCCCTCCACACAGCCCAAAGTTCCCAAATCTTTCTCCGTGTGTCAGTGATAAATTACCCGAGAAGAACTTTGATGTGTGGGGCAGAATTTGTTTTTCCTCAGCAGGGTGATGTCACATGTCATTTTTCTCCTTTGCTTTGATAGCTGGAAGCTTTTGCACCTATCAGCAAAAGGCCCCCGCGTGTTTGGGAGCCGTACAGGGGTCTCACGATCCGCCCGGTGCCTGAACACAAAGCTAGGCTTTGAGCTGAGTCTTTGGTGGTTTTCGGGGTTTCGTGACCACTTGATTAAAGAAAAAAAAGGCTATTTGGCTGAGTGGACCGAGAACACCACTAGGTGTGATTGCTTCACATTCATAAAATGCCTTCTGGTAAGCGTATGAATCATCTCTTTTTGTGAGGTGTTTCTTTCTTTTATCTTAGACAGACAGTACTGGATTGCAAGTCCTTGTTGATTATTCTAACGTAATGGATTATTGTACCATGCCGTATTCCTCACATTAATTCTGAAGTTAATGTGATCACTCTCAGATGTGGGGGACTGCTTTGCTGAAATGACTAAGCCCTAACTTAAGTTCTAGCTTTGTCAGGTGTGTTCAGAGGCTGGGTTCTACTGCTGTTTTTAATGATTGACCATGCTTAAACCATAAGAAGGCCTTTTTATCTATGTGAGGCTCTTCACCTCCAAATTGGTCGGAAGACTTTTCGTGCCAGCCGAGTGGGTAATCCCTGTCACCAGCCCTTGGTGGAAATGTTGTACAGTAAATAAGATTGTGTTTCAGGTCCTGGGCCTGAATAAATAGGTAAAACATGTAAGATGCTTGGGGAAAGCTTTGCTCTCCTAACACAACTGAAGCAGAGTTCAGCTGAGGCTGTGTGCAGAATCGATCACCACATAGGGCACGATCACAAATGACAGAACTCTACCACAAAAGACTTGACTCCTCTAGTAGGAAGATGCCTCAGAGGAAGAATGGTTATGAATCACCTACTGTGTGGTCAGACACTGTGTGCTGCAGCAGAGTCAGCACAAGCACGCTTGCAATGTAAAGCCATAGATGCCGGTCCACTCCTAACAATGTTGTTGACAAGTGAGTGACTAAGAACCTTAAAATGCCACAAAAACTGAAGTCAAGGATTTTGGAGACGTCCATTACATTACTGTGCTGGAATAAAGTGAATGAAAAGCGTCTGCAAAACAAACACTGGCTCAGGTCTTGATGAGAAACAATAGCTTCACTTTTAGATTCAAACCCAAATTTAGAGTCTGGGCACAGAGCACTGCGAGTACTCACACTCCAAACTACTAAATGAATATTTTTATTCATTTTATCCAAAGACCCAAACATTTTGTTTGTCAAGCATTACATAACGTTAGAGCAGCACAGTTCAAATGCAGTTTGGATGTGTCTAATTCTGGATATATAGTATAATAGTTTAGCATAATAGTCAAAAACTCCATCACTTTCTCCCCATTCACACCTTTTCCACTCCTACCTTCTCTTTCATCTTTTCGGCTTTTCTCTCTGTTTTTTACCAGAGGCTCCAGAGTATCTAGACATCTTTGTATAACTGCCTCAGAACAACAAATATATGTAGCGACTGCCGCTGACTTTAAAGAAAAGACAAAAAAAACCCTCTGGCCTTGCACTGGCCAGCTGCACACATATAGGGGCCGGTCAGAAGTGGGGCTCGCCAGGAGCTCAGGGAAAGGCGGTGGGATATCAAAAACCCAGATCCAAAGCATAAAAATGCTTCAGAGCTCCACAAATGCCAGCAAAATGTCATCTTCACATTATTTCTCCTTCTGCCTGAGAAAGTCTGAGTCCTGAACCAAGACTACAGATGCACACACACCAAAACACTAGCGCACATCCAAGAATTTCAACAAGAATGGGGCAGAACCTTTGGAGAGACCTGCAGTTCTGTTAGGCCACAGTGTGCAGCTTTTTATGAGACACAGGGATTAGTCCTTGCTGTAGTTTTTAGTGGAGGGTCAGAAGCTCATGGGCAAGATCTACTGCTGGAGTTTCAGTGCTCCATTGAAGTTCTGGTGTTTTCTCCCAGGTTCTGACCAGCTGAAGTTTCTTCTGAAAGACTCCTCACCTTCTCTCTCTCTCTCTCCATTTTCTCTGCCAGATCTCACACTAAAACAGATCATGACCAAACAGAGAGCCAACTTTTTTCATGCCATCTGTAGAATACTGTTTGCAATGATTCAAAGGAAATCAAAGAACGTTTCTGATAAATGTGGCTGAGAAAAAGAGCACTGGATGATAGGATGAATGTGCCAGACCAAGGAGCCCGCTGCTGTCCTCAGTCCAGCTTTTCTCTTTAACGTCCACCTCGTCTCTGCTGGGTCCAGCACACGGGGAACATCTGAGTACCAACTACAAACCACATTTTTTTCCTCTCTGTCCCACCACCCCCTCCCCCTCTGTATACCCCACCTAGCTCAGGACAGGACAACATATTTCAACATTTACTTAGGACACACCTGAAGGGTTTCCTGCACATGGCCCCGCTACCAGACCACACACAAGCAAGCCCTGCCTCGCTCTAACCTGCATCTTCCAGGGGAAGTAAAGTAAGCACTGTGTTCTTTTCCAGCCTCGGCCTGTCTTACACTCGCACAGCTGCAGAAATTCACACACCGGAGCTGGACAGTGAGGCCACAGTCTCCACTCTCATCTGCTGTCCCATGGGAACTGTCCAGCTCAACCTGTCTTCATCTGCTGGCCACTGAAAATGAAGCTGAACGAAGGTGCGTAGCTTTTGAGGTCAAGAATCACCAGGAATATGAAGACTTCTCAATTAAAAAAGCAAAGTACGGATACGTCAACATTGCCCAAAGATAGAAGCAGCGTCTTAGAGTGAAGCATTCCGGATGAATAGGGCCATTTCTGCGCATTCATATGATTTCTGTGCAAAAACAACTGGAAAAGTGTCAAATCGTTGGCCCCAACATTCGACCGCATGTTTAATTTTGGTTAACTTTAAACTAATTCTAATTTTACAGCACATATTTCAGATTTTGACATCAACAGGGTCATGCAAACCAATATTTAGATCTATATTGGTCCCTCATGATGGTGCAGAACAATAAATTCAAAAAGAAATATCTTCTTCCACAAGCTTGGCCTAATTTGACCTTCCTGGCATGTGTATAACCTCCCACCAATTTTGGCCATTCCTATTTTGAAAAATGCAAACAATCATGGCAAGAAAAAATTCAATGATGAGAACCAAAAATAACAGAACCTTTGCAGAACGGTGTGTTTATCCAAAATAACTGTGTTCTACCAGAGCTGGACATGGTGATCAGTGGAAAAGGCAAATTTTTTCAAATATATTTATCTGGATGAAAATGTTGGCAGGATGATAACTTATTTGTTCAGTACTGACATTTTTTTGTCGACAAATCAAAGAAATGTGCAGTTTGGTATACTTTTTTCATTTTGATACAGCCTTCCTACGATCTTTTCTTAACTTTGTCTTTGGTGACAACTTTTACAAACCCTGGCCGACGACCTCATGCCGAGATTTCATGTAAGCTATTTGGGACTCTGCGTGAGTCTGTCTGTTGGGCCAACAGCCTGGCTGCTGCTCGACTTGTTTAGTAAAAACAAGTGTGTACTTTGGCTTTTTAACCCACCGTCCCCACTTCATAGAACCCTCTTAAAAGCTGCTGGAGAAAGTGAGTATGAATTTGCTCATGCAGCTTCCTGAGCTATTTATTGCAGCTGTGCTGAAGACGTGCAGCACAAGGAAATAAATTGAGACAAGCGTCTCCCTCCATGACTGAAGAATTCTCCTGAGTTGTCCTGCCTGGCTTTATATCATTTTGTCCTTTTACCTGCGGATGGACGGACAGCTTTCCCCCCTTACACCTCTGTCTCTGTTCAGTGGCCTCACCTGTCAGGAGACTCGGGATCGAAGCAGGTCTTGAGGACGTCTGTGACTTCAGGATCACAGCAATCTCCATCGTCGTAGTCGTAGTGTATGCTGTTGCACTCCATGTCGCAAACCCCATCCTGTCTCTTCCAGTTGTAGCAGGGCCCCAGTCGGAGGCAGTCCCCTCCATCGTGGCCCGTCCTCGGGTGGTCGCACTCCGGGTCGCACTGCCGATTCCCAATCTTGCCAATTCGACAGTTGCTGAGAATAAATCGCTGTCGGAGACTGGAGTTTTTCACGGTGTGGACACTCAGGTCCAGAGTTATGTTGTAAGGCTGGAAGGCCTCATTGAGAGCCTGATGCTGGAGCTGGATCTGGGACGACGTCACCGTGGGGTTTCCACCATCGTCGTTAGCCAGGTTGACAATCCGGTAGCCAATTGTTTTGGGGGAACGGAGCTGCCAGTTGTGGTTGTAGCCAAGGATGATGTCTGTGTTGTCACATGGTGTCAGGCCACAGGGTGGCGGCAGGAAAGGGGACACGAGCTCCTGATCAGGTACAGGAGTGGTGATGACAGCCGGATGACCACCAAATTTGTACGGTGTCCATAATCGTTCCACCTTAAAGACAGAGGCAGCGTTTGAGAAACGTCACATGACAGTTGAAAAACCATTTACCAGCTGATAACACAGAATGTAAATCAAGCCGTTTACATTGGTGAAATCAGCCCACATGGCCAGGACCGGCTTGTTGAGGTCATCTTGGACAGGTTGACGCAGCAGGTCCAGGTGGGAGCGGGCATAGTCCCATAAGACCACCCCTCCAATGTGGCCCCTGAAGCCGTGTTCTTGATCGGACGGTTTACTGCCCAGGAACATGGTTCTGCAGGTCTTCATGAAGGGGCTGTAGAGATTCCCAGACTGGAGACCACTTTCTGCCACCTGAGACAAATGAAGACCAGAAACAACCAAAGACCTGAACACTCTTGGTTTGTTGTTAGTCAACCACTGCGGTCTGTCAGTTTGTTGTTTTGTTTTGTATTATTTTCCCGTATGGGGAAGGTTCAGTTTCAACTGTTTACCTACAGTGCACCGAAATCCACCTTGTTCAGGTAATGAAACACTTCCCAAATCCTGTTGTGAAGATCACACTTTGACAGAAGCCTTTTAGTAAACCAAAGGACTTTCATACATCTCACTGTCATCCCACCAATTCAATTTTAGTAGCTCAGTTTGGCTAAAGGTGAAAAAGTCACACCTTGACATAAAGGTTTGTCAAAAGAGGAAACTTTTCTTTCCCAAAAAGTTGAACCGTTTATATCTTTTAAGATCATTTGAAGGTGCACTGTGTCACAAATCGACACACTTTTTGTGATGTAGAAACCACGGGAAGACTACACACCTTAGCTCCATCAACATACAAGGTCATGTTGTGGCCATTGTAGGTGGCAACTAGATGAGTCCAGACGTTGGCCCGGTACCGCTGGTGGCTGTAAATAATGGTGGACTTCACGGCTCGGTCTGTGCGAAGCATGAAGTAAAAGCGTGCATCTCTGGTGCCTGCTGGTTCCACGGTGCGAATGCCCACCGACCAGCCCTTCTCGCTCAGTGAATGGGAGCAGCTGTCAAACACACCTACAACACAGAGGAGAGGAAATATCAAGCACATGGGAGTGCAGAGAGGGAGAGAGAGGGGCGCAGAGGCAGACAGAGAGAACAGACAGTCAGGGAGGCAGGAGAGGACAGAGAAGGGAAGGAGGACAGAGGTATTTCACTCAGCTAAAGCAAAGCCCTGATGTTTCCATCTGCCTCTGCAACACACACACACACAGACCCACATATGCTCCCCAGATGCAAAACACTGGGACAGAGAAGGGTCAGGGAACCCCTTCTCCCTCCCCAGCGCTGTACATGTGCTCGCATACATGGATGTATACTCATACATGTATGTGGGATGGGAAACTTTAGCGAAATATCACCATGGAGGTGTGCCAGTAAAGGGCTAAACTCAGATTTGTGATTTGATTTATTTGCACTGTAAGAAGCTAATGTCATTGAACACACTGATCATCATAGGGCTGAAGTTCTGTCTCACCTACAGCACTGCGTTACCAGACCTGCAGTCATTTCTTTAGAGAAAAACAAAGAAATGACGCCATATTGTGCACTGTGTTGCACAGTGTACAATATGGTGTGCATACATTAATTAATGACACGCAATGGAAGAAAACAGAAAACAGGAAGTCTTCAGTGGTTTGTACAGCACCAGAGGAGAGCATTTTGTTTGTGATGCAAAACAACAACATTTGTGGCAAATGTGGTCTTAATTTAATGAAGCATTTGCACTGCTACACATTAAGATGATTATTGTACTGAACCGAATTAGATGCTGATGTTTTAAGGCTGGATTTATGTTGGATATTGGCCACACAATTCCGTGGAACATGTTAGCAAAGCATTGACTATTTACATTTATTGGCATCAATATTATAGCAAATCCAACATTCAATCTCCAACAACTCTGTGGGGAAATGGTTGTGTAAATGCTCTGCTCTGTTCTCCTGCCGGATCCCAACAAAGTCTGTCTGCTGTTTGCTGGGCCATTAGTGTACACCACCAGATCTTTGCTGAAAAGAATTCCTTTTGAAACAACATTTGAAAACTGTAAAATGGAATTTCTTCATGAATAAGAGACACTTGACCCAAAGGCAACTCTTCCTAATATAGATGCAGTAGTCCCGCTCCTCTAACAGGTGTTTCAGTCCTGTCTCTACTGTTACCCTCATTATCTGTGCTGGGTGAAGTCAAAATTACTTAAAAATTGTTTATATTCACAAAAAAAAACAGATTGCTTTGTTTCACTCGTTTAATCAACTAAATTGTGTTTTTTTTTTTATTGCTCTCATATGTCAGAGCAGCCAAACATCAAGTTAGCCTTGGACACTGCAGGATTTTTATTTTTTTTTTCCTTCTGATCTACTGCTGTAGGTGGAGGGGAAAGGAGGGGATCCTTCTGCACCTTCAGATACACATAGAAAATAAACTGCTGCCAACACATAACTCAAAATGCTACACTGGAATGTGGCAAAACCATAGAAGCGTTATCATTGCACAGTTTACGGCAGTCCATAACACATCCAATAACAGGCCGAAAGACCCAAACAAAGAGGACCATCAGTGACCATTAGAAGTGAAATCGATGTCAGTGTCACGTCTAGCAGAAACAATAGGACTTTGTTTTTCACTGTTCTCGTCAAATTCCTTCAAGACTCTACAAAGGGAAGGGCCCATGCCACAAAATGCCTCCATCACATAAGGAAGCAATGAGGGAAAAAAAAGTGGAGTAAAGCGGGCGGATCTTTGATCAGGGTAAATGTGAGCCGACGTAACAGTTTGTGGTCTACCTCACTATCTGGACAGCTGTGGTGCTGCACCCGAGTGCTTTTATCCTCTTCAATTTGTTTGATGTATGTGTTGTTCTGTCAAGTGTGCATCCTCTCAAATGCAACAGTTTTGATGTCAAAAGAAAAGCAATGTTTGTCTTCATACAAAGAGCCTGCAAATATGAATCTTTCATTGGATCAGCATGTCTGCAGTCACTGCTCAGAATCACTGGAACCCCTCGGAGATTTCACGGTTAGGTAACCACAAGCATGCCAGTGTGGAGTCTGGTGTGTGGAAGAAAGGAATCACTTTTTTTTCTCAAACAGAATGGCTTGAAAACAGTACTATCTGAGGTTTTTTTTCATCTCAGTAACCTGCGTTTTGCACCTGCCTGAAACAAGGCACAACGAGGCACATCGACATTAACTTTATTAGAAGTGTCCATGTTAACCAGCCATAAACCACTAACACAACTAGTGGGATGATTGTTCTTAACATCATTACAACTATAGCCAAGCTCACAGTCAATGAATGTCCATTGTGAATACCACTGTTTGTGTTTTTTTTTATCCTGGTGACATCCCTTCCACAGAGACCTGATTAGGGTTTTTAATCTTTCCCCCGTTAGAGCTGGTGCAATTTTATCAATTACAAGTGGGAAACTGAAAGAAAACTGTATAGATCCTCCAAACCACGAAGGGGAAAAAAAAACACAAATACACACACACATAGGAAAAATAGGTAAGGTATGCACAGCTTCCTATTTAGTGTCTTACGCTGACACCTTTTGGCACACGAGGCCCGATCAGAGGGCCCAATCCATGCTGATCTTTCCCTCCTCTGATAGAATCATAGTAATCATTCCAGGATGTGCAGGGGAGGTTTTAACATTGTATCCACATTGAATTGTGTTTTTAGAGCCCAGGAATGCATATCCAAGAGCTTAATCTTTCATCCTCGCAGACAATTGGAAAAAAAGGAATAAATAGGGCTACCCTTTGAAAGGTTACACTGCTTCTAAATTAGGTCAGTCCCAGTTTGGAGTCAGGCAGTTACTGGCCAACATTTACATCACAGAGCAATACCAACAGATCCGCTATAGCCGGGCAGTCGGCCAAGGCGATTTACTTTTGCATCTGTCTCATGTTTGATATACCATTTGATATGTCATCACCTTTAAGCTAAAAGTCCAGATCAATCAGCAACTGGTGACTGAGCAAATCCTCATGACTGAGATACAAAAGCAAACGTTTTACAACATTAAGTGCTTATCAGTCACGTAAGTGATTCATCATTTCATTATATCAGCAATACATTTCCATTTTATAGACCACACAGCATGAAACTGGGCTTGGCCTGTACCTATGAGGCCCCTTCAAGTGTCATGCATCAGATTGAACATCTTTTCCATCTTATTGCAAAAAATTTAACACAAAAAGCAGAGCTTGACCTGTCATTGTAATTGTAACTTTTTTCCCTTATGGATATAATTCTAACTCCAAAAGATACATGCTGAACGCTAGAAACGGTTCACACCCACCTGCTATGACAGCGGGGTTGCTCTGCCCCCCCTCCGGCTTCAGCCACAGCTCCAGGCTGAACTTGGCTCTGGGCAGCTCTTCCCCGGCAGCCAGCTTCACCTGAAGCTGCTCCCTGCGGCCGCTGAAGTACAGCGCGCTCATCCAGGAGGGGGGCACTCTGGGCACGGGGCTCCCCCAGCTGTCGGCGGCCAGGCTGGGGTCCGCCTCCTCCACCTCCCCGGAGTAGTCCTCCGCAGAGCTGTTCGGGGTGGTGGCGGAGGTCCGGTTGTGCGCGTGGCCCTGCTGGAGTCTGCGGAGCACCGGCAGCCCCCGGGACTCTGCCGGGCTGCCGGGGGGGGCGGCGTCCTCGTCCCGGTAGCCGAGCTCCCTGTCCAGGCTGCGGGCAAACCTTGAGGGAGGGTCGCGTGAGGAGCGCGTGTGCGCCCGGGAGTCCGTGGGGACGCGCGTCCCGGGCCGCGGGCGCGCGTCGGGGCCGACATAACCTGCGCGTCCGGCGTCGTTTTTCTCCTGAACCCGTCTCAACAGAGCACGCACGCCCCCCGGTCTCCCGTCAGACGCGCACTCGCCCGAGCACACCGCCGGAGCGCTGTGCGCGGCGCGCGCGGCCCCCCTGCCCGGCGCCGTTCTGGACAGGGCCGCTGGAGGGCGGTGCAGGAGCGGGGAGAGGGCGCGCGGAGAGGGGCCGCCGGAGGCAGCGCACGGTCCACCTGCCAGCCGGGACAGCTCGCGCTCCGCCCGCCGCAGCAGCGCGCGCCGGGACCGGCTCAGCGCGCCCGAGCGCACCGACTGGAGGAGCCACGTGTTGGTGATGAGGACCAGGAACACCGCCAGCAGTCTGATCAGCAGCATTTTTTATCTGCTCGATGTTGTTTTAGATGAAATATTAAAGCTTTTCAGCAGCAGAAGGTCTCACACGACACTGGTTTCTGAATAAACACCTGGCCTACATTCCCCCAGTTTCAAACAGCTGTTTAGATTATTTTAGTTTGCTTTTTTGTTTGAGAGAGGTGGGATATGATATTAACCTGGTTTTGTAAACAAATCAGGAGAGTGATCAGTGCAAACCCAAGTACAGTTTTAATACATTGTGTCACATTTAAATTTTCTAAAATGGATAATATATCTAGACTTTAGAAGCAGATCCACTAGTCGGTAGGTTATTTATTAAGAATTACAGATGAGCTAATGAGCTTCTCACATGCATCCTCGTTGCAGCCTCAGTTGGTATCTAGCCTCGTGCACTTTTCCTCCCTCCCTTTCATGTCCACTTTCTGCTAAATATCTGAAGCCTCTGACTCTTGTTTCTGTTAACAGGTACAAAAAAACGCCTTTTCCGTTAGCAGCCTTCCAGCTTAGCCAATGGATAAAGAAAAACTGTAATTGGAATTCACCAGCTGCTGATTTAAAGTCTTAAAAATCACCTTTCACACAACTATTTCATGACTGAAAACAAAAATTGGGTGCAGACTCGTTCTAATCATCTGCATCCAGTGTCACTCAAAGCCTCTTGTTTCTTGGGATTTTGTTTGTTTTTTTACCTGACCATTGTGGCATCGTTTAGAGCGTCCCGTCCCGAAATATGGCTGCAAGGTGAGTCAGAGTAACAAACTCCCAAAGGTAAAAAGGAAGCGCAGCCCTGAAACATATAGGCTACGTCAAACGGTGAACGCAAAGGTGTCCTGCAATTTTGGAGATGGCAAAGAAAACAAACTCTTGTCCAATAAATCACTGCTCGGCATCTGCGCGTCAGCCCCTCTGTTTTGCTCTGCGTGCGTGTGGAGAACGTGTCTGCTGCTGCTGCTGCTGCTGCGTGCACTGGTCCAGGCAGTAGTAAAATCCTTTCCCATTCACTCCTCCATCTATCCCTCTCTCAGTCTTTCTCTCTTCCCCCGAGTCCAAAGGTTTTTATCAGGGAGCCCCTGCCCGCCCTGACATCACCGTGAGGGAAGCGTGGTGCTGGAGGTGGGAGGGGGTGCGTCCTGCCCTTGCCTCACACTTGAATTTTATAAGGGAAATCCTCTCCTCTCCTCTCCTCTCTTCCCCTACCCAGCCCCGAGCTGTCTGTGCATCCCTCTGATCTGGAGTGGAGACAGGAAAGGGGTTGTAAAGTTTATTTTTGCAGTTCTATGCCCTGACCTCATCCATCCAGCCGTCCATCCATCATCAGCCTGGGGAAGAAGGGTCCAGATATTCTGCTGAAGGCAAGGTGGCAGTGCGAGGAAGGTTTTCTGCTGAAGGAAGTATTTAGCAACATGAGATGGAGATTTGAAGAGGCACACGATGCAGCCTGGAAAAGCATCAAGCTGAAAAAACATCTGAGCAAATCTCCATTTTGGCGAAATGTTGAAATGTCAAAAGAAAATGTATCTTAATGCAGACTATGCGCAGAATATTGCTTGTACTGACATTTATATATATATATATACGTACACACACACACATTGCTCCCTCCTTCGGTACCTTCTTCCACCTGACCAAATAGGCATATCTTCTTGGCCGGCTCTGGCTCCACACAGAGGCAGCTTCTGTCTAAAAAACTATGAATGATCTTCCAAAGGAACCTGTTTTCTGCAGAAACTGTTTCTTGGAGTCAGGCAAAAAAAGGTATGGATGGGAAGATAGGTTGTTTTATATATATAAGTGACAAAAAGGAAAGGGAAAAAACTGAAAAATACGCAAAATAAAATTAATTTTAGACTTTTTGCCCTGCGTGTGTCTCTTTAACCTCAGGACAGTAGATTCCACTAAATTTTTGTGTAGAGGAACTTGTCAGTATCTGTCTCATGGAAGCTGTATTCATCTGTTTTGTACATTTTTTTGATTTCATGTCTGTTGAAGAAGAAGGAGGATGTCAGATAACCTTACTTTAGGGCTAATAAGGTAAGTTCAATATTTTTCCCAAGTGTCTGTTGATCCTGCTTATTTGTGGACAGCAGAAACCTTTTAGCTCATGTGAACATAGCATTATGCTTGGGTATCCTAATTTTATATTTTTCTTATCTTTATGATTAGTATTTGTATTTTTATGCCTCTCCAAGCCAACCCTGTTTTTTTGCCGCTTATCACACACACAGATGAATATTTTGACTCTTGAAAAATGCCTTGCAAACAGGAAAAATAGCTTTTGGCAACTATTTCAGAGCTACTAAGTCAAAAGACAGGTGGACTTAGCGTGATGTTTCCAGACACCACAAACAAAAATCTATACTGAACTTGAAATTGCAACATGTCTGAGTAACCGCAAAAAAAAGGTGCTGGTCGCTTTGTGTCGCACTTTTTGTGCATAACTGTTTGTCCTAAATCCCCGTCACATTTCTGGGACTGATTTTTAACTCTATTTTTGTAATAATGAGATGCAAAACAAGTTCATCTGTGCGTGCGTTACTCCTCCTCCATTCGGTGATTGGATGATTTGAAAAGCTAAAACAGGTTACATTTGGCATCTGTTGCTCCACACCCTTTTAAATGTTGCCCCCTCTTTTCTCTAAATCCTGCCTTTTTTTTTTCTTGTCAAGCTCAATCTGCAAACAGGGCTGGAGGTTGGAGATGGAGATGGAGGAGGAGGCCGCTGGCAGTTATGGCAGGGGCCCCCGAAGGGGCAAAAAACAGTTCCTAAAGAGTGGGAGGCAGGAATTCCACAATCCCAGCCCGCCTGAGAGAGGGATCTGCCTGCAAAACATTCAGTTTTTTCTGCTGGCCAACAGCCCTTTTAAATCCCGCTTCAAGTGTGTTAGGAGTAAAAAAACAAAAAACAAAAAAAAAACAGGAAGAGGATGAGGGAAGAAAACGCGAAAAAAGTGGGGATGAAGGTGAAGAGAAGAGAGCGATAGACGGGCGTGCAGCGTCTGAATGGGCGTGCCCCACCGGGGCCTCACCCCCCACTGGAAGGGACCTCCACAGATTATCCTTCATCTGAGCTTGTCCGTCTTGACCTCAACAACCCCGAGGCCCCTTCTCTGTCTTCGTCTCCCTCTTTTTTTCACACACACAGACTTTTCCCATTCGCTCAAGTTTCCCCCTTTAGCTGCTTCCCCCACCTCCCCCCTCCCTCTCCCTCTCTTACCTCTCTGTCCCTCTGTAACATCCAACACGCCAGTGCTGTTGACCCTCCAGCTCCACCCATCAACACTACCACACACCATCTCATAATGCTCTCTCTCTAACACACACACACACACACACACACACACACACACACACACTGGGCCCTCATGCAAAAGAAGGGGACCCAATGGGAGAAAATCCAGGCTGATGTGCAGGACAAATGGGGAAAAGAAGAAAGAAGAAATGGGGAGAAAGAAAAAAAAGGCCGAGCTTTTCACTACCACTGGTATTAAATAGAAAAAAGGGAGGGAGACGAGCTGAGAGGGGGGATAAATGCAGAGCGGTGTGTATACAGCCCTGCAGGTGTTGGGCTCAAAGGATTCTGAGGCAGTTGCTGAGTGTGTGGAGCATTGGAGGTGTCCGAATCACTGGCTGAAACCAATGTGTGTGTGTCTGACTTTACGTGCAAGCTGCGCACATTTCTGATCCTTTTAATCCGCTTTTTCTAATGTCCTATATCACCTCTAACTCTGCACTTTTAAAAGTCCTTAAATAAACTCTCATGATTAAAACACACATCGATATTTCTCTATGGAAAAGTTTGCTTAAAAGTCCTCTCTTTTAAGCAAAGAATCGACCTTTCACTGTATCTGTAACTTTCCTCTTGCTCAAAACTCGATCTCGCATCCAAACTGAGCTCCATAAGGATACATATAAACTTCTTCCACAAACAAAAACATGGGAAAATCCATGTTGTGCGCACTAACTCGGAGGACCCCCGTATTTGTCCAAGCGGAGGTAAAGATGGAAAAGCAAGTAGCAGGCTGGGTAAAATGTGAGCCTGAATGTGTTGGAGCTGCTCAGGTTTTATTTGCAGAGCTGCAGGTGGATGCCTGGGAGACACCATGCTGTATTTTTTGGCCCAAAGGCTGACTGCATTTTCTGGATGTGACCTGCCTGCTAGTTTTTTTTTGTAAAGGCAATAAAAGGTGACATTTGCAGATATGTTATAATGAAAAACTTCCCAGCACATAAAATAATTAGACCCGTGTGTCTGTGATTAGTGTGTTTGAATTAGTAAATTTAGCCACTGTGACACAATAACTCCAGGAAAATTTTGTTTCTTTTGATAGTTATTTAGCCAAATATTAGAATGCCAAAGGCTTTATTTATCGAATTTTCCTCCATAAATAGTTTTTGCCCTTTGTGTGTTTGGTCATTTATCTATTCATGGCATTATCTTATTAAAACTGAATTTTACTTTTTTTTTTCTGAGCTTTTCAAAGTATGAGATGTTATTTACAAAGAAGAGATAAATACTTGCAAGTATATTTTACAGAGTATTTAAATAAATGAAGAAACCAGAGGACAGGTTTGGATTTTTAAAAGAGAACAAATTCCAATAAAGAAGCACTCATTTCTGTACTCGTGTTAAATTGTGTTACAAAAAATTGTAACTTATGTTACCTATGTCTGTCTCTGTTGGTTTTTCTCCGTAATAGTTCTATTTGAATAAGAAATTTAGGGAACAAACAAGTAAACGATCAGTACGCTGCCATGACTGGCAGGTGCCCGCTTATACCTCCTCGTCACTAGGGGGCGCCAACTAGAGGACAGCAGCATAACGGCTCCCTTTGCAATCAAGGAAATTACAGAGCTCACTCCGCTGCTAATAGCAGCTAGCTGGCTAATCTCCTGGACAACGCAGTGACAGATATTTACCTGTTCGTTTTAGTATCAGTAAATTTTTGTACTCTATAATCCAGCAACCTTATACTACGTAGTCAGTTAGAAGCGCGAGGAAGATACCAACGGATAAGTGTAAAAATACGGTTGTTGTTTGGCCACTGTTGCATTCTCCAAGGATGCTAGCACACAAGCAAGCCAGCTAGCTTACAAACCAACCAGAGTACCCAAGCATCAGCGTTGTCCGGATGCTTTGAACAGCGACGCAGAGGGATTTTGGTGGAGTTATTTGTCGGCCTTGCATGATGTCCAGCGGCCGACCGCAGCAAACCGCCGGTGGGGCCGGTTCAGTGCCCAGCACGAGCAGCAGCAGCAGCGGGAACGGCGGCGCTGGAGGCGGGGGGAACAATGCCGTTACCCCTAACGGGAACAACTCTGGAAACGTTGTGCCCTCCAGGACTCTCCCGGCAGCCAGCGAGGGGGGCTTGTCCGTGCCCTCTCTGGCCGCGGTGCCGTCCTCCCGGGGCGGATTCCCATCCCTGAGCAGACCCTCCGCGTCCTCCGGGAGCAGGAAGAAATCCCTCCACCAGGCGCCCCTATACAACGGCCTGTTGAATTCCTACGAAGATAAAACCAACGACTTTGTTTGGTTAGTTTTCACAGTCTGGCTTAGCAAACTGTCTCTGTGGGAGAAGACATTGTAAACTGCATATGTAAAAGTGTCAGAGCTGGATTTTTACATGACCTTCTTGTCTGTTTTTCAGTCCCATCTGTTTTGAAATAATAGAGGCGGCGCA
This sequence comes from Menidia menidia, assembly GCA_907169785.1. Lineage (NCBI taxonomy): Eukaryota > Metazoa > Chordata > Actinopteri > Atheriniformes > Atherinopsidae > Menidia > Menidia menidia. Next base: position 17,061,573 of record CAJRST010007779.1, on the reverse strand, counting down.
CATGACAAAGTGTGGGCACAGTTTTTGGTAAGTATTGAGCTCTCATGGTCATTTAAAGGTTTTAAAAAGCTCACTAACAGACTTGACAGCTGCCCTGGGAGGGTTTCTTCCTTTAGCAATGAAACTGATATTTAGATAAAAAAGAAATCAATCAACAGAATAGTTGTTTTGCACCTGCAAATGACACAAACCTCCAATCTCTACATCCCAAATTAATCTGAATATAAAGAATTTAGTACCATGAAGCTTGCAAATGGCAGACTTGCCTTTGCTTTGCCGTCTTAGAAGGGCAGCAAACATTTCTGACTTAACATTCTGACATTTTTTGTGTATTTCTCTGTACGGTTTCAGTGAATTTCTCTCTCCTCCTCCTACAGTTACAAGTGTATTCGCCAGAGCCTGGAGGACAGCAACAGATGCCCCAAGTGTAACTATATTGTTGATAATGTGGATCAACTGTACCCTAACTTTCTGGGTAGGTATCTTTTCCCCATCAGTTGGTCCAAGGGATTTTCATTGTGAATAAAATATTAGTGTGTCATGTTTTATTCATGAGCTATTTTCACTTTGCCAATTTGGTGTTGCTTTATTGGCATCATCGTTTTATGCCATACTTTCTAATTCACTTCCTTAATCTCACCCTTTTCTATTCCAGTAAATGAACTGATCCTAAAACACAAACAAAGGTCAGAGGAAAAGAGACTGAAATTAGATCCCCCTGTAAGTAACTACCCCATAAAGTCTGGAAAACGTGCCAACTTTTAGTGTTTATTCCTCTTCCCCGTATTAGAAAACATTTGCCTGACCAGTCTGTGTTTCTGAACCCAGAACGGGTCTAGGTGGCAGGTCTTCCAGGATGTTCTGAGTCCTGATCAGGAGAACTTGGATCTTGCAAACGTCAATCTGATGTTGGAGCTTCTGGTTCAGAAGAAAAAGCAGCTCGAGGCGGTGGGTTATCTTTTTTTGTTAATCACTAAACGATGGACACAACAATGATAACTTCAGCTGCTCAATGAGTGACAGCAAACATTTAGAAAGCAGGAAAAGCTTTGACTCTGTTCTTAATCACATCCACACCTCACGAGGAGACAGCTGTTTAAGGAGAGGGTTGTCTGAGTTTTTTTTTTCTCAGGTTTGTGATGGCTGCCTTGTGCTCTACCTATCTAAAGTCCATACAGTGGAAGTGGTGATGGGTTTCTTCAGAGAAATTCACAAAAAATTCCAAAGTTGGACAGAACCAGGTCCACTCTGGGTGTGCTGCCCACTGCAGAGTTTTCAGCCACATTCTAGTTGGATGTGTGTTCATATATTGGTCTAAGGTGGAGATTCATGAGGTTTAGTGTCAGCCAGTGTGACAGAGAGGCTTTTTTGTTAGTTTTGTTGTTCCTGATGGTCAGCCGCTCTTTGGGAATAGCCCATTTCCGCACGCTCTTTTTGGCAGGGATTTGGTGGAGTGTCTAGAAGTCTTTGGAGGCAGTTTCATAACTTTACTTATTTTCCTCAGATTTCTAGAAATCTCCTGTATTTATGTCACAATCCATCCCCACAAACACCCAAAGTTCACTGGATACCAGCAATTCACTTGCTCTTAGATTAAGGTTGCATTTTGAACTCGGTGAACTCTGCAGGGATCAGGGAAGGGGGTCCTCCTACGCTGGAGCATCTGCTGTTTAGATCATTTTATTTTTATTTTAGTATAGTCTAAAAGCAACAAGCCTGAAGATGATGTTTAATAGTTGAATGGCACAATAAGTGGATGTCCTTCAAACCTGTCCTATATCATGAGGGCTCTGGCCATGAATGTGAGCTCTACTGAAGCTGTTCATACTTAAACTTGGTCCATCGGACACCAAAACTAATCATAGGTTCCTTATGGAGGATTTAGCTGGACAGGGATAAACTATTGCGATTAGTTTCTACTATTTATCCTGTTTTATTTGATGTGCAGTCCAGTTCAAGACTATCAGCAGCTAGAGCTTGAGTGACCACAGAGTGTATTCAGTACTTTGTGTAGACACACAGTGTTGCTGAGTCATATGGTGACTAGTTTTATCAGAAGGTCAGAGGTTGACACGGAGTAGCAGTTCTCAAGTCAGGTGCACAATGCTATGAACAATCTGCGACATCCCCTTTTTCTCCTTCTTCTTTTTTTATTCTGGTCAACATGTAAGGAGAAGTAGGAGCCACAGCCTGTCCTGTTTACTCCGATTGTCCCTTTACCAATGTCTGAGTTGCTCTTCTTACCAGTTTTTAACCAGAGCTGCTTCAGGCTCAGCTCATTTAAGACGGAGCCCGGCCGTATTTTTGGCTTTCTCCTTCCAAACCCAGATGCATGCATTAGCTCTTTGGCTTGCACCGGTAACCTGCCCAAGATTACTGCTCAGTTTTTATCAGAATCTGCAAATGCGTTAAGCAACTTCCGGAACAGAAATGTCAGAGCTGATTTAGACTTCCTTTTGGCATTGAGCTGCATGCCCACGAGAGAGCACTGAAAACTTTATAACACAACTGAGAAATGTCCTGCTCATTGGACAGGCTCTTTAACAGTTCCATAAAATAATCTATTGGATGTGTTGCAGTGATGAAAATAGCTTTGTTGGAAGGTAGTGCAGCCACAGGCCTCTTGATGACGTCCACAGATAAGAAAAGTGGCTGCACATAGTATATAAATAATAACAATAGCATGACATTTGTTACTCGGGTTGTGCGTGGACGATACTGAGAGAGCTTCATCAGACACAAACGGGAATCATTTTCGCATATGCACTGCTGCCTTAGAATTTTCCAGACACGTTCCTTTGGGGCTTCATGTGAGAACTCAAATCACTGAAGCAGCTCGACTGACTGAGCCTGCAGTGAGAGGCATGCAAGTACATCCACATGTGAATGCACATCCTCCATTTGCAGCCTCATTTTGAGCCCCTCACTAAATCTGTTATATTGTTAAAAAGTCCAAATATTGTAAAGTAGTATCGGTTTCCACTGTTTTTTTTGTTTTTTCTGTCCTTAATCTTATTTATTAAGACCCACTTCTGTGCTATGTGTGCAGAAATGTGATGGACTTATGTGTTAAAACAGTCCACTGAAACCTGTAGATTCTGTTGATTCTTTAAAAAGATACATATATATATATATATTTATTTTATTTTTTTGTAAATTCCCTTCGTCTTTGACGGCATCCCAGCTTCTGTGTGGGATGCATTTGATGTATTCTCTGCTTTGTCTCTGTGTGGTTCTTTTTCTGACACCTGCACAAAAAAAAAAAACTTTCTTATCAGATTTTCATTTGATGACACTGACGGAGGTATTATCCTGCCAAAGCCTCTTTTAGTTCCCCTCTAAGCAGCATTTCTAAAGTCTGCCAATCAAAGATTTCTTAACTGCCAGAAGATCTTATCAGCAGTCTCACAGCTCCCTCCAGAAGGAGCCGAATTTTGTTCTCTGCCGGATTTCCATGTTTAGTAAGAATGTTTTTAACTACTTATTCTTCTGATTTCTTTTGATTTTCCAATCGTCGTTCATTAGGAGAAATCAGTGGGATACACTTCTGGGCAGGGCGTCACAAGGCATTTTCTGGCACACAGCTTCTCTTGAGTTTGGCGTTTCTGAGCCTTTTCTAATGTCTTGGTGTGATTTTTGGAGCTCAGTTAAGGGTGAATATATGCAAATGCGAATGTTGGAACATATGCTTCAAATAATTGACTGAAACTATTTTTGTTGCTTTGACTTGTTTTTTGGGGCCAAACAATCCCAGGCTACAGTTGAAGTCTAAGATGATTATGCTTCATACCTTTATTTGCCATCAGGAATCCCAGGCAGCTCAGAGACAGATCCTTATGGAGTTCCTTAAAGAAGCCAGAAGAAACAAAAGAGAGGTATGTCTGTTTTACTTCAGAAATTGGCAGCAGAGAACCGTTCTAGTGTCCCGGCTAAAAGTTCCACCGTTCTGTTAACACAAGCTCATGCAGGGTCCACATGCAAACCCATTTATTTGTGTTTCTGGATTCATTGATAGCAACTAGACCAACTACAGAAAGAGGTCAACTTCCTTGAAGAGGACATAAAACGTGTTGAGGTAAACAGAACTCTACACACCTGGTTATGTTTTTTTCCAAACCTACATTGTTCTATAGGGCAAAGGTCAAAACGCTACTAAATATTACTGCTTGAGAATTGTAAAGTAGTGTTTTTTTAATTTTTACAAATTATTTTCCAGGAAATGAGCGGGCTTTACTCTCCCATGATGGAGGCAGAGTGTACGGTGCCTAATGTTGAGGCTCCCTCTCCAGCACCAAGGTACAACTGACCTAGGCATTTTAGTAAATCTGATCTGTTTAGGAAATAAAGTCAAGTCTCTTTTAGTTTGTTTCTGTTCACAAAAGGCAAAATAAATGTATTACATTGATAGATGTTATACTAATGTATATATCTGTCTCATTCTGTAGCTGTAGTAGTATCATCGACCCACCAGATTACAGCCAGCCTCCAGGGTTTGGTGGAGCAACCCAGGTATGTTACAGATTCATGTCTGCTATTATTGCTTTATTTATTTTTTGTTCTTTTGATTATTCATCACTGACGACCTTCTGTCCAGGGAAAACGACAGACCTGGTACAACAGCACTCTGGCATCCAGGAGAAAGAGGCTGACGGCTCATTTTGAGGACCTGGAGCAGTGCTACTTCTCCAACAAAATGTCCCGCATCACAGGTAGTTGCAGTTGTTACTGTCATGCAGTGGGTTTTTTCCTTTTTGCCTTCGACTGCTCACAAAGGAAATGTCTCTGATTAAGAACCTAATCATCTGCATTACTCCTCTGATTGGGGCTTTTATGGTTCCCTTTTAAATGTAACACAGAGCCCTACAACCATCAGCCCTGATGTGTTTGGTCTTTTTCACAACACTGAGTGTTTGTGCCTTTGTGCTGCCTGCAGATGAGGGACGGAACTTGAACCAGCTGGACGATTTCATGGAGTGTTTGTCTAAATTCACACGCTACAACACTGTGCGGCCGCTGGCCACGCTGTCCTACGCCAGTGACCTCTACAGTGGCTCCAGTATAGTCTCCAGGTATGAGAAAAGTAAACTAACATAATCTCTGCTCCTCTCAGCTGCCCAGAAGGGACTCTTTAACATCCTTCTGGTCATGTGCAGTGTTAAGAATCAGCAGGCTGAACTGAATTGTTGGACAAAAGCCAAAAGTGGTACAATTTTTTAGTATTTAAAAGAAACAAGAACAGATTCACAAAGGCATAGTAAATAGATAAAAGACACGAGGCATGACTGTAATGCTGTCCACAATCTCTAATTGCAATCTGGCCTGTTTCAGTATCGAGTTTGACCGAGACTGTGACTACTTTGCCATTGCCGGAGTGACCAAGAAGATCAAAGTGTTTGAGTACGGCACTGTGATCCAGGATGCAGTGGACATCCACTATCCGGTCAACGAAATGACCTGCAATTCAAAAATCAGGTGAGAGAGGAAGGTTCAGCTAAAGGGAGCAGGATGTGAACATGTCTGCTTTTGAGAAAAGTAACTTTCATTCAACAAGCATTCAGTAGATAAGGGGGAAAAAAGCAACTGTTAAGAGGTCAGGTTGAGTATTTCATCAGGATTGAGCTTAAATGTCAGTTTAATGTGACTTGGGCCATCTCTGTTTGCAGCTGTATCAGCTGGAGCAGTTATCACAAGAACCTGCTGGCCAGCAGCGATTATGAGGGGACCGTCATTTTGTGGGATGGATTCACCGGCCAGCGATCCAAAGTCTACCAGGTCAGGTTCCTGGATAGGATCTGATTCTGTAGAAAAATGTCTTTTTCATTTAAAAAATGTGCATAATGTGTTAGAAATAGTCATATTTGTCACCAGTTGTTTCACACAGTTGAAAAACTAAATTACGTATTTTTCTCGGAGCTTTGCTCTTTGTGTTAGACTTGACATTCTAGCTTTAAAGGCATAGGTAATGCTGGATGTCTGTTTTCTGTTTAATTCGATCCACACTGAGGTGTTTGTCTTTAGCTTAGCATCTGAGCTAATAGTGTCAGATAGGTAAAACTTGAGTTAGGCCCTTTTTGTTCCTTTCTTGTGTTGCTTGTAAACAGCTCTGTGCAGCACTGCCATCTTCTGGTGATAGTAACACATGACACCAGCTACCCCTCTTAGCAGGGTAGCTCCGTAGAAATGTCATAGTTTCATTTCTTGTATTTCAGACTCTTCATAAAGTCTTTTTTTTAAACAAAACATTGCTTTCATTCCTCCTTTTCAGGAGCATGAAAAAAGATGTTGGAGTGTGGATTTCAATTTGATGGACCCTAAACTCTTGGCTTCTGGCTCTGATGATGCTAAAGGTAAAAGAGGCAGATAGTTCATGAAAATATCAGACATTCACCGTCTTCACAGCCTGTGTTAAGTCCTTTTTTTGTGTTTATGTGATTTCAGTGAAGTTGTGGTCAACGAATCTGGACAATTCAGTGGCTAGCATCGAGGCTAAAGCTAACGTCTGCTGTGTTAAATTCAGCCCCACATCCAGATACCATCTGGCCTTCGGCTGTGCAGGTGAGACCTGAGCTGCTTTTGTTCCCCTTTTAGTGAGTCAAGACTGAACACTGCTTTTACTTCATTACATTTCTGACTGACCAGGGGTTCAAAAAAGAAAGAGGGAAACCTTCAAATTCACTGCCCTGCCCCTTTATCTTAGTGTTTGACTTTTCTTCTCCGTTTGCTCAGACCACTGTGTCCACTACTACGATCTACGCAACACTAAGCAGCCGATCATGGTGTTCAAAGGCCACAGGAAGGCCGTTTCCTACGCTAAGTTTGTAAATGGAGAGGAAATCGTTTCTGCGTAAGTCCATTTAGATTCTTTTTTAACAGTGGAGTTATCAGTAATTGTCCTTAAGCTCTGTTTTCTTAATGTTTCTTAATGTGTGGATAAAGCTGCTTAAACCAGAATCCCAGTGGGATAATGGCAGATAAAGCAGCAAGTGGAACAAAAACCACACCAATTACATTACAATTTTGATTTTAGCTTGCTGAATCAGACTTCTGATAAAATGGAGAGGGTATCTTAGTGGATAAGGATCAAAGCCTGATTACTACAGCAGTTGGTTGTGTGGTGTTTTGACTGCAGGTCCACAGACAGCCAGCTCAAGTTGTGGAACGTCAACAAACCTCACTGTCTGCGCTCCTTCAAGGGCCACATTAATGAGAAGAACTTTGTGGGGTTGGCCTCTAATGGGGACTACGTTGCATGTGGTAAGCCCTCACTTCAAAGACCAGCCGTCACCTTCAGCATTCCCAACGACAAAATGTCTGTCCAGTTATTTACGGTCTGCTGTGAATGTGTGTGTTTTCAGGCAGTGAGAACAACTCCCTCTATCTGTACTACAAAGGACTTTCCAAGACGCTGCTAACATTCAAGTTTGATACAGTAAAGAGTGTCCTGGATAAGGACAAGAAGGAGGACGACACCAATGAGTTTGTCAGTGCCGTGTGCTGGAGGGCCCTGCCCGATGGAGTGAGTTCCCCTCAGCCTGTGCCTCAGAACACCTCAGTCAGCGTGATTCACTCACACACTAACTGTTGTTGTTGATGCCTTTCAGGAATCAAATGTTCTCATCGCTGCAAACAGTCAAGGAACGATCAAGGTTGGTTTTGAAAAGTATCCATGAAACGTGCTCATTCACTGACACTGATTAGTCAGACTTTTCAAGGTTCTTTTCTCGTCCTTGGGAAGTGGAGGAGCTCGTGTTGCTCTTTGTACGGGCCAACGGGGGGGTGTCAGCAGTGTTATGGGGGGTGCTTTTGGTGGTTGAGGTGGAGAGGTTTGTCAGGATAGAGAAAAACAGAAATAAATCATACAATAAAATGTTAGTTGTTCAGAAGGCTGCAGATGTTTCAGACCTTCAGTCTAAAAAATAAGTCAACGCTCAGCTTTAATTCTTACCTACAGCTTCAAACAGGTTTTGTTGGTCACCTCTTAACAACATGGCAGAAGTGGTAACAAAGGTTCCTGTTTCTTTCTCCTCCACAGGTACTGGAGCTCGTCTGAAGACCTGGCCTCCTGGAGCAGGCATCGGAGCCTCTGTGGGCCTCCCTGAGAGCTGGAAGGATCCGTGGGATGCAGGGAGAGCCCAGGCTGTCTCACTTTTTATCGAGCATGTGGTTTTTTTCTCGGGACAGCGGAACAGACTCTGGATCAGCGACTCAAAGATGCAGGAAAAGACACGCTGCCATTTTACAGCCACAGAATGACGACAGCTCGGGCACAGAACGGAACGAGAGACATTGGAATGAGCTTTTTTTTTGTTTATTTTACAGTGATGTTGTATTGGCTACAATAGAACACCTCTCTCTGGTTTTAGGTCAAATCAAAGCATCTACTTTTTTTTTCTTTGTTTTTTTTTTTATCAATTTCTTTATCTCAATGGTACATCCAGCCAAATGCTACCTGTTTGATGCATTTTCTTTTTTAAAGGCCAAAGCACAAGACAAAATGACGAGCAGAAGTCATGTCTTTACCTGGAGCTTTTATCACCCCTCTTGTTTGTCAGCCTCCTGTTTGTTCCCCTTTATGTGTAGCTTTTGTCTTTTGTTTTGTTTTTTCAGAATGATTTACAGTGGATTTTAATAAATATGACTTGAATTTCATTCTGCCAATCGTACGTCGGTTCCTTTCTCTAGCTCAAGGCAGAATGTGAACTTATGTCTCTGTTTGTCTTTCTGTTATCGGAACAACACAAGGCTTCATATCTGTGTCTGTAATCACAGAAATGATCGTCTGACTTGAGGCTGCAGTGCCACATTGAACTGGACTTTGTCATGTTTGGGCTGTTTCTTGCTTGTTGAAAAGAATGCCAACCTCACAAAATCGTTTTTAGTTCTTTTAAAGTAGCAACAGAATGACTTTTCCACATACTGTAGGCTTAAAATGTACCATCGGAACTGAGTGGGAAAGGAAAACTGCTGTCAGTTTTGTGGAGTGGTGATCCTGATGCATTGAAAGGATTAGACTCCACCAAAACTGTCTATTTTATGATAACTGAATGAGAGGTGTTTTGTATTTGTATAACTGAATAAATTATTTCCAAACAATTTTTGCTGTGTCTTTATTGTATTTTGATTTTTAATGACTTTAAAGATTTATTTAACTAGTATCAAAGAAAAAGTCATGAGAGATGAAGACTGAATAGTGTTTTTGCCAAATAGAATGAATTTATTGGGTTTTGGTCTGGTACTGGCAGCACTTTTATTGCTCTGGTCAATCATCCTGTAACAACACTTGGAAAAGAATAAGGGGACTCAGAGTCATCTGAATTTTGGCTTGATAAATTATTTTAACTACTAAACATCTAGACATCCCTTTTCTGTCTTTTTTTTTTTTTTTATCACTTTACATGCGTACAATGTTCCAGTGGGTAGCAGTCCTGGATGGTAGGCAGACCATATGACAGCAGGATGCTTCTTCATACTGGTGGAATGTGTACACAGAGGGGTTTAAAATAGTCTTGCTAAAAAAATTAATGAATAAGAAAACAAGGCAAGGCCTAGTTTGATGTATGACCGATATATTGTGCAAATAAAGATTACGCTTGTTTCTTTTCTAAACAGCATGGTTTCTTCTGTTTTACGGTTACAAATAAAGAGAGGAAACAAGCGGAACCAATGTTTCAGACCGTTTTCCCTGCAGAGGGGGAATGTTTTAGTTATGGGACAACGGACAACTAGCTGGTTACCGACCGTTGGAAACAAAACCGGAGCCCAAGTTCTTGTTATCCAATCAAAGCTTGGCCGCATTCGGTTACCTTCATATCTCAACGTCTCATTTCAGTTTACACTGTTTACTATTCTTATTCAGAGGTTGAAAGTTTCGTGGTGAAGATGGGAGTACCGAAATTTTACCGATGGATTTCTGAGCGTTATCCTTGTCTCAGTGAAGTTGTCAAAGAACATCAGGTATGAAACCACCAGTGACCGTTTTTTTTGCCGCTACTGCTGATAGCTACAGTGTTAGCATGGCTAGCTTTTCGTTTTCAGCGGGCCATGAAACTTTGACTCCATGAAGCTTACCAATGTTTTACTGCCAAGTGTACGCTTTCATTTAGCCAAACACGTCTTGATTAATGAATTCAGGAAACGTAGGGGAGGCGTAAGGTTGTTGGATAAATTCCACCACTAGCTAGCATGCTAGTGAAGTCGAATGTTGGCTATCTTTTACTGAAAACAAACAAGTCAAAGTAAATGTTATAAAGATGATAGCACTGGGTTGATGTTTTTGTTGTTGAAGAAAATACTAAACAACAATAAAGTATTTATACATAACGAGCAAGCTAACTATGTTGTAGCAAAAAATTACACGTTGTATAGTTATGTATCCCAGGCAATCTTGCACAACAACTTGTGTAAACTTGTGGACACTGCTGTTTCTTCTGAAATGACTTGGTAATATTGATTACTTTAATGGAACGAGCTGTATGGCCAATTTTGTTATGTTCTAGTCGGTATTTCCGCACACGAGTTAAAGTTTCATCAGCCACGTTCAGTATCGTTTTCCTTTCTTTGCTATGAGAGTTTCTGCAGCATGTTTATGGGACGCTTTTGGTAACTAACAACTACGTGTTCTCGATTTCTCACAGATTCCAGAGTTTGACAATCTTTATCTGGACATGAACGGCATCATCCATCAGTGCTCTCACCCCAACGATGAAGATGTCCACTTTAGAATATCTGAGGAAAAGATTTTTGCTGACATCTTCCATTACTTGGAGGTGCTCTTCAGGATCATCAAGCCACGCAAGGTCTTCTTCATGGCCGTTGACGGTGTGGCGCCACGGGCAAAGATGAACCAACAGAGAGGACGCAGATTCAGGTATCAGCAGATAGCTTTTACTTCAGTCTCCTGTTAATCTTGGAAAAATGTCATCAGCATATTTGCTGTTGGACCTTTATTTTGACTGGTCATATCCATGAGGGCACTCTTGTAAAATCTAAGTAGGCTTGAGCACGCATCAGTGAATCTGTCACAAAACAGACTACAGTGAAATGCAACACAGGACTCATCCACAATTAGGATTATCAATCCCAGTGTGATCATTCTCTCTGTTCCTCTTTTAATGTGGTTGTTTCTTGTGTTTAGGTCCGCCAAAGAAGCAGAGGATAAAATAAAAAAAGCACTAGATAAAGGAGAGGTACTTCCCACAGAAGCTCGCTTCGATTCTAACTGCATAACTCCCGGTAAGGCTGGTTTTTCTTTTGGCCCTCATTTATTTATTATTCATAGTTTACTTTTATTACTGTGATTCCTTGAAATGTTTATGGAACTGTTGTGTCGTTTGTGATATTAAGCTATTAAGGTTTCATTGTACATGAAACCTTAGATGTGGATGTTGACGAACCAATTTTTTTTTTTTGTCTATCTGACATAACCAGGCTGGTGGGGCTAGTTTGGTTATGTTTGCCTCTGGCTTGGGTGAAATCTGTCCATCTGAACAGGTGTTGAGTTGGGGTTGACAACACTTATTGTTCATCAGTGAAATTCAATAGTTATTGACAGAACGTGTTAAGACATATTGCGAAGCATGTTACTTAAAAAATAAACAATTTTTTCCCTTGTATTTATCCTCCAGGCACTGATTTCATGGCGAGACTTCAAGAGCAGCTCAAGTACTTTGTCCACAACAAACTCTCCACTGACAAGATGTGGCAGAACGTCAGAGTCTACTTGTCTGGTCATGAGGTGGGCTTCCCCGCAGATCGACTCATTACCGCAAGACTCAGTGAAAGCTTAATCTCCTGCGTCTGCGTTTCTTTTCCTACAGACGCCAGGGGAGGGAGAACACAAGATCATGGAGTTCATACGCTCTGAGAACGGCAAACCCAGTCACAATCCCAACACCCGACACTGCCTGTATGGCCTGGACGCGGACCTGGTACAGTTTATGCTCCGTCTGTAAAGACGAGGGTCTGCACCAGAACAAAACCTTCCTGGATTCCCACTCTCTCTCTCTGTCACGCTTTGCTGCAGATCATGTTGGGTTTAACCAGCCACGAGCCTAATTTTTCCCTGCTCAGAGAGGAGGTCCGCTTTGGAGGGAAGAAGTCCCAGAAAAGGTTCCTGGTTCTCTTTAATTAGTTTGTTTGGAGTTTTTGTCGAATTTTGAAATTGGCATCCCTGTATTCTGTCATATGTTGCTCGTTCTGTGGTGTAACCTTCCTCCTCTCTTCTGCTTCCAGGATAACAGCTCCAGAGGAGACGACATTTCACCTGCTCCACTTGTCTCTGATGAGGGAATACATAGACTATGAGTTCTCAGATCTAAAGGTTATACCCGTGTATCTGCAAACATTCCCACCACAGAGCTGTGAAGCTTTTGTTTCACATTTCATGTATGTATCAAAACATGTTTTTTATTTTTCTTTCTTTCTTTCTTTTTTTTTTTTAGAAACACTTGGGTACTGATTATGACCTGGAGCGAGTAATAGATGACTGGATCCTAATGGGCTTCCTTGTTGGAAATGATTTCATCCCTCACCTTCCTCATCTTCACATTAACCACGATGCTTTGCCTTTGTTGTACAAGACTTACATCAGTGTGCTACCCAGCCTGGGCGGTGAGACACACACACACAGATGCACATAAATAACGTCCACTCTGGGTTTTGAAGTGGTCGATCTGTCTGCTGGTGATAATGGTCATCCAATAAAACCTGACTGAATGCTGTTTTTGTCTTAACCTAGGTTATCTGAATGAGAATGGTCACTTAAACCTCAGAAATTTTGAGAAGTACCTGCAGAAACTTGCTGAGGTGAGACAATGCCTTATTTCAATTAATAAATAATATCCACTGATTTTTATTAAAGTGTGTGTGTGTATATATATATATATTTTTTTTTTCATTTTACTAGTCGGCTATATATAATTAGACACTGATCATTAAGTGACACAATGACCACAACTTATTAGATCCTGCAATTTTCTGCCATATTATCCCAGACTCATCCATTCATGGACTTGATTAGACCTCTGATTGGCAGGGCCATAGTGCTCAATACTACCCAGCTGTCAATAGCAGATCTTTTAAATCCTGTGGGTCAATCAATGGGCCTCCGCAGACCAGACTTGTTTATCCAGAGCATCTTGACTTTAGGTTGGATTGGATCTATCTACCGTAATTTCTTTCTTTGGAACATTTTCTTTTTAGGTCCTGTCTGTCTAATAACTGTGACCTAACAGTCAAGACCACCACAGTTAGGCTGCTGCCATAGTTGCTCAAACTAGACATTTTTTATTTTTTTAAATATTTTTATTACCTCAGCTTAGTTCCAAGAACAGATAGCATCATATAAATCTCTTAGTGCCAGTCTCAACTGTAGGAGATGACCAGTGTTTTTCAGTTTACCCGTCAGTGGTCATAGTGTCATAGTTTATTTGTATATCTATCTCTTTTTTTTCTTCCTCCCATTAATTCTTTGTTATGGTAATATTCAAAATGTCATGAAAAAAAGCTCAACATTTCCCTCCTTCTCTCTCCAGTTTGACCGGGAACATTTTAGTGAGGTTTTTGTGGACTTGAAGTGGTTTGAGAGTAAAGTCGGTAACAAATATCTGAATGAGTCGGCCGGTCTGGCAGCCGAGAGAGAAGCTGCCAGTAAAGAAGCCAACAAGAACGAGGTGGGGATGCTGCGGCTCTGGGAAACAATCCTCTGTCGTTGATGTTGTGTGCAGCTTCATGATGTGCTCTCTTTGTTATTAATGACTCCTATTAGGAATCTGCCCTCAGTCTCTCTGCCGTCACCCCCTCCGAAAAAAAGATTGCTGGGGGAAAAGAGTTGGCTGCAGACGAGGATGAAGAGGACGACATGTTTGAAACGGAATTCCGACAGTACAAGCGCATGTACTATATGTCCAAGATGGGCGTGGACGTGGTGTCTGAGTGAGTTTATACAAGAAATGAACAAGTGTTCGGTTTTATTCCTTTTGTTGTTACCCAACTTTCCACCCCCTTAAATAAGAGGACACTGTTACATGAGTCAGTTATATACAGATTATGTTTGTCAGTCTCTTCTGGTTTTCCTCATTCCTAAGAATCCTCTGCAACTGAGCAAAAGCAGCCAATCAAAGCCGAGAGAGGCCTCTGTATCCATGTGCTATGTAACTATGTAACACCTGCACCGTTCAGCCTCTGGGGACGGCTTGTTATAAAACAGACTGCAAATGGAAAAAAAAAACGAAGCTTAGACTAACATGACAATGCCTAAAAGTTGCTTCTATCTTTTTTAATATACTTGGATGGTCCCTGCAAGGCCTCGGTGTACAGGAGGGGGAAATCTTACAAGTGTTCTTACCGGATAAGTTAACAAATAAACCTTTCAGATTATTTAGTGATTACTGACTCTGACCTTTGAGACAGCAACTTGTGCTTTCCTCCCCCAGTTACCTTCTAACTAGGTGTGGTTTACGACTTATTTACCCCAGGCAGGCCAGTAAAAATGTATAGGTCTTTTGTATTTTATCTAGGTGCAGCAGCACAGAAATTAAAAATAGAAAGATTAGTGAAAAGATGACAACAGTCTACTTAAACACTCATAATAAAGCCATAAGACTGGTGTGTGGGGATGTCTCTCATTTTGTTGGTGACCTTAAACACTGTTTTCTGCTCATTCACAGTGAGTTTCTGGCAGCACAAGCTAAGTGTTACGTGGAAGGTATCCAGTGGATTCTTCACTATTATTACCATGGAGTTCAGTCCTGGAGCTGGTGCGTGTGTCAACCCCTCTGCTCTTTCTTTCCTGTGTCACAGTATTGGCTAAAACAAATCAGAGGAAACTTGACTCTGAGTCACCAAAACTTCCTGTAATGTAGGCAATGATTGGTGGATTTAAAAACATTCTTAATGCACTTTTCTTTAGATGTGCTGACTAAAGTTTGGATGTTTTTATAATGAAGTATTCAAACGTTGTTTGTGCTTCTCTCCAGGTACTACCCTCACCACTATGCTCCGTTCCTGTCTGACATCAGGAATATTTCTGAGCTGAAGCTGACCTTTGACTTTGGAAAACCCTTCATGCCCTTCCAGCAGTTGTTGGCAGTGTTGCCTGCTGCCAGCATGGCACTGCTGCCTGAATGCTACAGGGTAATGACTAATTCACTCACAGACACCAGAACCATTTATATATCAATACTTTTAATACATTTAATACGTTTGGAGACACACGTTAACTATAAATATACAGAACAGAACTTCTGGATTTTTAAGTGGCTATAATTTTTGTGGATGAATCGTTTGATGGGTAACATGATTTAGTTCTATCCTCTTAAGACTAGGATTTCCTAAGAATATTGTTATTGATAACTTTTTTTTGTCTTTTTTACTTTCAGCACCTGATGACCAGTGAAAACTCTCCCATTATTGAGTACTATCCTCTGGACTTCAAAACGGACCTGAATGGCAAACAGCAGGAGTGGGAAGCTGTGGTGCTCATTCCCTTCATAGATGAGGTACAACCCCCCCCCCCAAACCTGGTGGCAGACTTCTGCTGCATTATACAGACTCATGTAACTCAGTGTGCCGTTCCCGTCTTCCACAGAGGTGCCTGCTAGCAGCCATGGAGCCGTTCAACGAAAAGATGACACAAGAGGAGAAAAACAGGAATCGACACACAGAGTGCGCCGTCTATTCGTATGACCCAGAAGTGGACTTCACATACCCCTCCTCTGCACCCCAGCTGTTCCCAGACATCACCCACTGCCACGTCAGGTAAAAAAAAACCTCACACGCTAGTTCTTCATGTTTCTCTGACTTAGAATGTAATTAATATCTATCGGAGAATGAGGAGAGAGTGCAGCCTGAGGTGTTTGCACACATTTTTCTTTTTAAAATCTGTCTGTAACTGCAAACCGAACAAAGACAAAGAGGGATGTCAGGTTTGCTCATCGTGGTTCGTTGCTCTTTGCAGGAAAGCGCACATCAGCATGGATGCTTGGCAAGTACCTTTGGACCACGTCAGTAAGCGTGCTGACCGCTCAGCTCTGTACTTCTGTGGCTTCCCCACCCTGTGGCACATCAAACACAAGGTAGAGATGCCATATAAAAAAAAAATGGTTTTAATTCTTCCTTTTCCTCACTCCACTGAAATCCTAAAGTAAAACACACTAGTCAAAATTCCCTTTGTGGGTCCTGGTTTCTCCTCACTGTGGAACCTTCTTCCTCACTGCCTGCAGTTCTTTAAGAAGAAGAGTGGGGTGGTGGTGTTCCAGCAGAGCAGCAGAGGGGAGAACATGATCCTGGATATCCTCCGCAGCCAGGATGTGGAAGTAGTGAGTATGGCCTCATGTTTGTGATCTGCTCTCGAAAAGGCTGAAGGGGTTGTTCTTAAGAACTTAGAGAAAGAAATCCTAGCCTGTTTTCTACAGCACAGGGCACCAACGATGTTTTGTTTCCATCTTTTTTACTTGCAGAATTGTGAAGACGTTGCCTCACAAGTGCTGGGGAAGCCTGTGTTTGTCAACTGGCCCCACTTGGAGGAAGCTCGCATAATTGCAGTTTCAGATGGCGACACAAGGTAAGAACTTAGTGAGGAATGATACGTTTACAACTTTATCAAATTCATACGAAAGAAACTGGAAAGAATATGATTTTAGTCTGTGAGTTTGTCTCGTGTCTGTGTAAAACTCAAAGCACAAATTTCAAAACATTCCTTTTAGATTTGCTCTAGAGGAACCTCCTGGAGTCCAAAATGTGTACGACAGGCCGTCCACTCCCCCCCCGACCAAAGTCTCTTTTCTATCTGACAAGGAGCAGAAGGACTGGGTGAAGGACGTCCAGGGAATCACTGAACAGTGAGCTCTACTAATGAGAGAAAATGAATAGATCTAATTTTTTGCCGTTCTTGAAATGTTTCTAATTTCCTTTTTCATTCCTCTAGTTTCATGAAAAGAAAAGGCATCATAGTGAATGAGACAGAGGTGGTTTTGTATGGACAGCTGCTGACGGGGAGGAAGTATGTCCCTAAATCCAATGGAGTGGTGGAACTGGAGAAGCAGTGGGCCAAACAGGTCCTCCCTTTTGCCTACCAGACAGTGGTTAAGGTAAACAGTTCGAACGGATGCCTTTTATTCCCTGTTATATGTTTGTCAAACATTGCAGACATTATTGCTGGATGCCTTTCCCCACTGTCTTCCATTTTAAAGTCTGTATTTGGCTTCGTTCTCTCAGGACATCAAGGCTTTTTATTCATCCCTGACCTGCTTCACGAGCTTGGACGAGCTTTTTCCTCCAACAACCACCGTCTTCATGGTGGGAACTCCGTACTATGGCGCCATGGGAGAGGTATGTGTGTCTCAGAATCATTTCATACCCCGTTTGCATGACCAAAATAAAACATTTTTGATTCCCATAGTCCTCCTCAAGGCATTTTTTTTGCCAAATAATGTGTGTCTTGTGTGGTCTTTTTCACACTGTCTTTAAATGTTCCCAACAGGTGCAGGATTCTCAAGATGTCATTAAAGACGGTCGCATACGAGTAGTCTTCAGTGTCCCTCATGAGCCACAGATGGAGCATTTAATCCAGAATCAACATGTAAGAAACACTCATGTACAGACATCTTGGCTTAACTCTCAGATAATTCATTTATTTTATATGTGTGTCTGTGGTGTTTCTTTTACTTTTAGAAATACTCTGTTAAGTACTGTCCCGGGTACGTCTTGGCCTCTCGCCTGGGCATCAGCAGCTACCTCGTCTCTCGCTTCTCTGGAAGCATCTTCATCGGCAGAGGCTCCAAAAGGAAGTGCGTTTGCCTTTCCGTTCAGTCATCATTAAGATGTTCTGCCGTCCGTCTCCTCCTGGCTGTAATGTTGACCCTAATGTTTGACCCTGTCCAGTCCCTGTGGGGAGCAGAAAGCCAACGTTGGCCTGAACCTGAAGTTCAACAAGAAGAACGAGGAGGTTCCTGGATACACCAAGAGAACGGAGAAAGAGTGGCTGTACTCTGCTGCTGTTGAGGAGCTGCTAGCTGAGTACCTGGACAGGTGAAGATAGCCCTTTTTTCTTTTCCCCTTTTTTAATCTATTGCATCAGCATTTTAGGACGAATCCAACGATGAACACGGACATAAATCCCATCATGCATCGTGTTTTCACAGATTTGCGGAGGTGTTTGACTTGGTGTCCAGAAACAGCCATGATGATGTTTTCTATGAGGATGACATCTGGCCCGGACAGGATCAGAACGGGTAAGTCACACAACTTCTGTACTTAGACACTGCAGTGTTACCAAACACACTAAACAACATTAATGGTTAATTTGCTCTGACATTGTGCTAGAAATCACACATCAGGCTGCACAGAGATGCTTTTTTTAATCAGAGAAATGGTAATAATGAAAACTGATGTAGGACCTTTGTATACATGGGGCTTTTTCTATGATGGTGTTGAGTTTTGGGCTTTTTTTATGTTTCTTTGACAATATTGTAGCAGAGCCTTCCAAACACCTCAATGTTGACAGATATATTTATGGAGAATAGACACAAAAGGCTCTTTTTATTGTCAAAAACACATTTTCCATTACATGGGAAAGAAGACACGTTACACCCAGCCTCTTATTCCTAGCCAGAGTTTATGCTGAATGGCTTAATGACCTACCCACAGGGCAGAGAAAGTGGCTGAAATCACCTCCTGGCTAAAAGGTCATCCAGTCAGCTCCATCAGCAGGGCGTCATGTGACCTCCAAGTGCTGGATGCTGCTATTGTTGAGAAGATTGAGGAGGCAGTAGAGAGGACCAAGGTAACCCCCCCGTGACCCCCCCACCACACAAACACAAACACACACAGAGCTTGAGAAGTTACTGGTTCTCTTCCTGTCAGTACCAGACATCCACTCTGTCAGCTCGCTGTCTCACACTCTGGCTTTAATGCTCTCTGTGCCCTTCTGTCTCCTCGGCCTAGGTGAGGAAGACCACCAAGAAAGTCCGAGTGACAGTCAAGCCTCATCTCCTCTTCCGGGTGAGTGCACCTGTCTAGACATTGATTATCAGTCTCTGCCCGAGTGAGCGTCCTGCTGGCAGGCAGATGAATGACGGTGGTTTGTGTTGGTGCAGCCTCTGGAGCAGCAGCAGGGCGTGGTTCCAGACCCGGACGCCGAGTACCGGCTGTTCGACCGAGTCATCAACATCAGGGAGAGCTTCACCGTCCCGCTGGGACTCAGAGGAACAATCATCGGCATTAAAGGAGGTGAGGGTGGCGATCTCTCTGTAAAGTCAGAGGAACGTTGTCAAAACGTGAGCTGATTGGATCTGAAACAATGAGCCACACTAAACGCAGCGCGGGTGTTTGTGTGTCTGCAGCGGAGCGGGAGGCCGAGGTCCTGTACGAAGTGCTGTTTGACGAGGAGTTTGCAGGCGGTCTTAACATCAGGTACTGGCCCACAGACTCGGTCGTGGCCGTTTCTAGCCGGCTCCTTTTGATCAGTATGTGACAGGAAGCTTCCGCCTGTTTCTCTAGGTGTGCGTCGCCGCGTGCCTACCGCCTCCCTCCCTGTGCTCTCATTAACCTTTCCCACGGAGCCCGACTGGACCACCACTCATACAAGCTCACCGCCATCGTCAAACCCCAGCCCTCCACTTCTGCCAACTCCAGCTCCCAGCGTCAGCTCACAGGCCTCAACCACTCGCCCCGCTCGCCCTTCATACCCACACAGGTAGGAGGGGTTGAGTCTACCTGCCAGCCGTCCCCCAATTCTTTATAGTCTCCTCACACTGCTCCTCCTTTTCCCTCCTCATCTGCAGCATAATAACAAACAGGGCAACAGGAGCTCTCCAGCTAAAGGTCCCAACCAGAGACAGCAGGCTAAGGCAAGTGTCCTGTAGAACCTATGGTTCTGCCCCAGGAGGGATTTTTAGGTGTGAGCGTTATGAGTGACTGCTGTTTTCTGTGTTTAACTCCATGCAGGGTAAAGAGGAGTACAGTAATGTGTGGGAGTCCCTGCAGAAGACGGGGCCTCCTAACAGACCCCCCGCCCAGTGGCAGAGCAATGTAGGTGTTTTCTGAATCAGAGCAGACGTCTGAACGCAGAGCTCAGGGGTTGCTGATGGTCTTCAGCCTGCATGGTGTTGCTTTAATGTATGTAAATACAGTTGTACAGCAGTAACCTGCTCACCATCCAGCATGTTCAACCCACAAATATTTAGGAAAAGGTTCACTCAGCTGGTGAGACCATTGGTTCAGAATATCACGTGTTTTTGTCTATTTTCCTTTAACTCAATCTCTCTCAGTTCTTATGTTTAAGCTTGTGGTCACAATAATGCTGATTCATGTGCTTTTGCAGACTCCAGCCGGAGGCATCAGGCTGCTGAAGAAAAATGAAGATGCCAAGTCCCTTTTTCCCTCCAACAGCATGTCTAATCAGGTACAATTTTTTTTTTTAAAACCACTCAATTAGATTGTCTTTCATCTTTCATTTGGCGTTTGACCCCTAATTTCTTTCTCCGTTAGGCTTCGAATGAATTTGAGGACCTCCTTGCCAACCTGATGATCTCCAAGAGCCCCCAAACCATGCCCCCTTCTGCTCCCCCGCAGGAAGCACAAAACCAGTCCGATGGGCCGCTGTCTCCGCAGTCCTTCGCCATGGTGAGTGTGGGCCGCTCAGAGCGATGGCCTCAGGGCTGGTGTTTTTCAAACTTACCAGAGCTCTGTGGCTCTTGCTTCACAGAAGGGAACGCTGGTGTTGAAGGAGATGCTGAAGATCGACGGTGGTGGACAGGGCAGCCGGTCCCCCCAGGAGGCCGCCCACAGCGCCGGCCAGCAGCAGAGCAGGAGACGGTCCTCCAAGAAACTAGGTAAGTGCCCATGTCCCAACACACAGAGGAGTGTTTGCATCCCTCCATTCTTCATGGGGCCTTGTCTCCCCTCAGCTGCCAAGCTGAACGCCCCCCAAAGCGAGGCGGCCCCCCTGCCCTCCACGCCGCCCGCCGGCTCCTCCGGCCCCGCCCTGACCAGTAAGGTGTCCGACCTGGCCTACGTGTGCGCGGGGATGGGGATGGCGCCGCCCGACTTCAGCTTCATAGGAAACAGACAGGTAGCGCCCTCTGTTTTGATCCTGGTCCTGCTCCTGCCGGAACACCTCGGCCGGCCTCTGGATTAGCAGCAGCCTTTGTCCCCTCAGGGTCTGGTGGTGTGTCAGGTCAAGCTGTCCAACGGGCTGATGGTTCACGGTCCACAGTGCCAGTCAGAACACGACGCCAAGGAGAGGGCCGCCTTCTTTGCCCTTCAGAGACTGGTAAACTGTTCACACATAGGCATGTGACAGGCCTCCTGTTGAGTCGCTTTAAGGCTGATTAAATGTGTCAGCATCTGTCTTCAGCTTCCAGGCAGAGGCGATAAAGCGGCGCTGACCCGGCCAGCCGCTAACCTCTAGTTCTCCTGTGTTTTAGAACTCTGTGGGGTCGGGCTTCCCCCTCCCGCCCCCTGCTCTGTACCCAGGTATGGGTCAGATACGACCGCCGCCCATAGCAGGCATGACACCCGTCTTCAACCAGCAAGGTCAGTGTGTTGCTCTCACATCTGCTGGGTTTTTATTTGTCTGTGGATGAAAGAGCCCTCTCAGTAGATAACTAGCCTAACTGGGCTGCCGCCTCCATCTGTGGATGAAACAAGGTGTGCAGTAGGGATGGGAATCTTCACCACCAAGGCGATACGATACACATCTCAGTACACAGCCAACGATTCGATACATTCACGATTCATGGAATTTCTAGTGATAAGATTCGATACGATTCTCCAACCTCCTGCGATCCGGTGCGATACAGAACGATCTAAATTTAAAATGCTGCGATACAGTGCGATACGATACGATACGATACAATACGATGCGATGCAATGCAGAAGAAAAGTACACCATGGACTACATAGTTCAAGTTATGGCACGCAAGCTAACTGTGCCTTTTATTTTGAAACAAAGGAAGTGCAACTTAGAGAGGGATTGTCTCTCTGAAACTTTACAAGAAACGCAACTAAAACTCAAAGACACGTTTCTAAAAAGTTATAATAATAGAAGATAATAATCGGTTTATATCGATGCAGGTAGTTTTATACGATGCATCTCGAGTTTATGTGCGGTTTTTACCGATGCAGACGTTTGCAAATCGATGCAACCGTATCGCACTGGTCGTTCCGATGTTCCGATACGCATCGGTGAATCTTGCCATGCCTAGTGTGCAGTGTGTGTCTGCTAGATTTGGGTGACGTGTTGGAATAAAAACATTTAATATCTGCCTCTCTTTGGCAGGTGGTTTGCTGCTGCCTCACCAGGGTTACGGCCCCGCCCCCATGTGGGGAATGGCTCTGCCCCCGCACCACCACCCCACCCAGCCGTTCTACGGGGCAGCGGGGACCTTCCCCGGCGCCGCCCGCTCCCAGCCGGCCAGCTCTGTCCCCATTGGCTCGCACAACCAGTTCATCCCCTTACAGGTGAGTGCACAGGTGTGGTGGTTCAGCTTTTTCTTGCTCCTTTTTTCTGCTGTTGGAAGCTGTGGAATCCACCCCGCTGCTTATCCTCTGACCCTGACAGGTGACCAAAAAGCGAGTGTCCGCCAACAAAAAGAACCACGAAACCCGAGAGTTCTACAGCGCCGCCCAAACCTTCGCCAAGAACCAGACGCATAGAGTCCAGAACCAGAACTCTGGTCAGCAGCAGGCCCAGAGCCAAGCGCACCCGTCGCACCAACACAACAGTGACGCGTCCTCGTCCAATCCCGGTTTGCCCGACGCCGTTTCCGCGGCAACAGCAGCACCACACACACCACCTCGGCAAAACACGCCGGCATCAGGACACACCCCAGGCTCCGCCTCCAAGAGGAGGCACAGGAAGTTAGCCGTCAACTTTGAGGCTGCTAAAGTGTCGGAGTGAGCTGTGTGTGTGTGCGTGTGTGTGTGTGTGTGGGAGACAGAGAGAGAGGGGGTGGGGTGGGGGGGGAGTGTGGTGCTTTAAAACTGCTGTTTTGTACCCAGACTCTCTGATGGAAGCCTCGTCCATGCTTTCTACATCTCAGTAAAAAGCCGCTGCAGTCAGGGCCACAAACTGGAACTTTTCTGTTTTTTTTTTTGAAGGAAAATGAACAACCTTAACTTTTACTGCCAACTCCCTGGAAAACAGCTTAAAACACAGGAATGAGACGTCATCTTCCTGTCACCTCCTCAGTGGAGTTCAGAGCGACGTCAGAGAAGGCAGAGAACGTCCTGGTTAGCGGGAGGGACCACCAGTGTGTGTGTGTGTGTGTGTTTTTGCGAGGCACAAACACAGCCCTAAGACAGAGAGGTGCATTCTGGGACACAGATATCAGAGCTGAAGAAAAAAAAATTGTATTTGTTTCTAATTGTAGCTCCAAATATTATTCATACTTCATATTATTTTCCTATCAGCTTTGCTATCTTCACACACATACACACTCTGTCAGTGTTTGGATGCCACAAAGTCCACACACACACACACACACACACACAGGTGAGGCATGCGGGGACAGACAGCATCCAGGTCAGCGTTTAAAAGATGAAACAAAGCCTTTTGGTGGCTTTTAATTACTTTGGATGATGTCCATGTGGGCCATTTAGATTTAGTTGGTGTTCAAAGACCTCAGAGCAACTAAACTGAGATTTAGTTTGCGGTCACGTATTAGAGAGGATCGATTTAAATTGAAGAAGGCTGCTTTTATTTGGGGTAACGTTATATTTTTGTAGCTTGTAGAGCTGCTGGTCTGCCTGTGGGTGGGACCCACCTGCTCTCTGCCCTGGCTCCACACCACCGGACTGAAGTGGGATGAAGTATAAAAGCCCTGCTCAGACCTACTGTCCCCAGCAGGGGGGGGCCGGGGGCCTCGCTCTGGACTCCACAGCCCGTGAACAGGTGGGTTTGTACCCACAGCCTGTGGAGAGAAGCTGAAACGTGGATCATGGCTCTCAGGGACGTCTGTTTTAGGAGCCCTCCTCACACACTGGTCCCAGATCTGCCTGGCAACAACTGACACGCTCGCCAGAACTCACTGAAATATTCATGAGTGGACGTTTAAAGGACCGATGGCCTCGCTTTCTTCACTGAGTGGGTGTTTGGGTGATTACACGGATATATCTGTAGGGCCTTCTATCATGATTATTGTAAGGATTATTGTACGGATGCCGTCAGCGTCTGAGCTCTGATGTTAATCCATTATTGTTGTCCACAGATTTTCATTTCTCACACTTTTTAGACTTTTTATAGTTTGTTTACAACACTGCCGAGTTCTAAAATCACACTGTGGCACACGTTCTTTGACTGAATTAGGAACCCGCCCCTCTCTCTCTCTCTCACACACACACACACACACACACACACCATTTTTTTAACCCTCCATCTGAGGCTCTGTTTGACACAGGCTGGAACCAGACCACACGACCCAAGTTTCCCTTTTAAATCGTTAACTGTTCAGCGATGGACGAGGTGTCTCGTTGAATTTGTGTTGTGAGGTTTCTTTTAACCAGGGCTGCGGCTTTAAGAGAAAAGAAGATTTTACTCATTTTAATTTGTATTTTCTATATTTTCTGTGAGATGACATCTTGAACTATATTTTCATTCTGTCCCAAAGCTTTTTGTTTTTGTCCTCTTTACACAAAAAATAGAGAAGAAAAAAAAGAAGTGTACGTGGAACTATTGTGGAAGCTGGAGGCAGAAGGAGTCCGCTTCTTTTAGCTCAATCCTGAAGAAGAACTGGTTGCTTTTCCATTTTCCAACTGAAGAGACGGAGAAGTGACTTTCTTCTTTCGGATCATTTTGTGTGACTATTTAAGCTCGTGATCAATTGCATTTTGGGTTTTTATTGATTTCTGACAAAGGAATGATGTCACATGCATTATAATCTCTGTTTGCCAAAGGTTTTAATTTCCCTGGGATGCTTGGGGTGTTGTAGTGCTGCCGTCTCTCTGGTGTGAGCCCCGGCTCAGCAGGGCATGGCCGTGCCTTCTTTAACTCAAACGTTTGACTGATTTAGGTTGAAACCAGCCAAAGAGTGGATGGTATCAGCGTTGGATGTCGGGATGCATTTTCCAGGTCTCTTGCTTATTTTCCACCTCTGCTCTGCAGGATTTTCTATTCCTGAGAATTTCTCTTTCATCTTCAGACGTCAGATTTGTGTCAGCTATGCTTGTTGTGACATTTGTGATGGAAGCAGTCCCTCAGATAAACTATATCACATTTGCTTTTCCTTTGGTTGTTATCTGAGGGACCTGGATCCTGCAGTTGCTGTTTTCCGTTTTGTTTTGTAGGCCAACAACCTAAAGGCCACCCTGGGACTGAAGTCTTTAAGACTCTGGTGCAATAAAGGGAGGTTTTAACACTTTTTTTGCAAACTGATAGAAATGAAGCACACCTGTTGTATAAGTGTTTTTTTTTTCTTTTCTTTTTTAGAGAAATGAAACAAATTAAGAAATTCTCCATATGAAACTATGTAGACCTACTGTTTTGATTGAGGAATGTGCTTTACATATTCATGTATTAAACACTTTTGTTACAACATGGCTGCTTTTCTAATGTTTTGTCCCCTTTCAACAACTTTTGGATCATTTCATTACATTGTATAATGTACATTTTAATGTCTTTCTTTCTTTTTTTCTCATCAAAATTAATTTATCATCCATTTTGGGACCTGTATTGTCTAATTATCTCCCTTAGAAACTGGAACACCCTGTGCCTGAAGGTCCAACATGGCTGCCCACAAGCATCTAAAGAGGTGACGTCATGTTTTTCTTCTGTACTATCACTTCTGTTGGTTTGTCTTATTGGTCACACCTGCTCACACCTTTCTTATTCAACTCTTTTTCAAACCAGAAATGAAAAGCAGCTCAGGAGTACCGTAGGAGACACACTTAAAAAAACACAAAATACATTTTATTCAGTGAGCACCATTAAGTCAGTACAAACCTTCGTTTCCTCAGAGAGTCAAGTTTTGTTTGGACAGAATCATAATTGGACAGAAAAACTAACACTTATTTTTACAGTCAAAGTATGGTGAGACCAAATCATTATGGTGCGCTTACAAAACCTACACTCAGCAGAGTAAAAAACATCTGGACAATAACAGCACACACTTTTATGTACATGCCCCGAATCTATACAGCAACATCAGAACGGGAACCCACTAATTTATCACACTAGGTCCTGCTATGGCATAAATTAATGTTTTTCTTTTATTATCACGTGTTGATTTAAACTCTACTAAGACTATGTAGCAGATGTATTAAAGGTGAAGCTAATACAGGTAATGACAGTGTAATTGTGGCCTTACAGTAAAATCTAAATGGAGAAAAGATTAAAATGTGTGCCATTGTATCTACAATCTGTGTTTTCCCCATTCATGACAAATTATGAACTTAGGCTTTAGAAAATATATAAGAACAATCTTGTATATGTGGCAGCCAAAGTTTCATTCAAAGCTGACTGTGAGACAAAGGGTTTGCCTTTTTTTTGGGACTCTTAGACTCCACTGCCAGTCTGGAAACAGAATCCTTTAAAGAGTCGTTTGATGAGGCTCCAATCTGCAATACTGTGCTGGCATTAAAACCTTTGATTCCTAAGAACTTAAAACTTAAAACTCCACATTGATGTTGTCAACACAGAGAAAAAAAAACACAGTCGCTTATCAGCTCATACCAGTGAGTTTGCAGTATATTTCACAGCAAACCGTTCATTTTCCTGGACGCCTAAAAACAAAAAAGGGATAAAAAAACTGTAGAAAACCTGACGCCCCAACGACAGTACGAGGCACACGGTGCAGAACACTGGTACGTTCATTAAGTTTCTCAGCTCAGGCCTTCCTTGGGGGGGGGGGGGGTAACATGGGAGTGCTCTCTATATTTGCATGTGCCTGTATGTGTTCTTCACTGTGTCACATCTTCATGTTCAGCGTGTGTGGTCATGTGTTGATGCGTGTGTCTGTGTGTGTGTGCGTGTAGCTGGTCAGGTCCTCCTTTGGCGTGCGCCCCCCACGTAGGTGTTCTCCACACACAGCACGATGTGCTGGCCGGAGCAGGGCCGGGCGTGCTGACCCAGCAGCCGGCCGGTCTGCAGCAGCGCCGCCTGACCGCTCACCGCCGCGTCCGCCGTCCGCCACGCCTCGCAGTAGGTGCTGGTCAGCCGGATGCCCACCGGGCTGGAGCCGTGCCACACCAGCTTCTCGGGCCTGGGGGAGAGGGCAGGTACTTTTTCTGGACCGCATCAGCAGTTATAGTCTCTGAGTCTGAGTTTCCAAATAGAAAGAGTTTTTTTTTTCCCTTTTCAGCTAATTCTGGTGTTGGTCAGTGGCCACATTGTTGATCACTTTATCATCTTGGACTACATTTACATCAGATAACCTTTTTATCTGGTTAAAAAAACAACATAACATGTGCAACAAGTCATCAAAACGTTGGCTTGACTGGTGCTGTTTGTTTCTCAGGGGTTCTGCTGTGTCTCAGCCTTTGCATCCTGAGTTTTCTTCTAGTATTTTGTTCATACGGCTGACTCATGTCTAATAAGTGGAAATCCATTTAGTTCGGTTGACACATGAAATTCATAATTTCTCATGTGTCCTAATTCACGCCTTCGCAAAAAACTCACCATGCGGAGTCGGTCAATACATTCCGTCCATCGAAGGAGTAGATGGGCGTGGACGGGTCAAACAAGCCTCCGTTCCCAGAGAAGATGGACATCCAACTGCTGAACAGCACTTCCCCCTGAGAGGGCGGAGGTCAAGCCGTTAACTTCATGGAACACAGAAAACAAGCTCCCCTTTCCGATTGATACATTTCTCATTAAACCTGTGTTGCAGGGAGAGGTGTTGTTTCTGATTTCTGAGGGAGTGTGAGGGGGACGTTTCCTCACCCTGAGGTTGACCACGGGCAGGTCGTTGCGGTCGGCCTTCCTCACGATGGTTGCCAGGTCCTGCAGGTGTGAGGACAGGAAGGCCCTGTAGGTGGAGGTCAGCCCCATGGCGCGCGCCTGCTGGTAGCACTGGAAGTCGGCCCCCCGGATGCCCCGCATGTCCCCCCTGAGCGGGGCGTTCAGGGCCACCAGGCGGAGCTGCGCAGAGGGCAGAAACCTTTACTGCCTCCAAACCTTTACGGGCAGGCTGGGATCTGAGATCTGAGCGGGGGGGGGGGGTTCCTCTCACCCCGGGCTCGGAGCTGACCGCCTGGGGGGGGATGTTGTAGCTGGGCTGGTAGCCTCTGCTGCCATCCTGCAGCTCCTGTTTGATAAAAAAAACAAAACAGGAATGTACTCAAGGTTCCAGGCGACAGCTGCTATGTGTGTGTGTGTGTCTGTGTGTGTGTGTGTGTGTGTGAGAGGATACCTGGCTGTGGACCCTGTGGGGTTTGCCCCGATCCCCGCCTCTGCTCAGGGCCTGAGACGCCTCTGGGGAGCCGGGTCCATTTTGGATCAACTCTCCGAGCTGAAAGGGGATGGTTTTTTTTTATTAAAAGAGCCTGTCATATCCTACAAATCCTACAGTGATGGGTACCAACCGGTATTCTGCGCCAGCCGTTGTGCGTCCGGACGTACAGCTCCCCCCCCCTCTCGGACACGTAGGCCAGAGCCCCCTCGGCGGCGCGGTGCGTCTCCCGGGTCAGAGCCTGGACCGTCTTATAGGGGGTCACCTGTGAAGGCCATGGCAATATAAGCTCTGAGGGATAATCTGTTCACTGGTTTTTAACGCTGTTACAGTCTGAGCGGGAATCGTACCAGACTGGTGTGACCAGGAGACCCTGGGGGGCCGGGAGGACCGGGGGGGCCCGGGACACTGACGGCTGCTGACCACATGAAGGTAGAACACTTATGGATAAAAACAGTCCCGACAAAAGCCTAACAGAGTCGTTTCTCAATGTCTCTGTCAAACACACACACGTACTTGATCCATATGCAGGGGCCGCTCCGGGGGGACCTGCAGGACCAGGGGGGCCTCGGGCTCCTGGACGTCCATAACCAGGAACTCCAGGCTGCCCCGTAGAACCGACTGGACCTGGAGGACCGACGATGGAATCCCCCTTTGGACCCTTCAAGCACAAAAACACATTCATTTCTTCACTGAGTCAATTAAACCCGTCAAAGTTCCAGACTCTATTTTATGCTGCCATACAGTTCCTGATTAAAGATGAGAATAATCCAGTATTAATCTGAGAAGTGTTTGATGGAAAGCAGGGTTTGTCCTGGCTAATGAGGAAAATCCTAAATCCTTTTAGCAAATGTCACAGGGGGACTAACGTGTGATGATTTCATCTTATGTAAAAAAAGAAGAATCTGCTATTTGCTGCTCTCATTTGCACATGTACCCAAATAACAATGACTTCTTAACAACAGAGAGGGAGAGAGATTCTCACCACAAGTCCAGACCTCCCTGGTTGACCCGGAGGACCAGGCACACCGGAGTCACCCTTCTCTCCCTTCTCGCCTTTAGGACCCAGGTCACCTTTAGGTCCCTGAGGCATTCAGTTTGATAGTTTAAGTTTATTCAGTATTGTTCTTGAAGCGTTTTATTAATTTGATCTTACTCACCACAGTTCCATCAGGAAACCTGGGGGCTGAGAGGAAAAATCAGATCAGTACATCATACTGTTATTATCTCTGACAGTAGGTTCCTTTTAAGACGATTCCAACGGGTAAAAGGAAGGTTGGCTGGAGTCACCTACAAGCTCTGATAGCAGGGAAATGAGTTGGTCTTACCAGGTGTCCCTGGCTCACCGGGCAGCCCCTCGTCTCCTTTGTCTCCTTTCAGGGCAAATGAATCCCCTCTTGTAGGTGACTCCTTCACACAGATAATTTATTGATTCAACACATTTATCAGCAGATATTACTCTGCAAAACTTCAAAAGTCATGTTAAACACTGTAAAATGTCTATGGATTATTTTGGATTAGGACATCGTAAATGTGTCTGTCAGCACCACAAAAATACCAGAGTTAAAGACAAGGGGTGCATGCTGTGGACGGCACGTAGAACCGCTGGTTAAAACACATGGGTTGAGATTAAAGCAGGAACTTTATTACAAAAAAAAGATCTGGGTAAATGCATGATAACAAATGTAATCTTTTTTTTCCGTGCAGAGATGAACATTTACAAATGTAAACGCTTATCTCAGTTGTGTCCTGCAGCCCCTTTAACAGCTGGGACTGCTATCCTGCATGTAATACCTTCAATAAAACAATTGATGGCCCATTATTCTAACATATCAATACCCAAGGATTACTCATTTTTGTGCTTGTCACCATTTTACAGTTGTACAACAACCTTCTAATAAGACGCTGTTAAATAAAGGCAAACCCACACACCCAGCCCAGGAGAGAAAGTCAGAGAGAACTGAGGAATCCTGTTTGTTTAGTTAACGGCACCTCGATAAGAGATCACCAAAAAAAGTTCCGACAGCTGTAGTGACCCGTATAGACACTTGAAGTGGGACTCCAGAGTTTACTTTCTGAACCAACTGACTGGATAAAAGCCTGACTTGAAACCAGCTCTGATCTACAATTAAGTCAGAGGTTTACCAGACTTCCTCTTCCTAAAGCTGATGGGAAGGGAAAAAGAAGATGAGGCAGGCAGGATTCAGGCTCAGACCCCCTTTAGCCACAGGCTTTAACATTTGTCTCCAGCTACCCTCAGTGAACTATATACGCATAAGTAAATCAGGTTTCCTGTGGAGTGGTAATCAGTTGTGTTGGTTCATCTTCTGGTTCTCTATATGAGACAAATGTTAAAGCCTGCAGCGGAAAAAAGGCCAGTTCAACATTCATGTAGTCTTTCCAAAACCATTAGGAGGACAAGAAGAGGAAATGAAGGAAAGGGGAGGCAAACAAAAGGGAACAGAGTACTTTCTGAAGCCCAGACCAGACACTTTTCATGCTGTGAGACCCACACACCACCAGAACCAGCAGATGGTCCCATTTCCGACTGAAACGGACCAATCAGATGGTCCCGCTCAGACTTACTCGACCCATTTTGCAGTGCGGCCGGGGGCGCACCGGGAACACTGTCTTTAGGATTCAAAGGAGAGCAGTGGAATCAGACTGATGAACACAATCACAGAGTTACGGCCACAAACAAGATGAAGTTTTCTGAACAGAGCAGCTGATGGCACCACTAAACTATAATTATAGTTTATTTTCAATCCTCCACCAGGTGACCTCTGCTGGAGCAGAGAGGATGCTAAGGGAGATTATTAAAAGTCAGCAGTTTTTGAAGCCTATTCCACACTAATGTTTCCTTTAACTTGAGCCTCATACTTACTCCATTCAGTCCAATGATTCTCCCTGGAAGTCCAGGTGGGCCTGGAGGACCTGGAGGCCCCTGAGAAAGATAAAAGCATGGCCATTTACACAGACACGACACACAGGTTTTCAGAGCTGTTTGTGTCCATCTGATCAGTTTTTGGAAAAAAATCTGAAAATTAATGCTTTTTGTTTGCTTAATTTGTTTTAAATTTTGAAAGAAAGACAATCGTTTTGCCATCTTAAGATTCTTCATGGCAAATATTAATAAAGAAATAGTTTGATTGGAAATTGGTGTCTTTGTAACTTAACCACTTTTAAATGGTAAATACAGTGATGTACAGTGAACTCTTCCTCCTGTCTGACTCACCGGCACGCCAACTGATTCTCCTCTGTCCCCTTTTTTTCCAGCCATACCAGGCCGCCCCTTCAGAAAGAGCAGGAGTTAAACACTTCATACCAGGAAAATGGAATGCTTATTAACTTTTTGTCCATCCAGAAAATCCATCCATACAGTACACGCTTCCCACTGAATTTCCACATAAATGACTTGTCATCATGTTTAACACATGGCTCATGTTGCAGATATCTGCTGGTAGAAAATAAAAAAACTGGACTCACTGGGCGCCCAGGGAAGCCGTACTCTCCTTTTTGACCAGGAGGTCCAAGAGGTCCCTGAAATAAACAAACAAATACTTCCTTTAAGAATGAGAAACATCTGCATCAGTATATTCCACTTATTAGACAAGAAATAGGAAATCACCATGTGTCCAGCCGGTCCCGGGAAGCCCCGGTCACCCTGGGAAAACACAAATTCATCACATTTTAAATTTCTTGGCATGACAGAAGTGTTATTCCCATTTTCTAAAGGTCTCATCTGTGTTCCTCATTCAGGTTTAATCAAAATTTCAACATTGCTGTATTCATTCTAATCCACAGGCCACTCATGAGGACACTGTTCTGGCACCTTTGGGCCTCTGGGTCCCTGGGGGCCTCTTGGTGCAGACAGAATTGAGCCATCCGCAGCAATGGTCACCCCTGGTTCTCCTTTTTCTCCCTGTTAGAACAAAATAAGAAACACATACAAATAATAATAAAAAGAGAAGCTCCAATGTCTTTTCTTGATGAAAATACATGTTTAAATGCATGATAGTATGATATTTGGATCGTTTGTAAGTTCTCACCTTTAACCCCGTTGGCCCTTCACCACCTTGAGGGCCCTTGTCCCCCTTTGGTCCCCTGGGACCCTGGAAAATAATTTTCAAGCAACAATGAGATATTGATATATTTTTATATTTTTATTTTGTGAATTCCCTTCACTACTGTTGGTTGTTGAAATGGTGCCATGGAAACAAACATTCACATCAGAGCCTACTGATAACATTTAGCAGTGGCATGAGTATCTACAAATTTATCACAACAACATCAATGCAAATGCAGAATTGAGAGAAAAATATAACACAAGCTCACTTTCAAATAATTGTCACAATTATGTTTTCATGAAAAATGCAAAGAAAAGCAACAGCATTTACATCAAAATGAGTCAGAACTCAGCAAAAAGCAAGCAAAAGGCTCTTACTGGAAATCCTGCTCTGCCGGGCAAACCTTCAGGGCCCTGCAACATGCAAACACACATGCGCACACACACACGCACGCACATGCACAGATGTTAGCACGCAGAGCAAAAGCAGCAAAGCCCAATAACCGATTTAATCTGTAACAGCCATATTTGACAGGCAGTGAACTAAATGGTGGCCACATCATCAAAAAAAGGTTAATGACAATCCTTGAAGACACAGAAGGATTCAAAAGCTGTTGGTTCATTTTTAGTTGGAAAGTTTCAGTAAAAAAAAAAAATGCAACAGTGGTTAGCCTCTGTAATTAATATAACGTCATCCACAAATTGCAGAGGTTCCAGTGTACTAATGGTTTCACAAGCAGGAAGGACTGAAAAACATTTCACAACTTAATATTGATGGTCTCTGTTAACCAGAAGCAGAAAGCTACACACCATTGGTCCTGGAGGTCCTCTGATGTCTGTGATGTTGACTACACCCTCCGTAGCGTTCAGGAGCAGCTGCAGACACATCATGTAACAAGTAAAGGGTTTGGAAAAGAACACAATTCACTCCACTGACTCCACAAATCTAAAAGATTCTTTACTGTATTTTTTGGAAAATTCCACATAAACCTTTCCCTCGAATTGTTCCTCACATCTGATTCTAAATGTGTGTGCCTGTGTGCATGCCTACCTCCTGCAGATTAGCAGCAGGTCCAGGAGGTCCAGGAGGTCCAGGTGGTCCTGAGATACTTAGTCCATCAGCACCTCGGTCCCCCTGTGGACCAAATAGTGGCAAAGCATTCATTTAGCTACAGTATAACATCCAATAACTCCAAATCCATGATTAAACCATGTTCAGAGAGAGGAACAAACTATACACTGATACCTTTGGTCCGGGACTGCCTTTCTCTCCTTTAGCCCCCTGTTTTCAGACAGAGAAAAGAGTTGATTCTTCACAGAACAAGGACAAATTCTATCAGACGCCATATCTTTCAAAGCAACAGATTAGCTTATGCATACATTTGAAGACATAACTGTTTAAGTTAGCAGTCAGTGGCAAAAATACTTCTACAATTATGGGAGTTTTTTTCCCCATTTTTTGTCAAAAACTTTTAGAAAACTCTCATGATTTATCCAACCACCTATCATAATCTCATCCTTTCTGGGCAGATGTTCTTCCTGAAGATTACATAAATGAAATGTGTAGAAACATGTCATGTGATAACAGAGCTTCATGATATAAAACACTTTACGTGATGGATGCAAAGTCTTAAAACTCTGCTTAGTGCAGGTGTGCAGCCTTACCCTGACACCTGGGAGTCCAGCAGGACCCTGACGACCCTCTGGACCCGGATCCCCGGGTTCCCCCTGCAGTCATACACAGAGGAAACAATAGTGTTAAATAAGATGGGATTTCATTGTAACTTGTTTGGCTGAGACAGCACAAATACACACATGGAGTACAAAGACACACTATGTCAAATTACAACATCTATTCCCAAACAGCCGATACACAATGACAAGGATAAATAAACGGAACTCGCTGGTATTCAAATATCAGATTCAGAACAGCACATATAAAACAAAGCAAATGTTTTAAGGCAGACATCTTATGTCAGGATGAAGATATTTGAATTGTCGACAACTACAGAAAGTTAGAAAAGAAGGGATAAATCTAATGAGAAAAAAAGAGACCTTGAGGACCATGCTACTAGTCACTAGAGCAACTGGCCACACACAAGTATACTTAGACATTAAACTTATTAATAATGTATACTCATTGTATACATTATTATAGACAAGTGCCCTCAGAGAGGCAGAGACTCCATTAGAAACTATGGGCAGAGGTTCGGCTAGATGCAAAAAACTGCACCTACAAATGGTGGATGATTGTTTCCTTCATGTTCATAAACTTGAAAGATGTTCAATGTCTCAATGAGTTCCATTTCGGTGTGCGCTTACCTTGACAGAGAGGCCTGGAGCTCCGTCCTTACCCTGTAATTTACAACACAGAACAAACAGAGAGCGTCTTAAAGTCGTGAACTAGATGCAGAATTAAAAGCTCGTGCCTGGACAGCATCACAACAAGCTAATCATGTAAATATAGACAGGAATATTGATTCATTATTACCGGTGGTCCCTGAGGTCCAGGTAGACCTGGGGGTCCCTGAAGAAACAGAGAACATTTATTACATTAAGCGGTATAGAAACTGTATGTACACTCTGTAAACATACACACACTGACCTGTGGGCCTTTGACTCTGGCTCCGATGATCATGTCAGTCTTTCCAGATCCTTCCATATCCTGCAAAGAAACTCATTAAACTAAGTCACTGACCACCCTCAGCTCTGTCCCACCTCAGGTGGTCTCCTTCTCAGCTTATTCTATGGTGTTGTGGCTTTATTGTTTTTAGAGAAACTGGGTTCACCTCAATTAAGTATTTGGTTCCTGGGGGTCCTGGTGGGCCCGGTGGTCCGGATGGACCCGCCGGGCCCCTCTTCCCCGGTGGACCCATGGGTCCCAGTGGCCCTGGGGATCCTGTTACACCCACAGATCCACATTCCCCCTTTAGAGAAATAAAAAAGACAATATTAGCTAAATATTCTAAAGAAGTGTGTTTATGTGCAGGAGGGCATGTGGATTTCTTACCTTCGGTCCAGGTGGTCCTGGCAGACCTCGGTCACCCTAAAGTTGCAAAAAGATATAAGAAGCGTTACTTTCTTAATGAGGTCCAACTCAATATCTCGTTAAGGTGATTTCAAGTTGGCCCTACTGGCTTCACCGTGCACAGACTTCCAGCCAGTATTTGTTAGCCGGTGAAGTGTCCGTATCATAATGTGGAGGGAACTGCTGCCTCTAGTGGAGAAGTCAAGCAATGCCTGAACTGAATGTGCATGTTGTATGAAATTAAGAGCATTCATTTGGAGTTGTTTCTAATTGTCTTCTGCCAAGCAGCAGATTTTAAGTAGCAGGATTCCAGTCCTATTATCCTCTTTTTTGGATCACCTTAATGTGGTCAAACACTCATTTATAGTCAGTTGTTGGATGAGGTGCTGCTAATGAATAAGCAAAGTTCTTAATGGTGGTCGTACCTTTTCTCCTCCAGGTCCCTGTGGACCCGGAGATCCATCCGCTCCTGCTGGACCCTGGTCAGACAGAAGAGCCAAAATTAGTGCGAAGTAACAAAATTTATGTTGATCCATCAGCCATTCCAAAGGAGCAACGCAAAGTGCAAAGAAGACTGTCAGTCACTTTAAAGGAATGAGGACTGGGAAGCTTTAGGTCAGTTCCTCCAGCTATAACATCATCCATGCCAACATGATGTGCCACAGTAACATCTGGATTGCTTTTCGTCTTTGTGTGATACAACCATAATAGCAAGGATGATTCTGTTGTTTTACTTTTTCTCTCATCATTTAACAGCATAGCTGAAACAATGAGAAGAAAAAGAAAAGTATTCCTTTAAATAAAAAAGCAATTCAAGACCAAGGCAATGTTTCTCTACCGTTTGTTTGGCAGAAACTGAAAGCAGGAGCTGCAGAGCTTTAACTTTCAGGAGCCCAAATTTACGGATGATGCATCTCTGTTGACTCATGGTGCTCAAGATTATTGGAAAGTTGAGCTGAGCACATCCCATTGATGCATTCAGGTCCCAGATAGGGCGTCACATTAGGTAGCTAAAATGTTCTTTTCTTTCACACATCATTTCATTTGATTTGATCTTATCAATCACTTCCAATGGAATTCCTTCTTATCTAATGGTTGATCAGTCGTCTTCCAGAGATCGTTATTATTATTAATGTAATTCTATTAGTCGCAAAAACCTCCATTTAATTTTGCAGATAAATAATTTGACCTCACCGTAAAGAGAAAGATCAAATCTCTCTCTACAACAATTACACTTCTTAAAACATGATAGTTTAAGGAGAGAAAAGCTCTCACATAACCCCACATAATTTGGGGTTAAATAACCTCCTTAAAATATTTTTCTTGTGTTTGAATCAATAATTTGAAGAGGCTATGATAGTATATTCTAATAATTTTCATGTTCCATTAAGAACTTCCAGCATGACAGCAGAAACGTTTTTCTTACGTCAAAGACATTTTTGATGTGAAGACACTTCTAAAAACTCTAATGTGTCAAGTGTTCATTTCTGAAAATTCACTGTGAGGTCATCAGCATGTGTACTGAGTTCAGAAAAAAAAACTAAAATCCAAAACTAATAAATGGAAAGGTAGCGTTTTGCTGTTAACGGTCAGATTCCCGTTTAGTTAGTGTGTGGTCAGCCACATGTCCTCATGCACAACGAAACTTCATGCTGAGCCGTTTCGTTTTGTCATGACAACTTATGAATAGAAAGGAAATTAACCACAATGATTGATATTATGGGTCCTCTGAATGCCACACAGAACACTGAAAATGTGAGGAAACACATCTAACACACACACACACACACACACATACACATACACACACACACACAGCAAAAAAGTTAAAAAAGAAACATTTAAGCAGAAGATAGAATGGTTTACAATAGTCTACAGTCCGTAGCCTGAGCATTGGGGTGGTTAAAGAAAGTTGGTTTTCTGTTACATGCTTCTGGGTTTTACTAGGAGAAAGCTTGGCTGTCCTCATGATCCTTTTAGATCAGTTTACCACCACAATGCTCAGGCTACGGACTGTAATTCAGTTTTTGCTTTCCATGGTTTGTGCACCAAACCAGGACCGTGTACCTCGCCTGAGCCACCGGAGGACTCAAACTCAACCCCAGAACCAGAACCAGAACCAGAACTGGAGTCAGAACTGTAACCAGAGCCAAGTTGAGAGCTGAGGACAGAGGTCAGCTCTGAGCTCGAATCTGAATGGTCAAACCCAGAGCCACTAAACAAATCCTCAAACATCTGGAACAGAGAGAAGAGGAAGACAAGGTAGGAATGTAGAGTAGAGGGGGACGTTGAGAGTGAAGTGGGTGGAGATGAAGACAAAACACAAGGGCCAGAAAACAGGTCAGAGACAGGAGTTGGACAAAGGACGGAACAAGTGTTTGATTACAGAACATACAGACACAAATCACGATATGTTAAAAAAGATCATTATTAACAACTGGAGGATGAAAGAGGACAAGCACAAACAACTAATACATAATAAAAGTGGTACGACACACATTTATCTAACTGAAGATACATGTAAACTATAGGTGAGCTTCAATATGGAAAGAACTCAGCTTTCCAGGATTTAGTTTAATAGGATTTCAACACATGAAAAATAAGAACACACCAGCTGCCAGTTGAAAAACTGATCAGTTTCGAACTGATTTGGACTTACTGTTATTCCACTTGTACCAGGAAGTCCAGTTCTGCCAGGTTCACCAGGTGGTCCAACATGTCCAGGAGTCAGTTCTGAGGA
This sequence comes from Menidia menidia, assembly GCA_907169785.1. Lineage (NCBI taxonomy): Eukaryota > Metazoa > Chordata > Actinopteri > Atheriniformes > Atherinopsidae > Menidia > Menidia menidia. The sequence goes on along the minus strand of CAJRST010007779.1, from coordinate 17,023,354 downwards.
CAGCCGGGGGGAGGACGGACCAGGAGGTCCTGGAGGCCCCGGCGGACCTGGAGGACCCTAATGGCGAGAGAATATTTATCCACGGGTTAAATGAAGGTGTCAGATGGCAACACTTGGGGGTCCTGCTTTTACCCTTATGAGTTCAGTGTCCGTGTCGAGGTCTCCAAACCCAGAGCCCAGAGCATCCGGTCCATACTGAAACAGATGGACAATCAACAGCTTCCTTTATATGCGGTTTAAAGCAAAATATGATTGCTCGCATTATGTGTGAACATGAAACCATTAAGCTCACAGGGACACTGCGTGATCTGGGAGGTCCAGGGGGTCCAGGGAGGCCGGGGGCGCCCGGCAGACCAACTCCTGGTTCTCCCTAAAGAGTGAGAATTCATTTATATGGAGTAACAAGCACCTGTCGGAGCTTTTCAGGCTGACCAGTCTGTTCAGGAAGCATTTCCCAAAACCAAACAAACACGCAGGTTAATTTGTACCTTTTCTCCCTTGATTCCAGTTTCGCCATTTAAACCTGGATATCCCTGAGGTCCTCTCTGACCCTGATGGTGAGAAGAACAGCAGTGTTAGCAGATGTGAAAACACACAAGACAATTTGTGTTTCAAGGCTTAGGCTGGTGATACGTCACTTACCGGCTGGCCTGCTTCGCCTTTGCTTCCCTGTGAACAGACGCATTGTTTGGTTTTAATCTACCAACTTAAGGTTCGACACCCAATAAATAAGTAAACCAAATAAATGAGGAGAAAATGACCTGATGCTGAGAAACTCAGAGGACTCTACTCTTTTTCCTGTGTGATAATCATGGTGTGAAGCAGGTGCACAAACCTTCTGTCCCTCTCTTCCTGGTTGTCCTGGAAATCCAGGAGTTCCAGGGGGTCCTTGTGGCCCAAGCCTTTCCTCCACTACACCGGGTGGTCCTGGTGGACCCGGTGGTCCAGGAGGTCCAGAAGGTCCAGGATCTCCATGCTCTCCTTTCAACCCAGTCCTGACAAGACCCTGTTCATTCAAGTCTATTAGTCATTTGAATTTATCAAAACTTGATCTCTGATCGTTTAATCTAGTATTCATAACAGCATCGTAACCACTTGTCTGTGTCTTCCCACCATAAAACTGACAGATCATTGATCCCTGAGAGGCAGCAATAGCTACATGCAAACTTACTTTTCTTCGTTCTTCTGTCCCTTGTGGTCCTGCACACAGGATCAGACAAAATCAGACTTAAATTACTCTTTTATGGTGCCATGAGGAAAAAGGTGTGCAGGTGCTTATTCTAACCCGTCATCAGAAGTTTGTCATTACTTGCTGTTGGTGTCATGTGACCAGAATACTCATCCAGCTCCACCTCCGGGGCCTCAGTGGGCGGAGCCCTAACAGGAACAGAGTCCTCCTCCTTAACGAATGCAAAGATTTTATTGTAAAGATTAGAGTTGACAAAAAAAAAACATCAAACAAGGTGTAAAAAACTAGATGATGTGCATTGGCCATACATTCTGCTGAGTCAGCAGAAACAACACAAAAGCAAATTAAATCAAATGAAATCAAAGCTCTCAAAGTTCAAAGTTGTACCGACAGCCCTTGATGATTTCCCTTTATGGTTAATCTAACGGCTCTTTCTGTCCTGTTACACAGATAAAAGTCACAAATACAACAGCAACAACTGGCCAGCTGCCTAAGGACAGCTCCCTAAAGTCAGAGTGGACTCTGTGGGGTATTTTGGGTCAAACCGACATCTGCCTGTGGGAGGATTACAGATAAGGGGACCAGGAAATAAACTCAGTATGTTAATACTGCATGGTCATTTGTTTTAGAGGCAGAACATTGCATACACCGACCTGGACAATAATCTCACCCCCTGTTAGTTCTGAGTACTTTTCCTGATAGCTCCATCACTTTTCTGATGTTTATTAGTGCATTTAAGTTACTAAACCAGTGAAATGTGAATAAATCTATCCATCCTGTTTTCTAAACTGCTAATTCCCAACAGGGTTTTGGGGAAATGTGAATAAGTAGCATTTAGTTTAGCCATCAACCTACCAGCAATGTGTCCATTTTCTTCCCCTCTTTCCTCCTCATTGTGTCCTCTTCTGACTCCCTGTCATCCAGAGCATCATCCCCGCTGGTGAACCCTGAGGCCTGGATCAGACAGGATCAGGCTAGTGTCAGACGTTGACACACAATGGCCGAGCTTTCATTCACATCAGTTCTAATCATTACTGAAAGTTGATTTTCATGGATTCATGTGTTAAACTGAATCAATAAAAAAAGCATCTTTGGTCAATTAAGTCATTTGACCACAAGGTGGCATTGTTGATGTACTTGTACGTTTTTTACAGACTTTCAGAGTAAACACTCTTCTTTTGTCTTAAAAGTACTTTTCTGTGCAACGTGCACTGTGAATGTGCTGAAAACCAGCTATTGCTCTGCGTTGGCTCACATAAGGATCGTCGTCTTCACACTGCTCCTCGGCCGCTCTGGGATCGTCCTTTATCACCAGCTGCTGAATATAACCCTGAGGAGGGGCAAACAACCAGGAGACATCCGTCAAAACATGCACACATCATCATTAATACAAAAACTCACACAGAGCTGAATGGTATAGAAGAAAGCAGCTGGAAGAGGCAGCAGCACCATTTGCTTTATGGGGTTTGTGTATTCATTTGCATTAAATTATTAAAGCATTGTACAGCATTAAAGTTCTGATTTTTTTTTTGCTTTCAGTTTGTGTTATGGAGAACTAGTCCATCATTCATAACTTTAAAAAAAAGTAAAACACATGAATTGCTAGCTGTACTGTACGCTCCCCTGTAAGTCACTCAGGATTAAAGCATCTCACACTTATTCTAACAGACACAACTTTTCCTAAAAGACAACTATCTTAGGTGTTTTTAACTTTATTGTCTTGTTTTTCCTAACATAGCTTTATTTTTGTTGTTCTTAGCTTGTTTTAGCCGTTGTTTCGGATCTCAGGTGGCACCATGGACGTGGGGACAGTATTTAATGCTACCCCAGGTCTTGGCTTAAAGCCAGCAGAATTGTAAAGAGAAACAGTAAAGCATTTCTCTTTAGAAAATGTTTTAAACCGTGACTGACTTTTCAAAGCCTGTTTCTCTCCATAACTGAGAAATGCATAATGCATGATACCTCTTCCTGAGACTGCCATGGAGAGTCGATTGACCGGTACTGTGGATTAAAAGGGTTCTGATCTTTATGGAAACTAGAAGAAAGCTGTCTATTATTTTAGTCCAAGGGCACACACACACACACACACACACACACACGGACATGCAGTGCCAGGATGGGGACAGGCTGGCGCTGAGCCGGCAGATATTTTGCCGTCATGCTTCAGATCCCCCGTTCAGAAAGTCAGGCTACACTGAGCAAAGCTGAAAGAAGTGAGGACGACCACGTCCTCCCACCATGGCAACAGGAATTGACAGTCAGCTCATATTTTTGGCTCCAGGCATTGTTGAGCCAGAAAGGGGCCGACAGGGGTCTCTGTGTGCCTCCCAGGGTCGCAAACCTTCCTCTACAGAATGTTGTCATTATGTCTGACTATAGAACGGTTTAGCCTGGGACACGCTAACAGGACTTTTACAATAATTTCTTTTAAAATGCAAACTGTGTTATTTGTACCCATTTAAAAGAGAGTTGTAGCCTAACAGCACCCTCATAAGTGACACAGCAACATAATCTAGATTGTAGAGGCTGAGTTAGGCCTTTAATTTGACCACAACAAAGCCATGCTGACATCTCCAGCTTCCTCATCTGCTATCAGTTTACTCCCCCGTCCTTCTCTCTTCATCTTCTCCCTTCATCTGGTCTTCTGCAGCTCTCCCTTCCTTCTTCAATCGAGCCGTTACTTCCTCCAGCCTTGCCTCCTCTTTGTGTCTGATGTTCTTAAAACAGCTCAGGATGCTTCCCCCCAAGTGCTGATGATATTTGGATTATTTTTGTATCCTGATTCACTCCGTGGAGATTGTGGATTCCCTTTGCTCATGCAGAGTGATACATTTTCAAATACTTTTGCTCACATGAGCACATAATGTCCTTTTATGTATTAAACCATGAACCATGATGTACTTAGAAAGATGATTGTAATGAAAATCCCTTTTTATCTTAAGAATCAGAAACACAGTTCAAGGTATCAGTGTTAACTAATTTGGTTTGATTCCAGTTTAATTATAAGGCTTTCATTAGAACCCTTTCTCTGTCCAGCTTTCATTGCAGGTGTCGGTGTTTTAATCCTAAAAGCAGCATTATTAAGATGTTCACATGCTGCTTCTCTGGAAACCTTTAATGTGTAACAATAACTGTCTGGTTACTCTGTGTGGCCAAATGGTGAAAAGGGCTGAAAGAAAAAGTTGTTTGATTTGACCAAATGCTGAGGAGATGCTATTTCAGCTCTTTAACATGCTAATGAGAGGCCCAGCTGCACACTGATATTGACATAGGCAGTTTAGTATTCATTTGTCTGTTTTTCCTTTATTCTAACACATATGAAGCTCCTTGTCTATCCCAACTCAGTTTTCTGTCTTACCACAAACTTATGGAGCCCGGTGCCTCCGGCATTAGCCACAAAAATGCCTGAGTTGCGTGAGAAGGTGAGTTTCTCTGGCCTCCGGTGGAAGGTTGTCCTCTCTGCCTCTCCGCAGTCCATGTAGAGACGCACCTCATCGTGCTCCACCGCCACCTGACACATCCAGAGAGCACATCCATCAGAGCCGGGACATTTTTCATGCACCTATTTAAAAAGGGGAGCGAATGCAGTCTGGGTCTGTCTCAGTCCAAATGGCAGCAGAGCTGAAAAAGTCCTCAGCATGAGATGATCTGTTGCTTAATCAGTGGAGGCAGGGAGCCCAGTTTTGGAAGAAGATCGCGCTCTCCACTGCAGACTTTAGGTAGGAGATGCAGGGTTGAACTCTAGGACTGAAACCAGCCTAAAGGCACAACCCTTCATCAGATCTGAGCTATCCGACTATAGTAGCAGGACACCCAACTGTGTGGAACGGTGGTGGAAATGCTATTTTATGGGGTTCTTTTTTATTTTTAGGGACAGTTTGTTGCAGCTAAATCCTGTATAGTATAACAAGATTTTTGAACATGATAAAAATGATATTAACAATGATGATTTGAGCTTTCATCCAAGAAAGCTTAACTCTCAAAAAGCTCTCAAACGTGTGAGAGGAGTGTTGATCAGTTTACAGCAACACTCAAATCCCCTTGTAGAGATTTGGAAACGGTCAGGAGAACAAAAACAAAAAAAAAACATAACATCTCCTGGTGGTCACAGAATGATGTGTTAAATGGGAAGTTAGCCACGCTGCTTTCCTGGCACAAATGGTGATCTGGTCAGATACCTCTGTTGCCCGAAAATTACTTATTAGTAGAGTTAATGGTAAAACTGATTTAAAAGATATGACATCGTTCTCTGGGTGTGTTCTGAAGAAGGTGTGTGCTCACTGTGAATCGTGTCCACTGGTCGGTCATGTCTGGGACGCTGAAGGCAGCGGCCTTGTGGCTGTGGGCGGCCTGCGCCCGGTCAGTGTAGTACAGCAGCAGGCTCTGGAGACCTCCCCGAACTGGAGTCAGGGCCAGACCCAGCTCCACCACCTTCTGCTGCGAATCTGTGATGGCAAACAGCACACCTCCTCTCGGGCTGGTTGGGCGCACCTGGAATAAAGAAATGTCCCCAACAATTAACGCCTCAGAAACTCTTCAAGCTATATAGTTCAGAAACCGTATACATATCAGTGACATTGTTAGAAGTCTTTATCAGAGACCACTCCTATTACTCAATCCAATTTATTAGCCAAACATGGAATGAAATAAAATCCCTACTTCACCCACATTTCTTACCTGTTTATGGTATGGAAATTCATGGTAATACTATCCAAAGCCCTACAGCAAAAAATATTTCCAGGAAAAAAACTTGATAAGTCTTTTTAGGAAAATAAGCATACCATAAACCTCTAAGAGAAAATGGAAATGTTTTTTATTTTTTTATTTTGTATTTATTTATTTGTTTTCTTTTTATTCTTTACCTTGTGCTGTTTTTTTGTTTTTTTTTACTTTTCTTTTGTCCAAATCATGACAAAAAAAAAAAAGAGGAAATCATGCTCTTGTCATGACATTAAATGTCCACAAGGTGGCGACACAGGAAGCACAGACTGACACTTCTAATCAGCACAGAAAATGTGGTAATACAACATAATGAGCTTCAAGCTCATAGTTGGCAAGTATCACTAAGCCACGATGGCCTTTTCTAAGCCCTGGATGACAAAATCAAGGAGGTTTAAAAGCTTAAAGGGTTGAAATGCTCACTGTGGCTATGATGGCAAAATCCCGGTAAAATGACCCGGGCACAAAGGTTTTGGTGAGTCGGCCGATGTTGGCGTTGGGTCCAAAGTTGAAGGCTGGAAAACCCTCATATCCAGGAGTGAAGGAGACGGACGGAGGAAGGGGGACTCCAACTAACTCCATCAGGTCCAGATGACTTCCTGAGCCTCGCTCTGACAATGTAAAGGGAAAAATGGAGCAATCACATAACTAAATATGGAAAAAGACATTCATTTTAACACCTTAAACATTGTTTTTTGTCTTTTTACAAATGATCCCTCATAGGCAAGATGCCTTCAGTGTACGGGAAGCTGATGTTCATGATCATTTCCAAGTTGACCTCCTTGATAAACTGCTAAAACCAATTCAGATCTGGATGAGGGGCATTGTGCTAATGACATTCCAAGCAGATTCCTCCCATCTGTCCTACCTCTGGACTGCTAATTTATCTACCACATCAGAGAGAAAAGGGCAGAGGTACACGTGAATCATCATGACAGGGCTTTAATTTGACTTGATTTGATCCAGACTCTCCCCACGCCTCACTGCTCTGCCCTGACAGGACATAATCCTCCAAAACACAAACGCACACACAATAGCTCGCAATTAGTGTTTTCAGTGTCAAGAGATAGTGTCCCATTCCCACGATTCTCTTTACCATCAACCCCGTCTCCTGTTGGGCATTCCAACCCTACATGTCTCTCATAAAGACACACACAGACACACACAGACAATATTTTTGCATACACTCATATACACATCAAACAGACATCTTTCCCACTTGAAGACGCAAAGACAAGCAGACCAGAGGCGACAGGCTAACATTTGGGGGTCTCTAATTCATCAGCCAGACCAACTGGAAGCCTACCTGATTAGAGGGCTGGAGGTGTGTATGTGTGTGTGTAGGTGTGCGTCTCTCACACCGCTAAAGGGGGGACCTCTGCACATTGGCGTGTTTACCATTGCAAGCAGAAGTGGGGAGGTGGGCAAAGAAGATCCAAATATCCAAACCCAAGCACACCACAGCTCTTAACCCTCCAGATGTTCAGTCCTGGGCGCTCTGTAATGACTGAGAACTGGCAGACTGACCGGCCACTGCAGAGGTCCGTTCATATTTTGTGAGAAACAAATTTGCATGTAATCTCTGCTTTCATCTATTCTATTTTTATTTTACTTTCCAGATCAGAATAAAAATATCTGAATCAGCCAGAGCATCTTAGAAACCCCATCCAAAACAACGTTATTTGAAATGATTTGATAAGGAGGAAGTTTTTAAAAGTACTGTAATGATCAAAAAGGTCCTGGTCTTTGAAATAGGTGCAGAGTGCAGCTGCCTCATTTCCTTTCTCAATCTCACAAATAATGTTTCATTCAAATTATGTATTGAAGCTCTTGAAATAAAAATAAAAAAGGGCCTTTTATAAAAAGTTTTTTGTCCTGATCTTGGTCCAAATCCAGGAAAGCTGTCCTCTTATGTTTCTGTTTTCTATCTCGGCCTTTTCATTTTCTTGTTTGTTTGTTTTTTTGCCAGTGAATGTGTCCTGTCCCATGATTATCTCTTATACAAGAACACATATTAATCCATTTCTTGAAGGCGAATAAATTGATTTAACAAATGGACAAATGTCACTCATCTGGCCTTTGCTGATCTAAGGATCCTGATGATGCTTTTGCCGACAGGGGCAGTTTTCCTTAAATGTCCTGCAGAAAAAATGCACTGACACAGGAACTCTCCACCTGTCTCTCTCTACTAAAACACACAGCTTGCAAATGACTAAATTACAACCTAACAACTGGGTAGCTCATTTAGGGTTAAATGCTTTGGCAAGTCTATTAATTTTACTGATACATTTATCACCTCCAGTAGCAGATTCACTAATTCCCTCATGTGACCCCCCCATTGCACCCACAATAGATGAGGGTAATTTACTTGGATCGCTAACAGCACATTTTATAGTCTGTAAGATAAACATAGATTTCCAACATAGTAATCCAGTCTAATCACTCCTATAAGGCAATAAAAAACAACATAGCAAACACCCAAACACCCAAATGTGTGATGGTGTTAAGGGCCCACCTGTGGTAAATAGACAGTATGCATTAAAAAGTTGTGTTTTTTTTAACTCAGTTAATCATTTATTGCAATAATGTATTAATATTTCCATTGGCAACCCACACTTCATTCATTCATTTTCTAACCAAAGTAAATTAAAATAGTGATCAGAAATGAATTTGTGTGATACAGTTTTTCTCACATCCAACAGCCTAGTCTTTCCCTCATTTAGCTCCTATTTCAGGTCACATTCCTCCCTCCTTATTCCCTCCTCCCGCAGCTAATCTTCGTCATGTTGGGCACATAGATGCTTGATCAGCTTGTGGAGATTTACAAGTCCAGTATTACTAACTCGATTGGCATTGCCATGTCTAAGATTTAAAACCCAATTTCAACCTCTTGTGCCACATGAAAGCCTCCAGCTGCTTGACCCTCTATACCAAAGATCTTTTTTGAGAATATGGAATGGACTTAGCAAGGACCACACCAGCTCAGGACTGTGTCACATAGTAGTAGACAACAGGGACTAAGTATTCTGTCCTGCCTGGAGAGACACACTAGGAGAAAAGGTGGGTAAAGACAGTGTGAGACATAGTGAATTCAGTAACAAACTGGTGAGGAGATGCATAATTATAATCCATAATTTCCACTGTTCAGCAACAGATCAACACTGAATCAATTAAAACTGAAAATATCCAAATGAATGACATCATTTTATCCATGTATGGAGAAAATATCCACATATATGAGATTATTCCTGGGATGATTGGTCAGAATTAGCTACTTTTGCCTAAAAGAGAGGTTTTTATTTCCCTTTTGGTTCAGCATCCTAATGAGACTTACCACTCTTCCAGTGTTTCAATGGTTTGTACTGAGACTTGGTTTTGCTGCCACCCTCAGCCCTTTCCTCTGGGTGCAACATCCCAGGTTTAACAGTACTCTGGATGGGCAGCCCTGTGGATCCCGTGGGGCCCAGCTCGGGGCCCTTCGTCTGGATGCCCTCCAGAGCTGTCTCTGTCCCCTCCTCCACCCCCCCCAATGCTGTCCCCTGGGCACCAGGGGGCTCCGGGGACATGGCAGGTGGAGAGGTGACGGGAGGAAGGCTGGTAGTTTTAGGGTTTGCCCAGAAGAGGCTCCACCACTGGCCCCGAACAGGGGACCAGACGAGGAAAAAAAAGGCAAAGGAGAGGCGGAAAACTCCCATCCTGTGTCTGTGATAGTCAGGACTGAATCACCAATTAACCTGCAGCTACAAAACAGCACACATGAGCAAACACATAGGCTAGCACAGTGCTAATGTCCAGCTGTAACGGGCCACCAGCACAGTCCTGGACTGTAAAGTGGGAAAGTTTTCCAGAAGAGGAAGTCTTGCCAAAAAATATTCCAAAAGCAACGGTTGGGCATCTCACAGCCCCTCGCCTGTTCTCCACCTCTTTTCTCTCTTCTTCCCTACTTCATAATGACCTCCCTTTCTCACTCTGTTTGCATCTCCCTTAGGTCTCCACCCCCCCATACCTCCACCCTCCTCTCTTCCTGTGGAATTAGCCTGTTAGCACTGGCTACTCTGGAAGGGGCATTATCATCAGCAAACTTCATTCTGTCACTCCATTTTTCTCACAAACGGTACGTTTGGAAAATCTGATGTGCTGAGAACTCCTCCCTACTCCCTCCACACCATGTAGGACTGTTTGTGTGTGTGTGTGTGTGTGTGTGTGCTTATTGGTAGCAAAGCACTAAACTTCTAACCTCATACAGATACAGGAACTGATGCAGGCACTGCTTTTTTAATAGGCCTGAGTTAGAAAATCAACAATAGTAAAATATACATCGGTAAGGAAAGTGAAAGTCTTTCAGGAAATGATCACAAACTGTAACTTCAGTCAGCCTTCAAGTCAGCCTATGAATAAATGTTGTCCTGGAAACAGCTTGTTGATTTTTATTGTACATGAAAGTTAATTTTGGCCAAACCTGATTAGAGGAATCTATCAGTGTCTTATATCGGTCAGACGAAACTGATGTTCGAGCAGTGAATGCACATAGTGGATTTACTAGCATAAAACCATTTATCTTTAATCCAATTTTTGATTAATTTAGGATTAGAAAACATCACTATTATTCCCCAGAGTTTCTCCTCTGCAGAATGCCGGTAAATGACGTTACAGTTCCTGGTGTTTCTAAGCTTCAGCACATCATTCTGGTGGAAGATAACACTTATGACTTTTTAACTTATGGATTTCAAAAGCTTGAACGAGAGGATTAATGAAGTGAGGACTTTCCCTGCTGCAGCCCACTGACCATGTAGCTCAGACAGGGGCCCCATGTCAGTGATGACAAAGAGAGGCCTGTTCTGGTCCATTGTGTTGGTGAGGTCCAGGATGAGGGCTGGAGTGATGGTGAAGATGAGTCAATGGGATGAGATGCCCCTCTAGTCCATGTTAAACCAAAGTTTGGGTTTTAAAAGTAACATTAAACATGTAAAAGAATCAAACCCAAGCAAGCTCCATTTTTTTTTCTGACACGGTGACCCTCATTATCGGCCCCTGGATTCCAGGAGGAGTAACCCTTCACCCTTCACCACTCGTTCTCTTCCTGCTCCACCTAGCAACCCCCTAGACATAAACTCTAATTGGTTTACTGTCACAGCAAATCTCATGGGAGACAGTATAAATTTATTCACGTATAAAAACATTCAATTCTGAGCAGGAGAAAGAACAGACATCTACTTAATCAGAGACAAATTGATATATGGAGCACTCTTCACTATTTCATGAAATGTTGTTTTCTAAGCCATCATATGCCACTTTGAATTGTAATATATTTAAAAATCCTCAGAATCAATCAGTGAAACTAAATAAACAAAACATTAAAACATGGCCACCAACCCTGACTGTGGCAGAACCATGTTGAAATAGATGAACTCTGTCTCCCCCCTGTGGTCAAAATAGTGAAACACAGGCTGAGGACAAAGTCAATGACACTTTCTGAGTTTAATTATAGGTCTCAATTTTAAAAAATGAAATAAAATAAAGCCTTCTCAGACAAAAATCTAAAAGATTTTTCTCTTGGTTAAATAAACAAACTGTAAAGAACATTCATGTTCCAGCAGGGTGACATTATAGGGAAAACATCCCATGAAACACCAGGATGTGTGAGAGCACTATCTGATATGAAGCTGAACTTAGTCAGTAGTGACCTTTGTAAACATGGTTCTGAGATCTGATCAGGTTAAAATGTCGCTGGCACAAAGTCATGCAAAGGAAGAAGTAGTAATATAGCAGAAATTGGGGTAAACTGATCCCAAATGATAAAAAAACAACATATTTGTGAATATGCAACCCCTGAGTGTGTTAGTGTGTACCTGGTTTTGTGTGTTTGAATGGAAAAGTACATTGCTAATCAGAGCGAAAGAGGTTTTGGCTCCCTGACCAGACTTCTTGTGCCAAAGCAACAAAAGAGCTCAGTTTGCCGATTCAAACAATGATTCTTTTTTTCGACCTTTTTAGCCACGGGATGGACTGATGACCTGTGCACGCCGCCTCTTACCCAATGACAGCTGGGATAAGCTGCAGCCTCCCTGCGACTCTACCAGGAATAAAGTCAAACGGATGATTGGTAGAAATGGCCCCCTGAGCTTCACCACTCCACTGTCCTCTGCATGCAGTTTTCTCTTTGTTAAGTTCGACTGACACCAAACCTGAGGACCATGTGGGCAGCGGTCAACAGAGAGGACCTGTTCTGACGACACACCACCCAACAGTCAATGAAGCCTGTGTGGCAAGTCTTTTTATTTACATCCACTCCCCCTCTGTCCTTCCTCTTCCTCTCCTCCACTGATGTGTTTTCATTCCATGCTCGCTGGCTATTTAGTTTAATCAGAAAAAAAATTGGGCAACATTCACGGGCTGGCCGAGAGGAGCAGCACAAAACTTCATAATATCAGTTCCTCATTGGTCAAAGGGACCAAAGTGCAGATGGGAAGTCATCTGCTCTGATAAAGATGTGATCTGCAGCTGGTGTTAAAAGCAAAAAGTGGTTTAGCTTTTGCAGATTTGCAGATTTGCAGTGATATCTATGATTTCTGCGCTGTTTCCTACTTAGAAGGTGGATATCTTTACTTTTCCGGCTTGCTGTGTAGAAACAGAGGGGCGGCAGCACTCCTCTGGCTCCGGTCCGAGCCCAGTTAAGGTTCAGTGGTGATTGCCGTAAAAGGTCAGCGTTTGCCCGTTTGATCAAATCTCCTTTGTGTCCCGGACAGCAGGTGGGAGACAAAGAATGTCTGGAATTGGGGAGATGACGGCAGATGTGCACATGCACAGACACACACACTGACACACGCAAACACACATCCTCACACTCTTTGAAGCTCTCACGCTGCAGCTTCAGGAGGACAAAGGAGGACTACCTGCAGGCAAAAGGGCCAGTGTGGCCTGGGAGTGGTCAAAATCCATTAGTCTATCAGCTGTCCTCAGAGTGAGTTCAAACAACAGATTATCACGGCCAGAGCACAGCAGACCAGGGGAATTGCAGCTGAAATATCAGCAGGAGCCATGGCCACCAGTGGCCACACAGAAATGTATTTTAGGAGCAATGGGCATCGAAAGCAAAATAAAGGTGTAATTGTTTGACTACCTTTGCTTAAGATGCTTACAAAAAAACAAGGACATCTATTAAAACCATAAGTAAATTTTTTAAGAATTACATTAACTTAAAAATCCAGAGGTGGCTTCGGATGTTAAGGCCCAATAAATGGAGTGACAGAAATATATGACTATTATTTTCAGAACTGTTAACAGTATATGGTTTCAAAATAAGTTTTTTCATTTGTTTGTATAATAATATTTTATTCATTGTAAAAGACAGAGAATATGGGTAGAAGGAAAGAAGAATAATTTAGGAGCAGGAAATAACAAATAGGTAGGATTAAACAGAAGGTAAGGAAAGACTTAAAAAAAGAGGAGAAAAGATAAACAAGTGTAATGAAGGTTCTCAGAGGAGGATTGCAACCCCGGGGTGGGATTAACCCCAACCACTGACCTGCCCACCCAGATCCAACTAAGATTTTCCAAAAGACTAAAAGGCAGCAGAGGAAGGTTTGGTTTCAACATGATAATATATTTACTCATATATAGCCTATTTCAGCACCATTATCCAATCAACTTGATTTTGAATGGATAATTCTGAGTTGTCTATCATAATAATGGATATTCTGTGGCTCAGGAGTTAACCACAAATCAAAAGTTTGGTGGTTGACTTCCTGGGTCACATGTCAAAGCGTCCTTGATCAAGACACTGAAGCCCACATGTCCAACTGGTACATTCTCTGGTATCCATGTGGGTCACTTTGCATAAAAGTGTCTGTTGTGAACACTCATTTTGGACCATGGGTTTGGGCATCCACCCAATTAGAAGTGATGGAATCAGCATGACATCTCTTGTAGTCATTTTGCTCTTAATCTCATAATGTCTCCATTATTTGTGACATGAAAAGTAACTGTTACTATCAGACAAAAAAAAAAAACATGAATGTAAATGTCGTAATGTCTTAATTACCATGTCTTAATTTTGTCAAATCCTCTGCAAAGCAGTTCATAGCACATTTTTTGTGTGTCAATATGCTACATATGAATGAAATCTTCTCATTCAGACAACAAATAAAAAGCATTTCAAGGCTGAGTTAAAGACAAAAAGACATCTCCGTAGGAGACGAAGTTGCAGACACAGCACACAGCACTTCTCCAAAGCCTCTCCAGATAATTTCAAGAGTCCAGAACGTGGTTAAAACAGCTTCCAAAACCAAGTATGAGATAACAAGCCTGTTTCTCAGGGAAGAAGCTGGCAGTGATAGTGAGGTGGAGTACTTTCACCAAAGTGGACTCAAATCTGAGCCAAACATGCTGCAGAGTGAGGCATGTTCCCCTCGGATGAGAGAGAAATCTCAATTACTTTCCTTAGGGGGACTATGCAGTCTGGCTACAAGTTTAATTAATTAATTAATGGATCAGTCTAAGTTGAAGCATAACGGTTAAAACATAAACCCTTCGAAACTTTAGTTTAAAATGGAAGTGTTTTTTTATATAAAGCTCATTAAATAAAAAACAAAAAGCTAAAAAACATACAGCACTGAAACAATTCCACTCAGCTCTGGCTTTGGGAGGAAATGCTCTGATGTGGAGATGCATGTGATGACAGCATGAACTCTGTGAAAACAAAGCTTATCGGCTACATGATTTGCACGCTGCCTACAAACATACATGCTATCGCGGCTTTGACACAGTGACCGCCAACATGGAGCCCACAGACACAGACACCACACAAACAGCTCCTCTCAGAGGTTCTCTATAAGGCTCACAGCGTGTTTCAAACAGATGAATCCACTGTTCCCAGTTCATGGGAGGTCAGAGGTGGACATCTGCAGATGGACACTTTCCATTACACCACGAGTCTGTGGTCACTACAGTCCAGCCGCCCACCACCTCCTACAACCCTGTTGTCCTTTCACCCTTATCTCACCTCTGGAAACATCCAGTCACACTTTCATTTTGATGGAGATAACTGGCTCCAACACATTGTTGTTAACCTTAGATTCCATGTCCGTTTCGTTTCAGTGTTCGCTGATAAAAAAAGCAGTCATATTGCAATACTGTGAAGGATAACGAGTCCAGAGAAGCAGAAAGATATATAATTGAAAAAACAATTTATGGCCCTTTTTCCATTAGTAATTGTAAATAAAAATCTTTCTTTTTAAATATCTTGCAAAAGTTCTCACAGATAAGTGGAGTTAGACTGAGCTATTCGGTCATCCACTGAGGCACATGACACTGAAAGTGAGGCTCTCAGTGTGTGTTTTGAGTTGTTTGCTCAGCTGCGAGTGTTGTTTCCAGAGCTTCTCGCATAAGCTCATCCTCTCCTCCAACACAAATGTTAATGAGGCACAGAGGGAATTCTGTAACACATCCCATCCAATGAAGTGCTGTAAACGGTTTACCGTAAGAATCCCGTATGGGGAAAACTTAGACTGGAGACAGATACATTTGTAGGTTCTTATGGGGAAGTAAAAGATCAACAGTGTTGAAGAAAAAAGGGTTTAATTTCAGGTTTGCATCCATCTCCTCTGTGTTTAGCTCACCTGAACGTCCCTAATCTTGATGATGGTGTCATGTCTTCAATTATTTAAATCGTTTTATCATCAACTGGTGCCTCATGTTGGTTTACCTTTAAGTTTAGTCTTATCTAAACCTGTAAGTCCAGCTCTCTGTCAAGAGACAAGTAACTAAGATCACCGTTTTTTCTTCAATTAGAATTTTTTAGAATGACATCTGCATATTAAACAATGGTACCTTGAATAAAAAGTCAACATCACTTAAATCTAGTATAAAGAGTGTAGACTTGCACTGTTAAACAAAGAAGTTACCAAAGTGGATCATCCTTTTGCATGAGAATATCTCAGAAATTGTAAATAGATTGGTTAAGCTATGAGTCCACAAAGACACACAGCTGTGTTCTTCTCCTTCGCTGGGTATGTTTCAGTACTCTGTTCAGAGTCGTTCACTCATCACCAGCACTGACAGCCAAAACAGAGACAAAAGGGTTTCCTGAAGGAGTGAAGAAGCCAAGTGAAAGAGCAGCAATTTGAGCTTCTGTGTCAAATGTGGAGGTAAATACTGAGCATTGAGCTGTGGCTGCGCCTGCACACAGGCTGATGCACAGAGGAGCCCATCAAACCGAAAGTGGAAAAAACTATTTATATTAAACTTTAGATGTCACATATGTCATCAAAGTAACAATTCGAGACATGACTTGAACTCTCAGAACAGGATAGTGGTAAATAAACTGAATCTAATTTAAGAAATTCAGAAGAACTTCGTCTTAGTCATAGGTAACCTTACACTGAATATTCAGGAAATTATCTGTACCTAATGGTTTTCCATCCGATTCTCTGACTAGTTTGCACATGAACTGAGAAAATACTCTGCCATGTTATCCCATTAACATTCCGCTCTCAGGTCAGGTCACGGCCCCATGAGGACAGAGTTTGCATCGCCACAAAATGGGCAGATTTGTCCTCAAATCACCAGTGTACGCATTTTTATGTAACATAAGTAAACAGCAAAAATGCGCAAACTTTTTATGGCTTAACACACAAATTGTCCTGTTCAAAGGTATACCAGATTCTGAATACACCCACAGAAGAAAAACACTCACAAAATTCTTCAAACTTTCTAAGATGGACTGAAATTGGGCTTTTAGGATGTATTCAACCAGAATTTTCAACCTGTTAAATTACACCCAAACTGACCAAGTTATGTGCATGCACAACAAATTTTACCCTGTGTTGTGAAATGGCACTAAGAGAAAAAAGCTGCAAAGAATTCAGTTTTGTTTAGTCAGTATGTTCTAAATGTTCCTGCGTAATTCAGCCAATAAAGGTGCACGTTAGACCTTTACAGCTATTAACGGTGCCCACAGAACTTTAACTCTTTCCACAATTACAGAAAGTTTCCAATTCTCCTAGTCGGTAAAAGACTTTCTTTGTGCTTTATGCCCAAAGCACAGATAACATGAAACGGATACACAATGAAAATGATTCATCACTAATTTCTATCATGAAGCCATGGAAACGGTGTGTCCAAACAACAACAAAAGGGGACTGGTGGCATTTTAGAGCGTGCTCGTGACAAACAATGAAAGTTCTGGGATAACTTTAATTCATTGTTCAACAACACAACTCAACTTTCCTTCCTCATTTTGAACACTGGCACAGTTTTCTTCTAAACCCTCACGGCTGCCAAAGTTAGGAAACGACATCATCACTGCAGGGATCAAATCTTGGAACGGGAAAAAAAAGAAAACTATTTATAACGGAAAGTCAAAAGAGCTCACAAGAAACACCCATTCTTGTTTTCCAGTGAGGGATTTTTTTCCACCTAAAATCCCATAGAGCTAAATGTTACTCACATAGAGCAGTGATACCTTTTTACAGTTGGCCCATTGTGTCCAAATGTGTTCAAACCAAAGTCACTCTGGCTGAATGAGCACATTCCAGACAGGACTGTAGCAGGGTGGGCGTTCAGTCCCATAATATACTGGAGACATTTAGGTACTGCTGATTTATGGAGATCTATGACACATATTCTCCTGCCAGGTTACAGAGTCATAAAACACGAAAGGGAGCTCGGAGGGTTTTCTATTCCAGGTAACTTCAGAGACCAGATGAGGTCAGGAGTGGAATATAGAGGGCAACAGAGCAGCATAGGTTCCTGTGAAGGAGAGGATTTCGACACAACAAGAGTAAAAATATTCCGTGGTGACTTGGTTGTACTGTACAGATGAAACTGGTGAAAAACAGACTCCTACTGCGCTCACCTTACAGTGATTGGTTTTGGCTAAACATGCAATCCTTTCAGAGCAAGTCGACCAACAGCAAATGGAAAGCGAAGGTTCCTTGAGCCAGAAATAAGGGTTTTCCTGTTAAGGGGGGTGCGCCAGAAAGACTGAAGTTGGAATCATCCAAAATCAACTCATACGGCAGCACAGCCAAAATACGAGTTTATAATAATTCACGCTCACCACACTTCTTCTATTTCAGAAGCAAGATATTTTCAAAGATGATGTAAAGAACACAACCATATGGATTCCCCCTTTAAAGAAACATTTCTTTCTCTATAACAAACGTTTAGTTTATTAGGACTAAATATTTCAGGGGTAGATTCACTAAATGAAACGGCTGAGTATGACAGAATTAGCTTTCCACAAGGCTACCAGTTGAGTTCAATATAGGCCTACCTTTTTTTACTTCAGCAGACTGTACAGGTGTTACTGACTCAACAAACAATTCAACAACATAAACACTGACTTTAGTATCAGTCAGGATCCTTTAACAGTTATGAAGTTTAACTTGGCCTTCTCAAACTTAATGTGGACAAACAGTTTTTGGGAATGCAATGTAGCACCACCAGCCAGATCTGCCTATCGTTTCAGAGGCAGAAATACTGGACCATTAAATCTGAGCTATCAGGGAACCAATGTTGCTCCATGCAATGTGAACAGCTTTAATCAGTTTGTTATGCGGGCGTATCCATGTTTGTAGCATCCATCTAACAGGCTTCTTTCAGAGGAAGGGTGGAAGAACACATTTTCACGTGATGTCTGGTCTGTGTCCTTACAGAAAAGTCAAAGTAGCTGCCGGGTGCTGCTCTCTCACACTTAAATAGCTTTGAAAAAAGACACATGATTTTCAGGAGAAAGTGCAGTAAAGTTTGGTTCCACATTCTCTCTGCTGATGCTTTTCATGCGTGTGTTTCACAGTTTGAGACTTTCCTCAAGACCTGCGTTCCCATGGCTCCAGAAGAAAGGCCAAACCTGAGTCTCTATAACTAGATCAGAATTGAATATTGCTGTATTGATATCAATATATCAATTTGCACATGATCCCATGAGCTGACAGTCCAGATTTGGACATGTGACCGCTCTAGAACACTTTAGGATACGTTTTGGGTTCAGTTAACAGGCAGCATCTCACCCTACTGGATGCTCCTGGCTGTTGTTTTACTTTTTACTTACACCATACTGTACAAGAAGCACTTCTTTTTTCAGATCACTTGCAAAGATACAATGTGAGCCAAAAGTGTGCAGTGACATGATGCAGAGCAGAGTGCTGGTGGATCAGACCGGATCCCACAGCATCCGGGGGCATGTTGCACGTCCCTACAGAGGCCTGCACACGCTTCCATGCTTTGTTTGACAGTCTGGCAGATGAATGGCTGCATAAATCACAGATGTCTTATTTATTCACATTCCTAATTAATACAAACATGCGTTAATCGACTAAGATTACTTTTACTGCGGTGGATTTAGTTTCCCCACGATATATTTGAAAAGCACGCTGAAAACTCAATCAGTGCAAAAGCTTCTCTATTTTTCTCATTTGAAAAAACATAGAAGAATTTTATAAATCTAGAGTTTCCTCTATGTGCCACCATCACTGAAGCAACCCAAAGCAAAGGGATAATTATTGAGCTCACTGTGAAACAAGGAATTTTTAACTGATGGACTCTGAACGTTAGGCCGACTTTTTAAAATGGCTTAAATGTGACTTACACTATATTGCCAAAAGTATTTGCTCACCCATCCAAATTATCGGAATCAGGTGTTCCAATCACTTCCATGGCCACAGGTGTATAAATTCAAGCACCTAGGCATGCAGACTGTTTTTACAAACATTTGTGAAAGAATGGGTCGCTCTCAGGAGCTCAGTGAATTCCAGCGTGGAACTGTGATAGGATGCCACCTGTGCAACAAATCCAGTCGTGAAATTTCCTCGCTCCTAAATATTCCACAGTCAACTGTCAGCTGTATTATAAGAAAATGGAAGTGTTTGGGAACGACAGCAACTCAGCCACGAAGTGGTAGGCCACGTAAACTGACGGAGCGGGGTCAGCGGATGCTGACGCGCATAGTGCGAAGAGGTCGCCAACTTTCTGCAGAGTCAATCACTACAGACCTCCAAACTTCATGTGGCCTTCAGATTAGCTCAAGAACAGTGCGCAGAGAGCTTCATGGAATGGGTTTCCATGGTCGAGCAGCTGCATCCAAGCCATACATCACCAAGTGCAATGCAAAGCGTCGGATGCGGTGGTGTAAAGCACGCCGCCACTGGACTCTAGAGCAGTGGAGACGCGTTCTCTGGAGTGACGAATCGCGCTTCTCCATCTGGCAATCTGATGGACGGGTCTGGGTTTGGCGGTTGCCAGGAGAACGGTACTTGTCTGACTGCATTGTGCCAAGTGTAAAGTTTGGTGGAGGGGGGATTATGGTGTGGGGTTGTTTTTCAGGAGCTGGGCTTGGCCCCTTAGTTCCAGTGAAAGGAACTCTGAATGCTTCAGCATACCAAGACATTTTGGACAATTCCATGCTCCCAACTTTGTGGGAACAGTTTGGAGCTGGCCCCTTCCTCTTCCAACATGACTGTGCACCAGTGCACAAAGCAAGGTCCATAAAGACATGGATGACAGAGTCTGGTGTGGATTAACTTGACTGGCCTGCACAGAGTCCTGACCTCAACCCGATAGAACACCTTTGGGATGAATTAGAGCGGAGACTGAGAGCCAGGCCTTCTCGTCCAACATCAGTGTGCGACCTCACAAATGCGCTTCTGGAAGAATGGTCAAAAATTCCCATAAACACACTCCTAAACCTTGTGGACAGCCTTCCCAGAAGAGTTGAAGCTGTTCTAGCTGCAAAGGGTGGACCGACGTCATATTGAACCCTATGGATTAGGAACGGGATGTCACTTAAGCTCATATGTGAGTCAAGGCAGGTGAGCAAATACTTTTGGCAATATAGTGTATTTCACAAAGTGTACAGTTCTAATATAATTTGGATGCATTTCAACGAAAGTTTATCGAATATGACAAAAGCAACAGAGAAACACCAACAAAAAGCCCAGCTGTTTGGGGCTCAAGTGATTTCCTCTAGGGTACACTGGCATTTATAGATGCACCGGACTGAAGTTACATTCATGATTTGCGAGTCACACGGCTGGCAGGCCTCTGGCGGTCTGAACCACCATGAGCTGCGTCTTCCTTTTGAGGACCAGCTCAGGCTATGCAGCTCAAACCTATCACAGAAACACGTCGTGCATTAGCTCTCTCTGACACGGCTTTCATCAGCCATTGTCAGAATTAATGGCACGGAATCGAGTGTGTTTCCAGCATCCCACTTCAAAGCCTGGTGTCAGCCCACCCCTCCCAGACAAAATATCTGAAGCCTCCAAACAGCCCGAGCTGCTCAGAGGAAGCCCCTTTCACCACTAGCAAACAAGCTAAATGCTCCACTTCCCACCCGAGTGCAGTGTTTGACTTGTCTGCCACTTCCAGCTTCCTCAATGCAGACACACACAAAAGGGATGAAAGGGGGATTAGAGGAAGGTGGGTCGATTGCCAAACAAACAAACTATCGCTCTCCTGCAGAGCTTTAGAAACAGCGCGGCCCGGCGGGGGGGCGCTGAGAGACCGGCCCAGCGGCAGGGACAGGTGTGAAAATGGGGCTTGATCCCGCCGTGAGTCTGGTGATGCTTCTGAGAGGGAAGTCGGTTCAGCCGCAGCTTCTCTGGTGCAAACTAGCAGCGCCAATTTTTCAACTAAATGAGTATCACAAATAGGTGGAGTGGCCCTTGGAGGAAGGACGTTTGAAAACCAACAATGACACTAAATGTTTCATCTAAACATCTTTCAGAAATAGAACTTTTCGAGAAGAAATATTCTGACTAAATGTTGAATTATCCATTTTGATTGTGTTACCCTTACTAACTGTTGCAGTAATTTGTATAATTTGGTTTGTGGGTGTGTGATTAACAAGGCTTTCATCAAAGCGTTTAAACAGGAATCAGGGTAACGCTGTTTTGTTTTTGTTTTTTACAGCTTCATGCATTTAACTAAGCAGTTCATCCAGCAATCCTCCAATGAGATTTGACCTTTAGACGCACAAAGTGCTGGGCTGAATAAGTCAGCTTTAACACGAAAAAGTCCATTACGAATGACCAGAAATGCATCGTTGATGTAAAATTGCGTCAAGCTAAACTGTAGCTGTTTAAATGTGCTATTTTCTTCATTTTTAAAATCTTTGGACCTGGAGTTTGATTCAGATCTGATCGCAGCAACATAAAAGATAAATAAGGAGTTAAATCATTTTCACACAGTCATTAGCACAGGTACAGAATAAGTCCTCATCATAGCTACCTACTGACTATTTTATGATCTACTGATATTACTCTTTTACCACACTGGTCAGAGAGAGGATGTTGAGGCAGAGCGATGGCTCCGGGAGGCTTACCCTCTATAACCTGCAGGCCGGTGGCCATCCAGCCCAGCAGGGCGAGGAGCAGGACAGGAGACCACCTGAGGAGACACACCAGGCACACAATGGGAGCTGGAATCGCCACATTTCTATCCGCACATTTACACTTTCAAAGTTCTGAAAAAGGCGTAAAAAAGTTGTAGGAACAACTTCTGTGAGTCTGAAAGTCTGCGTAGAGGTGTTGCTAAAGATTACGGGAAAACGTCAAATTTTGAAAAACATCTAAAGTTCAGCATGCTTTCTTTCCTTAGTCAATGTAAGTAAGTGGTCCTTACCCCTGAAACATTTTAGAACAGAAATCCAGGCTTGAGAGGAAGCTCCAGGTCTGAGTGTGTGATGAAACTCCGGCAACTGCGTGGTCCCTCTGTCCTCCCTCGCTGTGCAGACCTGGAGTCACACTGCTGCTCTCTCTCCCCGTGTCAGCACAAAGACTCCCTCAGTCCGGAGTTGAGCGACTCCCTAGATCCAGAGTTGAGAAATTTGATTCCCTTGAAGGAAAAAAAAAACTCCCCTTTACTCACTCAGTACACCTTCATTCCAAACCTGCAGTTTGAGACAAGTTCTTTTCATTTAAGATGTTATCAAGACTATTTGGGGCCTCCACAAAGAGTTACAATGAAATACTGATGGACTTGTCTCTTTGGTTCTTTCTTGGCTGTTTTGCATCATGGATTATGATATAAAACAGGGAAATAATCTATAGAATTCTTGTAGAAAAAGGCTGATTGAATGTCGGTGCTGACCTGTTGTGTTGCCCAGAGGCAGAGATGTGTTCTGGGGGTCTGGGGCTAATGTATCCACCCACCCTGTAATTATGGAGGTTCCATTAAACACTGCATAACTTTGATTAAATAACCAAAAACTCGACTTCTTTGCCTCCTTTGCTATCAGATGTGTAGCCCCATCCTCCAACATCTGAAGATCTAATCTTACATTCTTCTGTTTTCTTTAACAATTGTCTGGAAAACACACTGACCTGGTGCAACAATGTGGGCAGATTATTGCATATTGAGAAAATCTTCACCCAGATGTTCCCAACTTGGGCCAATGGCCGATTGTTGGGTGGCCATTTAAGGGCATTGATAATTTAAGTGTCACACTGGTCTTGTTTTACTTTAAAGCTTCATCATTTCTGTGGAATTGTAGCAAATCAACATTGATCAACTAGAAACAGGACTCACCAAACTCGACATTTGAAAGTTAAAAAAGGAGCTTTAAGTGACTGACATTAACCAAAATGGCTTTAACCTTTGTGAAAATGTTGCTCCTGCAGGTTTTTACTAAGCAGCTTCCTAAAAACAACACGCAGTCTGATCAAAAGGTGACATTGATGGACTCTGCTCACCGGGAACTTAAAATACTCCCTCTTCCGTTCAGCTGTCCTCAGGTAACCCTTACAGCTGCAAGCAAAACATCAACCAGTTTTTCAGTCTCCAACAAACCAAGTCATAGATGAAGCTTTGAAAATTCAACAAGAACAGATATGAATACAGACAAAAGACCAGGAATAAATCAGTTAGGTTCGTAGTGACAGCAGAGGGTAGCTGAGCAGCTGCTTCCAAAAAAATGTATATACTTCCTGTAAACATTTTCTACCCAGTCCTCATATAAAATCTCTGGATCCTCAGTGGTTTGACACATCATATGTCATATGCAAAGTTTCCATTTCACCTAATGCAATACTTCTGGTCACCTTTCCTTGTGTTCATGTTCTTAGATGTGTGAAGGCCAAAGAAAAACAGCTTCTGTGATGTCAGAGTTTTGATTAGACTCATAAAATCAGTGATAAGTCTTTTGCAAAATGAATGAAGTGACTTTTAACATTATTAGTGGATTTCTTGAATTAATGACTTATAGAATGAGCTGAAGGTGTATATGTCAGAATTACCAGTTATCAGATAAGCCTAGTAACCAAAGCTTAAACAAGTTTAGAACACTCTTTGCAATGATTTTCAACAATAATAAAGATAATAATAAAGATATAGATGGAAATAAATATATAAACGCATTGTATGGTTGAAGTCGTCAAGCAGAGTCTTGTACATCGTGTATTCTAGGGTTTCTTATTTAAGTCATGGGAAACAACTTCTCCTGGGTCAGTGAGGTCAAGGGGCATCTGTGAAATAATCCACTTGCTGATGTTCACACCCCACTATTAGTAGATACTGGAATGATAATAGCTCAGAAACACAAAGGAGCTCTCTCCCCCACCTTCCCCTTTCCCACTGCATCCACTTTACTCTGTGCATTCCCTTCCTAAGCCCTTTTTTTCCTGTTTTCCCTCTGAAAGCCTTCTGCCATATTTGAAAGTAACTGCTTTAAATATGAAAAGAAATGAGACATGACATTTTGTTGAATATTGAGACAAAATGACTCTTTTGATTATTGCCATGTTGTTACCTGTGAACTGCTTGAACTGCCCTCAGTAAATCCAAAAGCACAAAATAATGCTTTAAACATAGTTAATGTATCAAGTATCTTATTGAAAAACATGAAATAACACTTTGTGCTTTCATACTTTGCCCTTGTCTTGTCAAGTTTCTGTTTCAAATTTGTTTTCTCATTGAGAGGATGCACATGAGAAAGGTGAGTCCAAACAGCACAAGATTTTAAACTTTTATGGCATGACGGGGTTTTCCTGTCACAGAGTAAACTGTGTGTCGTGGAGGACTACACTTGTGTGACTGGTCAGTTGGTTCTGATCAGACCCTCTAAACTTTAAAAGAAAAATATTACTAAAGATGAAGAGATGATGTGTCAGCTGGCTTCTTCAAGCCATGACCTTCTGCACATACTATACCGGTTTATAGCTGGATATGAAGCAGCCTGGGTCTTCCAAATACGAGGCCGTGGTAGTTATCCAGACCGAGGTGGTGGGAT
This sequence comes from Menidia menidia, assembly GCA_907169785.1. Classification (NCBI taxonomy): domain Eukaryota; kingdom Metazoa; phylum Chordata; class Actinopteri; order Atheriniformes; family Atherinopsidae; genus Menidia; species Menidia menidia. The sequence continues at coordinate 16,998,221 of CAJRST010007779.1, read as the reverse complement.
GGTTCTCCACCTCAGATGGAAGAGTTTAAATATCCTAGTGTCACACTGGACCAAGAGCTGTGCAGCAGACTGGGCTTCATCAGCAGAAGTCAAACCACAGGTCCTGTTGGCTTTGGTAAAGATGAGCATTTCAAAATGGACAAACTGGACTTTAATGATGAACGGAAGGTGCTTTTTCATCAGTACTCACATCAGAAGGACTATATGTATATTCTGTTCTCGCCTTCCAAGTGATTCAAATCCATGTTTGAGAAAGAAGTCACTGTTTTTTGGGGGGGTTTTTTCAGTCGAAATTCAATCCTGATTAAAATCTCATGGAATATCTCTACTGAGCACTGAAACAAGTTATAGGCGGTAGAAATATGATTTGGATGAATAAAACCTCCCACATTTGGCAAAATGCTGTGAACCCATCATTTTCTCTAAAGTTTGTGAAAAACTCTGGAATGTGTTTTTATATATTGCAATTTTGGTCCATTTTATGTTTTTTTTTTCCCTTCTCTTTTTCATTTTAGGTCTCTATAAGACTTCAAAATAGGTTAACTGCGGAGACTTTTAAGAATGAAACAGCCTCAATTTAAAAAACTGAGGGAAGAATAAGATTTCCGACAGTGGACACGTAAGCAGAGTTGTAATTGAGAGCAATCAGAGCATCAGACTGGGTCGGGTTTTATTGCCGACCCAGCTAACCACCCTCTGGGACAAACAGGAAGCCATTTATCCTGGGCCAAGTTTCCCTACAGCTTTCTTACTGCAGCTCCATGACTGTCTTTGTTCTTTTGTGAGCCGAGAGACAATGAAGATTTTTGGATTAAATAGATTTTTGGAGACTGAGCTCAGACCCGTTACATAAGTGATGACAGCAATCCAATTTAGTTGTAATGGTCTCACAAGATGATTGGCTTCTCGTCAGGCATTACGGCAAGGCGTGAATTTGGCCCCCTTTTACAAAAGTAATCAAAACCAGGGAAATTAAAATTGAGATGAGCAGGAACTACTCAAAGAAATCTCAATGACCTTCATCTGACCAGCCACTCAGTCATCTTCATTTCCTTTAAAGGCAGACCTTTAATTTGATGTGTCCCTTTTGTGAGTTTGTGTTTCGGTCCTTCACAATGACAGGACCTTTTTTATCCTTCAAAAACACCTCTCACTCTGGATGAACTAATTTTTAACTTCCCCAGTAGATCAAGCTTTATAGGCACCAGATAAATGGAAATACACATTTTTTCCCATGTTGACCTCTGGTTTCTAGTACACAGACACTTTTTTTGGATAATTTAAGTAACACTTTGAATCTTCTAAACTCGATCTTTAAAGAGTAATTCAAAGGGACCCAAATCCAGGAAAGAAAACAAAATATTTATGGAAAGTTTCCAAGTTTGTGTTTCAGAGTTATCTTCAAAATTGACCCAGTAATTATTTTTCTCATAAATCAACACTGGACCCCACAATGGGCAAAATAAAATGGATAACTGGGGTGGGTAATAAAAGAAGAACTCAATTAAATTGCTCTTCACTGAGGAAATGGTGAAAGATCCAGTAACAGGAAAGAAGGTTTGGGAATACTGTCTGAGGATCCTCATTCTTCTGTAGTTGTTCAAGCTTGAACAAGGTGAGTCACTTTTGAAAAATTTGTGGAGTATGAGCAAGAATAAGGAAACAGAGTCTGACCCCAAATAAACCCTGTGATCACATGAAACAGAGGAAAAGAAAAAGCAAGCTAAAAATACAGCTCACAAATACAATGTGAGGATTGTAACACTCGGAGTGCTGCAACACCTTGACAAGAAACTGGAAGCAAGTTGGGAAACCAAGAAAACCAGTGAATTTATAAAGCACGAAGAGTGAGTGTTGACAAAAAGAGCACAAGGGAAAGCTAGAAAAAGGGCAAAAACAAAACAAACAGAATTTTTCACAATAGTACAGAAAAAAATTAATCAAAAAACCAAAACAGAGACATTCTGCTGTGTTTAGTCTCTGTGGGTTTTTCCTGAGGTCTTCCATGTTTCCCTGTAGAAAAATAATGTCTACATCAGAGATATTAGATATTGATAGATCCATCTATCAATATTTGCCTTTTTCTCTGCAACATTAGTCTTATCAGTCACTGAGGATAATTCTAAAATATCTAAAAGGATCCATAATTAATGCACTGTTTATGTTTCACAAATTGAATTCTTGTATTTACAAAGATATGGAATAATAAATCAAAATGTGAATTGGCCCGAGCAACATTTTGACTTTCAGTTTGTTCAACAATGTGTGGTTCAGGTTTTTCACTTCCTGTGAATTTGTACAGTTTATTGTGAGTTTCCTCCTCTGCATAAAGGTGATAAATATGAGAAATGCAACCTGTACACACTGTTCCACAAAAGACATTTTGACATTTGATTGTGCAAAACTATATTCCCCAGAAACACAGGGTATTCACAATGATGTATTATTTAGGCAGCGATCAGCAACAGAGTTTCAAATAAACATCCAAAGTGGTGAAACAAATGTGAATACATTAAAACTTCTGATGCATGCAAAAGGAACCTGCTGCGTTAAGGCTGTGGTGGTGGACTTTTTCTCCCAGTTTTGAGGTACCTAAGCTATTTTACTAACCGGGGACGGTTTAACTGCAGACAAACCCACCGAGATGAGTTGCAGTTTTTTGCTATTCCAGAAGGTGGCACTAAGAACACAACCCACTGTAGAATCATTTAGAACTGGTTTCCATTTGTTCACTTTGGAGTTCTACTTTTTCCTCTGAATTTATGTAACTTCCTACTTTTTAAAAATGAATTTTGGATTCATACTGCTAAACTTAACTCATATAATCTCCCTGGCTGTACTTGAAGACTCCTCGTTTCTTTCTATAGAGTTAGACACATGTCTTCAAGGACAACACTCTCTCACACACACTTCTCATCACATATCAGAATATTCTGCATGCATTAAGACCTGCCCTGTTTCTGTCAGAGGTAACTGTCCAGTGAGACTCGGTTTACTTATGTCCAGCCTTTCTACTGTACAGGAAGGGGCCCAGAGCCAGAAGATCCCCGTCCATTACTCCCAGTAATGGCTGATGGAGAACCTCAGGGAACTTTGTCAGTTTGAGTCCAGCATTGCATTATTTTACCTGTGACCTGGATTAATTACACATTTCTACTCTCAATTATCAGACTTAAAAAAAAAAATCAACAAATCTTATTACACAATACTGATACAATCCTTACTGATGCTGCATCATACACAGTTAGCCACGTTAAACAGAGTGAAACTAGAAAAATAGTTTCATGTCATATAATTTAAAAGTTCCTCGGAGAAATAGTTGTAGACTGGGAAATTTAAAAACAACAATAACAAAAACAAAACAAACAGCTGGTCCACTGCCTAACAGGGAACTTCCTTGATGTAATGTCAAAGTGACATTACTTTTTTTATCACTATATTTAGAGAAAAAAATGGATGGTGCACCAGATGTTTGTTTTTTGTTTAACACAATAAACTTTCACAAACAGCTTTCTAAAAGGTGAATAAAAAGCAAAAAAAAGTATAAATTGACTAAAATTCTAATTGTTACAGATCATCAGTTCATTAATGGAGAAAAATGTCAAAATTTTGATAGGATAATCAACAATACTTCAGATATATGTTCATATTAATAAACACATCAGAGTATTTTGTAAAATATATTGGCCAAAAAATAATACCTCCAAACGATACCAACATTCCAAAGTCAGAGATTTAACAAAAGGGAATGAAATGATTAAAGACCTCCGGTCAGTCAGTCTTCCTAACTCAATGGAACCAATCCTCTCACTGACACTCTACAAAAATGAGCCTCAAATATTTTGAGTTAAAAAAAGGTGAGAAAGATCATTTCTCAGGCGTGGTCACCTGATAAAGTAAATAACTCCCCCCCTTGTCCTTAACAGCATCACATTACTCCAACACATTAAGTAGCTCTCCTTTCTTCTTAAAATGTTGACGGAAGAATTACTTCTATGTTTGTGCTGAACCTTGATTAATCCAAAGGTCTTTGAAACCAGCTAAAAAGTTCTGCAGTGCTACGAGTAGATGGTGATGACCTCCCGACCTCCTCCTCGAACCAGCAGAACCCGATCCAAGCCTTCCATTAAAACCTCCAGGAACTCCATATCTGAGAGAAAAATAATAGTTAAGAAGCATGTTGTGCACCATAGCTGGCTCCTTTACAAATACCACATTACACTGTGAACTCAGATCACTAGCACCAGCCGAATGCATGCTTTCCTATATGAACAATGGAACATATGAGTGGGGAAATTTTTAGTCAGCATTGTAAAACAAAAGGTCTGTTCTCTCAAAAAAACATGGAAAAAGTTGGAGGTGCCAGTTGACAGACGATGTTCAGGAGTAATATTCTTCTAACTCTTGGCAAAACAGTGCATCAACAAAATGAATAAATAATTTGCACCCTTATTTGAAAATGACCAAATTTCTTGAAGTGACAAGCCAAAAGAATATTCCCAAATAAACCACATGACATTTCTTGCATTGAAAAAGGATACAGTTCTCGTCTCCCTTCTTGCTGTTTGGTGGACCGGGCATGTTGAGCAGGACCAGCTGTGAATTGTGGGATTTCTTTACCACCACCTCATTCAGCTTCACAGCTGTGTGCATCCTCCGCACATTGGACTGGTTGCTACATTAAAACAGAAACAATAACGTATAAGTGTAGACATTGGAAAACCCAAATAATGCAATGTGTCACAGATGCAACCATTGTAAAATATGAGCGTAAATCAGCTTATATGAGGACAGGATCTGATTATCTTGCATGCAAGTGCAGATACATGGACTTCTGATACTATTCGACATGCAACATGCAACCTATGCACATGCACTCAGCCAAAGCAAGCTGCTTTAACACTGCTGTGTGAACAGAAAGGATTTTCAAAAACATGTATAAAGTGAAATATGAAGCAACTTACAGATTCTCCCACTCACTGGAGGAAGGGAACAAAAACGACATATCCAACATTAATAACCAAATAAGAGCTCTGCTTATTTACACTATCATGGCCATTTTAAATGTATATTTAAACTGATGTAAAAAGAAAAAGAAAGGGAGGTGGTACAAGAAAAATATCATATGTAAATACTGCACGGATGACCTCGCAAAAGAAAGTAAATGTTGTTTTGGTGAAGACTTACTGAAAATTATGGTAACGTCTACTGTGTGTTGTGTACATTTACATGTATTCACCAGCTTGTTTAGTACAGGTACCAACCAATGGTTGGACTGAAAAGCATAAACTCAGGTTTTACATGTAAAACACTGTTTAGAAATATAATAAATTGGGCTACCAATCATGACAAAACCACTGCCTGTGCTATTAACTTAAATGAATAAGGTATGATCATCGTAGCTCAATTAAATTTGATAAATAGCACTTCGCTAGTATAGAAAAAAAGAAACCAACTACAAGATCTCTTTTGGTCTACTTACGGTTTCATATTAAACATATCCTTTACAGGAATTCCTTCTCTGTGTTTGTTCCTTTCATTGAGCAGTTTGTCTTTGGTCCAGGTCATGTGGACGCGGTCTGGAGTGGCACCTTCCTCTTTGTCGTTGGATGCTGAATGAGATGCTGTGTTCCGGTCGTGGATCAACTGGGCCTGAAAGAAAGACCGGAGCAGGTTGGCCAAGGCTTAAGCATCATTTATTCAGGCATCAGATAATTTGGATTTGGACTTTATAGAGAAATGAATGTTAACTGGTTGTTATGAGAGTAGTCATATGAGGACAGAGATCATGATGATGAAATAACATGCACATGCCACTATTAGCCATTTCATAGCTAAAGCGTGGGGCTTCATGCTACATTTAAACACAGTGTAGTCATATTCTAGTGCCTTTTGTTGTCTATGTTTAAATCTTTTTTGCTTGACAGCATTTCTATTGCCGGAATCCACTTATTTTGTGGGTTACTGACAGATGTTAAGAGAAAATTCTGTTGGTGTTCATTCAGTGTCAGCAAGCAATGACACGTAACATTTAATAGTCATTAAAGAATAACTAAAAAACAATTTCTGTCCACTTCAATAATCCACTAGGGCCTCCTTAAAGTGTGCCATGAGAAAAATTCATTTCTGGATAAACACAACACCTTCACAACTATTACGATGTACCAATATTGAGTCTGAATGAAGATATTTACTGGCTCTTGTTGGGATGTTTCATACCAGTGTTTAAACAAGAAACAAACAAACAAACATAAAAAATAGGAGTTATTGATTTCCTGCAACAGAAAATGACACATTTTTCAAGCCACTCAACACTTTGTCCTCTTCCAGTAGTAGCTCTTTATCTCATCGAGTCTTCCAGCACCACACATGCAAGTTTAAGGATGAAAGATGGCAAATGTAACAGGTGGAACCGAGTTCCAACGAGCATTCATCAGGATCTGACTGGAAGGTGAGGCAGAGGATTTGGTTGGCAGCACGTTCCAAAGCGTACAAGCATTCAAATGGATGGATGATGATGAACAGGAGGAATGTGATGATGACTATAAGAAGATAAAAATGATAGTTTCTCCAAGTATTTTGGTTGCCATGGCTACCTCATCCTCTGGTATACACTGAGTGTTGGGAAAAGATGCGTCAACATCGGCCATCTTCCTCCTCTTTATGGAGCCACGTGATACATCTGTAATGCTCTGAATCTGATCCCAATCAGCCAATTCAAACACAGGGTTACAGGTTCAAGATTATTCTGAAGTTCTACAGTGAAAAAAGAACAGCGGTTCAGCAGCTATGCTAATCCTTTAGTTTGTTTTAATTTCTCATAGTGATGTTTTACCATCTGATATAGATATTACGAACACCATACCTCTCTCTCCCGCTCCGTGCGGGACAGCTGCATCTGTTTAAGCATCTGAGACCTCTGCTCCATCACCAGTGTCTTCTCGTACGTGAAAGCTGAGATGTCACTGTCGTGCTAGTCAAACAAAAAGGCAAATGAGCTATCAGTGGCTGCCAGCTTAGATCAGCGTCATTGAACAAGAATCAGTAACTGTCTCACCATCTCCACAACCTCCACCTCAGCGTCCAGGCGTAGATGGTAAATAAACATCTGGAGATCCTTTTTCATCTGGATGGAGTTGTCGTCCATCTGAGCCACCGTGAAGATTCGCATTTTGCACTTCCTCCACACCTGCAAAGACCTGCGTCAGTACCAGCTGCCCCTGCTGGAGCATCCAGACTGGGAAGTTCCTCAAACTAGCCTTCAGCATCACAACATCAGCGTCATCGCTCGTTTTATTAAGAATGTTAAGAATGAGCATCAAGTAGAAGACAGTTTTCCTACAACGCTGCTCAGGTTATGGCTTCTAAAAACTGGAAAGAAGACACACCTTGTGCTGAATGAGAAGAAAAGGCAGCAGCATGAGCAGTCCGCCGTCATGCACTATCCACCACACATCGATGGTGCCCTCCTTCAGACGCTCTTGGTTGCCGGGGAAATGGTCGATGTTCTTTGCCACCAGCAGGGCTTGATGAGCCGCCGTTGTCTCTCTCACCGTCTCTGCAGGGAAACAGAGAGCTGTGATAATCCAGGGTCCTCACAGACGCTCCTCTGTCAGGGCTAATGTCTCTCTGCTGTAAAGCACTCTTCTATTTTACACTTCATTTGACTGTGAACAAGCTGAAATCATGCTACTTTTGTTCTCGTTTTGATGGGAAAAAAGTGACAAAAAATAAATGATAATTTCATTAAACAAAGAAAAACTCATCTGGAAATAAGTTTCCTAATTTGTACACATGGTTAGAGATAATAATGTGTGAACCTATGAAGTTCCTCCTGGCAGAGGAGTCCCTGGCTTGTTTCCATCCTGCTGGCCAGTTCATCAGGACCGCGTTGTGCTTCATTCCTCCCAGTCCCGCTGACTGGATCAATATGGAGAAGCCATCTCGAAGGTTGGATGACACCACCACATGAGAGAAGCCCTTGGTCCGCTCTGCAGCCATGGCAGATTTCAAGTTCTGCAGGTGCAGAAAAGGAGGGTCGGTAAAGAAACAGAAGGAGCTCCAAACCATGAAAAGTCATCAATCATGGACCATCATGCAAGTCTTACTCACTTTAGAAAGATTACACTAAAGTGTGACTGAAAAAAAAACGTTACATTTAACACAGGCGATTATTTCTACATGCAGATGAGACCAAATGGACAAACCTCCTCTCCAGTCTTGGCATCCTTCTTGCAGGTCATGTATGTGCCCTTTAGAACTGAGGCCACTATGGTGAGTCCCTTCCCTGCTTTGAGCTGTGAGGTGAAGGACAGGAGACGAGGGTGTTTCACGGCCAGCTCTGAGTCCAGCTTACACAGCACCAACACCTGAGGCCTGAGGAGAGACACAGGCAGAGAATCATCCATGTTGGTGGAATACCAGGGGCACGGAACATAGGATTCATTACATTTTCAGTCCAAAGTTCATTGCAGAAAAGAGAGCAGCCTCACCTCCAGTTTTTGGTGTGCAGTGGCGCTTCCTCCAGGCGATTGAGGGCATAGCGTGCTGCATTCAAGGACAGGCCTCTGATCCCGTCGCCCCATTCTTTCACTGCCCTGCGTCAAAACACCCAAATAAGAAGGGTTACTTCAGAAGTTGGTCAAATATTTATTATTGGAGCACAGAATTAAGTGATTATGAGACACTGATGACCCATTCCTGGGACAAATCAGAGGATATTCGAAATAAGTCATAAAGAGTTAACATTGTTTTAAAAATTAAAGAGCTTAATGTCATTTCTAATTTGAACTCACCCTCTGTATTCAATGTATTTGTAAATACAGCCGGCTATCACAATGGCCACCAGAGCGTAGTACCAGGAGGAGATGAACATCAAGGAGAGACAGAGACTCATCCCTAAGAAGGACAGAGTCCTTCACGAAACAAACAGGCTTGCTGTTACATCCTTATTGTGACTCACAAAGTGTCCCAGAGTTACTGAGGACCTGTTCTCACCAGTGGTAGAACTTAAAGCGAGGTCTCCAGTTTGGGGTCCGAAGCAAAGTCTGAACGGCACAGGCCAGGTTGACAAAAAGGTAGCACATGAGGAAAAACCTAAGCAGACGAACAAAACAGATTATCGAAAGATGCAAAAATCCATATTAAGAAGTAACCTACTCAGATGGAGGGCTTCCGAAGATCTATGTTCTATGCTCTGTGTACAAATACACTATTATTGTTGTTTTTCATTTGGGGATAACTGAATTAAATTCATGATTTGATGTTATCTTCTCATTTCCTTTGCCTGCCAACTTGTTTTAAATGGTCACTATTTGAATTTGTGTAAAATCAAATCATAATGACATGAACAAAATTAGATTGTAACTGGATTGAATTAGACTATGTTTTTAAAGTTTCTTTAGATGATTTAGTCGTGAATTAAAACAGCAAACATAAAGTGCTTACATGGAGAGGATGGGAGCCACATCATCCAGAGAAGCAATGAGTATTCCTATTTCACAGATCCCAACTGTTAGCAGAAGAGCCCAGGTGGGCTCGCCGTTGGCCTTTCCATGACCAAAGACCTGTGACAAACAAACACAAAGCTCTCAGTAAAAATGGAAATAAGTCACAGTCCTATAAACCAGGTCACAGACGTAGTGCCTGCCAGATCTCCACCAGGTTTTGTTTATTTTAAAGCTATATCACCTTTCCTGATCTTTTATAGCATATTTGTTCCTACACAATTCCTGAAAGTAACTGTGGCACAGGACATAGTTGCATGAGAAGCAGGAAGAAGCTGCAAATAAACTGTTTTATATGCAAATGTGGATGTAAAACTTCTCATACTATTCTTACTTTCACATTTGAGGTACGCACATCTTTGCAGAACTCACCTGTAAGAATGGGATGATGCCATCCCGCGCAATGGCCTGCAGCAGCCGGGGGGCGCCGGTGAGGCTCTGAAACCCCGCACCACAGCAGGAGAAGAAGGAGCCAATCACAATGACCCAGGGTGATGGCCAGGCCAGAATACCAATTACAGGGTTGTTCTTCACTGAGTAACCAAATCTGGAAGACCCCAAATTATACATTTGGCTTTCTGTACATGCAAACTTCACACAAAATATTGTTTTGGAAACATGAGTGAAAAGAATGAACAGTTAAACCTCAGCTTACTTGTCTCTCAGCACTACGCCTTCGATACAAGCTCCAAACAGCACCACAAAGGAGATATCTAACCATGAGGTTAAGATGGTAACACGGCAAATGAAAAACAAAAACAAAAACAAACTGATCTCCAAGAGTTTCAACCCACACAGACATGAACACTTCATCTCCAGCCATCCATCATAAACAGTCCAGATATCATCTTATTCCCACTTATGGGCTTGATTTGAAGATATCGGAGGATACAGATGAAAGAGGTGGTGAGAATAGCCAGTATTGTTCCAACTGGAATGGACCTTTGGGCATCTCGGAGATCACCAGACCTGTTAGAACCAGCCATGATACCTGAAACAAGAGACATTTTCAATCAACAAACATCAAGGCATCCACCTCACAAAGCATGAATTAAACTTTGAGGTCAGTTTCTGCCTTCATTTATAACTCATTTCACATCTGAGGTCCACACATACCTGTGACCGAGGGGAAGTATATTCCCACCAACAGGGTGAAGTAGGTGGTGATGTCGCTGACAAAGTAGTTCTGGACTGTGCAGTTGGATGTGTTCTCAGTTATTAGTGCAGGCGGTTTTTCTTTCTCTATCACTCTCTTTGCCGGACCGTAATTGCCCCATAAGTTATCTAATGGGAGAAGAGACAGGGGAAATATGAAACCTCACATAATGATAACTGCTTCAGAGTGCAGAAGAAAAGGGGAGAATTTAAACCCAAGCAAACTTTTGATTCCACGCAGCCAAAAGCTAAAGCCTCTCTTCCTGCTGGACTCTCACCCTTAATGACTCCGCTCAGGAGCCCTGGGATGGCCCGCAGTTCTGTCAGGTTGTTCTGGGAGAAGTATTCATCAGACTCTGGGTCACAGAGGAGGGTTTTGGCTACTTCCGCCTTCGAGCACGTTTCAAACATTTCGTTCTTCAGAGAGCGATTCCCCAGCAAACAGACACTGCAGAGGAAAAGAGGTGGAGAACGCATTATGCAAATGGAGTTTCGGTCCTCAGGAAGCACATTCACAAAGTTTGGTTTAGTTTAAAATTAACATTCTCTTAGGCACGTTTCTTCTCACTGTAAATGGACATGCGTGCTGTGGCCAAGGATTTCTGCTTAAAATATGGGGTGAGGTTAAACAGCCATAATGCTACTACATTTGAATGCGTTGCTCTTTATTCTTGACACACATGCACAGCAAAAAATAGATAAAATTTGCTCCCACAATCAAGTTTTTCCTCCTGAAAGCTGACTTCTAAGGTTTGCTTGTTAGAAAAAAAAAACTGGGTCGAGTGAATTGTGTTTGTGGGATTACAGTCCAATGACGGCAGAAAAGCATTGCATTTCACTTTTAGTGTGTCTTTTTACTAAACAAAAGCCCCACATATGTGCCATTTACTGCTCTCGGTCACTTACTTGAAGTCTGGTGGTTCAATAAGTGTCTTAATGGCTCCTGCATACGTGGCCAAGATGGAGAGACATACACAGGAAAGAAACACCAGAGCCAGTTTGTTCACATACCTGCAAAGACAAGAGGAACAGAAATGAGCCTGTGAGCGAGGGAGTGATGTTTTCTCGCATATTTTGTGTTCAGATACTCACTTGACCCCAACAAACACCACCAGGGCCATCAGCACCAGGCAGCATGTGCCGTAGACACGCATGTCGTTGGGAACTGGCTCACCATCATTGTCCCTGAAGAGTGTGGCTGAAGGGACGATGTACGTCTGGAGGCAGACAAGCAGCAAAACGGATCAGATGAGTTCTGATTGGGCAACAGATGTGACCAGAGCAGCTGATTTGAAGGTAACATACCAGCAGGATCTCAATAGTGCCCAGTATGTACAGGGATCCAGCAAAGGTGGTTCCAAGGTACAGACAAATCCCCACTGCTCCTCCAAATTCTGGACCCAAAGATCTGGAGATCATGTAGTATGCGCCGCCAGCTACAAAGAGACGCCATCTTTGTTAATCTCCAACAAAATGCCTCGGTCCTATTTTCAGCTTTATTCATGACGAAATTGGGTAACCAATCAGGTTCAATGAAAATAGATCACTGCAGGTGCATTTGTAAACTTCTGTGCCTACACAGCCGCTAAAGGGAAGATAAAAAGTGTCATCTGATACCTGGCACAACCCCGTTGGTGGCGATGGCGCTCATGGATATGGCGGTGAGCAATGTCTGCATGGAGGAAAAGAAGAAGAGTTCAGATGAGAGAGTCAACATGAGATCAGAGGTACTGTAAGGCCAACAGAAAGCTGCCGTTTAAATATACAGGCCCAAAGATTATGAGACATTGAAACATCCCCTGTGTGTGCATATAGTTCAGTTTTCAAATGAGAGGCAGCAACAGGTGAATGTTCATTAAATCAGCATCCATGATAATGTTCAGTGTATTTCTACACGGAGATGCCCAAATTAAGTCAATTCAGGTTGTGTCATTCAACAAAAAAATAGATTGTGCCAACATAGGTCAATGCTCAAAACAGAAATCCAAAGGTGGTTTTAATCTCAAACATCCTAAACCTGATTTTAAAGCTTCTTCTGCTCTGTTCAGTCTTTTCTAATGAGATATGAAATTGCACCACAGCTTCTTCTAATGTTCTGTCAGTTACTCACACAGACGCAGCACATGGAGACGATGGCAAAAGAACCCAGGATTCCAGCAGAGCCAACAATCCATGTGAGACGCAGAAAGAGAATCACACCCAGAATGTTCTGCATGCAGGGGAGGTAAACCCCGATGAAGGTTCCCATGTGGGGGACCTGGAGATAGCAAAGATAAACAGGAAAGAATCAAATAAAAGGAGGATGGTGTTGTTTTAACTCATGAAAGTCTACATTTCATAGATTGAGAACTAAACAGTCTCATCCAAAACAGATTTTTTTTTTGGTACCAATTAAAAAGCAAAAGCTTTAATCTGCATAGAACATTAACAGTAAACTTAAAGTTCAAACTTGTAAATTGTGATGACGGAATATTATTTTGTTAAAAATGAATGAAAACTTGAAGTTTTTTGTCTTGTATACTTCCTGCTATGCACTCAAACTACATTTTAACTGGATATCTGTGTAATGTGATGTGCATACTCCAACCTCAGTGACAGAAAAGCTACATAAGGACCTAAACAGTTAATCATAAGCCAAAAGTGTACACTATCACCATTTTTTGATGGATGATCAGAGGTTCATACCATGACAGCAGCCCTCCTTAACCCATCTTCAGCCTCCTCATGCTCACGAACCCCCTGAGAGAGGTTTGTGTAGTTGGCTAACTTGTTGAGAAGAGACGACACCATGGGGGCGCTGTCCATTTCCTCCTGAAGAAAGAACAGAAACCAAGCTCACAAAATCAGAGCTCTTGATCAAAATGAAAAGGTGCGACTACATATTGTTTAGGCTCAACAACACAAACTTAGGTGTTGATTAACAATATAAAAAAGAAAAACAAAACAAACATGGTCTCTTTGCCTGATCTAAATATTGGGATTTTAACAGACATTCTGAATCTTTAGTCGGTATTAAAAGGCCATAATTCTTGGGCCCTTTTTCAGATTTACAAACAACTCTGTGGGTGTATCGGTCTAAATTAGTGAAAAGAGAAGCCGATCAACTTTTTGTTCAAATCACCCGTGACCAACAGTGTGCTGACTCTCTGTTTAGTTCTAATCTTTTCTTTTTTATCCATCTATCTAACCACTATGCAGCCCGGTACCAACACAGTACCAGAGTTTTCATGTAACCCCTGTATATTCTATTAGACCTTGTTTTTCTTTATGATCTTGATGGATTAATTCACAAAAAAACACATAATACTGTACATGTCTTTTTTTTCTTACCTCAAACAGGGCCATGTTTTTTCCCTCGTAACTGTACTTTCGGTCATTGTCTGAGTGGATGAATGGACTGGACTCCCTCCGGTGGTCATCTCCATCTCCAGGGACACACAAGCAAAAGAACTTAATAAAGCAAGGTCTCTTTAAATCTTAGTTGCAGAAAGTGGTGACACAGCAGAGTGTGTAACTCTACAGGTTCACTGAATACCTGAACTAAAAACAAACCTCCTCAGCTGTCTGCACAATATAATGTGTGGCCTGTTGAGCCAAAAGACCTTCGAACAAGTTAATAGAACGATCCGAAACATGAAGCAGCTCACAGAAAGCAATCTTAGAAAACGATGGTATGAAGAAGATATTGTTTGTACTGTTATCATCTTGTCTAATCAGGACATGGTGAGTATCTTAGGGCATTTGTCCTTCTGAGCACAGCAAACTACGTCACATATTCTTCTTCCAAGAAAGGGCATAAAAATGTACCAGTTTATTGCACTAATAGAACTCTTGGGGATTTAAGTGGAAGTTGTCAGCACAATCCATTATAGGAAGTCAATCCTGAGGTTTTTATCTTGTTTTTTTTACTTCTTATAGTAGTTGTAAATGAAAAACAAAAGTTGACATTCATGAGGACATTTACAAGATCTAAAATGTGAAACTACACTTTGTATTATACATATCAACATGTTCATCTGACTGAACTCGTACAAACCCACCTTTCAACCAGGCGGCGTTCATGCTCATATTGTATGAGTAATCAGATTTATATCATATCATATCATATCATATCATAGTGACCAGACTCACCTGCAACTGGGAGCAGACAGTAAAGCCGCTACACAAAACAAAAAACCAGTGACAACAATACTGTTTGTGTGTGGCCCATTTGGAATATACAAGGTCTTTAAAATTTTCAACAAATTGTTTTATATACTGCCACCTAAACTGTCGGTCATTTTGACTACACAAACTATTGTGCCTTTCTAACAGTAATTGTTCAATTAAATGGCTTTAACACAATTTCATGCATGTCATGCATGGATACATAATCAGTTGCTCCACATTAGCTCTCAAATCATGATTAATGTTCAGCTGGTAATGAACTGCACTTTACTGACATAACTTGTCAAGATGGAGTGTGTCTGTTCACTTTTTAAAAATGCATTCTCAGCCATTCTGTGTGCGATCTGGAGCTGTCTTCACGTGCCTGTAGTTTGGCATTGGGCTCAAAGTTTGCCTTCCAAACGAAATACTGAGAGCTGCGAGTTAGTGTGTGTTTGCAAACTTGGGATTTCATTCTCAGTCCATTAGCTTTAAGGAAAACAGTTGACTTCTGGGGCCCTGCGGGGGGGGGGGGCTCTGTTGGAGGAACAGAGGCAGTGGTGGCTTACAGATGAGGAGCTGCTGGTCAGTCTCTGGTTTCCATAAACAACACACATCACAGCAAATGTGAAGCACAGCAAAGCCGGCATGCTTCCCGAAGCTGCATTTGCCTTTTTTTTTTAATGCAAATAGCCAACTTTAATTAAAAAGACAGATTAAAACCTTTCCAATGGCATGTGAGCTGCTGTTTACCTGGCAGTCATGTAGAATCTGACCATCTTTTGCCTTGTTAGCCACATTTCTTCGCTATCAGGTGAAAGACAATTTCAGTCAGTGAGCATTTGTTTCTGTAAGGAGGAAATGAGCTGCACCTTCTAAAGCAGCTCAGATCAAAGCACTGGAAATGTGTGCCTGCATCCAGCTGGGCTGTCCACAGCAATGCCCATTAGAGCTGCCCACACGTCCACTACAGGCTCACCTGGAGGGGGCCTGAATGCTAAACACTTCCTCAAAACACTGAAACCGCCATGCACAGTGTCCCACATCTGCCACTTCCATTACATGGCAGGTATCCACTGTATCTTTGATATATTCAAACTTTAAATGCATTCTCAGTGTCTTACACTGCATATGAAGAGGAGAGCTGATGTTTGTACTTAGCTTTAAGTTCAGCACAAAAACTGTCTGAATCTGCATTTCTCCGCTATCTAAACAGCCTGGTTACTCTTTTGAGTTTTCCACTCTGCTATTTCTCCCTTGACTCTGCAATTCTAAACATGGAGATATCACCTTACAGCATTACCATGACAAGGGGAGGATCCTCCTCCCAGCCACCTCAGTCAAGCTGCTCTGCAGGTTCTGGCCGGCTGAAGCCTTTGAGCTGCGTCTTTCTTTCCCCCCTTGTGTCAAGAATTAGCCTGCCAAACTGTTTGTGTCAGCACGCTTCCGTTCTGTGCGTGTTTACTCCTGCAGTGGATCACTGAGTTCATCTGCCTGCTCGCCCACTGGGTCCTCCTCTGTGGGAGGACTGGGATCGCCACGCTGGTGACCCTGTGTCTGCACACCGACAAGTCTAAGCAGATATTTGGTCTCTGATTTTACTCCTACCTGTGTGAGGTTCCTGTGAGTTGTCCCCATCCTGTTCCTCTTTGAAGATTTTGCTCACATTGGCTACTTTGCTTCCTCCTGCTGCAGTTCCGCTGGTTCCACTGGTTCCACTGTCCTCCACATCCTCCACCGGCACCACAGTGAAGTTTGTGGGCATCTTGCTTTTTTCTTTTATCCAAATTCACCGTTTAAAGATCAAACCTGTGATGATAGGAACTGCTGGACTTTCTCTCCCTTAAATAATACACTCGACTGTGTATTCAGTAAAACCCTGAAGTTGTAAAAACTCCAGTGAAACCACAACACAATTCTCACTCCACATGTTTTGTTTCCCTACTCTTTGTGGAGTCCTCTAGACTCAGAGTGAAAGTACCGCCTCTTGCCCAGGAGGCAGGTCAAAGTCCTCTTGTTCATTCCCTCACTCGCCCTTCTTGTTCCTTTCCCTCCTTTTTCCCCCCACTGCTACAAGACTATTGCCCCATGTGACCCTCTATTTACCATTCAGACACAGCCCAGACATGGGAGTCCTACAGCTCCTCCCTCTGCTCTGACTGTCCAACTCTTTCCTCTCTCACCTTAGAGTTGACTCAACTAAACTAACTCCAAAGTTTCCAAACAGGAGCCCAACTTATCAAGAAGTCCACTTGAGAAGAAGCTCCTACTGAACAGTCATGGCTTTACACACAAAGGCTTCTCTTTCCTGATCTCCAGCCTTTGACTTCCTCCTCCTCCTTCAGGCTGGCAGTTCCCGTCTCTGGTTTCTTCCAGGTAGTCAGAATGGGCGTTGCCTTTCCCACAGCGCATTCTGGGTAGTAGATGTTCATCATAAACACAATGCCACACATTTTCCTGCATGCACTGCAGCAGTAAAGGAAACACCTTGGACGCTGTGAATGCCAGCTTTCCTCTTAATTCTGAGGACCAGCCTAGTTTACAATGGACAGTCGCAGGGGAAAAGGAGTCCCTTTTTAAAACAATGGAAACAAGTAAACATGAACTATGTTCTGTTTGTGGGAGGGCTTATTTTAATGGCAATTTTTATTTATTTCTGGACACTAAAGGCTTTGCTAGCCGTCACCATTCTTAACCTGAAGGTAATTAGTCTGTGCAAGGATGTGAAATGTAATTTACAGCAATCTTTTATTACCACCTTTGTGTAACCCCGTCAATCAATATTACACAATAGTGCGTGCTCCTGGTGGCAGGCAGCACCCGTGGGTGGGTCCAGTACAGCTCCTGTAAAGTTTTTTGCCAGCTAACTTAGTCTCATTTTTCTTTGAGACAACATATTTGTCTCATTTTGTGAAACCACAGCATATCTTAGCTTACTTTAGTTAAGCTTAGAGTTTCTTTTTTTTTTTTTGCTTTGTCTTTATATGAATGGCAAAACAAATCTGGCCACTGGGATGTAGTAAAGTCCTGATGTTTTCTGTCTTTTATCCAAAATTAACAAAAACAACGTATTGTTAAAGTGTTAAGTGCAGTGAAATTTGCCATTGTTCACACAACAAAAATCCCGGTTCATGCAATCCTGCTCTCTTTTCAGCATGTCACATTCCTACGTGCTCACTCTGATTGATGCCTGAAGTGTCTGTAAGAGCTCACACACAGGGAAGACTTTTTCTATGTGTGTGTAAAGTTTTAACTGCTCCGAATCGCTCCGAGAACCCAACGCATTACCTTAGTCTGATTGTTTTGTCTTAATTTAATTTGCATTCACGCCTTTTTCTCATTGCTATTAAAAACAACAACATATTTTAAAACCATCACATAAATTTGCCTTTAAGCTTTTGACCATTTGGTGCCCATTTAAGCTTTAGTTTATTTAATTAATTTTTTCTGTGCTTGTGATTAGTCAGTACAAGAAACAACCACAATGCCTGAAATCTTTGGTTTGTCCATTTATGACCACCAGAGGGTGATGCAGATTCATGGAAAGCTGAACTTACATTAACAATAAACTAAATAAGCTGAATAGATAGATAGATAGATAGATAGATAGATAGATAGATAGATAGATA
>CAJRST010007779.1:16788165-16979775 GCA_907169785.1 Menidia menidia | reverse complement strand
TAGATAGATAGATAGATAGATAGATAGATAGATAGATAGATAGATAGTTAAACAGGGCTTTAAGAGATTATAAGAGGTTATGAGAATCAACAGCAACAACAATCAGATGGGAAATTTTGTTCTAAAAAGCATTTGGTTAGTGCATTGTGCTGCCTTTGACCTTTCAACTATGATTAGATCCCCCCTAATTTTTTTTATTTTTTATTATTTCATAGTATGAATAATTTAGATTTAATTCATGTAGTCTAAAGCTTCCAGCGTGAGAATGGCAAACATTTTCATGTCCGTCACGTTAGATCACCTGGCACCCGACTGAACTTCTCAATCCTCAACAAAACAGCTATTTCATCTTTCTCAGGTGGCGTTAGAGTGGAGGGGGAAAAAATTCAAAGTGCGAGAGGTAGGGGTGAAATCAAATCTCTTCAGCAAACAGTAAAAAGGTCAGTGCTGACGCAGGCCCGGGAACAGGCCGCTCTCCCCCAAGACTATATTCCTAAGTGGCAATAGATTCTATTTGTAGCGTTTTACCTGTTTACTGACTCCCCCTCTCCAAAACCAGGTAGCTGCGCAAACATACTGGGGTTTGGACGACCTCTGGTGCCACGACACCAGGGATATATTTCAACTGAGGGGATGGTTCTGCCAGACCGCAAAACGGAACGTGGAGGCCAACAGGACTCTCATTTATCAGGCCTGGGATGCACAGTTCCACCAGGAACGGGACTCCATTATCAGGCTGTCATTGTTCGTTTTTAATGGAGATGTAAGCCACGTGATTTTTTTTAAATGAACAGGGACGGCCATGAAATTAATAAAAAATCCACCAAAGTTTAAAGTCCAGGTACTTTAATGAGCATCAGAAGCTCTGACTTGTTGTAATCAGTGGTGATCAGAGTTGTATCACCTTACAACATTACACAATTGGCGAATACAAACAAAATAATGCATCTCATTTTCTGTTCTTTCTGTGATGTTAGTGAAAGTAACTGAGCCATTCAGTTACAGATAGCCCTGTTATCAACCTCAAGCTACTGCCAGGCATGTTAGTGTCAGACTGCAAAGATTTCTCAATCAATTGATATTCCACACGTTAAAACAAAGAAAATTCAGCCGAAGCCAAAGCCCAAAGTTATCAGCATTTTATTTTACTGCAGAGTCCTTGAGGCAGGCCATTTTCCACCACTAAGAAAAATGATGAATTCCTCTGATGTCTCAGAAAATCTGCTGCAGTAGCAGCTTCATGCTAGGTGCTGTTTAGCTTCTGTAAAACTGTTGTAGATGTGCTGCATTTCTACTGTGACTGATTGTAGCCTGGTTCCTCCTTCCTCCACAAACTATTCTTTGTATTGCCTATTGTACATGTAATTTCTTTTCAGGGTAACTTGGCTAAGGTTTCCTCAGATGGTGGCCTACACAGTAAAAAAAGAATCCTGGCTGTGTATGAATATATATACACATATATAAAGAAAAAGAAAAAGCAAATATATATATACACGAGACTTTGACCAAGTTTTGAAATCTTCCTGTAACTATATATTTAAAATGTTTAAACTCTAATAGGAAAGACATTCGATGCTCCTAACAGGGGTAATTTGCTTAAACACAACCAAACTTAACTTTTGAGTTTTTTTTACTCAGTCCAATCATTCCTTATACAATATATACCTTTTGTTAATGAGTAAATAATGCAGCTAAAGACTCCAATGCAGTCAAAAAATCCCTCAAATGTACAATTTCTTAGTCAGCTTTCCACTGAAAAATAAACTTGGTATATTTCCCTTGCTCTATATTCTACATTGGTACTGAAGATCACACAGAGCTCATACTGTCTCCGTCCTTTTTTTTCTCCTTTGCCCACTCATGCTATATGGAGAAAATCCCCAGAACCCAGTCATATTTTCGCTTATTTCAGCCCACTTCTTCCCAGTCTTTCTCATCCACAAAAACTAGATGCTCTTTCATCGCTGTCAGAAATAAATAAACAAATTAATGATTTTTTCTTTCTGCTGAGATCTCATGTGTGTATTCAGCCTGCCATGACCGTCAACCGGGCACCAGGCAGCTATGGCCAACAGCTAGAATGCTATTTTGGGTTTAAGTGGAAACATTTTTCTTTGGTAGGGACCAACAGCAAAGGACCATCAGGCTAGGCAGTAAGTCTGTGAATCCTGTGGCCTTGTGGGTAAAAGTGACCCTCTGCCACAATCCTCTGGCACTGGAGGTCTGCATGTGGGCTACCAATAAAAAGGGGAAGGGGGTGGCAAGCCCATAATTTGAGTTTGGGATCTGAATGCGTGTGTGAGCGTGTTTGGTAGGTGGGAGGGATGGCACTGGTGAAGCCAGAATTAATAAACCTTAAAACACTTTTAACAAGCAGGAAAATATATCTGGCAGTGCAATCTGCAAAAGGGGGAAATGAAGACACACGTGAAGTGCCACTCCACAGGTTAGAAAACCTTCTGGAGGCAGAAGAGGATGAGGGTGGAAAAGGATGAAAACGGTGAACAAAGCTGAGAGGTGATGTGTGAATAAAACAGAACAGAATCACAACCTGGTGGTTTAACGGACAGACTTTTGTGCATGAGGCCTGTTTCAAGGCCAAAGTCAGCTGAAACAGGCAAAAACTGGAGACTGTGTCAGTCAAGAGGCAACCTGAGTGAAAGCCATCTCCTTAGCTGCTGGGAATTGAATATATTGAGCACATTAATCCAAATGAAGTTTGCCAATTTTGTTAATTTCAAACACAAAATGAAGTCATTTATAAAGGAATAGAGCTCAAAATACAACCTCCCACAAACACAATACAGTACTGAATAGTAACTTGTCTTTAGTCTTTTGAAGTCCACTGACATGCTGAAGCTCCTCTATGGATGAAGTTCCTCGTCCCGTTGTATCAGATGGGCCTGAAATGAGGGATGTTCAGCACAGAAAGAGTTTTTGGAGAGTTAACAGGAGCTGTGACAGTTTAAAAAAAAACTTTTATCATTTTTTACAAAGGTAAAATGTAAGCAAATATTCTATGTAGTTCGACTTATTTGAGCTCTAATTGAATATTGTTTTGGATACCATGTTATCGTGAAAAGGGAAGTAACCGGTGGAAGCCTGGCGTAGTTTGACAAATTCAATCTGACCTCCCCTAATATAGACTGCTTTAAAGCAGGATGTCTTAATATCCCACGTCTAAGACTATTTAGCCTGGATAAAAGATGGCCAACCTGGAGAAACTAAACAGGCTTTATTGGACTCACCATACCCCACCGAGTCATTTAAACTCCCTCAACATTGTCATTTTCAGAAGATCATGCTCATGTTTTTCTTTTGAAGATTGAAGAAATTCATTCCATTTTGTTTGTCTCAACTTATTAGAATGAAATGCTTTCTAAGAAAATAATAATCTGGGTTTCAGAAGTTCAACTCAGAAGTCCTCCTCCAAACCATTCACCTGACTGGGATTCTTTTTTTGAAACATGCAATATCCACATCCAGCAATCTTCTGGGCTTCTGTTTTCCTTGTTTTTTTACAGTTTCTATTCACTTTTTCTGAATAATGTACATGAAATAAAGGCGGCATGCCGGAGCCAACAATTGATCTTTTTAATGGACTCTTGTCTCAGATAATTGCAGACAGTATGTGTCTCGTCAATTAGTATCAGACTGACACCAATTCCTTACAAGTGTGACTGGGAGAAGCTTCCAGATCTGCCCTCTGTCATGAGAAAGTAGAGTGAAGCAGCCCACAGTTATAAATACGCCTCGACCATCAGAAAAGCCCATGGTTGGGAGATGATTGCCGTGTTTCGCCACCAAAAACACAGCTGCTAACTATGTTAAAATAATAACGTTGTCTAAATCTATGAGTGGTGGAGGGCTGAGAGGAGGCAGCCCAACCACACACTCACACACACTGCTTCTCATCCTGTCCCACAGTGATTGTCGGCCAACGTGTGTGGTGTGTGTTAACCGCCCGTCCAGCAGGCTGTAGAGCATGAGAGTGATTGCATGAGTCATATTTAGAAAGCGTTTCATTTCTCCACACGCACCCATTACACATTTATCCACGGAGGTGTATACAAAATAAACACACTCGCATTAAAGCGTGCACGCCGGGGTGTTTCAGACATGGCCAGCTGTGTTCAAATTTCAACCATATCTCAAAAATCCCCATAATTGCTATGTCGCCTTTGACGTTTCTGTATTTTACTGACCAACATACACAATCAGAGAGGCTTTATCGCTAAAACTGGCAGCGCTGGGGTATGTTGTTAGAGCTACACAAATACCAGGCAGCACTATTTATTCATTTGCTATGTAAAGACGGCCCTGTTCTCCTTATAGTGAAATCTTATGGATTTAGTGCTCTGGGCTTGTAACTGGTATCATTATGTAAAGGGCCATGAAATGAAAACTAGAAAAAAAGAGACTCTTGGAGGAAAGAATTTTAATAACTTTGATTTTCTTTTACTCATTTAAGTTCAGTTTCAACAATTCAAGGTAAAATTTCCAGTCATTGCACCTCGACACACAGACCTTTGTGTGAAGTTAATTTAATAATGCAGACCTCTAATGATGTTGTAGTTCTTCTTCAAATAGAAATAGAAATATACTTTGCTTTGCATGAATAAATTTTTTTTTTTCATAAAAAAAAAAGAAAAAACTTGTTTGAAATTCATGAAAATGACCAGTATTTTTTCTCTGTCACATAAGCAGCGCCTGTGCTGAGGACAGGGTGTGTTCCACCATGGTCATAACGTACTCCACCACATTCTTCTGTAGAAGATCTGTAGAAGGTCATCAGTTTTGCTCTTCAAACCACGAAGGATGATCCAATCTGCTGATGTGTGGCACAACCAGACCAATCCACTCAACTTTTCACAAAGTAACCAGGACTTATATTCACAACATTATGGTGTTCGGGTAAACATCTCCCCTTAAACACTCTCCCCATTTCAAACCTACATGGGAAATTGGTTAAAAAAAACTGAATTATAACATGAATACATAATTCTTGGACCTTTCTGAACGGTAAACTTTACCCAAATCATAGAAAACCAAATAATGTCACTCACATCCGTTGCCATGGAAGTCGTTGGGTTTGGATTTCTGCCTTTTTTTTGTAAATGCCTCATCCTCCTTCCTGTGTCCTGAGAGCTTTAAAGCAAATCTGTGTCAGAGTTGACACCCTCATATATTTGCTATTGAAAAAACTAACTGATCTTGGATGACACAAATCAGAATCTCCTATGATCTAACGCGCTGACCTGTGACAGCCCGATAAGGAGCGGTTGGACAGGCGTGGTGACCCCCTGATGGGATGGGTTGTTGTGTTTGTGCTGTGTGGATGGGGCAGAGCGGTTCACAGGGGTCCCGTGCCAGTGGCCACCTCTGCAACAGGGCCCTGTGAATTCTAACAGCGCTGCGATGCTTGCCTCTTTTCTCCAGGAAACCTGGCCCAAACCCAGTCAGCACATCTAATCTCAGTTTCTATATGATTCAATATACATTCAGAGGGAGGTCGTGTCCACTTCAAACAGGCTGGTTTCATATTTACACTTGAAATTTCAGCCTTTTTTTTTCTCTTTCTGCTTGATAACCGTTTCTTTTTCAAATATCTATAGTATCTTGGCTACACTGCAAAGTTGTGCGTGTTTTTGTTCTGTGCCCTGTGATGTGGGTTTCCTTTTATGTGTATGCAACCATTTGCGTGTTTCAAGAGGTGGCAGAGCAGAACTGGAGCCTCAGCACATCTGTGCCAGTTTGGAGGAGGGACAGGAAATTCATCCCGGGGAGATAAGGGACTCACATCAACAAAACACAAAGTTGGTCTTTGTATGTGCGGCCAGAAGCACAGAGAGGGAATATGAGTGCTTTTAGATCACATCCTTCACAGAACTGGGATCAAAGATAGCTCCCTCTAAAGTGAGATGATGAAGAATTTGGAAGGAAGCATAGTGAAAGATGAAACCTGTGAGGCTGCTTTTCCCTGTTTTATCTGACAGTTTCCACATTTCTAGACTTTTTTCTGTAATACTAAGTCTTGGATGAAAACTGTTTTGTTTTATAGGTTTTATATGTTGATTTTTTTCCTTCACTTTTTTTTTAAAACACTAGTGTGTAAGTGCTTGATATTCAGATCTCTTCCGTGGACCTAGAACAGGATGCTTTCTCTTCCTCTGTACTCCCCTCAGTTCCTGGAAACACCCAGTTTTCTGAAAGGTTCTACTCAAAGTTTCATCTGCAGCTGAATTTTAAATGTTGACATTTTAATCTTATGTGTTGTAGAGACCATCGTTTGCTAACTATAGAAAACAAAGGTGTTGTTGGATAAATTCAGTTTCATATCTAATCAGACTTTTGTCTTCAGAAAAAAAAACATATCGGTCTTCTATTATCATCAAATGGCAAACAAAAATAAAATTAAAATAAGAGCCTTTTTTCGTTGATATTTAATATTGTTTTTATTATTGGGATTTTGCCATGCACATACCTGGCCAGCCAGGGTCAATTTACACACGTGTAAACAAAAGCTGATGAAAATGCAGCATATATATATATTTATATGCTTTTTTTAATGTCACGTTTTAATATCACATAAAATATTTACAAACAGCAATGGACTGACAATTTGGTGAGTTTTACCCCTTGAAATAATTGCAAAAACGCCCAAGATATGTATTTGCATGAACGAATTATGATGCCATCTTATTCTTTTTTTTTCTTTACTGTAGACTGAGTTAGACATTCAAACAAAAAAAAAGGCAACAAGCTGGTTTCTATTATTATTTACAACATTTCTATTCACAAAGATATACAATGTACAATTTAACTGGCCTATCATTTAAATGCCTATATTTATGTATATTTACAGTACATGTGTATATTCTCATTTATGAGCTTAGATTTATTTAATGAATGCTGATAAGATAAGGCCTCAGAATACTGTAGACTTGAAAATTAAACAAAGACATTCTGTTAAATATCACTATGAAAAAAGAATGAAAAGAATAAAAATAATTCATGCTGTGTATTTGAATTTTCTTGTGTAACCAGTTTGTTTTGTACGATATTCTTAATTTTTTTCCATTATTTTATATCTTAAGAGTCTCATTACACGGTAGCATAGAGCATTTTGCCTCCTACTATAGCTTAGCTTCTTACTTTATTGCCTGGAAAAAAAAAGTTGCGTGCTCTTCTAATCTGGGATATAATGAGATCATGTGTAAAACATCTTGCATTACACGGCAAAAACAATGATATCAGACTGACCAGTGAATTTTTAAATTACAGGTTAAACTGTGTTTAACATGGTGGTTTATGTTAGGCCGTTAAAAAGCATGATGTCATGATATAATTTCTTCCAAGGTTTGTTATGTGGTCAGTTCTGGATGTTTATTGCAACATACGTGTGCGACCACACTTCACCAGATATGCATCGCTATGCTCTTCCTGGACAGTGATTAATTGATGACCAAAGACACAGGCAAAGCCCTGAGTAATAGCATGTTAAACACTTGGTGTCAGAGTCCGAGAGGCTGGATTATTTACTGCAGGAATGAATGTAATTATAGTTTCTAGCTTCACAATGGGTGGGCTTGCTGGATGTGAGGCAGTCATGATTGTCCTTTTAGAGTTTTTATTTTCTTTTTTTCAGATGACTGCAAAAACTCTGAAGGCTTTTCCTCCTGTGGGGTTCATTAAGCTGAATAAGGAAGAGCAGGAGAGGAAAATGGACAAGTTTGGATGTGATTATGTGCATACATGAGGAAGTATTAATTCATGAATGTCTTGCTGAAACAAAATGCTTAGGAATTTACATTCGTCTTGCAAATTATCATAAACTCACAAACAATAAACAATATGTGATATCAATATTACCTCTCTGAGCTGATGCCATTCTGGTGACTGCCAGTATACTGCTGCCTTCTGTCCACTGGCATCACATCCAGGTACCCTCCTGACTCATTCAGGATTACACCTGCGTGGATGGCTGCTCTGCAGATACTGGATTTCTGAACACAACATATGAAAGAGTAAAACCCTCAAAGCTATAAAATCCACAAATAAGCAAATGCACTGTATTTTGTACAAAGTAAAATATGTAAGGCAACATTTTATGTGAAAAATGCATATCCATCCATTGTAACATGATAAACAGAAAACTTTTTGTCGAAGAGAGAACTGAAAGTATAATAGACTAGTTTACTGACACAGAACCTTTAAAAAAAAGAATCATACTGTCTGGGAGGCATCCTATAAGTGCAACGTATGTATTCTTGTTGGACAGATATGTGCTCTTGTTATGAGTAACAGGTCTGAAATGCTTTGCTTCAAACATTAGCTAGAAATGGCCACCAGTCAATAGAAGTCAGTTACAACCAGTGATGCAAACACTCACATCTGAGTAGTTTTTTGTCCCAATAACTCGGACTTGACTGGAATGCAAACAGTTCCTGGGACAATACAGCCTGAAAAAAAATGCAATCATGAATAGGGTCACAGATTCGATTTGAATGCATTTCAATTTTGTTTTTGTGTGAAACCTTGCATCTAGAGCCAGCATTTTCACTTCATTTTTGTTAAGCTTCCCTAATAGAAAAATGTTTTAAAATCTTTTTTAAACTCTACTTCTTATTAAATAGAAACAAAAACTGTATGCACTTGGCTAAGAGATTTGTTTGTATGAGACAGGTGTTGCATTTCACAACTGTAGGGGAGCCAAAGAGCAAAAACACTGCCAAAATCTCCAGTGTTGCTTCAAATGGCGTAGTTAAGTCGAACAGGTAAAGCACCACATAAGCACATTTTAACCTAATATTGTTTTGAAAATAGGGTTAAAGTTATGAAATGAATATCATGCTGCATTCAATACACCAACTATTTGATAACACCTTCTGGAGAATGTTTACTATGAATGGTGCATTTAGCCTGGCTTTACTTTTCAGAGCTAGAGGCCAGATACACATTTAGTAAAAACGGACATCTATATAGGAAAAGAATAAACCATCTGAAAGTGATCAAGGCTTTTAAAAGTAGATTATCAGTAAAAACAATGGCCTGATGAGGGATTTGAAGTGTCTCAGCACGTTGTGCTGATCTTACCTGGGACAGTGTCGCACGGGTTTCTTGAACGGACAAAAAAGCGCCACTGTGGTATCACATGTTACTGCCTTAACTGGGAGACAAAGAGGAAAAAATACAGCGATCAATGATCCTGTAGTATTTCTTGACACAGGGAAGCTTACAAATGTGAGTTTGAAAAGTGCTTCATACCAGGGACTGAGTCTACTTTGAAGGAATTTGCACTTCTGTTTTTCCTGTAATGTAAAGCCAAACCACACACATTTATGCTAATGGGGGCACAGTTCTGCACCACAAATAGAGAGATCGAAATGGTCGATAATGATTTTTTAAAAAGAAAGAAAAGAACGTCACCCAATGGATTGGATCCCGTTTTTGTAAGACTTTGTAAACTGCTGCTTTCTGCCCAGTCGGGTCACATCCAGCCATCCTCCATCGTTGTCAATGACTCCAGAGTGTAGTCCAGCTCCACACACACTGGATTGCTGAAGCCACAGTTGCAGACTTTTCATACAGTTTGTTCATAATGACATGAACGCCGTGGTATGGGCTTTAAAGGGATGCTTTACCATGTCGTAGTACGCAGTTCCAACGACTTTTGCGGGTCTGTCCAGACACCCGGGGGGACACTCATATCTAAGAACAGAAAAACAATGTGGCCAGCATTACACATAATGTGTGGTGCTTGTCTGACTCTGGCCCTACTTTCTATCAGTATCTACCTATTACAAGTTGTTCCTTTGCAACGATCCCTCAGTTTGGTCTCACAGTCAACCTGTTGGCCTTAAATAACATCAAGCACAATAATACCTGTCAAAATGGGTTTAAAATACATAGAATATGGCATCCAGATATGAATAAGATCTTCCTTACTCATCTGCTCTGTGCTGACGACAGGGGTTCTGTCAGGGTTGTCATTGGCTGAGGGGTTTGGGGTCTGGGCCCTTGGCGGGGGCTCTCTGTCCCGCACCGGCTCTTGTTCAGGTTCAATGTAGTTGCTCTCTTCAATCTCCGGTGCTGGTCGCTGCTCAACACCCCCTTCTAAAAGAACACTCCAGATTATTTCATTCTGATATGATACTACACCTAAAAACTAGTTGAACTGATTAAAAATGTAAGAAAGTGGGTCATTGTTTTCAATAAAGTGCTCGATGTATGGGATAATAGCACAGTTAATTGCTCAATAACACAATGAATATAGGAAAGTTAATACAATATTTAAGACCTGGAGGAAAATCTGCTCAAACCTACCCTTATAACATAAGTTGTTTCTGCATCCACCAGCGTAACTGTCTGGACAGGCAGAACATGGGCTTCCATATTTGTACGGAGCATGGCCCCACCAGTTTCCACTATAAAACAACCGTCACAACCCAAATTCATCAACACCGGCGCACAGCCAAATGATGTTTATCCCATCGTCTAGGTTTAAATCTGTAACATGACCCTGTCGAAGACTTACGGAGGAGAGTAGTTGCAGACCAGATAGACAGCTTTGGCCCAGATCATCCCCCAGACATTCATGTTGTAGCACACGTTGATGGCACAGCCAATACGATTACTAGTTGCCCACACCAACTTAAACAGACAAAAACAAACGAACAGTGTTAACTGATTTCTGTCCTATTGGGGTGAATATGTGTCAAAGTTTAACTAGAACATGCTGAATAGTTTGGGATACATGTTTTATATAATCATTCCGTAGTTTATTCTGGAATGTGTAATTTCAGTTATAATAATGTTAATTTCTAAAATTGTAATAGTACTTTAGAACTCTATTCATACAGTCCTTACCTGAGTGTAGTGAGTGCAAACTGGTCCTGAGCATCTAAACGGACAGTGTGGGTTACACTCCTGGGAGTATGGATAGCTGTAATACCTCACCTCATCATACCAGGCCTGAACGTGGAAGGTGGGGGGTCTGTCCCTATAGTGACAGAAAAAGGTGTTTTAAATATCCTGTAATATATGTTAGCGTAACACATATTAGACAATAGATAAAAGCACTAAAAGCACATTTTATATTTGTTAGAGTAAACTTCATACACCATGGTGGAAGTTTCCATTAGGAAGTAATAATTAAAGGAACTAATACATTTGAAGGTGTAAACTGGACAATTTGGGGGAAAAAAAAACTTTAATCTATGTTCCTGCAGCTCATGGTAATGATTATGTCAGAATGCTCAAACCCCCATGAACATTGTCTTTGGAACAATTATCTTTCCTCACTTAGGTTCACATTGGAGATCATTGTTTAAGTCTCCCAGTTGAAAAAAACGTGTTTATCCTAGACACAGCTGTAAGCCTATTGCCGATTATGGTCCGCCACAAATCAAACAAAATCGAGTTGATTTTAGATATGTGCTGAGTTTTTATGAAATCAACACCATTAGAGAAGGAATAGAATTGCTTTTGACTGTAACTTCATCTTAAATTGAAACAATTAAGGTAAATACTTAATAGAAGTATGTTGAAAAAATAATCAATTAACGCATGAATCCCAAATTAAACACAACACCTTTACTTGAAGCGTGATCAAAATGCTTGGTCACACACACCTGCCCCAATGCGCACCAAGGTTTTGGCCTATTTGGGTCAACATGTGGCTCGGTCCATGCTCCCATCGGCAGGTATGTGCCCAGTGCTCTGCGCTCCTCTCTAAGTCATAATCCCATACCTGAGAACACAAGCACATATGAACAAACAGTTAACAAAAATGTCACCGCTGTGTGTGTTCAATAGGTCAACCCGTTAAAAACTCAGTGAGGCAGTCACCATGCAAAGATGAACCTGCTCTTAGCTCAAAAGTGCAATTGTTTTTTTTCTTGAAAATTTGACATGCTATAGTCAGAACCAGGCCTCTCCTTTAAAAAAAAAAACACATTCACTCTCTTACAAGCAGACACATAGATGAGACACCACCACATCAACTAGCACCTTTGTGCTACCATTCGGTGGGGTTGTGTCATAGCTTGTTTCCAGTAAGTTCTGGCATCGTCAAGAAAAAAAAGAGGTAAAACACCTACAAACACAGAAGTTCTCTGTTTGAGGGTTTGATGCCATCTCTGCTGAAGTTCAGCCAAAATACCTCTGAACAATTCAGACATGCTGCTTGGGACAAAGTGAAAAAGAAGGACGCATTAACTAAACTGCGCAATTTAAATGAAGCGGAAAAATGAATGTAAATTGACTTGCAAAGAATTGTTGCACTGTGCTGCTGGCCCACTGTTTAGATGCATGAAAGCACCCACACGTCAGGACTAACTGGATAATGCTGAAGTGTGGACCCCTGTAATACTTTCCATATGTTCTGTTTTGGGTTCTGTTTCAGTCTGATTGGAAAAGTGATATTTTATGTCTATTCTGAACAATCCAGTGGTGACCAACACAGAGCTGTCCTTTTCCTGGAGAGCTGTATGGCAGAATTCTCTTCATGCCAACTTTCATCATCGTCTTGCTTTAATTTGCATAACTTTTGTAGTTTGGTTCTAGAAGATACTGGAAAATGAAACAGAAAAATCACAATGAATATCAGTTATTCTAAACATCCATTGTTCACTTTAATCCCCTCTCAGTTTGTGGTAGAAAATCATGGTTGAGTGGAAGATACTACATGAAGTGCATTCAGAGGACTTTGGTTGGATGCAATGGCTTCATGTATTCGAGGCAAAAACACCAAGGCAACAGGCTAGAGGAGCTTATAGCAACAGGAATATGAAAGCTCAAGGAAAGGCAGACTATGCAAAGTTCTCTGAACCTGAGAGGATACCAGAGAGGTTCAATAGAAGAAGTATGAGTCCATGTTTATGATGGCAACATTAACAGTATCCTTCCTCTAAAATACAGACACTGTGAAGGTGGATGGTATCCTGAGGACTCACAAAACACCTAATTTAGATTAGCTTACATTTTATGGCAATTCACAACAATCCTCCACAGTCATGAAGAGGAACATCTGGAAATATTCATCAACTTCAACCTTTGAAAATTGAAATATCGGGACACTTCCTGTCAATCAAACGGCTTTGGTCACAGAAGCAGCGGCGGCATTATCTGCCTTTTCTCCAGGCCTACCATCCACAAATGAGCCATTAATAAGTCAGTAAATGGCTTATATTTCTTTATTTTTTAATTCTAACCTAAATCAAAGTTAGAAAAAAAAGTTTTTTAGTAAAAAGAAAACTGCAATGATGAAGTTTAAAATAGACAGTTCAGTTTGTTGCCTGTATTTCTAATAGTTTTGGGGTGTATTTGTGGAAGTTACTCTTGCCGAATGCCCTTTTCATCTGTCCGATGCTGAGATTTATAGAGTGGGTAAATACAGGTACATTGAGTTAATTATGTAACTTCCAAAAACTTACAACTTACAGAAGACCAAACTCAACTGAACTGAGATGAATGCTAATAATCTTTCACAGGTGCTTGAACTCAGCTCTCTCTCTTTAGCTTTTAACTTTGGCTGTGGTATATAAGGACAGGTCAAACCATTTTTTATCTTTTTTTTCCTCTGATAACACCTTACCTTATTTAAAACACCCTCAAACCTTACTCCTTTATAGAGGGTAATACTGCCCTCTTCCACAGCTCTGTGAGGCCTTCACTGACAGGGAAATCAGAGCAGAGCACAAAACTCTGACTGCAGGCAATCTACAGCAGATCTAATTACCTCTTCTAGCTCATTAGTTTTTTTTTCCCCGCTCTTGTTTTTCTTCCCTCTCAGTTATCCAGTCGAGGAGAGGATGGACTGCCCACACGTCTTTGGAGAGAGGTCAGAGTAACAATGACCAATCCCTTTGCTGCATTCCAAAGAGAATTAAGTCTCTAAACTGTAGACCTGCCTACAGCTATCTGTCAGGGCCCCCTCACCACCACACAGCCACATCAAAAATGCTTTTGCAATTCAAAGTGCACATCTTAATTCTCATAAGTTTAACACTAAGTGGCTGCATTTGTTGAAACCTTGAATGAAGTCTTGATTTCTCAAGATTCAGAAAATGAAATGGAAAACAATCGTTTGGAGACATTTGCAGGACAGCTGTTTCCTGAAACACTGCAGCCTGGGAGTGCAGTTTGACCACATCATTATCATTAGTAATAGTATCCTTCACTGAAGAAACACCGGATTTATGCATATAACACACATTTGCACCACTGTGCCACACACTTCAAACAATAAAGCTGGACATGTTTGAAATAGACTCACCGCTGTGTTACCCAAAATGAGATGAGAGGAGGATCAAACAAAAGACAACAGCAGCCCGGTCTGGGTGAGTTGAGATGGATGGACAGCACAAAGGCCAGGATTAGAGTCAAAGTGAGGGAGGGTGAAGATCAAGCGAGCAAATTAGCCAGGCAGTGAGAAAAACGGGCCCGATAGAGTAGGAGCAGGCGGAGTGGGGAGAGGGGGCCGGTTGTGGTGGAGGTCGAGGACAGGACAACACAGCGGGGGAAAAGCTGGACCAGGGCCAGGGTCAGCAAGGGTGGGCAAACAGAGAACCGGAGTCAGAGCTAACCAGATAAAGGCTTCAGCCTGCAGAACCTCTTTTCCCTCTTCCCTTCCCCAGTCTGCTGTCTTTTAGAAGTCCCGTAACAGAGTTTAGGGAATGCTTTTTCTCTCGGAAATACAGCATTTAAGAGTCAAACAAATGGGCCAGGGTCCCAAAGGACATACCCTGTCTAACTATAGTAGATATGACCACAGACAGAGAACAACGTAGGTGTTACATCAAGGAAGTATGAAGTATTAAGCCTGTCAAACATTCACTTTCTTAAACAGCAGTTCTGATTCTCACATATTTACAACATTTAGACTGAAATTTGATTCTAGACTGTGTCTCATTTCTTGCTGGTGAACACTTGGTTGGCTAAAATATACAAACTGTAAATGTAAACTGTGTAAGACAGTCTCATAGTAAAAAAAATAAATATATAGTACAAAAGATAGCAATGCTGACCCCTGGATGGTGGCTAGTGTCCAGATTAACACCCTATGATGAGGATGTTGGGTTTAAAAGTCAAAACATTTGCATGGACCATCACGTTAGAATATTGAGTTAAAAACAAACCGTATTGATTTATAATATTAAGGTAATTGTGAAAGTAATTGGTATTTCCCCTGTCCTCTCTAGTTGAGCATAGGTGAGCAATAACACATGAAACAACATGTTAGGCTTCCAGAACAGGAAATGGGTGTTGAGGCCTCGAGGGGAGCCACAGAATGCCGTCTTCTCCTGTGAGTTTGAGTTAGATGTGCAAAGCAAGAACCTGGCTCATTCCAATCCTTAACCCCGTACACTACAATAACGTATAGCGTATAGTTGCAGCACTGGACGGAACAGAGGGAGGAAAAGTTCAGAAAGCTGGAGGAAAAGACTTCAACTTTTCAGTCCTTTCCTCAAGCTTCACGAACGTGACTTCAGCATGTCAACACGTTCCAGCTGAACTTGGAGGTTCAGCTCAGTCCTCTGCACTCACCATGTGCTCCATGTTGGAGGCGGGGGGGTGCACCTGACCGCGCAGCTTGTTGTGCAGGTCCAGGATCAGATGCATGTCCCCCTCGCTGATGGCCCTCCTCCCTCTGGACCTCGCCTTCCACCACTTGTCATCTTTGTCCCTGTACTGGTTCAGCATGGACTCCAGCTGGGTGGAGTTAATCAGGACCAGGGCTTGGACGGTCCGGGTCCAGCACAGAAACAAGCCTACCACTCTAACCCAGCCAGGGAGAGAAGGAGATCTCTTCATGTCGAACTAAAGTCTGATGATATGAAGGATGCCTTTGGTCTGTAAAACGGGGGTGTTCAAAGAAAACAGTTTAAGTTTAAATTCTTTTTACAAATAACAAAGTACAAATTAAGAAAGTATAAATACTTTTATGTCAAAGTAATCTGCTCTATTGGTGCTGGAGGAGCTTTAAAAAGAGCCCCCAAAGTGGTGTGACATTTATGCCTTCTATCTATTCAAAATCCAATAATCCTAAAAACATAGAAGACTTTTCCTTAAACAGTGAGCCTCCAACAGCTTTCAGCAGACTGGGTGCATCTAAAGGTCACTGCTTCACTAAACACAGTAGCAGCAGTGTCAGCCCAGCTTCCACACATCATGAGAGGGCAAAAACGCCTCAGGCTTCCGAACTGTACTTTACCTGCGCTGGCTTTAGCGATGTGGTCACTAAAGTAGTCATAGTACGATATTTGGTGCTAATGAATGAGAAGCTTAGCACGCCTACAAACAGCAAAGGTTCGTTTACCTCGAAATTCTCCAAAAAACGATCAAAATGTGTCTCTGATGTGATTGTGGCAGATGCTGAACCGTCCAGTTTCTACAGGAGAACGCGCCAGAGGGGAGCGCATTTAAATCCATCCATGCTAGAGATGAGCTCAGGCAGTTGGGGCTCTCTTAGGCTGCACATCCGCGCTGCATGACAGGGACCTCGCGAATGCCTGAGTACCTGTTGAATTCTTCAGTTCTCTCAGTGTCCTGCAGGCTGCAAGGCACTGCTCCTCATTTTGCGCTTATATGCCAAATTTGCGCTTAGGGACGCAAGTGGACCACGCCTCCATAAACCCGGTTACCCCCCACCCCCCTCACCCAATTCTTGTGCACAAACACTCACACACGAACTGGCCGGGACCTGTTGGGACTCCAGGCTTGATCTATTTGAAGAGGCAAGTGATTTCAGAAGAAGTGACGTGAAGGTAAACTTGCGGATGCTGTGGAAGCAGCCCACGTTGGTTAGAAAACAGTACACATTTTGCTGTGTCCAATTTTTCTCACTGAAAGACAAGGTGAATACTCTTATTGGCAGATTAAAACACACTACTTTAGGCTACATTTCCAAAAGGCTGAGACATCATTGAAAGCAGTTTTATCCCAGGCAAAAGTAACATTTCTTTACCTTAGCTCACACAAAAACTGGAAGAAAAAAACTGTGCATTGGTGCATATAGACCAAATATCCCACTCATGATCATCTTTGAGTTGTCTTGTGCTTGTGTTGAAGGCTTTACATGAAAAGTTTCATCACCAGTGTGCCAGAGGTGCGGCAGCAGCCAGCAGGGTGGCCGGTATTTTCCCTTAAACAAAACCACAAAGCACTGATTCATCTGCTTTAACACACACTCAGGCACATTTGTCAAAGTCTGTGGTCTGTGTATGTGCGTTCCCTCTCCTGCCCTCTTTTCCTCCTGTACGCCAGCATGCTCTCTTCTGAAAGTCCCCAGAAAAAAGTTTATTTTACAGTCACTTAAGTAAAGAATATAAATTGGGGAAATACAGATCATATATCTGAATAAAGAGGTCAGTGTAAGCAGTAAAAACAGTCTGACCACTAAGGAGTGGAGGAGAGGCAAAGATCAATTATGTTTCAAAGCCAATTGGATTATATAAGGAAAAGATGGCACGTGTCATCCATGATCTGTAATATTAGTGCCACATTTGTGCAGATCTGACAATGAGTCAAGACAAAGCAGAATGCCAACGTCTCTGTGCATTTATGAGATTCTGTAACAGTTTTTCTTCCATGGTACTTTCAGTCTTACAGAAAACTGCATGCAACATCAAACTTAGACTGCCAACGTCTGCTGCCCCCTTATGGATACTGATCATCTCACATCCTTACCTCCACACAGGGTGCTGCTGCTCACCAGGGTGCACAACAGACAAAACAGAAGTAAAACATAAGAAAGGTAAAGCTCCCTCAAATAAAGGTCACGAGGTCATGAGGAGGGTAAGCTCCTGTCCTATTTATACTGTCACAGCATGATATTCAAAAAGTTTCTCCAAGAAATCTCTGAATTTCAAATGTGAAATTGTTTATTGTTCTTATAGTAATTCAGTTCTAAACTATACTGTGCGTAATTGTGCCTAATTTATTTTCCCCCCTATTTTTTTTACAAACCAATTAAAAATTATTATACCCTATGTATGTATCACTGCGTCTGGAAAGATGCTTCATTATTCCTGTAGGGCGCGTGTGACCCCCTGCTGCTAAAAGAAACAGAGACTTTAAAAACAAGATCAACAATATCATTCGAAGAATTACGCACACGCCAAAATCAAATTTACGCACAGCCGTTCGCTGCCTACGTGTTGTGAGTGGATTTAAAAACAGCCCAAAGGTGGAGCGTGAATTGTGAAGGTTCGACTTTAATCCTTTGAACCGTCGGGAGGGATGGGGACGCGCGCGTCTGCTCCCGGATCCCGCGCGCTCTGAGGTTTGGCAACAAAAAGCCTGGAAACGCGCCGTCCGCCACCTCGGGACTATTTCATGGCAATAACCGAGTCAGAGCCTGTGATCCTCAGGGAACAGACATGGTGGCCAAACTTCTGCTGCCCATCGGTGAGTGGACGTGAGTCCAGAGGAATTTCAGAATCCCAGCTTCAGCCTTTAGCTTTTTACTGGGGCTCTCACTTGTTGACCTGTAAGGACTGAGCTCCTTGTGTTTATGTGTTTTCCCCCATTTTTTTCTCGTGTTCCAGCCTTCTGCTGGCTTCTAATAGTTTTTTTCTTGTGTCCCCTCAGCTTTAGCAGCAAGCTTCATGTCAAATGAAGTGTCCGGGGCCACAGCTACCACAAAAAAAGGTATGACATCCTCAGACACACTACGCCCATAATGACACATTTTACAGAACAGCCCTGAGGATTTGCAGTTTTTCTTCAGTTATACATCCTTATTTCATGAGTGAGCCGTATCCCACCTTCTCCAGGATACGGATTAATAGGAGGATTTATTGAGTTAGATCCCGTGAAGGCGGGTGAACAGGAAAATGGTGTTTGGCGGTGTATTTTGGTTAAATCAGAGTGTTGACAAAGTTCTAATTAACACCCAGGGGAGAATCACAGCCCCCTCATTTTCTCTCTGATGTGAAGTTATTAATAATCTTTCTGTGGTTCTTAACATGTGAAACTGCGCTCTGGCTGAAAATAACTTTTAAATGAAAAAGTAAACAACGCCCCAGAAAGCTTTTGTATTCTGAACCTAACGAAAGCGAGAAATGAAAACCAAGAACTTCTGCTCACCTGAAGCTGTGCGCTGCCTTCTGTCTGCCAGCGGTGAAGAACAACTCGGGTGTGACACCCGCGGGGCTGTGTGGGACCTGGATAAAGGAGGCCGATGGAGGGTATTTCACCTCACCCAATTACCCCGAGAAATACCCACCGGAGAGGGAATGCATCTACATTATAGAAGGTGACGGGAAACTTTTCTGACCAACCTCTCGTATCACCCACTTGATATACCACATTGCAAACCTTTCAACTGTATTAAGAGTTCATGAAATATCTGGTGGATGTGTTCTAGCCCTGTGGTTTTATTTATATCCACATGTATGCTTGGAAATAAGTTTTTCTACACAAAGTGAAGTATGAGTTGCTCCCAATGTAACTGCCTTTTATTGGCCAGCGTCTTTTTCAAACGTCTTCATAGTTAAGAACATAGCTGTACTCCCTCCATCCATGCTGCTTTTTACCTCCCCGTCTTTACATTCCCCCCCCTGCAGCCTCACCACGACAGTGCATCGACCTGTTTTTCAACGAGAACTACGCCCTCGAGCCGTCCTGGGAGTGTAGGTTTGACCACATCGAGGTCCGCGACGGTCCCTTTGGTTTCTCCCCCATCATCGGCCGCTACTGTGGGCAGGAGCTCCCCTCCTACATCCGCTCCACCGGACGCTACCTGTACATCAAGTTTGTGGCTGACGGGGAGCTGGAGGCCATCGGTTTCTCTGCCCGCTATAACTTCACGCAAGGTGAGTGAGGGCGGTAAACAACGCTCTTCAGGCTCTGATGCGTCTCACTCTGAGGGTTTGACAGGCATCCGTCCACTTTAGTGTTTGGATTCGGTAACAGTAACCCATCCCGTTCATTTCCAGATGAATCTCCTGTTGTGAAGTGCTTGTGGTAGCAGCAGTAGTGGGGAAAAAAACAAACTGTTTGCACATTCTCTGCTGTTCATGTGTGAAAACAACTCCTGCTATGGTGGATACTGTTCTAAAAAAAAGCCACTACTTGATTTACCACAGACTCTGCAATCACATAAAAAGACTCTCTTCATCACGAGTAGCTTCCACCCAGTTGAACAAAAAAGATACCTGGATGGTTGTCCACTGAACAAGTAACTGTCTTTTTTATGAGGTTTTCACGTTTAAAATTAGACCAGGTTGGCTGTGTGCAGTTAACTGTTGTAGACCATCATCATTAGAATTACATTTACCTAATGAGCTGAATTATTTAAACGCATAAATGCACTAGAACTCACTCTGTGTCTCTGGCAAACCAGGAGACTGTTTTTTCCTAAATTCACTTGTACATGCCACAAATGAAGTTTAGGTTGGTCGACACTAACGCATTAACATGGCTGGCAGGTGGGTGATCAGAGTATTACGAGGGCTTTAAGCTCCTTTCTCCATCTCCTGGCACTCTTTCTCAACTCACCAGCTGTGAATTTGACATTGTTGAATTTGGTCTGACTAAGCCAGAATACGCTTTAAACCCCAAACTATCAGTTTCTGTTGTGAGAATACATTTGAATATACTTTCATTCCCAATGTCATAATGATATATCCACATTTACTTTTCTATTACAATCCAAGATAGACTTTGCAAATCTTTCACCGACATAAAAGGATGCAAACTTGTGTGCAATAAATGCAGATTTTAACTGCAGACGTCAGATTTTTTAACCTCAGCTATGGCCTGCTTGCATGTGCTCTCATTTCCATTCGCTGCGCACGGCAGCTGCAGCTGACAGGAGCACATGCAGATACACACCAGTCCACCCACCCACCCACACACACAGAGGCACTTGTTCCCTCGGCTCTGTCTCTCTCACACACTCTCACACACACATCCTCACACACACACGCACGAGAGTTAATGAAAGCTTGTCTTCAGGGACTGCAGCTTGTCAGCACTGAGCCGTGGCAGCAGCTTAAGGGAGTCAGAGGCGGAGGCTTTATTAACCACAGATTTTATAGGCCACCTACACCGGCGAGGGGCCGGGATTAATCTGCATCTCTCCGTCCAGCTATCTAGCTGGTCTCTGTTATTGTTTTTATTGCTTATGGAATTTTTCCAGCTTTAGATTCCTTGGCCTATCATGCGTACTGTAGCTCTGGAGGTGCCAGCCAGAAGTGCATGTCAGGGCTCAGCGCTGCTTTTCCCAAAATATGACACTTGGCTTCTGCCTCACGCGCTGTTTTTCTCTATAATAGAGACAATTTAAGCAAACTTGAGAATTCATCAGACATTTGAGTAATCTCTTTTCTTGTAAGCAGGGCTCTGACATGATTTGTCCCTATAAGAGGGTATTTTCCATCATGAGCAGCTGGTTTATATCAGATGCAGTAAGCAGGAAAGGTCAAAAGTTAATCTCCTAATTCCACTCATCAGGAGTGGCAGGAGAGAGTAAATTTGCCCAAACGCACGCTTGCATGATTACAGGCAAACAAAATGTGACTGAATTCTGATAAAGGATTGTCTGGTCAGGTGAGGCTAGAATGAAGCTATAAATCTTGCTATTGGTGTACTCTTTTTTTTGTATAAAGTT
Organism: Menidia menidia; assembly: GCA_907169785.1. Classification (NCBI taxonomy): domain Eukaryota; kingdom Metazoa; phylum Chordata; class Actinopteri; order Atheriniformes; family Atherinopsidae; genus Menidia; species Menidia menidia. Next base: position 16,958,156 of record CAJRST010007779.1, on the reverse strand, counting down.
AGCATTTTCCAGATTCTAGGAATGAGTTTTTTTTTTAAGGGTTTTATTGCTTGACAGATTGTCTGTTTTCATCTTTGCTTACCATTTTTGCTTCATTACTTGGGAATGGAGGCTTTGTCTCTTGTACCTTGTATCTTTGTCTACCACAGTGTGATAAAACGATGTGATGCATCTCACATCTTTTTCTATATCAGCCTTGCAAATATTTTTTTTTGTTCTCACCAGAAAGCCCCTTGTAACATATTGTAGCATCTATGACACACATACACACTCTGAAATGTGAATAATCTGGCCAAGCCTGAAGCAGAATTGGTAGGAAACATGAGGGGATTAACAACAATCCTTGTTGATTTGAGTTCATCACCTTCCCCTTTTACGTCACAACTTCTGTCTACTGTTCTGCAGAACCAGAAGTTAAAAAAATTAATGGGAAAAAATATGTTTGCTGGGAAAAACTAGAAATTCTTAGTATTCTCAGAAGAGAACATAAAAAAGTGTTTTATTTTGAGCAACACTATGATTATTGTTACACAATGATGAACAAGGTGCTTCACAGAGAAGTCATAAGCAGAAATAACATTTTTTATAACACGGCAGTAGTTTATTCTGCTGAGGCCTAAGCTTTCCTGGCCTAATCTGATCTATGAGGATTTTTAATCTACCAAGCAAGTAGATTCATCAGCACAAAGGTTTAGGACACAATATTTCTTCCATTTCTGATGCTAGACATATATTTTTTATGAAGGACAGCGGGTTCAGGGGTGTTTAAATGAGGACAGAGGAAATGTGCTTGAAAAAGATCATGTAAGCTTCAGCCAGCCGTAGATTGTATTTTTCAATATGCGTCGAATTGAGTGTTTTTATTCTCTGCATTTAACCCAGAAATCTAGAATAGTAGATTTTTTTACAAGGAGTCCTCTGTCAAAGATTATTCATGTAAAGACAAAACCCCTGATTTTTTTGTCAGAATATGTGTAGAATACAGTATTTACCAGTTCTTAGACTGAGACAAATGTGTCCTAATATTGATAAGATATAGAAATGTAAGCAGTGTGTGAACAGTTAAACTCATCCTTACCTCTTCCACAGGAATTGAGACCTAATCAGCAACTAGGTGGCGCTCTTCAAAATAATTAGATGAAAAGTTTAGTAATTTTGCCTGCCTGCATTATGCAACTCAAAAATCCAGGAAGCAGACACAAGAAATTATTTTAGCTAAATGGCTGTTGCTGTTTGGAGCTGATGATTCTAGAGGGAAAGATCATTCACATATAAAGCTTCTCAGATTGGCTGAAGTGGACTTCTCCTCTCCGAAAACAACATGGTAGCCTAGATTTCTGAAAAGGCAGCTGAACGAAACACAACCCGTATGGATCAGGGTCCTGTTGTGGGGTTGTTTGGCCAAAATGCACAGCACTGTATTTGCCAAAAATTCAGCATGTCAGCACAAACCTCTGTTATGTTGCTGTTATTCAGCCAACATGAAAACCTCTGTTAACCTATAGAGAACGAAAAAGAAACAAGGTGCCGCGTAAAAGTGAGCAAAGAGGGCGACTCAGTAAAAGTGTGCAATCAGAATACTGTGAGAGAGAGCTGTGTTTTGAAATAAGTCTTTAGGCGCTGAACTATTTGAAGCAATGTTACAAAGAAGAATGGGACAAAACTCCTGAATATCAACGTGAGACTGAAAACATCACCAATAAATACAGTTACCTCAAGTGGCTGATGCTGAACGTTTTTCTAAAATCTATAAATTATGGGGTGCCTAAATGATGCATTAAAAATATTTTTACCTTTTCCTGAGCACAATGGTCAATAAAAGAATGATTAATAAGAATTTTCACATGATCTAATGTGGTGCACATTTGTCTCTCAGATCCTGAGTTTACAGAACTTGGAGAGCTGCCTGCTCTGCCATGTGAGTATTCATTTTCATGACCAAACATTTTAAGATGAGAAGCTACAAATGGCAAAATGTGACGGATACAAAATCTTAAGACAAATCTTTAAACAAAGAAAGTATTTGTATGTCTTTTATAGCATTAATAAAGGGAATCTGAATTTGAAGCCAAATATTTGTCTCTTTCTTGTTGAGATCAGATCACTGAGATCGCATATTATTCTTATACACGAGTCATTGTTAAATTCAACCTGTCAAATTGTTGCCCTCCACAGTTTGTGACTTTGAGCTGACCGGTCCAGAGGGTTATGTGGAATCGGCGCAGATAGCCAGAGAAGGACGTGCGCAGCTAACCGATGCAGTGGACTGCAGGTGGTACATCAGGGCGCCACCCAGAGCTAAGGTGTGCACAGTCTTTAACTAATTCACTTCACATACAATGATGTATAGGCATTTATGGACAAAAACAACCGCTTGCTAACAACAAAATCTACCAGCAGTGTTTGAAATGCCTGTTATTACCAGCATAAATGTTTCCAGATATTAAGTTGTTTAGTCTCATATTATCTCTGTGTGTAGTCTGAGCCTACCTATTGGTAAACTTCAAATAAAAATCCTAACAGTTGTTTTTGGGTTTCTTGAATCTTGAAGGTACTCAGAAGGTGTGATTGCCATTAAAATGCTGTCAGGTCACCGCCCCTCTTCTCTGCTCTACTCACCCTGACCCCCCACAGATCTACATGCGTTTCCTGGAATATGAAATGCACAATTCAAACGAGTGCAAGCGCAACTTTGTGGGTATCTATGATGGCAGCAGCTCGGTGGAGCACCTGAAGAATAAGTTCTGTTCCACGGTGGCCATCGACGTGATGCTGGTCACCTCTCTGGGCGTGGTCAGGCTGTGGGCGGACGAGGGAAGCCGGAAAAGCAGATTCAAGATCCTGTTCACAACTTTCCATGAACGTGAGTGCAGGAATATTTTTTGCGTCAAACAAAACAAACGATTCTTTTTCTCCTTAACACATTTCTCAGAATTAGATGACTCAGAACTTTGATGGTCCTCTGTGCAGAGGAGCTAAATAACCCTCAGAGCACATGTTTAACATGAAAAGAGCTGTTTTAATATTTGAAAACACAGACACAAACCACATTGCCATTGCAAAAAAAGAATTGCATAATTTCCCATTTCCGATGTTTCTTTTTGCTGTAAACTGGCTGTATAAACAGATGGATGGAGACATCTGCATTCAGATATACAGCTGCCGGGGAGGTGTTTTAGTATGAGAAAACATCATGGCTCCAACTCCAGACTCCCGTAAAAAGTAAAAAAAAGTGATGTTCTCTCATCAAATAATACATCATTAATTTTTCCCACGAGTCATTAACTCCAGTACAGACAGTTTTTCTGATTAGTGGGCTGCTGGAATTTTTAAAAGAAAAAAAAATGTCACCAAATAAAAATCCCTAAAGAAATTCCAATTGGCTTCTTTGGAATCACTCTCCAGCTCCTACGCCTTCAACAAGGGCAGGGAATGACAAGTCAGTGCATCACAATCCCTGTCTATCACTTATATGCAGTTTTTATTATTATTTATTATGTCTTTTGCTAGCATGTTGCCAAAAAAGAAACACCCCCCCCCCAAAAAAAAACCAACAACTGTGTCTTCCAGTCACTGTGTGTCTGAGATGTTGTATTACAGATTAAACTCCCAACCAAAGTGACAACACTAAGTTAGAACGGTCGTCTACCTTTTGCTTTCCAGCTCCGTGCGAAAGAGACACGTTTTTTTGCCACAGCAACATGTGCATCAACAACAGCCTGGTCTGCAACGGGATCCAGAACTGTGTTTACCCATGGGACGAGAATCGCTGCAAAGGTACGAATATCTGACCAGCCACTGTGGCCAGCGGCTATGTCTGGCATTCCCAGCACATCACTGGACTCTTCTTCTTTCTTATGTGCTGCATGTTTGAGCAGAGAAGAGAAAGGCCAGTATCCTGGACACGCTGGACCACACAAACCTCACTATCATTGGAGTAACCTGCGGCCTGGTTGTCGTCCTGCTCGTCATTTCTATCATCATTCAGATCAAACAGCCACGCAAGAAATACATTGTTCGCAGGTGAGAGATTTCTAATTCACTATAATGATTAATATGTCACCGGAAAATTCTGTGTGACCAGCAAAGACAGAAAAATGAACTGTGAGCCTGCAGAAGCTTCAATTGAATTGATATTTTAACTGTACGTATGTTTTCTCCAGCTTTTTATTTTAGCATTTTCAAGGCTGAACAATGAAAAATTTCTCAACTTTCCCTTTCACAACCTTATTTTCTGAAGAACACAATAAAAATTTTCTGATAAATCTGTTGCGTAATGCAAAACAGAAAACAGCCATTAGCCTTTCTGATGCAGTAAAGGGCTCACAAGAAATCTAAATGAGCTGGTAAAACATTTGAGCTTGTAATCAGTAGAAACTGACATCAATGTGACGGATAGAACAAAGGTTCAAGTAAAACACGACCTTAAATCTCTCCCACAGAGATGAGTTTGACCCTGCGGACCTCCATCCCGGCTTCGATCCGCCTCACTATGAGCTCTGCACGCTTCGCCGGGCTCCCTCCGGGGAGCTGACTGAGGCCGCCCTGGCCGAGGACTTTCACAAACTCAGGCGCTCCGAAAGCAAGTGCATCCGGGACCACCACTGCGGCTCCCATCAGGGAAGCGTGCACGGCAGCATGCACGGCAGCATCCACGGGAGCCGCAGCAACCTCAGCATGAGGGACGCCACCATCGCGCCGGACGGGGGGGCTCTGGTTTCCCCGGCGATGGTGGGTCAGATGTCGCCACACCTGTCCCACCACAACACACCGGCAGGCCGACGCAGCATCCTGGTGATGAAGCACAGCTACTCCCAGGATGGGGCCGAAGGCTACAGGCCAGAGGACGAGGAGGACGACTTGATGATGGATGTCGGTCCGAGTAACAACATGCACCACATGCACCACCATCAGATCCCCCATGGTGCATCAGGGCTGGGCCACACTGTCCATCGTACACTATCTAATGACTTTTGACTCACCGCAGAGGGACATCTTAAAAAGAGAAATCAGCATTGAAACACAATTACACTAATTGGAGGAATGAGCAAAGAGTGGATTGGAAAATAGGATAGGATAGGAAAGTTTAGGTCATGGTCTGTTTATTTTTCCTTATGTAGCCTAAAACAAATCTTATCTTTAAAATTACAATGCTGATTAATTAGACTTGTGATAGTATGTTCAGGGGAAATCCAGATTCTGCATTAAATGAGCAGAATGTACTGAATCTTGTGAAATAAACATGCACCTGTGGTTTTATCTGAAATCCCCCCTAACCAAAGAATTACAAATCTATATCTCACAGGGGAAATGCAAGAATGTGATGTGTCACAGGAATAGATCAAAGTTAGAAATGTAAACCTATAACATCTGCTTAGAACCACCGTTCCCTTTTGGCCTCTTTTGTTTCTGACCTTTCCACTGTGGTTAAAACTATACATATTGTTTAACGATTAATCATATTTGTGATCCCTTTGTGAATGAATGGTTATAATGATTGCTGCTTCCTTGATTTGGGGCATTACTGGACTGCCAAAGCTAGGATAAATGTGTTATGTTAGACTTCACTTACCATCTTTGACTCATACCATCTTGTGTCTGATTTGTTTATTTATTTGATTAAATACTATGAATTTCAACATGATATTGTCACTTTGTATTATATCTTTGCTGCACAATCTCATGAACATGCCATATCGGATATCTGCCTCAGGCGGAACTTTTGAAACCTGTTGTTGTGATGAACCCGGAGGATCTCAGTGTTGCACAGGTCGGTATTAAGACAGCACTTTGCAATTTAAGCCATGTTTATTACATGTACGATTTAATGTTTGTGTCAGGGCCATCTTAGTTGGTTTTTGTATTGTTTTAATCAGTGATGTTTTCGTGACAACCCTGGTTTGATATTTGCGGCTTAACCGTACTTGGGTCATGGGTTAATATGAAGCTCAGCTAGCGTTAGCTTCCGCTGATAGCTCCGAAAAGTTAGCATCATGCCGCAGGAGGACATTTTTGCAGACTCGGTACAGCCTAATGGAGGAGTTAAGGAGAAAGGAGCCAGGAGCCGGCTCGGCCTCGTCGTCACCGGGGTTGTTGGGGGTACTCTGGTCGCACTGTACGCCGTGGCCGCCCCGTTTGTGGCCCCCGCCTTGAGGAAGTTCTGCCTCCCGTTCGTCCCGGCGACCACGGCTCAGGTGGACAACGTCCTCACTGTGCTGCGGAGGCGTTCAGGGACACTGGTGGACATCGGAAGCGGAGACGGAAGAATAGTAAGTGTTGAGGACACCCATCTTCACCTGCACTAGTAAACTCAAGCCCATGTTTTGCTTTGATTTAGTTTTTCCATCATACTTGTCATGTGTAAGCCAAAATGTCCTCAGGAAGGTTATCTGGATCTGCTTCACAATGTCAAGAGATATTCATTTGCCAAACTCTTTACAAAACCATGCAACAAAGCCATGCAACAACTGGAGGGCATCCTTTGACGTTTTGCAGGTGATTGCTGCAGCTAAACAGGGATTCCAGGCCTCCGGGTTGGAGCTCAACCCCTGGCTGGTGTGCTATTCCCGCTACAGGGCCTGGAGAGAGGGGGTCCACCGCTCCACTTCTTTCCATATCTGTGACTTGTGGAAGGTCAGTGAGTCCTCATCGATGCCATAATGTGCCTGTGTTACCTGGATGAAGTTGACAGTTAGTCTTAACAAAGAATTTTGTCCCTCCCAATCTTTCCTACTCCAGGTCAGTTTTGCTCAGTACTCCAATGTTGTCATTTTTGGAGTTCCTCAGATGGTGAGTTCTGCTGTTTGCCCCAAATAGAGAAACATTCTTCGTACTTTCCTGGAATATGACGCATATGCCAGACTATTCCCATCTTCCCTACCCTGATGTTTGCTCTCTGTTTCTGCAGATGGACCAGCTGGAACACAAACTTGCGAGTGAGCTGCCGAGCACAGCCAAAGTGGTGGCCTGCCGCTTCCCCTTTCCAACATGGGTCCCCGAAAATACAGCAGGGGAAGGCATAGATACTGTGTGGGTGTATGATGCCAGAACATTTAACTCCAACCTGCAGCGCGGACCCACAGGAAAAACAGCCCCAGAAGAACGGGACACAACAGAGCCGCACACATGAGATCAAAAAGCCCTGACTGTGGTCTTTTTCTCCCTTAAGTGTACAACCTTTGTAAGGCTTTAAGATGGATTGATCCATGCTCTGTTTTGCTATAAAACTGAAAATAAAAGCAATAAAGGGTGGCTATTTTTCCATCTAAAGCTCAACAACAGAGTACAGATGTGTGCATGAAGGTAACTTTAAACATGATTGTGTTAAGACTGTAATGGCCCCGTCTGAAAGAAAGCTTTGTGTGTGCTTTTGAATCATAAAAATACACTGTGCTGTCTTTTTTAACTTATGAATTTCTAATTAAAAGAATATATTCTATCATCCAGCCGTGTCGTTGCTCTTGGCTGCCATCTAGCGGTGGGACGCAGCAGAATCACATGTTGACGCTGTGAGCATGTCCTGACCGCTAGCTAATGAACTGTTGCCTGAAATAAGCTCTTTCCCATCCCGAAACGTGCGCTACCGACAGAATTCTGTGGCGGCGTCAACAGAACACAAACTTGAAATGATTAGGTTGAGATAGCGAGCGGTCACTGCTTTTGTACGGACCGTCTAACCGGACGACTGCTTTGTGCAGAGTTGCCTTGAGCAGCCAGTCAAGATGGACCCCGGAGAGGAAGGTAGCTCATGTGGAAACTTTATTACCTTATAGTTTGGCGTTTATTTATTCTGCCACTTATAATGACACATTATGAGTCACAGTCCATGGCACATTAATCTATATTCGGAGGCAAACGACGCAGAAACGATGATATTGACCAGAAACCGCTGACAGATTGGCCTTAGCCACCCGGCTAACGGTTATTAGCTAACACCCGTTACCTAAGAGCTGTGCATGAAACCGTAATAGGTGTCGGGTTTTTTTACAGCGAGCAAAACATATTTTGAATGCTGCAGTGTCAGGGCAGTAAAAGACTAAACAGTTGGCCATGTCAGATGCACGTCAATTGTAATTTCAGAAGATAACGTTGATTAATTTTATCGAACGTAACCGTTATCACATCACATACAGTAACAAGCTAGTTATACACAGCTGAGCGGCTTAAGCCTCCTTTAGCATGTGGACGGTCATTTGTCATGAAATAATATGCGAGTCGTTTGAAATTTGTCTTTTCTCTTCTCTTTTACTGTTTTTTATGTAACCTCAGAAAGTATTTTAAACTCTTTTTTTTTTCTGAGACCGAGCACTATTTCTTTATCCATGCTCAGTTCTTATTGGTACGACTGGCAGTACATTTTGAAGACGTTCAGTGAGGAAATACCAGGGATATCCTGAATGCTGCCCACGCGGGCTAATTATAGCCGGGTTATTTTGGTCAGTGAGCGGCACGGGTAATCCCGGGATTGGACACCGGGCCAGCTCTGGTCCAAAACATTTCAATAAAGTCTTCTGCTTACACTTTGTGTCAAATGTGTAAGACCTTGTATTTCTGTGGAACATCAGTTAAATGACCCAGGGACCATGTCAGCTTGCGGGTTTTGTCTTCTCTCTCTTCAGGGGACATCTGCCGGGTGTGCCGGTCAGAGGGGACCCAGGACAAGCCTCTCTACCACCCCTGTGTGTGCACGGGCAGCATCAAGTTCATCCACCAGGAGTGGTGCGTAGAGACTCAAATGTTGGTGTGAAGGGGGCCAAAGTGTCCTGACTTGGCTCTGGTTCATGTCACTAAAGGTCAAGGCCTGTCAGAGATACTGTTTAAGGGCAGACCAGCTGCAAATAACAGCATGTGCTTTTGTTTTTACAGCTTACTGCAGTGGCTAAAACACAGTCGAAAAGAATACTGTGAACTATGCAAACACAGGTTTGCATTTACTCCAAGTAAGTAGCTTGTTTTTCTCAGGGAGGAGATTTAATGTCTCGGTCAAGCGCCTCTAAATGACCGTTGTCTGTTTTCTCACCCATACAATCCTTGTGTGCAGTATACTCTCCGGACATGCCATCTCGCCTTCCTGTCCAGGATATCTTTGCAGGTCTGGTCACCAGTATCGGAACAGCTATAAGATACTGGTTCCACTACACACTGGTGGCCTTTGCCTGGCTAGGTGTAGTGCCTCTCACAGCATGTAAGCCACAACCTAGCAGACTGTATTTATTTTTTCTGTTCATGAAGATGCTGTTTACTTTCTTGGTTCTCTTGGTGACTTCAGGCTGTACAAAATTGAGAAACTGAGATTTGCTCATATTTTTTTCTTGTTTTTGCTCATTGTTAATGCCCCCCTTACAGACATTTACTGACGTTGTACTTAAACATGATGCTTCTTTGTAATGTCTCCAGCTAAATTTGGGAAGATACATTCTGTTTTAGACCATGAATTATAGTTGGAGCACTGGGACGCTGTAATTTAGTTTGAAAACACAGGGAATTGGCCTTGTTTAGGGGGAGCAAACTGCTGGAATCCTTGATTTGCCTCAACCAGTAAATTTTTGTCTAAATATTATTTTTTATTTTATTTCTTTTGGCTCTAGTGGCCTTTAATGACAGTAGCTTGACAGGAAAGGGGGTAGAGATAGAGAGGGGGAGACCTGCGGGAAAGGGCCATGGGCTGGATTCGAACCCAGGCCACCCGCTTGCGAGCAAAGGCTCTGTATATGGGCCGCCCGCTCTAGCCATTAGGCTACGGCTGCAGCCCTCTAAATATTTTTTTAGGTCTATTGTTTTTTTATTTTTAAGACAAATAGATGTTTCAGTTCACAATGAAATTCATTACCTTTTAAGAGTGAGAAACAAGAGTTTTAGTTTTTCACTAGCTGACAGTTTAAGATGTTTATTAATATTATTGCCATTATTTTGTTTGTTTCTCACAGGTCGCATCTACAAGTGCTTGTTTACCGGCTCTGTGAGCTCTCTTCTTACTCTGCCATTAGATATGCTTTCAACGTGAGTCACTGCTCTTGTTTTTCTTCTCTTATGTGTACATTTCATCCTCAACCAATTTTTTAAATTCTGCAGAGGTGATAACGAATTGAGTTTTTTCACAAAAACCCCAGCAGTCCCTTCTTTCCATCCTGTGACCTCCTCTGCTCAGATTCTTGTAGAATCATTTGTACTGACTGTAAGCATCTTGATGTAAAGGAGGAAACTGTCTCCCCTGTAGGCAGAACCTGCTCGCTGACTGCCTTCAGGGCTGCTTTGTGGTCACATGCACGCTGTGTGCCTTCATCAGTCTGGTGTGGCTCAGAGAGCAGATCGTGCACGGCGGCGCCCCTCAGTGGCTGGAGCAGAACCCCCCTCCCCTGGTTCCCAACCCGCCCAACGGCCCCGCACAGGCTCATGAGGTGATTTACCTTTATGCTCCACCAGCATCAGAGCTGGAAGAAAAGTTTTCATTTCCACTTTGCCTTTGAACATCCATCCATCCGTTATTGTTACCGCTTATTGGACTGGGGACCGTCCAGGGTGAACGTCCTCTTGCCCATTGGCTACTGGGATAGGCTCCAGTTTTCCTCACGACCCCATTAGGGAATAAGCGGTTACGATAATGGATGGATGGATGGATAATTTGGAGTTTATGTCTCTGTGTATGGTGACATTTTCACTTTTTGTCCCTCAGGACCCAGAAGGTAACGGTCCAGTCAATGGTCAGGAGGCTGCGGGCCAGCAGCAGGCAGGGCCGGGTCCTGACGAGCAGGCGCCGGCCGCCCCGCCAGACGCCGGCAACGACCCAGCTGAACAGGAGGATGAGGATGAAGGAGATGATGATGGGGAAGATGACGAAGAGGATGAGGAGGAGGAAGAGGAGGAGGAGGGAAGAGAGGAAGATGCTGCTGATGCCAATAATGGAGGACAAGGTCAGCGCTTATAAAAAACAAAACAGTAATGCTGTTTTCAAGGTACTTATGTCTTAGGTCTTTGTTTTAGCTCCGATTTCTAACAGCAGTTTCTGAATGTTCACTTGAATAATAATTTGTTGTAATTTTATAAAACAAGCACTTTGCGTGTAATTATATGTTGCATAATTCTTTCTTAAAGGTTTTGAAATTTCATGCTGAGAGAGGTTTACTTAAGCCTGTTTTTTACTCTGTGTACCCAAAACCTCCTACCAGCTAGTTGTTATTCCTGCCTTTTCCTATGTGGGTGTTCCTTTTTCAGAGGATTTGAACTGGAACGCGCTGGAGTGGGACAGAGCTGCAGAAGAGCTGACCTGGGAAAGAGTGAGAACATTTTTTATTCTCCGTCTACTGCATTAAGTGGTGCACTGTGGCTATTGGAGAAAAAAAAAAGATTGTAAATGGAGTAAGAGGACACATATGTAAAGCCATTATTACAGAAATGGTCTTTCTCGTGGTTTAGTGTGCCTACACAGCCCTCAGTTTTCTTTGTAATATTAGAACTTGTCCTGAAGGCTTGTATTACTTCATTAGGGAATGTGTCATAAGTAGCAACGATTACTTCTGTGCTCAATGTGTTTTAGATGCTGGGGCTGGATGGTTCCTTAGTTTTCCTGGTGAGTGTGCACTCAGAAAGCTCTGTATTCAGTTGTGTTGACCGCTTTCATGGTTAGTTTTAGTTCAAATAGGAAAAAACAGATTTTTCTACACACATTTTCATGCAACAGCACTGCAAGGTGAATGAAAACGAATGGTGTGTGTTCTTCAGGAGCATGTTTTCTGGGTGGTGTCTCTCAACACTCTCTTCATCCTGGTATTTGGTAAGTCCCACCCCCTCACTTCCCTCAAGAAACTTCTTCCCTTGTTCTTTTTTATCACGTTGCAAAGTCTTTCTGGTATTTTAGCCGGACGAGAGAGTCTGTGTACAGTATGAAGCCCGACCTCAGCAGCTCTGACCTACTGTGCTTGTGTCCCTCCAGCATTTTGCCCATATCACATTGGCCATTTCTCAGTAGTTGGACTGGGCTTTGAAGACTATGTAAGTGATGCAGAAAGAGAAACCACCACTTCTAACGAGTAGCACAGTGATGTTTTCAATCCTGTTTGTCATGGTTTGTTGCAGATTAAAGCATCCCATTTTGACGGCCTCATCACCACGATACTGGGTTACATCCTCCTGGCTGGGGCCCTCATTGTCTGCCATGTATCCTCAGCATCATTCCAAATAACAGGCCTGCTGTACACACCGGTGTCAGATCGGTTGTTTTCCAGAATGGTTTGAGCTTCCAGAATGTGACCATCAGAAGTACAAATGATCCAGATAATGTTTGTACATGGTATGTCATAGAATGTGTGAGTCCTTAACCTGTGCCGCTGCAGGCTTTGGCTTCTTTGGTGCGGTTCCAGCGCTCCAGGCGCCTTCTGGGAGTCTGCTACATTGTTGTCAAGGTACACCGATGTCTCCACTCTGGAGGACGGTTTTCCAACTAGAAAAACATCCAATTTACATAAAAACAGAAACTTAAGTAGTTGTAATAAAACAAACAATTTCTATGTCCCAGGTGTCATTGCTGGTTGTCATGGAGATAGGCTTGTTCCCGCTTATCTGTGGTTGGTGGCTCGACATTTGTTCTCTGGTAAGACAAACATGCTGAGTGGCCACATTTGATGCTGTTGTTCAGCCACATGCTGGCTCTGCCTGACGTAGCAAACTAATGATACACTGTGATGATGCTGCACCAACAAAACACGAACTATATTTGTCAGTGTGTATTGAACTGAGAGAGCTTTTGATTGGTTGCAGGAAATGTTTGATGCCACTCTGAAGGACAGAGAGCAGAGCTTTGACTCCGCCCCCGGCACCACCATGTTCCTCCACTGGCTGGTTGGGATGGTTTACGTCTTCTACTTCGCTTCCTTCATTCTTTTACTCAGAGAGGTGAGGGTGGAGTCCCAGCCACAAACTGTGATGTCGATCAGGATGAAAGAGAGAATCTCCAGTGGTTTTTTGACGATGCTGTGTTTGTGTCACAGGTTCTGCGCCCTGGTGTTCTGTGGTTTTTGAGGAATCTGAATGATCCGGACTTCAACCCTGTGCAGGAGATGATCCACCTTCCCATCTACAGACACCTCAGGAGGTTTATACTCTCAGTGGTCAGTCACATGACATTCTGCTCTGTGACGCCCCAAATCTCTCTCGGCTGTCCTGCTAGCTACAAAATGTCTACAGGAGAAAGATGCAGATTTTTCTTGAAACAAAATACAGTTTGTATATTATTAAAGCCAATATTTTAAAGAAAACTAACCTGAACAGTAGAATTAACAATCTCTTAAGGAATGACTCCAGTTCTCCCTCAGATCTGACCTTGTGCTTTGGTTTCTCTGGTGACTCGTAAACTTGAGTTCAGCTAAATTTGAATCTATTCCATCAATCTTTCTTTTTGGCTCATGTCAGTGTACCTAATAATAAAATAATTTCTGATTTTGTGTTACGTGTGCCATTGTTTTGATCGTGCTTGATGTGTGTATTTCCAGGTGGTGTTTGGCTCCATAGTTCTGCTGATGCTTTGGCTTCCAATCCGAATCATTAAGCTGTTCTTCCCAACCTTCCTCCCTTACAACGTCATGCTGTATAGGTGCGCAGAACCCCCTTCTCAGTTTTCATAGAGGATGAGAGGATGCTTAGGGACAAACAAAGCTGCTGCCTGCAGCTTTGTCTCTTGGAGTGATCTGCGTCTTGTCTGGGGTGTGTTACAGCGATGCCCCCGTCAGCGAGCTGTCCCTGGAGCTGCTCCTGCTTCAGGTGGTGCTGCCGGCGTTGTTGGAGCAGGGACACACGCGCCAGTGGCTCAAGCGCCTGGTCCACGCCTGGACCTTCACCGCTGGATATGTGCTGTAGGCCTCACTCACACACACATGTTGCAATTTTCTGTATGGGCAGGTGGAATCTGGAGCTTTTAAAATGTGCAGACCCAGCTCAGTGCAGTTGTAGCGTCAGCCCGACTGTGAAAAAGCTCTGGAGATCACGAAAATCTGCTGCGGTTACTGCAAAACAGTCAAAGGAAACGTTTCTCCTCTTCAGCGACCTCCACTCATACCTGCTGGGGGACCACGAAGACGACGAAAACCAACCGAATAACCCTCCAGGGCGCCATAACAACAACCGCCTCCCGGGCATGGGGGAGGGGCTCCACGCTGCCCATCAGGCCATCCTGCAGCAGGGGGGGCCTGTGGGTTTCCAGCCGTATATCCGGCCTGCCAACTTCTCCCTCAAGGTGCTCCTATTTGATCAGTTGATGGTGTTAAAGACAATTGTGCTTATATTAAATCAGTTTTGTTTTGTCTTTTGTGTAGATCGTCCTGCTTGTCGTCTTCATGTGTGTGACTCTTTTACTAGCAAGTCTGATATGTCTCACACTGCCGGGTAAGACAGCCTACGCCCAGTCGGCCTGCACATCCCATTTCTCAGGACACCATCCGTGTACCCCTGCCTCTAACTTCTCCTTTTTGCTCTCCTCCTGTGGGCCAGTGAGTGTGGGTCGCTGGCTCATGTCTCTGTGGATGGGCAGTGCGATGGTGCACGAGCTGTACACAGCAGCCAGCGGCCTGTACGTCTGCTGGCTGGCCATACGAGCGGCCACCGTGCTGCTGTCCTGGATGCCACAGGGCCGGAACATCATCATCCTCAAAGTCCACGAGTGGACGCTCATGGTAAAGTGTCCCCGTCGTGAGCCCAGCTAATGGCATCTTAGACATGTATTTGAACGTGTATCTCTTCGGTTGGTGTGGTTGTGAGCAGATTCTGAAGACCATCCTGGTGGCTGTGATGTTGGCGGGGGTGATTCCTCTGCTGCTGGGCCTGCTGTTTGAGCTGGTCATCGTCGCCCCTCTTAGAGTTCCACTGGACCAGACACCCCTGTTCTACCCCTGGCAGGTAGGAGTATAAGTGAGAGTGACAGGTAATGGGACGAGAAAAATCCAGAAATAAAAACTGCTTTGCTAAATGGGAAAGTGTTAATGACCCCATTGGTATCGTGTCAGAGCTGACTTGATGCGGTGGGATACAGAGTCTGGATGGTTATTCTGCCTCTCTCTGTGTTGCAGGACTGGGCTTTGGGCGTCCTTCATGCTAAGATCATTGCTGCCATAACACTGATGGGGCCTCAGTGGTGGCTCAAAACAGTCATAGAGCAGGTCAGTGCTTCAATCCTCTCAAAGATGCTCAAACCTGGACACATCTGTATTTTCTGGAAGCTAAAGATGCATGTGGACTTTATCTGGAGTTGAAGCAGGAGTGGCTGTCTCTCTCTGCAGGTGTATGCCAACGGCATTAGAAACATCGACCTGTATTTCATCGTGCGCAGGCTGGCCGCCCCCGTCATCTGCGTCCTGCTGCTGTCTCTCTGCGTGCCCTACACCATCTCTAAAGGCGTCACGCCAGTGCTGGGTGAGTCTCTCTGAATGGCTCAGGTACCTGCCGACCCCCCCAACAGGCATCGCTTTTGAAACCAGTTCAGAAAGAAAAGAACTGATTTTCTCCTTTGTTTCCTCCCAGCTGCATCTGCTCTCTGCACTCTGCTCGGCTTTTATGAATCATGTCAAAGATGTCCTAATGAGGAATAATAGCTCTGTTTTCCACTTTAATACATGTGACATATCCAATCACTGAGCAGCTCAAAAAGCACTTGCTTTTGTTTGTGCCATTTCAGCTGTGCATCCCAGTAAGAAAATGATCAAAGAAACGTGGCTTTTTCTCCGTATCCTGAAGAGTTGTTCTTTTATCTGTTAGGAATAACTTCATATGAAACAAATCAGTGTGAAAACAGCTAGTTTTAGTGCCCATATAGTAGATCCATAGAAACAACATGTTTGGAGTGAAATAATGAAATCCCAGAGGAGTTTACCCATGGTGAAGCTGGGCTTGTTCTGAACTCATTTGAGCTGTGGCTGATTTGGGTTCAGCTTGTTTGGCTTTGATGTCTCCTCAGGGCTTGTAATTGCTGTTTGAATGATGCTATCCACATCTCAGTAAAGTGTTTAGGTGTATCTCAATAACATGTGATGGTCTGCTGGCAGATTTTCCTGTACAGTCTCCCGTGTCTACAGTGGATCATGTTTTACTCGCCTTAGAGATCTCTGCCATGTTGCCCAGACCTGACTTCCTCTCTGCTTGCAGGCGTGACCCCAGAGATGCAGACCTTGGTGGATAGGAGGATCTACCCCTTCCTGCTGATGGTGGTCATAATATTGGCCATACTGTCCTTTCAGATTCGCCAGTTCAAACGCCTCTATGAACACATCAAAAATGACAAGTGAGTAGGCTTAAAACTGCGTTAGAATAAAAAAGGCTGATTATTTTGATGCATTGCTTCAGGCCTTTTGTCGTCTCGCTGCAGTGGGACAAACATCCAGGTCATCCATAAGAGAAGAATGAATGATAAGGATGTGTTTTCTCCTCCCCAGATACCTGGTGGGACAGCGACTTGTAAACTACGAGCGTAAAGCGGGCAGGAGCACGAGCACCTCCTCCCTCAGCAGCTCCTCGTAGAGCTGGCCCTGAGCTGGAT
The DNA here is from genome assembly GCA_907169785.1 of Menidia menidia. Lineage (NCBI taxonomy): Eukaryota > Metazoa > Chordata > Actinopteri > Atheriniformes > Atherinopsidae > Menidia > Menidia menidia. The sequence goes on along the minus strand of CAJRST010007779.1, from coordinate 16,941,640 downwards.
CACTGGCTGTAGCTTCTCTAGGGAAACCTTTTCTCCTCCTCTCTGCCTGGCTGTCAACTTCAAACAGCACACAGACTTCTGACCGCTGTTTACTCCTTCTTATCCGCAAACCCCTCTAACAGCCATTGGCAAGGAGGCAAAAACAGTAAATAAAAACCTGCATGAGGTTCTAAGCAACCTGCAAAACGGACAGCTGGCTCTTCCTCCTGTCAAATACGCACCCATTCCCCCTTTTTTGATTCAGTGTACATTTTACAAAGTTTTAGGTTGAAGTCAGGTAAGTAGAGCGTAGCTGTTACCTCAGATTGTGCTTTGCTTGAAATGTGAAAAAAGCTACTTAGGTTGAGTGTCATTTCATACTTACAGAGCTGGTGATGAGTTGGTCCTGCTCCCACTGCCGACTCTCCTCAAAGTCAGTGGTTAGGCAGGACACCGTGCTGGAGGATGTCTTTTTTTAGTCCTGTATTTTATTTTGCTGTTTAAGAATATGTTTGTTGAGGGAGATAAAATTCAAGAAAAAAAGCAAAGGAGGAAACTAATTTGCTTTTGGACAGACCCTCCTGTGAGGTCTGATAGAATGCTGGACTTTGCTCTCAGATTTCAAATCAACTGGTAATTCATCAGTAAAAAACACAGAACCTATTGTAGGTCTGATGTGCAGATGTTTATTTCAGGCTCAGAGTGCAGACAGGCCGGGCGGGCGAGTCAGCCACACAGCGCCAGAAAGGAGGCGGGACAGAGTCTCAACCAAGTCCTCAGCAAGTAGAGTGAAAGGTCAGAAAGCTCTTTGAAAAAAAGCAAAAGGACCGAGGTCTAGGTGAACTCACCAGAAAGCGGCCTTCTCGAAGAATCAGTGAGGGCTTTTGGAATCCTGCTCAGGTTGTTACCTGTGTCCATTCTTATTTTGGCGTGTTGACGCTCTGCTTGGCAAACTAAGCCCTCTCAGGCAGCTGTGGACCTTTCTGTCATGGCTTTACTGGCAGCCCTGATAGAGGTGCTGCATCTTAAAAATGCTGTGCTTTTGGACCCGCATGCACTGAGCATGAGCAGCACCAACCGGCACCTCCAGAGCCAAAACATCTCATCTGATTAATACAGAGAAAAATAGGTAGATAAATGACAGCTTGCAGTCTTAAATAGATCTCTCACTGGACGTGTGAAAGCATGACAAGCGGATTCTCCTAAAGTTAGGGAGTAAGTTTCAGTCTGTTTCTGCATCCCTTACCTCAGCTGCTCTGTGAAGGCTCTGCATGTGAAGGCGAAGGCTTTACTTTTGGCCGTCGTCCTCCTGGCGTCCCACTAGTTCAACTCAGCTCTGCTTAACTTTCACGTTTCAGATAGTAGAAGTCAGGACTGTTGACCTCAGAACCGAAAATAATCACTACAGAACTGACAGTGAGCCTCAGCCATTCTTCCAGTGCTTCCTCCTGACAATGAGAAGATGCTTTGTTTTTTGTTTTGTTTTGTTTTGTTTTTTGGGGGGGGGATCAGAACCGATCATGTAGAAATGAGAGTTTTCATTGTTCATTCTCATGTTTTATTGCGTTGCACTTTATACCACGGTTACAATCATTTCAGACTCCATTGTAACACAATCATCATCGCTGGGTTTGTGTGTGTGTTTTTTCACTTTATTTTACTCAGCCCACATTGAGGGATGTCAGTATTTGACTGCACAATGGATTTAATTTGTGTTTTTAAACGGCACTCTTAGGATTTTAGTAGATACTAACTGCTTTTCCATTAATAAGGGTTGTGAATCACATTAGGTTTTGTGCTAACAGCTGTAGTGCTGCTCCATCTCTCTCTCACACACACACACACACAAATATAAATAAAAGATGCTATAAAGTGACCTTTTAGTACCTTCAGACTGAGCTGGACAATTTTGGTGTTGAATTTCAATTTCTAAAACCAAATGATTTCTATTTTTTTATATGTGCATAAATGGAGGTGGCATGTACTGTAACATAAGGTAAACACTATTGATTGTTGGTTCTGTCACATGGAATGATAATAAACTGTTGTTAAGATTAAGCTAGAGTGCTGTTTGTTCTTCACACTGCCAAAAGCACAAAAAAGATTATGGAGTTACAAAACAATGAAAACCCATCTCGCAAAGCCGTTAGGTTAAAGAGACTGATTGCGACACATAACTTTAAATCCTGGTGTATTCACAAGCTTTCTAAAGCTTTAAAGTGCCAGAGAATCAAGGACAATCTGATTTTTAGGCTTCTGAATCCAACAAGAAGCTGAGCAGAGCCCACTCTCTCAGCCAGGTTCATGCCTGAGTAAATGCCTGACTTCTGGATTTTACAACTGACCTTATCAGGAGCTGTTAAATTCCTTTAAACAATGCCACAGCGAGACGTTCATCACTTTTATTGTGTCATCACAGTCAAACACATATTTCAGTCCCGGCTGATAACGGCTCATCACTATTGGAGGATCATCTCTGGAGCTGGTGCGGCTTTAGGAAACAGGATGTGGGGTTATTTCTGCTGAATCCAATTACCTCTGCTAAGGCAAAGTCCCAACACTTTGTCCAAGGGCAGATTAGGAGCACATGGAGCTAAAACCAGATTTCTTATGTTGGGCCCCTTTTTTATCCAACCTGTGCTTGATTTTTAAGAGCACAATGGGATCAGCATATTTCATGGTGATCAAATCCTGGGGTAAGGCCTCTGTGACGTCGCTCCTTAAGGAGTTCTGGAGAGATAAGTGCACTGTACAGATTAGATGGCCTGCTCTGGGGCAAGACCTCAGGTATCGCATATAAAACCAGGAACAGCACGGTGGTAGAGGGCTGATGATTCGGGCTTGTTTTCAGCCACATAACCCAGGCACTTCCCAGTCATGAGAAGACCAACAACACTACTGCATACACTGCTGTTCATGTCTATTCTAGACTTTAATTTAAGATTAAACTAAACTGCTGAAAGGAATCAACTTGTAGTAATGGCCCAATCAAAGTCCAGATAACCTAATTCAAAAGCTGTGGCCCTTTAGGAAGCTGTTGATAAATGCATGGCTGCAGACCACAATGAACTAAAGCAGTTTTTTTAAAGCAGACTTTGCCAAAAGATTAAAGATTTTTGTATTCTTGCAGAAGGGCAAGAGATAGAGAGATAGCCTGAATGGATTATCCTGAGGCGTTTCACCACAGAGCCACTCATCCCGCGGCTGGCCGTCATCACAGAGAAGGGAAGCACCGGATTAGTTGCTCTGTGCCATCCTTTTCAGGTCAGGAGGGCTGCCGATTCTTTTGCTTTCTGAATTGAGGACAACTTCAAATCATCAACAATCTGGGAATTCTAGGTTCTGTGCATTGCTGCAGATGAGGCTGTTGGTACTTTTGGGAAGAGGCAAATGGACCAGGGCAGTGGCTTTTCCGCATTTTAAAGGCTCATGGATGTTTTTGGACCTTTCACTGTATTTGGAAATGCGATTTTCACATACAAGCTAAGGGAGCAATGATGTTCCCCTCAGGTGTCATCACCTCTGCTTTGTCACTTCACTAGATGGCGACTACCTCAAATCATGTTTATGATCAAAACTTGGACATTATCTTGTGAAGTTGTGACTTCTCTGGAATCCTTAAACGGGTTTATTCAATGATGCTGTAGAATTGGTGGCGAGTGCAGTTATGTCACGGCTCCTCTGAGGCATCTTCAGACTGCTTACCTGTGAGCCAGAAACTCCGAAGTGTGATGGGTAGAATGAGACCTCACGTTCTGATGGGTTGGTGGACTTAAACTCTAGGTACTACAACAACTGCACTGGAACCCCACGTAAATTCTGAAAGGTAAGTGGGGGGCAGGGGGAAGATTTAAATGGTGTTAATAACAGAGGAGCAAGAGAAAGATTCAAAGATTCAAGAGAATGGAGTGGCTGGAAGGATTGGAGCTATTGACTCTGAGTACAGAGCTGACAAAGTGGCTGCAGGTCCACCCACCATGTCAATCAGTGAGGTTGACGAAAATGGAGAAGAGTGTGAGGTTGAAGTTGACTACATGCAAAACTATTGGGAGGATGAGGATGATGTCTATCAGGAGTTTGAGGAATTGGACTTTGAGGCCTTGCCGGATCACCCAGACACACGAAGCATCACCTCAGATGATTCGTTCTATCCCCCGGACAATGCTGTCATCACCCGAATGTACCGCTCGCCAAGCCCCGAAAGCCCTGAACCCATCTCCTTTTTCAAGGCCTGCTGCAATAACAACGCCATCATTGTCAAGATTATGATCAGACAAGGAATCACCAAAGAAGAAGTCAAGGAAACAGACCGGAATGGAAGAGTAGGTATCTGAGCTCAGTACATTTACTTTAAAGTTACGGTTTTGAGGCTGTTTTACATTTGTTCTGGGCTAACTGAAGACTGGAATCACTTTCAGTGTAGCCCAACACCTGGGACTCCCTTTCAGTTAGGACTGAAGAAGGCTTTTGAAAAATATGTTACATATCTTCAAGTACAAAGATTGTTGTTTTCTGGTTGACAAAATGTAACTGAAGGCCATCACCCACTTTTATATCTTGTCTCAAAGCCCACACACTCGCTTCGGGGCAACCTACTAAACCCTGTCTGCACTGAACTTCGCAGATTAAAGTCTGGCTCAAATCAGGTCATGGTCTAATTTCTGATCCAGCTCAAAATACTAAGGTCACCACGACCAACTTCTTCTGTGGCAGACAATGTTTGGTAAAACTGATTCAGTCGTGTTGATAATTCCACTGAATATCTCCAAGCCAACATGGGTAATTTAATGGTGGAATTAGATTAAACAAAATACCATTAAAACCCACGTGGAGGGACAAATCCTGAAAGAAGGTTCAGAGAATTGGTTAAGCCTTCAGTAACAGATGGGGAGTGTAAACTGCACAGTAACAACTTAAAGAAGGAGCTTAGCTTTTAACGGGCTGAAAAAAGGACACTGACCTTAGCGCTGCGTAAGAGATACAGTGTTCTGTAGCTGGATTAGACAGAGGAGCTTTGTACTGTGACCATAACACTCTAGGACTGTGTTGGGAAGGAACACAAATATGTTACTGAGCTCGATAACAGCTTCATCAACAGTTAATGTTTCGGCTGACACTAAGTCAGTCATTGTTTAATTTGAACTGAAAAGCCAACAGATGGAGAACGGTGTTATCAGCATGTTTTACTAGAGTCAGGCATCGCTTTTCAAAATGAACAGACATCAAAATGACAAAAACATGACACGAATAAAAATCACAACAAATCAGGTCATTAGGAACATCCCAGCCCATTTACACCATTGTAATCTTAAATGCTGAAACCGTTTGTGTTTCTGTTTGGCTAGTTTAGTCATTGATGTGATATTATTGAGGCACAGCTTCATGTCCTGCTGGACCATTATGAGTCCTTATAAACACTGAACTTCTTTAAATTAAATGTAACAGGGACACAAGTGAGACATTATATTTAAACAAAAACACAAAGGTAAAAAAAAAGTCTTTGTACTGGTAGTCTGTCATCATTCTTGGAGTTTCCATGTGTTGTTTATTCTTTTGCTGAGCACTGATACATGGGAGGAATTCCCACCTGGACACTTAAAAACCCACAGGTGAGGATAACGAATGATTCTTACATCCGCAAAGCCCTCTTTTCTTATTGGCTGATACTCCCTAAAATGTAGTCCACAAGTGAAAAAGCCTTTTGGATTATGCCGGTGAAATGTCTTCAAGATCCAAGAAGTCCAGGTGTCTCTTCTCAATCTCTTAGAATCAGTTTCTTCTCTTTTCTGTGTTTCAGTCGGGCCTTATCGTGGCGTGCTACCGTGGGTATGTGGATGTGGTCATGGGCCTGTCTCACTGCCAGTACCTGGACGTCAACTGGCAGGACAATGAGGGCAACACCGCCCTGATAACTGCTGCACAAGCAGGTAGGAAACTGCACAGAAATGTGGATTCATCAAACACAGCTTTTGGTGGGATGCTAAACAAGAAAAGCCTTTAACAATACAGGCATTACCAAAAGTGAAGTTTCTTCTTCACTCTCTTTGGAAAAAAACCCCCAAAACAGAACAAAAATGCAATATTTATTCATGCCCAGAGCCTCAAATATTTTCATTCTGAACATGTACTGATGAAAGAAGAGTGGTAACATAGCAGAAAGTCAACAAAATGGGATAATGGTTTGGACTAAAGTGACAAATCCATACGTGAAAATGAGGTGTGATTAGGCAGTTTGAGCTTAATGAATCTGGGCATTGTCATCTTGGAGTGCGCTTTTGTCATAAGGAAAAATCAAACTTATTGAGGGGAAAAAAACTGCTCATTAAAACACACATGTAGTCAGATGAGCACAGAGCACTTTTCAAATAGGACCTGATCAGATGAAGAAATCCAGCACATTTTGAGTCACACAATAAGAATAATGATGGGTTGTTTAATTTTTGTTTGGGCCTAGCAGCGCATAAACATTGGGAAAAAAGGACTATTAGATCTGCCTTCCTGCTTTCATACAGCTGAAAAGAAAACAGCACTTGTTTTCTCATTTTTGAATTCACATACATACCATCTCGACATTTTTTACTTTTACGGTCCTTTGGTAAATGCATGATCTGTTTACTTTCGATACACAATTTACAGACGGAGAAATCCCACTGCAAAGAAGTGAGTGGGGGGACATTTATTAAAGAACCAAATTAAAGCTCATGGAATATTATGAGGTCTGCTGCTTCCAGCTGCTAAAGTCACTGATATTTACTGGCGTTAGAGAACACAATCATCAGTAACTTCATAGCAATGCGGCCGCTGCTTCAGAGGAGGCAGCCCAGCCTCTCATCGCTGATGATGATGATGATGATGAATAGCTCACCGCGTCCCCTGATGAATGGCTGCAGAGTTGCTCTTTATTTTCTGCTTCATTAAGCGAGGTATTGATCACCTTTGAAGAGAAAATACTCTGTGAAACCTTTGGGAAAACAGGTGACCAGCCATGAGTGTCCACACACAGAATGCTCGATGTCAGAGGCTTTTTGGGAAACTTCACAAAGGCTTTGGTTTTTGATAGATTTGGGCTATCAAACTCAGGCACATGCTGCCAGGCCTTCAGTCTGGACTTCAACCTTTCCTTCAGACATGTTTCTGTATTGAGGTTCACCTCCAAAATGAGTCCAGAGGCACGGCGAAACAGAGTTGCTCTCAACTTACTTTAACCAAAACGGACAGTCCCAGACATTATTTAGCTCGGGTCTATTTGACAAGGGACTTAATTTGCTCTCCTGAAATTGTAAGCCAGGGGTATGGATTAACAACCAATCAGGCTTGTTCTGGCGCATCCAGCAGATGCTTTATCGGATTAGGATGTGGGGAGTCCCTTTAGGCTTTTTGTTGTGTTCTGTATGCCATTCATTGGCTGTTTCTGCACTGATCTGCTGAGACAAGGCCAACGCTGTCCGCCATCTGCACCAACGCTGTGTCCCCCTCCAGGGGCAATTTATGGCCCAAGTTCCAGGTTAACATTCTCACCAATTGCTGGAAGAACATTTTCCTAGCAGTGCTTTTATTGTTATGGCAGACTTGCACTTGTAAAAATACTGAAACTCAAAACAAAATGATATAAATAGAGCAGAAGAGAAAATGCCTTACAAGCTACTCTCTGCAGAGGTTCATGCCACACCTGTCTTCCTTTATGATCTGTAGGTTACATGATGATCACCAGCTACCTTCTGAATTACTTCCCTGGTTTGGACATCGAGAGGAGGAACTGTCACGGCTTCACGGCTCTGATGAAGGCTGCCATGCAGGGCCGGTCCCAGTGCGTCAGAGCCCTCATGCTGGCAGGTAGGTGCAGCCCAAAGTCCCCCTGCTCACACAGTTCTACACAAACTAAAGGCTAAATCTCCTCAAATGTAAAGGAAGTGTCTATGATCTGCTCAAAAGAATAGGACGATACTCATTTTTCTTTCTAAGTGGATCATTTATGGAGTTTACTTCACCCTCTTCATCAGCATTTAGATAACCCTCAGTGTGCACCAAATATTTGCATCATGCTGTCAAATACTTATTCCAAATGCACGTTCCTGTTCTGCAATTGGTGCATCAGCAGCTGGTTAGACTAATTCTTCTTTTAGAAACAATCTTGTTATGGATCTTGTGTTGAACTGAAAAAGTTAAACATGGAATCTATCACAGATCGCAGCAGCTGCTGGATGGATAATTGCACAATTTAGATTTCTAAACTGCTTTGTCCCATAGGCCTGGGTTTTCCTGTGGCTCATTCTTCTCATGCATTCAGTACATTCAATGACAAATGGAAAATGTGGGAAGGAGAAAAAGAAACAAAATAGTCAGATTAAGATCATCAAATCAAACGCCTCTCTTCAGAAGTACAGCAAAGGGAACATCTCTGAAGATGAAGCTCACTCAGTGATTCCTGTGCAGCTTCTTCCCAGCAGTCAAACCAACCTTAGCTGCATTAAATGACAAATCTTTAGGACTGTCCAGAGCAACATTGTCTAATATTCAAGAACCAGAGCGAAGTTGCGTTTGTTTGTCTGCTCTTCCAGCTGAATAATGGAGAAAGGAAAGAAGTGACAGAACTTTACTTTGGCAGCATGTTTCTTTAAAAGGTCCTTCTGTGTCCAGGAGGTGATATCCAGGCTCGGGACCACGGCCGCAGAATGACCCCCAAGCAGTGGGCCCTCTTCACCGGTCGATATGAGACGGCCTACATGATGGATCGGCTCATGTCAAACCCCTGTGCCGAGCAATTCTGCGACTCCTTTCCCCTGGAGTGGCCCATGTTGGAGGTTAATGCACTACCTTAGGCTTCAGGCTCAGGGATGAAAGCAAAACCTCATGCTTATTCAAAATGTCCAAACCTGTTCTCCTGCAGGACCTGGTGCTCCAGGCCCAAGAACCAAAGGGCTGCTGGCGGGGTCTGATCAACCACCTGTCCTGCTGCCACTACAGGTTCTACATCAGCAACAAGGTCAACCCCGTGGACGACGGGGTCCTGGAACACATGGTCCGCGTCACCACCGGCATCTCCAGCCCCCTGATCGCCACCGCGTGCCAAACCGTGTGCCCGGGCAGCCCGCCCTGCGTGGGCAAGCGCCGCCCCGCCGTGCAGGAGATCCTGAGGAGGCAACGGGTGGCCGAGCTCAAGCGCCTGGGTCCGGAGCGGCTCAACAAGTACAAGATATTCTTCCAGAACTCCCGGGTGCTCCTCATTCCCAAGTCGCAGGACCGCAGGGCCAGCCTGCAGCCGCAGCTGCTCAGCGAGGTGGCCGCCGCCTCCACGGCCGCCGTCCGGCGGGCCAGCCTCCTGCCGCTCAACATGCTGAGGAGGAGCAGCATGCGCTCGGGCCTCGTGGTGCCAAAGGTGAGGCTCTGCAAGGCCCCGCCCGCGAGCTTCGTCCCCGAGAATCTCAGAAGAAGCAAAAACCAGAACCAGCTCCAGATCCCCAAGTGGGACTACAAAATGAAGAAAATCGAGAGGAAGCAGGAGGAAGAGAGGCAACGAATGCTATCTCTGATGAAAAGGAGATAAAGGATGGGAGGAAGAATACGAAGCAGGATGTGACTTCAAAGTGTCTTTTTAAAAAAAAAAACTGGCTTTGCAGAGAGGCTGAACCATTATTATACAATCAGACAAAAACTTTTCATTTTTGTTAAGTTCTTAAACCTTTTTGGGTTTACTGCCTTGTTTTCTACATGGATTCACACACTTTCTTTGTGAGGTGCACTTTGAGCTGTGATGTGGGCAATAGAGGATCATGAAAAAAACAGAGATATATTCATTATTTGCAAGGATGTGTCCTCAATAAATCCCGTTCCTGTTGTCAGCTTTTACGGTGGCGTGTTGCAGTTAGCCTAACGCATCCGGCGGAGGAACAGGTGGAGCCAAAGTGTCAGGGTGCTTTAAACAAGATGCCCTCAAGCTGAGCATCGCAACATTTGCTGCTGGAGGAGGAGAGACCAGGCGGATTTTACTGTGCGACACCAAAGCCATCTTCAGAGATTTTCAACCATCAGTGTTTACATTGTATCATACGCACACAAGGATGCACATTAGTGACCTGATTCTCTGTCCTGTACACACTGCAGGAATACATTCTCTGGTTTGATCTTAGTTTCAAATGTACTGAGAACCGGGAGAAAAAGGAACATTTGAAATATCAAGTTAATGTGAGGTGTTTCAAAGGAGAGGAGAAGAAAGTGCCATACAGTGGAATGATATTTGCCAGAAGTGAACACTGAGAGGGAAGAAGTGGGCACTGAAAGGACATCAGTCAGTGGGCTTTTAACAGGATGAGGAGCTGCATGCCAGCTGTTCCAGCAGACCTGAATCTGGACGGGACCGCCCGGCCTGCCAGAGGACGTCCAGACGTCCAGACGTCCATCTCCACTGGTAGCAGGTTCAACAGGTATTTTCAACAAAGAGTTTGCAGCTGAGCCCAGGGGCCGGCTCACGCAGGCTTTGTGGGGAAGCTGAAAGGCAGAGCCTAAAAATAAACAGCTTAGTTCTTTGCCGTGGCCCCGCTGAATTCTGTGGTGAGCCATTCTACTGTGTGACACCTGTTCTGTGAATGCCGAGGAAGATAAGAGGGCCATTATTAACCGTCTGCCTGGGGACTCAGTCATTGTTGAAGTTCTGCTTTGAAACTGTAGTAATGAAAAAAAAAACAAAGAAAAGAAGACAAATGCTTTTCCATGTCACTCAGTGATGAAAATCACAACAAGTATGGTTCTTTGGTGATGACAACTCTGGTCTGGATGTAGACATACGCAGAGCATTGGATAGCCAACCAATAAGCAAAAAATAATATCAAACAGACAACATGTAATGCATTTGGAGTACTGAAGCACATTATCTGAAATCATCATCTTCCAAAGTAACTTAGCAGTTTATAAAAGTCTCGGCTGGTTTTAGTTGCAACTGAAAACACGGGCTTGTAAAATTGTGCTCAGTTCTGGTGCCAAACACACTCAGGACCAAATCAAATCCCTGATTCAAGGCTTTGAAATGGTTCGAAAAACAAAATGGCTGACTTTGCCCCTCTCAAATGTTCCAACATGTTTGAATTACTTTGCTGTTTTTAAGTTAGGAGTTCTTCTATTCATGTGAAAGGAATAAACAAGTGAAATACTTTGAAATAATTACGATACATCGTCTTAATTAAAAAATATAGAATCAATTATGTTAAAAAATTAATATTTCTAGGTGATACTGCTTTAAAACAGAACGGCTGTCATGGTTCTGAATGTTCACTGAGCATCTGTGTGTGCAGCAGAATGTGAGACTCTGTGGGGACTCTTTCATTTACACCTCCCAAAGGACCGTCTCTAAAACATGTGATAGCATATCATCATATAGACAGCAGGGAAAAAGAATGATATATTTTTAAGTTTTGTTGTCAGAAATTCAGTACAGGTTTACAATGTAAATGCTTCAGTCGGACAAGTTTGGCTAATTGAACCTAAAATATTTCATCGTTCTCTAATGTTAAAACAGAATGACAGTAAAACAAACAACTGAGCAATTTACAAAACTCACGAATTTAATTTGGAATTCCATCTTCTAAGCTTTAGAGACTAAATTCCTTTAAAAACGCCTCACATTGCACTTTCCTGTTTATGAGGAATATATACACATAATACTTGAACGTTGCTGTATTTGACTGTATAATGCTGAATGTAACTGTGATGCATCTAAAAACACTGATGTACTTTTTTTTTTTTACCACCGATATTGAAAGCTCAGCTGAATTAAAGAGCTTACGCATAATTGTAATGTTCTTTGATTTTTGGGGAGTCGGTAAAGCGGGATTTTTCACGCAGTTGTAATAAATGGTTGAAGTTTTCCAGAGATTTTTCATAACACACAGAATAACAGAATTACTGTTGGTTGATTTGCAATGCTCAGGCCTCTCGGCTGAAGAATCGCTCCAATATCAGTGCAGCGTTTCACCATACTTATAGGATTTATTTTTGACATTCAAAATCTGTACAAAAATGTAACAGACTTGTAAGCACTATGTAGACTCTGATATTTATGTCCAGCTGCATCCTGACAGCGAGAATCTTTGGATTTGATCCCAACAGAGGCATCAATTTGCATTCATAAAATTGGCAGCTCACATATTCTGAGGTGGATGGTGTTTTATTCCTGATGCTGCCTAACTTTGGAGCTGTAACAGTGGGTCCGCCCAGGTTTTGCATCCTCCTCCAGCACTGCACGTGCACAGAAAAACACTGGTCTGCCACCTCTCACAGATGAGGTCCGTGCATGTAGTGTGCAGATCCATCTGTGGAGAGTCATGCTTAACAGGCCTTTGAGACTAAAATGGCTGCCATCCTGACCTAAGATGCAGTTTCTCTAGTGGCCACCAGAGAGCACTCCTGAGCCTCCACAGGTTTGGATGATACACACACGCTTTCTCTCACACTCACACCCACGGAGCTCATAATTCATAATTAGAGATGATCCCTTGGGGGTTTGTACTTAGCTTCTTGTCTTCTCTTTTGGCAGAAGAAGAAAGTTGACACACAGAACATACATTACGTAGTTTCCTCTGCAGGTAGTTAGTTTTAGCTCTTATGGGGTTTCACATGGTTTTGGGTAATATTTATGCATTGTGAAGGCAACCAACCCTGACTCCTCAATGCAATCTCCACCATTCACAGTTAAAACTAGTATATTTACGGTTTGCTTCTTTCAAGGTGATTAATAATAACGCTGCCCAAATTACAACCCGTCTAAATGAGATACCATGACTAGTTACCCATTTGGCCTAGTTTCCATGACTAAATATTCTCAAGAAACACTTCATTAGAAGCCAAACGCAAGTACTGAGTCAGGTGTTTTTGCAGAAACTAGCAAGTCTCTTGGTCATGTAGTGGACAGCAGTCTGTACTTCAGGTTGGGGCTGTGGAGGGATGGGGGGGGGGGGACCCACAAGTTGTACACATTTTACATAATGAACAAACAACTCAAGAAATGAAAAGTTCTTTGACGGTCCGTTTATATTTTTTTGGAGCAGTTGCAATTCGTTTGAGGCAATAGAAAGATTCACAATTCTCTTTTTAAAACACATTTGGTCTAGCAACAAAAAAGGGCACCAACGTTATATCTCCATACAGGTCGTATAGTCAGATTTTCTGCCTAAGGATCACAAAGACATACACAACTTTGTCAGTTTCCAGATGCTTACTAACAAATACGGCACATCTGCTTTTCGTCCAGTGCATGTTTGTGAGGAACAGCAGCATGATGAGTCACTTTTCAAGCATTGGAAGGTAACCTCTAGGACTTCTAAACAGCGGTGGGGAGGGAGAGCCAGGGTCTGTTGTCACAGCTTACGAGTCAGCATTTCTCACTTAAGAACAAAATACTCATTCATGGTGTAGCTTCTGCCTTTCCAAACGACAAGACCAGAAAAAGTGTTGTGAGTCGGTGTGTGCCTGCGTCAGAGTCAGACTCACACCTGCTAACATGTGAGTGGCTATCAGTGCAGCAGAGGGGGGGGGGGCAAGCGTTTTGTTCAGAGTCAGAATACAGATGTGAAATACTTCTCAGGGATGTGTCAACTTTTTGGACTGGCTCAGTGACAACGTGGATCCCTGGGCCCTGGTCTACTCTACTCCACACAGCAACAACATTACTACACAAAGTTGACAATTCAGTGTGTTAACCAGAAAATAAGATGTGAAGAAAGTTCCTACATGTAGCTGTTTTTTTTTTTTTCTTACAAGTGTTTTCCCAAAATGTTGCTGCTATAAGTGACATCCACATCTGCACGTAAAAAGTATATATTTGTATTTATATAATATATATCCGTACTCTATTAACAGATTTGTCTACCATGAAGTTAGAACTGCCACCCAATCTCTCAGAAAATCTTTTTTTTCTTTTTTTTTTTTGTAAGTCAAACATTGATTATTTTACAACACAGAAATCAACCAATTTTGTACAACTTTTGAGGAATTGAGGCTGCAACTGGTCTCATTGTGCCTCTGTTGGTCGATTCTTTTTCTTGCGTTTATTTTTTTCTTCTTCCTTCCTGGTGTTGGTGCAGCCTGACGATTCTCATCTCAGTAAAACACAGCTTAGAAAAACGAAAGCATTTACAAACAGGCATTGTTAGAACTGCGAGGATGTTCAGCTGAAAACTTCAACTCAACTTGGACCCTTTTTACGCACCTTTAGCATCCCCCTCTTCAGCTAGGAGGGTGGGGGGTGGGGGGTGGGGGGTAACGCTCGTTTGGCACAATTATATACACAATGAGGGACAGATCACCCAAAGGAAGGGCTAGCAGGAACAAAACAAAAAGGAATTGTTAAGTTAATGTGGAACAAAAAGGTCCTGACACACCGATGGAAACCTCCAAACGACAAGCAAACGAGAAAAAACAAGCAGAAGAAAACGCTCGTCTTTTTTTATCCTGTCTTCTGCGAATCAGCCTGTGCGTATAGATTTAGCTGGGCAGTGAGAGCACCGGGACCTTGAAAATCATACTCAGTGTTTGGCATTAATATCAAGTCGACATCTGTGATGCGAGTTTGCTGCTGTGTGTGTGTGTGTGTGTGTGTGTGTGTGTGTGTGTGTGTGTGTGTGTGTGTGTGTTTGGCGGGAGATACTTGGGAAGGATGAGGCTGATCCAGGGAACAAAGGTCCGGCATGACACAGAAAATAGTGCAATGTACAGTACGCAACGCATCGCTGTAAATGTACAGTGTACATCCAATACTATACAACCAGAATTAAAAAAGTAGAAACACAACAAAAGAAAGAGCAACCAAAATGAGAAAGAATATAATCTTTACAAATGACCAAAAGTCTTTTGCCCAGAGGAGGATTGGTCTTGCCGAAGCCATGGAGAGAAACCAGAGTTTGAGAGACAGGCCTACGCATCCTACAGCTCTGCTTCTTGTGCTTGGTGTTACTACAAACCAGGTTGTAACACCACATATTTACAGGTGGCTTCCGGGTTTTTCTCTTACATTTCCTTTGCATTTGCAAAACCCCCATTCCGATTCCACATAACCATTTCTCTTTCCTCGTCCCTTTCAATCTTAGTGCGTTTATTTACACACTTCCCTCACGGACCAACTCTCACCAAAGCCTTCCTTTATTTATTTCCTAACACTTTCAGGGGCCTGAAGTCTCTCTGCCTCTACCAGCTGTGATCATGATTACAAACTCAACTCAGAAAGAAAAGGTTCTGTCAGTTTGGTTGGTGGTGTTCATGCACATGCGTGGCCGCTCCTCCAGTTCTTCCTCCCTCAGACAGCTAGAAAAGTAGTAAAGTCACAACAATGTCCTCATGCCTACTTTCTTGTGCTCCACCCCCCTCTCCCCCCCTTCATCCTGCTATCTAAAATGCTACTCAGGAGCTACAGTGGAGGATGAGGAGGGAGGCAAAACAGCTCTCAGGAACCCCCCCATTCACCATCCTGCATTCCATTATTCATCCTGTCCTCCTCCTCCTCCTCCCCCCCCCTCCCCCGTATCTCCGCTCAGACCCAGGAGTCCGGTGAGGCGGGGTAGTGGCTGGTCTCGTAGTTGAGCTCGCTGTAGGGCCGTGAGGCTGAGTAGAAGTCCACGTAGTTGCCGGTGGACTTGAGGCCCTGCAGGTGCATGTTGAGCTCCCCCTGTGGCGGCCGCCCCCCCGCATGGACCTGGTTTTCATAGAAGGCCTGGTCCTCGTAGTTGCCGTTGTCGGGCGGGGGGGGATTTTGGAAAGGTGGGTAAGGCTCTGACGGCAAGCCTTGAGAGGAGACCTGAAAAATGAGCAAAAGCTTAGAAACTTTGCAAGAGTTTTGAGGCTCACGGCAGAGAAGAAGTAAAGGTTTCAACCTTCGGTTTTTATTTGATACTTTTCTTTGTGGAAGAAAATGTAATATTTGGTAGGTGTTAGACTGTGGACAGAGCAAACTGCCTCAATATTTCAGCTTAAACAAAGGGAACCGACACTTCGCAAACACAAACAAAACCCAACACTGGGGTGTGCACTCCGTTTTTTCCCTCATTTCTTACACTGTGAGAACATTGCTTCAGAACATGGTGCTTTTCTAGCTGTGTCATACAGCTGTGAGTAACGGCTGTAAAAATGCCACCAGACATGACCACCCTCTGTCATCACCGCCAAACACTGTTACAGGTAATGAGGGTTATTTATGATCACACCATCTCTGCTAAAACGCTGATGGTTAAATCAATTTCTAAAGAGGTGTACGGCTTGCTGCCTTAATGTTTTCCCAACCTTACACGTGTAGTTTGAAAGACTGTGCAGCATATCGTTCTCCTAAAAGTGGGAAGAGTTATAACATTTTAAGAACAGCTTGCACTGCAGAATGAAAAACACCATCACCCACAGGGAGAGTGATGCAAAGGTCTCCTCGTCTATCAGGTTAGGAATTTTGTGGGCGTTTAAACGATCCCTCAGAGAATCTGAAACATCTAAGACTTCAGTGTCGAAATGAAATCTCAGCAAATTGGCAACTCATTTGAATCGCATCTACTTGCAGGGAGGCCTCAGATACACTAAAAGAGGAGAACATGGATGTATTTGGGAGGGATCAGCGTCACCAGTCACAGAAAGTCCTCTATAATTAGGGCTATGCTTCCAGAACAGAAACTTTCCTACCTGATTATACTTGAGATCGTCGGTGGGAGACACATATGCTCCTCTGTGCAGTGTTGACAAACCAGACATTTGACCTGGGGAGACAAGTATTTGTTTGTGGTTTTCTTCAGTAACAGTAAAAAAAGAGCCTGGTCTAGCTTGTTGGAATCATAATAAATGTTATCCTCTATAATGTATTTCCCTATACTGAAAATGTCAGTAAATCCTTTCTCCCTTTTCTGGTGTGCTTGGCAACATATAAAGAAATAATACATGGCTCACGATTATTGCACAGTACTGTTCATGTGACAGATTCAGATTTCTTTTTCATATTTTCTCTTTTTCTCTTCCTATGCCATCATCTCAGAGGACAGCCGCCGCTTTGTATGAGAGTGTGTCTTTGTGACAGACGAGCAAGATGGAATACTTACCCGTCATGGCGTCCTTCCGGGATGTGTGCTCGCCCTTGTTGCTATGGTAACTGGCATTGCCAGTCGACTCAAAGTCTGCCTTCCTCTCCTTCAACGCCATCATCTCCCTGGGGGACGCGGGAGCGCTCGCTGAGCACAGAAAGGCACACAGGGAATATCTTTACCCTTCAGTACATAAAGCCCTCATCAATACATATGAGGAGGAACCTACAGCAGGAAGGACACGTATATACATCAGTCTGGAGTCCTTGAACAGTTGAAAAGCCAAAGAAAAATCATATTTCTCAGAGCATCTGAGCTGCTGCATTTAGCCTGCCACTCAGGCAGTGCACAGCACTCTGAATGGATGTTCTACAGTCTGAAATGAGTAACAAACAGGGTCACAGTGAACAGTTTAAAGTGAATCTGAGGCTAAAGTCACTATCATTGTTCTCTTTGGGACCAGGATGTCTCTCCGGGTTAGTACATCATCAGTCGCTCCCCCTCCATGTTGAACTACTGTATAGCAGCTGAATATAAAAGGGGGTGATGTAATGACAGGCAAAGAGAGTGATTTAGCTCCTGCAAGATGCAACATAAGAAATCTGTCTATCAGTTCATTTGAACATGCTTTCATCTAATTCACTGATCATCTTCAACAGCTTTTCACACGGAGGCTCCGAGCTCCTGAGTGGCTGGACAGCCAGTTAGAGTGGTTACATCTGCTTCTTTGTCTGGCTCCTGTATGTCCCGATGCAGTTAGGATTGATTTGGATGCTCATTATTCCTCACTGGACCTCACCAGTCTATGGTAATATCGGCCCATCTCCATCTGTCATCAGCTGCTTTTGAACACACTCATTTCTATGTTTCCACATATGTATGTGAGAAAGTCCAATTTTAGTCATTAAACATGTAACAGTGTGCTTTTTTTCACCATATAGATATGTTGAGTCCAAAAGGGGCTTTTGTTTATATTTCCAAGATTTTCCAGACATGAACTGATGTAAGAAAAAACATTAAGATCCAGTTCCAGATGTATGTACAGGCTGACTCTAGTCCCAGTCAGTGGGCCGGCCTGCCACTAAACGGTGATCATTTTTGGAAAATGTCATCACTAAAGCCTTGGAAGGCCCATATTATTCAAACCCACACTTTGACAACACAAGGGCGGGAGACTTTCTAAATGGGCATGGTGCAAGGATTTCCGTTTGGCAGAAGAATAACTGATCAGGAGTCAGCGTGGTGTGAAGGTTAACGCTCACTGGAGCTACGAGGAAGCGGTGCTCGTTTGACTGGACTCTACTGGAGGAATGAGTGATGGAGGCCTGAAGGGAAGCGGTGGACGCACCTGATCGATTGTTAGGCGAAGTCCGTACGGGAGAGATGGACGGAGTACGGGAGGAGGAGTACGGCCGCTGCCTGTCTCGCTCTATCGTGGAGGAGGAGCCCACAAAATGGTACTGAGAATACCCGTCCTAAGAGAGGGGGAGAGCCGTGAGCACATGGCCGTGCACTCACATTCCTCACGCTCACTGCTCAGTGTGTCAGCATGAAGAATTAAGAAGAACACATGAATGACACCCCCACCGTCCCAAACCCGGAGCGGACTCGTACCTTCTTGTAAAGGCTCCGTAGGTCTCTGTATTGCCACATGCTGTTCAGGACTTGCGATGCTGCTTTCACCACTTTGGGACTATGTCTGGGAATTCAGCAGAACACAAAAACACACAGCGTAAAGCCTGACTGTTCTTCAGCTGCGTGGTGAAGATGGAGGCTATAAAAACATCAAAAGAGTGTCGAACAATGAAAAAAAGACAGACTCTTCACTTAGAAATGTAAACCATCATCTGACTACAGCTTTGAAACTGAAACACAAAACAACAGTCAACTTTTTCTTCACAGACTCTGCAGAAGCACCGGCAATTGAACTGAGACTTAATTGCATAATTGTTTTTCTGACTGATTGATTGGCCAATATTTCATTCCGCCTTCAGGCTTTGACTCAGCTGACTAATGGTTGGGCTTTTAATTGGCTCACACAGTCTTATCAGAGCCTAGGAAATTAGACTTAGTTTATTCAAGATGTCTTTGTAAATGTTTCTGTTTTGGACTGAGGGGGGGCCTTTGGGACTGTGTAGTGATGGAAAGCCTGTGAAAAGGGTTCTTGGAAGAGGAAGAAACATGTTTGTATACCTTTGAAATTGATACAATAAGGGAATGAGTAGATGTCTTTGCTAAAAAAACAACAACAACATGAAGTTAATAAGAATAAAAAGTTTTCCTGCAGAGAAAGAAAAAAAAAAGTTTATTTATCGTAGTAAATAAAAAGTCCAAGACTTGGCCAATCCTAAGTGAAACACCCTTACCTAAAAATGAACAGAACAATTGTAAATCACCTAATATTTTATGCATCTACACATGTTGATTTGATGTAAATTTGTCTGTTTTGCTTGTTTCAAGTCCTCAGTTTTATCAAGCATCTCTTTAGGATCCCATCAGGGTCGTCACGCAGATAGTCGTGCATCTCACACCGCAGTGTGTCTCTCTGATAGTATTTCATGCCTCTGGGGATGATTTTTGTCATGTCAATAACTATTTCACAGTAATTTCACATTTTTGGTGGATGACAAAAGCAACCAGTTGATTCCCTGTGAATCTGTGGGGGGGCCTCTCCACAGGGGGGGGGTCACGCCAGGCCTTAAGTTAAAGATGATAACAGATTTCCAAACTAGATGAATTGTAAAACTAATGAATGTATATTAGCTAAAGTCACTGAAATCCCTGTCTATTCTCAGCCTCTGTGTTTTCCCTCCATCTCTACAGGCAACTGTCCAATCACACGGACAGTTGCCTGTGAATTGTTATATGCCCCCCGGTCACCCGTTTGCTGTGAGCTCTGTTTTCCATGTCAAACAGAGGACCGTCTTATTAACGGGGATGATGTACGTTACACACTCAGCAGGATCTCTCATCCAGCTCTCTATTCTATGGCTTCTTTCAGACCTCATTTATGAGCATCTCTATTTGGATACTCGTATATATAAATGTATATAGCTCTAAACACACTAGGCGTTGTTGTTTGCTACATGGTGTCATTTTCTGCTGCGCCTGACCCCGGCGTCTCGTCCCTCACTGACCCTCTCCCCTTCACCTGACAGCACCCCCCCATTCGTCTTACTTGTCTCCCTTGCTGCGAGCCACGCTGATCAGCTTCTCGATGCCGCCGGCGTCCCTCAGGGCTTTGGTGTTCTCCATGTTCTTGGTGATGACCTCGTGCAGGGCGCAGCAGATAGCCGTGATGGTGTCGTCCGACATGGTCTTGCCCCCCAGGGTGCTGCTGTTAGTGCTCCCCCCTCCCCCCCCACTACTGGTGTTGTTGTTGTTGCTGCCTCCAGGCAAACGGTGCACCAGGTCCCTCATGGCGTATTTACCTGTGATAAAAAGGAGAAACATGTGAATAGCTGGAACGGACCATAGTCCGAGGTCAAAAGGTGGAAAAATAAATTAGGGAAAAAAGGAACAAACTGGTTCTAGATGATTACTGTGCATGTGGCAACCTTCAGTTGTAGCTATGTACACATTGTATCTTACTTTGTGTCTTTTTTAGAGTTTCTAAAGACCATTGTTCCTGTGGAAATCTGCATTTTTTAAAACCTGGACTGTGGAAACAACTAGTATCACATCTTTTTTCAGCTTTAAGATTTATTGGAGAAACACTGCAGACCGTGAAATGCTGAACTGTTTGGCTGTGTGACCCTCCAACACCGAGTGGGACATCTGCAGGTATTACACCAGAACAAAACCAACACCCCAACCCACTCAAGCAAATCTTTGAACATTTCTACCGCAGCTCTCTGCCAGAATTGAGCTTTGTAAAAGCTCATTCACCAATTGTTACTCTGCTTCAGAACACACCAATGGTATCGTATCTGTAATGACACAGTTGGAGAGACTTAATATGACTTCATGATTCCTACCTTGAAGGATTAGTATTATTGATTCAAAAGATCTGAATGCTTGCCATAATTTCTATAATCAAATTTATTTGCACAAATCTGAAGGGTTCCTTATAAATGCTCTGAATGAGTAGTCATTTTAGGAATTTTTCCCTTTGTTAAATGTTGATTCAACGTAAAACCACACCATGAACTATTTACCATTCAGCACTGAATATATTTACATTGAATTAGAAGAATTACTGGAGGAGATATTGAGAATAACAAGTAACGTGCAGCAGAAATAACTTATGCATTAGTGTGTTTGAATAAAAAGATGCCCCGTCATACTTTAGATGAAATCTTTATATATGATACGTAAAATCTGACAGAAAAGAGGTTAAATAATGTCTAAATCTCCAGATATTATTATCTAATGAATAGAAAAAAAGGCACATTTAAAAAGTCATTACAGGAAGGCAGAAAACACCCAGACTGGAAAGACATTGAAGGAGACATGGTCCCGTGACCCAACACACTCTGCCTACATTTCCCAGGACACCTCAGTACAGCCGTCAGGAAATGTAGTCCACTCTGCCCTGTGGCCTCGCTCTGATTGGGTCATCCCCCCGGGGGGTGCTGGCCTGTCCTGACACACTGCACATGTCCTGCCTCCAGGATCCAAAAACAAACTAAATCCTAAATCCACATTAGCATTCTATTCTTAGAGTAGTGTGAACTGGTGGGACTGGTTTATTGCACTAAAACATGGCTGAAACCAGCATCCGTTTGTCAACAACAGCCCGCTGGCAGCAGGCCTGTCAGCAGTGACAGTATTGATGAATGCCGCTGGAGCTCTGTGGCCGCGGCTACACAGTTTGCTTCTGCAGCTCGGTGGTGTTACACAAACCGACCGGGGGCAGCACAAGCTGTCCTCCACACACACCTTTTCCCCCCGACACTCCCCAGTCTGCACAGACTGCACACATGGATGGTTTTATTCACTCACTACAACCTCATATAACTCAAAGCCTAATGCGCCACGCAGAGTAACATGGTTGTTACCAAGGGAACGGGCACAAAAGCAGAGTTTATCACCGCCATATCTCGGCCTCCAAAGGAGAATCTAGTTTCAGTACTCCACAGCCTGCAAACACAGGCACGATTGTGTTTCTTTTTCGCCTTTTTAATTAAAGTTAAATTTGTAAAACTCATTAACGGCAAAAAGTCTACACACAAATGATATTATAACAGCTCCTGTGAAGATTTATAGCCCAACAGGAGCTGTAAATGATTGCATTCCCCTTTCTGGAGTCATTTCAATCGAGGCAGAATTAGGTGCATAATTCAACTTTTCTCATGAAAAATATCACTGTTGATCCCATTTGCAATTATTCAACTCAGTTTTACATAAATACAAAAGGTTCAAAGGTATGTGTGTGAATGATTGTTCCCCCCATCACATTAAAATAGATACGATTCAGATGTTAAAATATTTTCTGTTTGTACATTTTCCTGGCAGATGGAATACTGACCAATGAGCTCCTTGTTCCTTATGTCCAGAGCCATGTTCCTCAGGGCTGTGGCCACAGCACAAACCACCCGGTCATTGTCTATCCTCAGAAGCTCCACTAGGATAGGGAGACCCTTCTCTTTGCGAACTGCAGCTCGGATGTAAACAGACCACTGGGAAGGAATAAAGACGGTGGATGAAGACTGAAATAGGATAACGGGTTTGTTTTTGTTATTTTGCCAACCTAAAATCCAAGTCAGTCCACCCAAAAGTTCAACTGAAATAGTATACATGCAATCACATATAGACCACCGTTTAAAATATTTATAGATGCCATTCTCACACATGTATTAAGTTCTTAGGGGCTTAGTACAGTACAGAACACATCTATTCCATTTATGTAAGTGTTTAGTTGTTGGACTATCAATAAATTGCCAACAAATAATTCTAATTACTTCAGTAAACGGAACAACTGATAATTTCTAGAGGACCATAGCAAAGACAACCTAACCGTTAATCATCATTTGTATGGTCTTTATTTTGAAAGTGTTTGAGATGTAACCAATTCAGTTATTCAAAAAAGACATTGAAGAATAGATATTTAGGAATACATTGCATCAATGCATCAGTTCAGGGCTAAAAAGCAATGTTTACTGTCTTTTAGGACAGAATAGGTAACGTTTTCTGGCTGATCCCCAAATTTGCTTCTGCAGAGTGGTCTGACACACACTGGAATATCTGCTCTTTAGAACAACAGTGGTGGAGCTCTAACCTTCCAGCTGCCAGCAGCCAGGTTCTGCAGAGCCCCCGCTGCTCCCTCCAGGGTGTCCGGGTTGGAGCACTCCGACAGCAGGGTGAGGTAGGGCTTGACAATGGTGGGGTGCCATAACATCTGGATGCCTTTTGGGGGCTCTGCCAAGTCTGGAAAGGGGCCCACACCATCCCACTGTGGAAGATGACACATAATTCATAATGGAAATGAATTTCAAGTCCTGTGCGATGCTAAGTTTGAAAGCCAGCAGGATCCCCTCAGAAGAAAAGCCGGGAAGAGGAGTGGTACTACTATTCATGAATGGTTTATAAACAAGAAGGCATTTAAAACGTTTTCGCTAATTCTATTCTTCTTTCTCTTCTGAATTTTAAACCTGACATTTGTGTTCTGATAATGTGTTTCTGCAAACTCATGTACGGAACATCAACAGGGGAAATATAAAAAGCAATATTTCTAAGTAAGGCAGACCTGCTGGATCATATGAAACACTCTATAATCAATATTATACATCAGATTTGCTTTGTTTTGTTAAATAATTGCATTGAAGTCTTACGTTGTCCGCTGTCCTGCAGATTTTAGAAATGTTCCTGCTTCAACACATGTGAATAATATTAAATGGATCTCTTTAAACCATTAGTTTGCTCAGCACAGGCTTCCTAATGGTGAATTGATGTAAATCAAGTGTGATGAGGAATGGAAACAGAAAAATCCTGCAGGACAATAGCCCTCGAGGACCAGAATTTGACACCTGTGCACTAGAGCGTCACCCCCAGATAATAATTAGTAAAGGCTATAGGTTTAAGGTGCTCCCTAGATTGTCAAATACATTCGGATAAATACAGGGGTTTACAAAATGATAAGAATTTGGTCGACTAAATTTGACCAAATAATTAATCTAATAATTTTTATTTTTATGCTGATGAATTTTATAGTATATATAGAAATCTGATTAGTTGATTTAAATGGAAAACAGCATTAATAATTCATTCTCACTTGTAATACTGAGAATAGTTGCTTCTTGCTTTTATATTTTCCATCATGTCTACTGCAACATCTTCTTCACTTGCCTGCTCTTCTCTCTACACTAATTGCTCCACAGTTGATACAGTTTTGCCCTCTTCAACGTGCAACCTAATCGCTGCTTCATGATAATCATCCTCAGCTGCACTGGAGAGCAGAGGCACACAGACTGTGTCGTACTACTATAAACGGACATGTTTCATCTGATATCACAGTTAGCTTGATGATCCTAATCTCATAGATAGGTTAAAAAAAAATCACTGGGGGGTTAACTCGTTTAAGAAGTTTAAGTTAAAGGTCTGTGTCTTTTAATTTGTCTTTTTTTTCTTTCCTTTTTTTAGGTTTTATGGAAAAAAAATAGCATGCAGGGATAATGAGCAATTCACACACCATGACACACCGGAAGTGTTAGATTTTCAATCCCAACATCTTCAGTAGAAGTAGTAAAAGACGTCCTCCACTCAATCAGAATGTGATGCTGATTGCTTATTAGCATGACAAGATCTCAGAGCCTCTCCAAAGCAGCCATTCGGTTTCTGCCAGTTCATCAGCTCAATGAACTCTCTTTCTTCCTTTTGTTAAGCTGCACGAGTATGAGACTCAAAAATTCAGAGAGCAAAAGCAAATCGGCTTGATATTCTTGAGTCAAAGAATATGCCAGAAGCATAAGCAGAAATAAACCCTATGTGATCTAAGTAAAGTTCTAATGGTAACATTAGAGAATCAGAATCAGAATCAGAAATGTGCATGTGCATGTGCCTGTTCTTGTTCAGCTGATGAGAACTTGATTTATGTAGATGACAGGGGAGTTAGTTTTCAACAAGGTAAAAAGAACGATCTAAAACAGGATGACAATGGAATAAAATTGCAGTATGATAAAATGAATGCTCCATGTGAGTAACCAGACAGAGCGAATTCAAGCATGGTTTTCTTATTCAATACAGAGAAAAACAATGAAATGACAAAAAAATGTATATTAATATAGTGTAATGAGTTTTAGCATTAAAAAACACAATGAAACCCTTAAACAGTAAGCACTTTGTCAGGAAATTAAGGTTTTTAATAGGCAATTCAAATCCTGGAGTGGGGAGACGGATTGTAAAATTAATCAACGTTTGCATCGAAAATGAAAATCACCAGGATACCAGAGTTCTGAAATACACAACTGAATCTGTAACCAGTTGTTTTTTTCTTTTAATCATTCTGACACTGTGGAAATCAGTCACCATTTCCAAACACAGGACATTTTAACAGGATCTTTTTCTCCTCCACTGGAGTTCCTGCTTATCTAGATTTAGCTTTAGCAACAGAAATAATAAGGAATTATACTTAGCTTAGACGTTTAGCTTACATCATGCCCTAATTAAGCTTATCTTTAAGATGGAGATCAAATAAATCTCTAAACTTTCATATGTTTTTAGCATATATGTCTAGGTTAGAACACAAAATGTGAGCTGATATAAACACTTTATGTTCTACTTTTCCCAAACATAACAGCCAAATGTTCCCTGATGGAGGTTGAACAGCTCTGTATGTACAACTGACTTAACAAAACACCGGCTGCAAAAAAATGATAATGGCAACTATCATGCACCACTTCTTATGTACTGGGAAGACATGATAGGGTTTGAGGACAGGAATGATTAGATTAATATGATTCAGAGATCTTAATCTGGGGGTTGTTCTAGTCGCTTTTTCAAAATCGGACCTTTGAAACGCCAGCACTTAAACTCACAAATTCTCAGGTTCTTTATTCCAGGTGTTTTCCCTTTCCCATAGCTTCTGTAGATTCTAACTACACAGTCAACTTTTCCAAATGCGTGAGGTCACTAAAAGGAAAAGTTGAGCAGTATTTAACATTCCCAAATGGTGCACAGTGTTTTCCAAGATGTCAGCCGGGGGTTTGAGAGAGTGGCAGGCTTTCAGATGTTCACATTTTCTTTATGTCAGGAAGAAAGTGTGATTGAGAGGGCGGCCATGGCTGTAAATCGATTTTATTACAGACTTTAATGAGTTAGAAATCACCACACTGGCATGCTGTCCACAGGAAACATCCAGCAGTTCTTTGGCATCTTTCTGTGTGGGTGCTCACTGAGGTGAGCTTCGTTAGCCATCCTCTGATGGTGACCTTGTGTCTGTCCAGCCTGGTCACCTTCACGCTTATAGCCTATTATATTTGTCAGATGGTTGGCCAGAGGTTGTGCTGGTCATAAGTAGATAAGATAAGCTTATTGGACATGCTGTTCTATGTGGCTGCTTCAGTGATTATGGGCCATTTGCAGCAAACGATGATGCACTATTTCATTGTGACTTGGTGCTAGTTTGAGCTGCTGGGAAACTAAATTTTTGGAGTGTATACTGGCAAAGGAAACATTTTAGTTTTGAGGGAAAAAGAAAGCTTCTGAACACTGAATATCTTCCTAGTCTCTCAGGAAATATTCATAAGTAAACAAACGCTTCTGTTTGGACAGCAAAGCCCCCAGCCTCCAGGTCAGGCCAATCACACTCCAGTTGTTGTTGTGGATCTTAATTAGAGCTACAAATGATCTGTAGGGCAGTCTTTTAACATCTAGGCAATCCAGTAGGCATTCGATATCAATCGATGAGGCAGTGAGTAACGCGTTCTCACCTGGTCATGACCCTTCTTTTTCTTCTTCTTCTTGCCCCAGCACCCGGAGCTCTCCGCGTCCTTGCCTCCAGTGTCACATAACAGGCCGTCCAGCTCCTCTGACCCGCCCTGTTGGCTGTGAGACGTCTCTGCAGCCAGACGGTACGACAAGTTCCTCAGGATGCACACACAGTTCTCCACAGTCTGGTGGAAGACAGAGAGAAGGGAGGAGGGAGATGGAGAATAAGAGATAAAAGAGAGACAAACATTAGAGAAACACAGATGCAATCCATAAACAGAACCTAAAAAACTTGGCTGTGTAGTGGAAACGTGGACACGTGTACACAGAGGAACGGTGCGGTGCAGAATGTAGCTATAATGAAACCACAGACAGAAAGACTCGCGGTGCGCAAATGTAGACAGAGACACACTAATCCTATTGTTGTTAGTGGCTACGCAGCCAACAGTCAGAGACTTTGATCTGGTGGAGGATTTCGGAGGATTAAAAACTTCACATCTTCCAGCTAAGAGCCTCTACTCACAGCATCCACTCACATGCAAACAGTGACTCAGTGAGACTCAGGAAGCACACAGAATCCTGCTCTGTGTAACTGTCCCTTTAAGTGGAAAAGTGTACTGTAAAATGACAATACTATGGAAGATGTGGATTTTTGTTTGGGTACAATAATTAGCTGGTCCAAATTGGTAAACGTTTAATGAAGTAAACCAGCTAATTTTGAACTCATTTCAGACACGGATTCGATGACAGACCCGGTCAGTCTTTGCCATGAGATTCACAGCATGGTTGCATGCAATTCTTCTAGTGCCAAAAAACAACTTTGCAATGTTCTTGCAGCCAGTAGATGTAAAATGAAAACAACTATTCGATGTAGGCATGCAAATTTTGTGATAATACACCGTTTGCTAGGGAAAAAAAAGAGAAAAGTTTATGAAGGAAGGTTTTCCACACATCTAATCAACCTGTAAAGTCCTGCAGACATTAGACCAGCGTGTACGCACGCTAAGGCATGACGTGGCATTCATCCAGATTATTGTATGTGGACAGGAGCGTGTGTGTCTGTGCGCCAGCTGTCTGGGTGTGTGTGCGTGCGTTACCTTGCTGTCGATCTCGCTGCTGCCCAGCGCGGTCTGGATGACGTAGAGCAGAGCGTCCGTTAGGCCCTCGCACTCCCTCATCCTCCGCCGGGCCTCCTCCCCGGCAGAACTCACATTCCTGTTTCACACACACACACAAAAACCCTGTCAACACACACCCTGGGTTTCTCTGAAGTTTAAGCTGAAGCATATGGGGATCTATTAGTTGAAGTGTTTTTCTGCCTGTCAGGCACCACTGACAGGAGCTGAGAAAAATATACTTTAATGTAAGACTATTTGCTTTGGGTGAGAGATGCACGAACCCTCAGTGTTTAGATGAGAGGGCTTCCAGCTGCTAACACTGTTCAGGGATAGTGGGTGTAGAGTTATACAGATGTTAAGTTGGAGAACTAATGGAATAGGTTTACATGCTTCAGCAAATACACAGTGGGAGTGAACCGTGTGGGTAATGTATGCTCAAAATTAAAGGATTTAGTCTAACTGAAAAGCTTGATTTTAGCATCTGTTTCTTTGGGGTCCCTCCACCTGGATGTCTCACTTGTTCTGATTCAGCTAATGGGTTTGAAACATCTAAGACTGAAGCAGCAGCCCCTTCTCCATTGTGTTTGTATGTATTTCTGTGTACATTTGTCCAAATGTTTCAGAAAGCAACATCACTATTATAATTCCCACACTCCTTAGACAATAAAACTGTAATTGGGTGGCTGGTTCCAGTATCACTTTGCTCAGTTGCAGTGCTAAAACAGCTTGTATCCACACATCAGAATCCCTGATTCTACATGAGTCAGAAATCCAGGTGTCCTTGTGAGCACCGATGGCAGTTCCTCCTGGTTAGTTAAGATAAAGG
This sequence comes from Menidia menidia, assembly GCA_907169785.1. Lineage (NCBI taxonomy): Eukaryota > Metazoa > Chordata > Actinopteri > Atheriniformes > Atherinopsidae > Menidia > Menidia menidia. The sequence goes on along the minus strand of CAJRST010007779.1, from coordinate 16,912,814 downwards.
AGCTCGTTAGATCAGATTAGGGACACGGCTGCCAACTTCCTTCTGAATCAGCTTCTGGCTACACCCATCAAAAACCCACAAAATGAGTTTTCATAAGTGTATTGTCCAACAGATGTTACGAGCGTAGTTTAGCCATTAAACCCCAAAACGTACACCTCCTGGCAACAGTGAAGGAGTAAATGAACCAACAAATTAAAAATTAAAAATACAGCGAGTTGCAGGGCTCCTCTTTGTCCATTCAAGTCAAGGCAAAAGTAACCAGTTTCCATTCCCCGTTGAAGCAAATCTGAAACAGCGCCCCTTTGCTTAACTGGAACAAAGGTCTGGGAGGAAAATTCAACCAATTCTCACAGCGGAAAATGTATTTGCTAAAAAACTTAATCGAAAGGATTTCACTCTTTAGCTCTTGACATTGTACTGTTAAGTCTTAAGGGCTGGCGAATTGTAGTTTTTTTTCTTTTAGAAAAGAAAATTCCTCTAATCTGCCTAAAAAGCAAGCTAGAGTGAGTGCAATCGGGGCACAAGCTTTCAGTAAATGAGCTAATCTCCTTTTTATTAGTTACTGTAGAGTTGGTGTCCAATCTGGCAAGTCACCTCTCAAAATTCTGATCTGCCTGCTGGTCGGCACAACAGGATATCTGCACACACCCGGTGTAAACAGAAGTGAACCGGGAGAGGGAGAAAGTGTGTGAGTGTGAGACTGAGAGACAGTGAAGCAGTGATGGAGCACAACAGAAGTAGAAAAGGATAAAAGCAGTGTAACATGATTGGGAGAGGGGAAATGGAGTAATGGGATGAGATGGCATTGGAGAGAGGGAGGAGAAAGACTAAAGAGAAGAGTGGGAGAAAATGAGGAAGGCGGGAGGATAATGGGAGATGGAGAGAGGGAAATAAAAGAGAGCAGGTGGCCGGCAATATACCAAACCCACCATGAAATATTCAATCTTTAATCAGACTCCCAGCATTCCCTAACAAGGCGTGAGAAAGATGAATTAGCCCTTAGAGTTTAGGGAGCTGAGCCACTCAAAGTTATCTCCCGCAACACGCACACACCCCTACGCTCAAAAATACTCACATTACGCTACCAGATGAGTTCATTTCCACACATGTGCAGCTCTAGATGCTCCTGAAGCTTTTGTGGGCTGAGCCACACGGACACACAAACACAGAGCGCACACACAGGAGATTCCCATTCAGCCGCCCAGGTCTCAGACAGAATCCTTTATTCTTTTGTTTACGATCCAGTGTTTGATGGACAGGAATAAATGACACATCTATAAATATAAATGTCTGGTACACGGCCGATATGCCCTGAGAAATATCCATGAGCTCAGTCTGAGCCACGGAAATTTCATCAGGCGGTGCTGGAAATCCTGAAAGCGTTAATGGGAATATTTAACAGACAGATGCTGCGTGTGAGATGCCAGTGGTGGGGGGGGGGGGCGCTCTCATGCAAACAACAGCAGTTTGTGTAACTTCACACTTCTGGACTATTTCAGAGTGACAGTTAACTAAAACGGGAACCAACAAAAATGTAAACTTTCATTTTGTTGCTCATGAAGTCACTTCTCAGTCAACTTTATTTCCCCAAGTCTCTCCCTGGAGATCAATAAAGTATATTCAATTCAATTCAATTCAATTCAAGTTGTGAACTCGACATTTCGACACAATCACGTCTCAACAGTCAGTTTGTGAGCAAACAGTTGCTCATTTTCCATCTTTTGGCTGCGAGTTGGTGAGAAACAGAAGCATTCGCTTTCCTTTTTTTCCCCTTTCTGACCATCTGGTAAATCTATAGCTAAATACCTCCTAAGTTCATTGTTAATTTATTTTGCTGTTGATGTTGGGTGCTCAGCAAGTAATGTGGAGAATAAGGGGCCACCCAGCCCTAAACTTAAGCATAACCAGCTCTCATATGACTCATAAGCCTGTTTGGTAACCCGACGGAGGGTTTTGCCTCATTAGCACACGTCTGTGGTCCTCATGAGGGCCAACTAGTTCTGACAAAGTTGGCAATGTACAAGAAAAGGACCCCATCAGTAGATGATAAATGATCACACTCGCACATAAATGCAAGTAGACACAGTTTAATTATGGTGGCAGATGATATATTAGTCTTTGAGGTTAGTCAGACACCCCCATTATCAAACATGCCTTAATTATCCTCACTTCTTATCCCTTTTCTTCTTTATATTCCTAATTAGTTAAATGAGTCATTTAATACTAGCACACATAAACAAAAGAAGAGGACAAAGAAAAATGTTTGCTTATGTATACAAAGAACAGAAAGTGCTCATGAAATGAGTTGATGGAGATAGAATTTGATCAATTTCTTATGTTTTTCTTAAAGTAATGCAGGAATTTTCCTGAAAAGATTTTGACTTCATAATTATATAGCTCCACTGCTTCTAGTGTATAATCATCACATCTATAGCAGCTCCCACAGTGAAGAGAACATAACCAAATCTATTCTAAACTTTTCTCACACTTTGAACCGAGAAAGGCAAATACTATGGGGGAAGTAATAATTTCATGAGAGATTGAATTCCTCTGAATCGTCCAGATTAGAGACAGAGAAAATGGAGGTGGGGTTATACTGACCGGAGGCAGCCGGTGGCGTTGCGCAGGACCTGGGAGGAGTGCAGGTGCAGCTTGCGGTCATCCTGTGTGTGTGGGGAGGTGTCCCAGCCTGAGTGTGGGATGATCACAGCGTTGGTCAGCACGGCCAGGGCGTCCTGGATGATGGGCATCTTCAGGGCGTCGCAGGACGACAGGTTCCACAGAACACCTGGAAAACAGCAGGCAGGGGGGGGGGGGTGAGAGGACAGTGCACACCGTCCAGTCAGCCGCTTTCTGTGAGCAGCAGGAAGGAGCCCACAGTTTTAGTCGCGGCTTCACAGCAGCCTGAAAAGTCCGACACGTGCTCCAAAAAGTGGAATCACACGTCTTATTCACACGACATTTTGACAGATGACAAAGAAAATGATGAAAGCTGCTTGAGATTTAGGGCTAAACGCTGTCTACACTTGAAAATAACAAAGTTAGCCACTCGCTGGCTCAGTAAAGCACAAGCTCTAAAGAAACCACAGGGAAAATGTATAGTTTTCTGGGACTTTCCATTTCTGAATTAAGATGGAGATCTGTTGCATGTGAAAATTAAACGTTTTCTTGCAGGGTGTTAACTGTTCACTTTTGTGTTTAATACTCATAACTGTCTAACAATATATATCCAACGTTTTTTTTGGTTTGTTTTCTAATAGGTTTTTGTTCCACTCATCGCTGTTGGTTTCAAATGTAATAAAGAAAAAGAAAAATTACCCTTTAAAGGTCAATAGAGTTAGTAGCAAACAATCTAAACAATTATGTGTTGCTATAGAATAGCACTCTTAATAGACAGTTTAGAAACATAAAAACTACTCGACAGTAAACGTGACCTCCGTGAAGATGTTCAATTCCCAAAGTGTGCTTTAGTACTTTTAAGTTTCAGTTTCCTTAAAGTCAGCAAAAGGCATACAAGCCATACACGGACAAAACCACAAAAAACTCATTTGAAGTAAATCACTTACCCAAAACTCCACAGGGCCCTCTATCTGTCTATTTTCTGTTTTTTTTTTTAATTCTCTCCTGAATTTAACACGCTGTGAGCACCCAGCCAAGGAAATGGAGCGAGTTTCTGCCTACCAATTACAGCCCCCCTTTTCCCACAGACACAAGCACACATAGGACCTCTGGAAACCAGCGCTTTCACGCAAAGGACAAAGAGGGTAAGAGGCAAATCACATCTAGCTATTAAACGGGTTGATATCTTGAGTAGTAGAAAAAACACACTCAAACACACACACTGATAAGAGCAACACAGCCCGTGGTGTCCTGTTGACCCTGTCTGTGTCTTAATCTCTGCTCATGTGTAATTACATGTTTGCTCCTTTAAGGGTCAGCCCATGTCATATCTGCCTCTTCTTCATGGTCGTAATTATAGCTGTAGAAATGGTAAAGTGTCCTATCCCCAGATCTGTGTCTGTTTGTGTGTTTGGAATAGAGCATCAAGGGAACTGAGACTGTGTAATTACAGCTTCTGTAATACATTCATGAATGAGTTTGCTCTTTTGGTGCATTTGTGCGTGCATACATTTAACTGACTGTATCTAAGATCCTTGGCAAATCAGACTTAACCCTGTCAGCTGTCTGGATTTGAGACGGAGAATGATGTGATCAAAAGGAATTTCTAAATGACTTTTTTTCGTCATCACAGCGATAAGCTGAAATAGTCCCATTAACTCGTTAATGACAAAAGAGAGATGTTCATCAATTAATTTAGGTAACACATGGTACTTCTACTTGAACCACACTTGTATGCCGCTTTAGCAAAAAGTGTTGTAAAATTGCTACACTAATTTACTAAACAGACTCACAGTTTATTAAGAAATACACAGAAATGGAACTGATCTTTGACAGCCAATGAGTTGATGCGCTACGACACAAGTTAGTTCATCATTTGGGAAAAAAGCAACAGACATTTTTCTACCCAAGCTTTGACTCAATCTTAGCAAAATGAAAATTTAGATTGACAAATACAGCAACTGCCTAGTAAGAATTCCTCCCATCTGTCACTGAATTTGTTGTAAAACAAAAGCAAAACAAGCGTTCCTTAGTGTGTGGATGGTTAGCAGATCAGTACACGGAACTTCATGTAGCTCAATTTGCAAACGCCGTGATTCCCGGCGTGGCTTCATCCTCTCTCATTGATGATGCACAGCATCTGAAGCTCTCTGCGTTTTGGGTGCTGCACACAGACCCATGAGAGTCAAACATTAGCTTCCTTCTCAACAAGACCGAGCATGCTCACTGTGATGAAAAGCAATGAATCACACCCACCAAATTCTTAAAGCAAATTCGTTAAATAATGTGTTTGATGTCCCGTGGCTTTATTGTTCGAGCACAGCATGCATTCCCCCTTTGTCATGTCACACATTAGAAAAATAAACCAGTCGACATTAGTGTGAAACAGTGTGCTTTTTAGATCTGAAACAAGAAACAACCATGAAAAATGTGATTTTCCAGCAACGAATTTGATTATTCATATTATTTTCTGTAGCTATGTGGCACTTGTACTACATGTTTAATCATTTTCAGAAGTGGTCTCCTGGGTGAATCTGCTACAAGGACAGTAGAGTATACACGAAAATAACTACCTCACTTCTCATGCAAATAACCCAATTCTGCTTCTGAGGAGGATGAATCCATTTCAAAAGCAGCCCTCACCCGGCCACTGCTTCAGTGGATGAGGGTCCAAATGAAAGCATGATGTCATGCTGCAGCTGCGAGACGGAGAGGGCATTTTACTATCTGGAGTAAAGTCAGCTGTTCACCAGAACCACTACTCACTGTGCAGAGTATGACATCATCTCCCCGAGGTGAGAGGCAGGAGGATTTTATCTTTGAAATGAGACGTGCTCTCCCAAACACACACACTGTCTCACAGGCATGATATCATGGGAGGAGCCAGGCTGCAGCTTTCCTCACACACACATGAGCAGGCAGAGGTAGGATCTGAGCTCTGCATGAGAGGGACGACACAAAGGCCCGACCGGGAGCGTGTGTGACAGATGAAGGGGGTTAATTGCCTCAGCCTTACATCAGGAGCGGCGGCAGGAGGTTGTGAGGGCGCTGTTGTGAACAGGGAGGGGAAATGAATATGTTGGCTATCTTTCTTTATCTCTGATGCCATTTACCATCTCTCACTTGCAACGTGCCTGGATTTTCTGTCTCTTGTGAGGCACTGCACAGTTTTTATTCTTCAGATTCTCGCTTTTAAAGATGAAGATGAGAAAAAATGTGATGCACTTTTGGTAACCAGTCCAATGAACAAGGCCACATACACAAATTCTACAATCATTACAAGCTAAGATGTAAATATTTGGTATAAGTCCTTGAAGTTGTCTCCATGAGAAGCTATCCTGGCATTTTTAAAGGACAGTCCAAAGCTCCTCTTTAGAGGTTTTTATGCTACAATGGACATATTCTCCCAGCAGCTTTGTGGAAATTCAATCATTGGTGCAAAAATAATATTATCAAGAATAAGAATAGCATATAGTCCCTCTATGTCCAAAGTTGAGGAATAAACTCTAACCAGAAAAGATGACAAAACACATGAAAACATTGTTTTAAAAACGGAGAACAGTGTCTGTCTCTGTTAGCATGTAGAGCAGCTTCTAGGCTTTTATCTGAACATCTGTAATTACTGAATGTCACAACAAGCAATCAGTGGCATCCTCAGGAGCTGCTCATGCTCGTGTTCATTTAGTGTACAGGTCGACAACCCTCTACGAGTCTCTAAAAGAGCCTGCGGTTGTGGTTTGACCTTGAAAGTGGCAGGGTGTGTTTGTAGAGAGTGAGATCCCCCCCCCCCCCCTTACAGAGAGCTTTCCCTCTGAGTGCGTCTGCAGTGGGAGGATGAGCCTCGGTGGAACAACTAGGTGGAAAAATCCGTTTTCCTTTTGGTGTCAAAACAAAATGGAGAATTCGGCTGTAACAATCAGGGCTGACATGCTGAGTCAGCAGCATGGCCCATTCATCTGTCTTATATGAGGCGGGCAGGTCCTTAAATTCCATGGTGTTGTAGTTCCAGCGCAGCGTGATGTGTGTAATTATTACACCAAAGTTGGCTCCAGTCTGCATAAGTTCCCTGATCCCGGGTAAAGACGGCTGCTGCAGTTTTAGTCATGAACTGATGGGAGATATGCTCTCGTCAGGAAATACAAGATTTTTTAACTATACACACACACACACACACACACATAAAGCAATGAATAGCTTACAAACATGAAAATACTCAAATGTCCTATACTTTTCACCATTTTTAAATTGCACCTTGAAATGTGTTTTTAAACCTTCCCCGTTCATTCCCTCCAAGCTGTCGTCCTGCATCTCTCTGCTCTCCGTTAACTTGATGGACATCGTTCCTGGACTGCATCCAGAGAGCAGAGAGTTCCCATCACAGCTCAAGTCTAACAACATCCATCCCTGCCTCCGCAGAGCTAACAGCATTACGGGGCGTCCGTGTCTGTTGCCGAGACGCGCGCTGCTGAGAGCGAATAAAAAAGCTGCATCATAATGACAAGTGGAACCACAGCGACTGACAGCACGCAGAGTTTAAAAGTGAATAAAGAAGTTAAGGAAAGCTTGCAGCTCTGCGAGAGGGCTGATATCGTGTTGTTTGCAGTTCAGCGGGCTTCTCCTTTCCATAAACAGCCTCACGTTGCTGTCAAATGGGTCTCATGTTGAAACAGAATGACTGAGCTGAATACCCAAAAAAGAAAAGTAGTGGATCAGTTCAGTAGCGTCTGTTTTTCTTCTGTGTTTATCTGGGGAAACCAAGGTAACTTCTCATTTCAAGGTTTTTGTGATAGATTTATGTGATTTCCTCAATATCAACGACAGGGACATGGCTTACAGCTCTGATGTTTGTTTAAGCTCCTGCCGGTTAGGATTAGATTCTCCAGTTATACTTCTGCTCCAACTCTGCAATGAACATTATGTCTATTGTCAAATACTTTTTTCCATCTCACATAGCCATCTTAAGAGTAACAAAAAAAAAAGTGTTTTTCCGATGACTTTAGTTGTAAACAAATGGACCTGTTTGTGTACCAGAAGCTGGTCCTGTTGTGGTTTTAATCTAAAGAAGAATTACTGTGGTGGATATCCACAATAGGGAAATGAAGAGAGCTCCCATTCAGGAAGTACTTTAATATCCGGAAATAAGCAGGTATCTCTCTCCCAGATATTCTGGATGTCTTCTAACAGAGACACACCGGTCCGTTTGTTTGTTTGCTCTCCATAAAGAGAAACAGCCGGTAACTCCAGCCCGATGGCATTAACTAAAGACATTTTCTTTTCGTCTGATAAGAATAATGTCTTCTCTATATCAAACAATGCTGAAGCACAGCAAGCACAAACCTGTTCATTTCTTCTATTTTTATTCACCATTTATTATTTGCGTCTTCTGAATGCGTGAAAAAGCTGCTTATCGACAGAGTAATTTCCCTTTTATTTATAGAGAAAATATGTCTGATAACTACTGCTGTTATATCAGGAGTCCTATAAACTGACATGATGAGGTGGATGGTAACAAAGGGAGATGGAATTTCAATCTGCAAAGGCAGAGGTAATATCTGTTGTTTTAAATCAGCTTCATCATTTTTTGTTCTAAACAACAGACAGAAAGATAAATGAAAAGGAGAAATCAAAGTGACTGAAAACAGAAGCCACAGCCTCCTTCGTGACTTCAAGCAAACTGCATATCTGACAGACAGACAGACATTTTACTGCGTGCTTAAGTGTGTGTGTGTGTGTGTTTGTGTGTGTGTGTGCAGAGCTGAATCTAAAGCTGCAGATGAAGGCAGCCTGACTTCCCACAGTGATCCTAAATCAAAATGCTCACCAGAGGTAGATGAGCAGTCAGACAGGGCCAGTGATTTGAAGAAAGAGAAGATGGAGAAAGAGGACCAGATGAGGAGGAGGATACACCAATTATGAAAACCCGAATGCAGAGGCAGAGTGGATTCCTGTGGGTCTCCGTACGGGGGTGGGGGGGGGTGGTAGTCTGCCTGCATCCGGTCAGTCGCTCAGCTGATTTGTGACAGGAGGGATTTCTGCGTTCCGTGCCTTGAATTGCTGCTCTAATTTATATGGTAATCTTCTTTAAGACTCCAGCAGCATACAAAACCCTTTTATTTCCATCTCCGCTAAGCCTAAAACCCTTTCTGGACCCGCTAACCACCGGCCCACGTGGGTCATCCTCTGCATCAAATCAGCGGGTGTGTGGAAGCCGTGGGGTCGCTGGTCAGCTGCCAGCGTCCCACTGATGCAGAGGATTCCTAAAACCTTCCTCACTCAGATCTGCACCGACCTGAGGAGTACGTGCTGCTGTAAATGATGTGAAACAGACAGCCTGCTTTCACAAAGCTGGGAGAGGACGGCTGACTAAGGAGCAGCGTCCTAATACAGAAGGTTTTTCTGAGTTTCACTGCTGTTTACTGGTGAAATACGATACAAGAGGAGGTCTTTTATATCTTTTTTCCACCACTTAATGTCAATTGAGGGTGTTAGGCACAGGAGATAAAGCCTCGATGGCTTTATTATTTTCAAACGAAAAAATAAATGAATGTTTTTTTCTGCATTCAATAAACAAAAAAAAAAAGAAAAATGTCTCTTAAGCAACCTTGATTAAAAAGAAGAGATGAACACAGAAAGGTTACAAGTCAGTGCGACATCTGTGAAGCACTTACTCCATTTGTCAAACCCTCTTTATTAAGATGAACTACGCTCACAGGCAGTTCAGAGACATTTTAAAACGGTGCATCCAAATGATTAAAAAAACCTTCCCTCTCTTTTATGATTAAGATTATTTTATTAAAATAGTACTTTTTTGTTTGAAAAAAACAGTCCCTTAATATATGATCCATCTAAATATAGTAATTTGTTTGGTCTAGATGGGCTTGTTTGAAATTTGAAGACTAAATCATCCTTTTAAACTTGCAGCTGCTCTCATTTGGGAAACAACATGGCCTTTATGAGTGCAGCTTCTGTGATGAAAGTATCAAACCTCCAAACCCAATCCAGCTCCTCCTCAAAATGTGTTGGATCAGGGAAGGGAAATTACCCTTCCCATATCTCAGTATTATTTTATTTATACTTGAAACATGTATGTATGCATGTCGTTACAGGCATGCCTGATGTGATCCTATAATCCATCTTTGTTTACTTCCCAGATCAAGAGTGCTTAAAATCCCTAAATCAACCAACCCTAAATACATTATTAATGACATTAAAGATATGCGTTTACTTCCAGAGGATGCAGATATGTGATGGGTCCTGGTGCAGTGTAGCTCGACAAGACAACAGCTCATGAGTGCTGGGAAGCATGGAGCTGGTAAACAACCCTCTTTGTGTTTTTTCGTCTGACTGTGTGTGTGTACGTCTCTATTAAAATACAAACAGATATTTTTGGTTGTTCAGAGTGCTGTATGATACAATGCAGGTGCTAACACATATCCATGGGAAGGGAAAACAAAGGTGAGCCAAACCGAGCAGACGCACTACAAAAGCAACACGTTTCCAGAGCAACTCGTTTATAGTCACTTTGTGTCCTAAAAGAATCATTGAATGACACATTCAAAGTGCTCTTGGATCCTCTCCAGAAATATATGCCCCACATACGTCCTTTAGGAGCCTGTTCTTTAAAAATTTCAAACGGAATAGTTGGATATAGTCAAATAGATGTTCAGACGGGATGGGGTGAGTTCTCTGTCAAAAAGCCTCATTGTGCTTACATAAATATAGGAATATAGCTTCACTAAAATGTTGATCATTAATATGACTACTTTACTTAAAATGTTGTTGGTCAAATAACAGTCCAAATACACAGGGAAAATCGTTAAAAATGCAAAAAACATTCTGTCATGATGGAAGAATTGCAGCACAGGTACTTTTTGGAAGAGGGTTCAAGATAACATTATGTCACAGTCTTGGTGTTGGGCACATAAAGATTGTAGTGTAAGGTTTTTTTTATGATATTCTTTTCTTGGCCCCCTTACCTGTGAGGAGCTCTCGGATCTCCACGTCTGTGGTCTTGCGCAGCAGGCGGACCAGAGCAGGAATGCCTCCACAGTTCTTCAGGGCGATCTTGTTGTCGTCGTTGGCTTTGCCATACACCAGATTCCTCAGCGCGCCACAGGCACTGCGGTGCACATCTGTCATCCGGTGGTCCAGCAGGTCCACCAGCAGCTGGATCCCACCCTGCCGCCGAATCTGAAGATAGAAGATGGAACAAGAAAAGGATTATTTATGTATGACGGCAATGCTTTCATCAAAACTCAAGAAACCAGTGCTAAATGTATGGAATCTTATTTGTCCATCTAAATATCAAGGTTTATCTTGTAAAAACCAGAAATTAAATTGAATTAAAAAAGGGCATGCATGTAGGAGCTCATCTATTACATTGATCCAAAATCTATTTTGAGACACTGGGCGTTTTCTGTGCGTACTAACACTTCTTTCTTCCATCTGGACAGAAATAAAATGTAGGGCAGACTGTCTGTTCTCCATTAAAAGCAGCAGTCGTGCAGGAGACACACAGTGGCTGGCTCTTTGTGCGGGCATACTGTATCTTTGAAAATGTTTTTTCTAGGAATCCGTTTTGAACCAAAAACTCAGAGCCTGATGCTTTATAATGATTAACGTTTAGAAAGAAGGCAAAATAAAGAATGAAATACAAAAACACAACATGCTGTGGTACTTATAGAAGGTTTAGCTTTGTCTCAGTTGACAAGGAAATCCACTTCCAGTCCCTTTAGACGAGTTCCTACTAGTGGAAGAGCTGAGGCAAAGACTTGTGAAATTTTTGTTTCACGACTTACCACAAACTGATCAGTTATTGTAGATTAAATTACTAGCATCTTCATTTAACTATAATTTCTGCACTGCAGTTTAGTTGTACTGTATTGCCAAAAAAAGGCCACAAAGACCAACATTAATGCAACAAAGTTACATAAAAACATAATTAGTGTAGCTAGAAAACAACCTGACCGCATCAAGCCTTTCTGGATTTTGATCTTAGTTCTGATAGAAAAAAGGCTCCAGATGGTAAAGCAATGCCGGGAAAGTACCCAAGCAAGCAAGAAACCAGATGTGTGACTTAATTAATATGAAAGAAGATACTAAAGTAAGAGCAACATAACTTAAAAGATGTTTGCAGAGGTGCTCAGGTGCTATGAGCAACAAAAGCTTTCCAAAATGCACAATTAATGATCTACAAACCGTCGTGTTTAGATACAGATGAGCAGTATTGGTGTTAGGCACAGGTTGGGTGTCACTGTCTACAGCCAGAGGGTTACACAGAGAATACAGGGGGGTTGATTGTGTGCGACCACATGTACAAAGTATAAAAAGTTGAGCCTATGTTTAGGTGACAGCAAAATAAAAGACGGGTGGCTCGCTCTCAGCTTTAGTGCAGCGGACTCAGTGCTCCCCAGGGCCTCGAGCTCCAGAGGCTTCTGATCCAACACCATTCAGGATCACTGTTACGATACGCGGAGCCAGGTACATTGACTCACTTTCTCATCTGGTTAGTTTCCTTTCTTTGGTTTGCTGGAGTCTGTGAGCCTGTTTGCATTTCCCACTGTAAGTGAACTGTAATGCAAACTGAACCACAGTTTCTTTTTAAAGCTTGAAGTCAACTTTCACACCAAGATTATCCAAAATGTAGATAAACAGTTTAGCAAAGGCTCTTTTTAGTCAGTTAGTATCTAACCATGGAGGAGCAGGAGCAGAGTTTTAGCAGTGTAATAAATAACTTTGGTTAGATATGTTTTCATCCATCACCTTCGTTTATTATCATGGCTAAACTTTGCCTGCCACCCACAGGTCTATGAATGTGTGTAATAGAGGATAAAAGCACAAACTATTCTACACCAAAGCATGGTCTTTGAGAGTGCATTTCTGAGCAATCATCAATCATCTCACTCGTTTTGTCTCCCCTCTACTCCGTGTTCACTGCCCACTGGTTGATTGCTATGAAAACCTTTGCTTGTCCATAAATCCATCATCTCCAAAGGGCATTAATAACCTGAAATTGGACCGAATTCAGTTGACATTGAAGATGGAGGTGGAACAGGTTTGTCCGGGACACTGACTGATGACAGGGATGAGATGAGAGACCTCATGAATGGTGCTATATTTAGAGCTGTGTTAAGCGTGCATAAGGATGACTTCATCTCATTTGATGTGGAGATCAGCAGAGCTCAGTCACATATTCGATGGACTTTCTTCTGAAACGAGACTAATCAATATCTCTGGGGGCTGGCGTGTGCTAAATGATTACCTTGCATCAAAACAAAGTAACTTCAGAGAGGGTGGATTTATGACTGATCTGCTCAGGTCCAGAGATGTTGGAAGGTTAGGTCAGATTGTCTCATATGTACGCTAGCTTGAAACAAAAAATGATGCAGTCATTTTCATTTATTTAGTGATTCCTTTACACGGACAAGACTACTTTTTAGGTTTTTTTTGTTCCAACTTAGCACCTTAGTTGCATAGGTCTTTGTATCTGAACAGTCAATGAATGGATAAGGAAGTTCAAAATACACGCTTTTCAAATACTTAAAAAAAACTCAGAGCTGGAAAATGGCAGGAAAAAAAAAACACAAGCTGACCTGTTAATGTCCTGGTTCATAGAAATGTAGTTTTTTTCTGTGTAACTGCTCTTTAGACTTGTCCCAGTGAAAGCCCTTCTCCTGTGTTCTTCAGACTGAACGTTTCTCTCCACTTTACCTGTTTTTTATGTGTTTTTTTTTTTTTATCTCACGGATCTCAGAAAAGTGACTTTACAAAGAATATTTCTTATTCGACACGTGAAAATGTTAAAACTACAACTAAAACTAGCACAGTTCTTATCTACGGCTTTCACAATGTTTGCATGACCGGATGTAAAAACTGACATCCAGAAAGGAGACCTAGGGACATATTTTTAAATGAGGTAGCATGAATCTGACATGTTGTAATGCAATAATAAGTGGAGGCATACTTCTAAAGCACATAGCTGTTAACTCAAAATGTGCAATTATTTTATGTGTCAAATGTGAGGATTTACACACTGATCTGGACATCGGAGTGTTTGTTTTCAGTGATCACTACCTCAGATTTGATCTTGTTGTCTCCAAAGCAGAGGTGCTGGAGGTAGGCAGCAGCATTCGACTGGACGGATGGAAACTGATGCTGCAACATCTGGATCACCTCTGGCAGCTCTGGATCCCTCCAGCCAAATTCCCTGCAGACAGAGAGGAAACACGGGGGTTGGGTGTGTGTCTTTGTGAGTAGCTCACCCCATTACTCAGCTGTGTGCATCCTAACTGTGACCCTTATTTAAAAAGCCAACCAGAGAAAAGACCAAAGAGAGGTATATATGGAGACTGGCCATTGGCCTAAAGCAGGGGTGTCCAACTCTGGTCCTGGAGGGACACTATCCGGCAGGTTTTAGAGGTTTCCTTGCTTCAGCAAACCTGATTCTGATTAATTCTGATTAAGTTGATTGGTTCAAAGGCTCTGCACAAGCCTGATAATCACATGCTGATGGGAATCAGGTGTGTTGGAGCTGGGAAACCTCTAAAACCTGCAGGACAGCGGCCCTCGAGGACTGACAACCCTGGCCTAAAAAAAACTCAATACACAGAATGACATTGTCTTCAAATGATGTGGGGAAGCTGTCCCTTTATTCACCGACCTAAATATTGTTAGTGCAGTTGTGTACTTCCATGTCAGTGCAAAATTCTGGGCAGACGAGATAAAATGAGATCTGTAGGAAAATGGCTTCCACACTTAAAGGAGACAAACTGAGAATCAACTACTTATAGTCTATGATTTTGCTCCTGCCAGCAATTTTTCAGGCTCATGTGAAGTTAGCAAATTTGCAGATCATTTAGAGAGCTTTTCAAGTCATGCACATAAGCATGGGCTGTTTGGCATCCGCGCCACAAATTCGGGAGCCATGTTTAATGTATTGTGGCAGCTACTTTAGAGAAGAGAATACAGAGTATTGTTTTCCGCCCTCTCCTGCCCTGGTTGTAGCAGTGATTCTGCCTGAGGAAGGGCAGAGACACACAAACACACACGCATACTAACCCTACTAATGTGTGTAAGGGTGTGTGTGTGTGTGTAGGCAGAAACACAGATTAATGTGAGAACAATATGATGTGAGAGGAAGAAGTAAGGGATCAGAGAGAGGGATGGAGAGTGGAGGGGGAGGTGGGACTAATCAATACACATCATCTGTGGGATGAACCCAGACTGGCACTGGATTTTAAAAGGTTTTATTCTCACAGTCTACTCTCACCGAGGGAACATGAAAGACTATACTTCCTGGATACTAATTTTTCTATTAATTCATTTGACTTTGCTACGATGAATTCTCCACTTACTACGCCACCCTTCCAGCTTCTTTTTTTTTTCTGGATTTGACACGAGTGTTTCTGACAGCAGAGAAGTCCAGGCTGTACACAGAAGGCCTGTTTACTCCACTCTTTGATCTGTCTTCTTCTGGATGCAGCAAAAACCAACCAACGTCCCCGTGGAGATGATTTCAGTTTGTTCTGAGCTAACATAAATACATGGACACACACAAACATTTGCTAGTTTGCGTACACACAGTTGCAGCTAAGAGCAGTTTTACACAACATCACACACACAATCTAGTGTCCCACCATGGTAACCACACACACGTGCACTT
This sequence comes from Menidia menidia, assembly GCA_907169785.1. Lineage (NCBI taxonomy): Eukaryota > Metazoa > Chordata > Actinopteri > Atheriniformes > Atherinopsidae > Menidia > Menidia menidia. The sequence goes on along the minus strand of CAJRST010007779.1, from coordinate 16,897,534 downwards.
ATCGAACACGTACCAAGCCATCAAAAACAGAACAGAGAAGCCAGGATTAGAAAGCTGTCGCCTCCATGTTTCATTGTTTCATTGTAGGCCAACGGGACAAACCATATGTTGGAAAACAGGGGAACTGGTATGAAAATCATTTCAAATTATATTTTTTCTTAATTTTTCACTATTTTCTCCCTTTTACCTCCCCATTTCAACATCTCAGATTCTCCCACTGCATGCCTCCGGGCACACTCACAGGCACACATCCCGTCGTACAGTTGTCACAAACATACAGATGAAGCCTGTGGCTCAATGGGAGAGGATGAAGGATGGAATACTTTTGCATAGGTCGCCCTTTGAGTTAATTGGCCGATAAGATATCTAATGCTACGCCTCACAGAGCCGTCACATGTGTGTGTTTAAATGTAATTTTTCCACACAGTGATTAGCAGCCAGTGATTAAACAGCATACACAGAAGGCCTCTGTGTGACCAAACGGCTGCTGTTATGCAGCAGATATGACCACTCATGATATCATAGCAAACCCAATCATGAAAACAACAAACATGTTACCGCATTAGATATGGAAAAGGATTAAATCCACCCTATTATTCTATTCAAAATCATTCTACTCCAAAGGGAAATGTATACATTTCCTTTGCAGATTTGACATAAAAACCCCTGTAATTCAAAGATATGTTTCTTTATCAGCAGAAGGACAGAGTCAGGCATAACAAACATCCTCAGTCTGACATCAGATTTAGCCGGACACGATCCAACACAGACTTATGCTGAATAGTTTTTTTTTATTGCTTTTATATTGGAATTGATCACATCAAATGATTCACTTTTGAATCTATATGTCCCAAAATTATGTAGAACTGTAAAAGGAGACCTGTCTACATCTAAGACTGATCAAATTATATATAAAAGGAAATAGCCTTCAAAACACAATGGAGGTGATTCACTTGTCAGGTCTATTGGTATTGCATTGGATCTGTTTTTGGTGAATCACTATTTCTTTCTATTTTCATGCATCATTTCATGCATCATTGTCAGCAAATGTAAAAAATCCACAGAAATTGTGGGCAAATAGTTGTGCAAATAGTTTATTATCGATACACTTTAGGGAAAACCTGACACTATCATTTTACTTTATCTGTTCAATCCTATCATTTTCAATGTCCTATTGTATTTCAAGCCGTTTCTTTTAGCCAAACACTGAACACCAATGAAAGGTCAGCAGGACCCATTTAGCAGTAATACAAGCAGCCTCTTTTCTCCTCATTTGTGTCTGCTTTTCTTCAAGTGTTCTGTCTTAGAGTATCTTCTTTCTTGAGGTCTGAGTTGGGGAAACACAAAAGCGATACCTTTGATCCCTTCACTCCGATCGGGGCACACGGTCCCTGCTGTTTGTGATCCTGGGGGCAGCAGAATGTGTCACATCCACACACAAGCCAGTTTTCCACGCGCACACTCACACAAACAAACAGTAATGGTATGAAGGCTGAGAATAGTCCCAGCTCCCACGAGAAGGTGGCACATCATAGGAGATCAAAATCAAGCTAAGCTTTTAGGCTGTGAAGCACTGTAGGCACACACACACACACACACACACAAACAAAGACAAATATCTGCATTCATTAAATATGATCATATACACAGTATATTATTTCCTAGTGTTCTATATCAAAAAGACTTAACATGGAAGCAGACATGTTATATCTCAAAGAAAGCTTCATTTCGAACAGGTGGAACAAAACAATCAAACTACTGTTGAAATTAAACCAGCCTGTCTTTCCTCTCTCGTGTGTTTTCTGCCCCAGAAAGCTGCTCCATAATAGCTCATTCACTCTCTAACTCTAGCCTGAAGCGGTAGAACATTTCACTCAACGCCTTTCTCTCTCTTTTTCTGATTATGTATGAGTCCTGAAAAGAGAAAACACAGGAAAATATGGTGCTGCTAGTCCCCAAAACAGTGTGGCAACATCACAGCGGGGTAAGCAAACACAACTGAGCCATCTGTGAACTTGGGGGCAAGTGTTCACACAGAGAATGTTTGAGGTGCCTTAAGAAGGAAACATGTCACAGACAGTATCTGGGGAGTGCTCCTCAAATATTAAAGACAAATATTAAATTCATTATTGAGTCACTTCATAAGCAACAATTAATACCTTTGAGGATAATTACGCAGGAAATCAATCTAATGATAACAGTTAGATTGAGTTCAGGGTGCCTAAAGTTGTGGGAATAATGGTTACTATTGTCCTGATGTGAGCATTTGCAGACACAATGGCCAATGTGGTGAGTATGATCAGCAAATTTTGAATTTGAATACTGAAAAAGAATAAATACAAAATCAGAATCTGATTATTTTTTCTTCAGTAAAGAAGACCAGGTTGCAATGCGTCCATCCACAGATGGTTATTGCTGCATGCAGTAATTAGTCTGAGGCATTCAGAGCCCGTGCAGACAACTGTTTGTATGTCTCTCTACAGACAGACAGAAGTGAGCTCCCCTGTCAACACTCCACCTGATGCTGTGCGTTCATTAAAGGCTGATTGGTTGAAGGTTAGGTCAGGCTGCCTGTGGTCAGGACTGGCCGACACAATGGCTGATTTCATGGGTAAGGGGACAAAGCAACGAAGACCATCATCAGCAAAGAGGCATATGTAAAAAGCAGTGTGTGGGGAAATCACAATAATCTTAACACAAATACCAGCAAATTAATCACTTTGCAAAGCTAAAGCATCAACTCTATATAGAGCATTCCACAGATCTGTCTGTTCCATGTGTTATGAAACTTCCTGAAGTTTTCTGTGCTTATGGAAACATTCAGACAGAGAAGACACCCCTTACATTTGAATTTTGAGAATTTGATCTATGGTTATTGTAGTTGCATATCAGGTACTGATGAATCACTAAAGATGTCTCCAAAGAAAAACAAAGACTATTCAGTCAGACCTGTATTGTATGGTCTAAAATGCCAAACCAAAAATGCACGACTCAAAAAGGAGCCAATATGATAACTGTAGTTATAGAGAGAATAATTTAATCGAACAAAAGTTATTTCAGCCAGCTTTTGTCTGCAAATTGTTCTGTTTCCTGTTATGAAAGTACAGCTTTCAAAGAGTGAGATTCAATATTAAAAATACAGACAGTGAGAAGATCCAGTTTAAATAAAGCCAACTGGATTGTAGTATTAAATGACATTATCCTTCTTCAAAAATACACATTTAACTCTCTTTGTGCGTGTGAGTGCGTGTGTGTGTCAGACTAAACCATCCCTAATGTTTCATTAGGCAACCCACTGGACTGGGACAAAGTACAAAGTGTGAATCCCCTTTTTGTTCAAAGCCAACCAGGTGGGCTATCTCACATCAGCAGTCATCTAGCTCAGTACAAATGTTTGCTAGTGTTTGTGTGTGAGGGTGGCCAATACATTCACACCACTTCACACAATACTATACCGCAACCAAGCTGACAATTAAATGTGGTAAATGTATGATCTATCCATGAATACTAGGATTGGAAAGCAGGGTGAGGCTCTGCAGTGTGAAGGACTTCCTGCGAGTCAGGGCTTTTTAGGAACAGCGCAATAGGAAATCAGAAACTGAACTAAGCGAATTGTCTGAGTTCCAACAGCGAAATGTCACGGGGGGAGATGGAGATGCATCTGATGACTCATTCTTCAAAATGAAAGGGAGATAAACAGAGTGAAATGGCTTGGGAGCAAACCTGCAGAGTAAAACTGACAGAGGAAAAAGAGAACAGCAAAGTGTCAAAACTTTTCTTCAAGAGGCTGATTATGTGTATAAACTTTAGCAGAATGGGTGAAATGAAACGGGACTAACAACAAATCTGAAAGCCACTCGTGCTGCTCTTAGGACACCCATAATTTGATGAATTGGGGAGACTGTATCATAGCTCAACTATTCTGGAATATCATTGATATCATGAGTGCTGCAGTAAGAATACGATAAGAAAGCATTACACTGGTCATGTGTTTGTCTTTCATATGATGTTAATTACCATTTTTAGCATATTTTCCACAGTGTGGATGCTGTGATTGTGCTCATGGCACTAAATGATGAATAACCATGTTGTACCATGGAGTGCAGCTTATATGCTTGAGCAGCTGGCTGAGGGTTCCAAAGGTATTACCCAGTATAAGACCCTAAATCCAGAGGTAACTTCACGGATTTAGGGCAGGTGGAAAACAGAGGGAAAGAGTTTAAACCGTGCCGGGTTTGTCATGTACGATGTTCTGAATAAGAGTATTAGCTATTTTGTTGCATGAGATGTTGTTGCATGAATGGGAGAGAGAACACCTCCTGGACATTGCTCTGTCCAGCTGTGGGTGTCACACGTGTCATCACCAGAGACTTTGCCACACAGCACAGTGGTAACACCATTAAAATGTACTCAAGGGGACCTCTGAAGATTTCACACCATCAGCTGTCGTTCTACACCCTGAGCTTTTTCCAAAAATAATTTAGCAGTAAAACAATGAGATAAATATGATTTCCATTGATATGTAAATGTTGTCATATTCATCTAAATGTAATTTAGCAATTTCTGTTTCCAAATTCTGTGGAAAACTTTCTCAATTTAAATTGATTACACCTTCCTAAGTTTGACTTTGTTCTAGCTAATAGCTCATTGATAATCATAATAAAATGACCACAGTGGTCACGGGGAAACTCAGGTTAGTCTTTAAACCCACATAATAGGGGCAGAATAAACACATTCAGTGAATGCTGATTTTTATAATTGCGGGCAAAGCATTGATAAATAATTCTCATAACAGAATACAAGTTAACTAAAGAGAAAATGTGTGTGTAATCTGAACAGTGTGTGTTTAAAAGTGTAATTACATGGCTCAATGGTCCACAGAATTTTTTTTAACGGTTAGCATTAAAAAACCAAACATATATACACTTTACTCACACACACAAATCAGTGTACTCAAAGTGTTAAGTGTGTAAAATAAAACAAAACACTTTTATGACCAGGTGAGATTCTGTCTGGCACAAATCCATTTGTGGGGATGTGACCATGAGTTCATCAGCGCAGTAAGAAATGTCTTTTCCTTTTCAAGTTTTCACTCACTTTTTTCTGCCTCTTTATTTCCTCAGTCTTCATCTAACTGTCAGTCACTTTTTAGTTAATTAGCCCATGGTTAGTCTTTAAAGGTATATCAAATAAGATTCACCAATGATCAGCACATTAGCAGGATGAGAACAGCTAACGATATGGCAAGATCATGTCGGTTTGATGATCATTGGCAAATATCAGGTCTCTGCCAGCATCCTGCTTTAGTAAAAGCTACCAGTAACATTAGGTAACACTTCAGTGGAGTCAGTAATGGGGTTATTTTACTGCCACATATTGATTTTGAACATCTTTATGATTTCTGATTACACTGATTTAGAGATTGTGTTGGCAGTTATACAGTATTCAGCTTTGACTTTGAATAAACATCATCATACTTGGTTTGATCACGACTGTCACCTGACAACACAGTTTCTAGTTTTTCAGCAGTTTTGTGATGCTTTTAAATGTCCAGTTTCTGCACGTGTCCTCCAGGTGATTGTGAAGCTGGACCAGGTTTCACTAATCTTAGCTCTTCACATCTTTTAAATTTGCAAATGTATGGACAGCTTCCACTCAACCAAAGCCCCCACAATACCAGCTATTATGCCAGTTTTGGTGCGTGATGGGATGTGAATAAAACAGCCAGCACAACCAAAACATGAGACACTACTTGCACAGAGTAGTACTGCAGATATATATCCTTTAAAAAATAAAGTAACTGAGGGGGCTGAAATTTCCAAGTTTGCAACACTGGTGGTGTCAGTCTATTCGTCCTAATCCTTCATCAGCTGAAAAAGCAGTTTTCACAGCTCAGGAAAATGAGTGTGTGGTCTGTCAATGTGTGAAAATTGTGGATTGTGTCAGTCTTACGGTTTATACATCCTGAATTAGTTGTCCTTCTGATTAATCCAATTTGAGTTTTCCCCTGAATCATCAAGTAACAGGCCAGTAAATGCCGGTTTTGTCAGCTTATTGTTTGTTTCTTGTACTGTTGGTTAGATAGTCACATGAGGCACAAGTTGAACAGTTTGTACAAGTACTTGCATTCTGCTGAAGATGAAAAGATCAGAAGCAAAGAGACAAAAAACAAACTTGGGCGCTGAAATCAAAACGGAGCAAGCCACATGGACACAGCCAATACAAACCAGGCTACAAAACCACTGACACACACAGTGACGACAAACCAATGACAGAATTAACCAACAAGTACACACATGGATGGAAAGATGGCTGAATAGATGGAAAGCCAAAGGAGAGAATGAGGAATATTGACATTAATATGTCTAGAAATCATAAACAAACCAATCAATATTTGAATTACTTAAATTCTAGTTAGTTAGTTAATTTATTTTGGGTCTTGAACAGAAATCCCAGTTTCTTTGGATGTGCTTTCAGTTCTGAGGGAATGTATTTTTAATACTGAAATGAATCCTGATCTACTTTTCAAATTAAAATGAATACAGTACCGCTAAAAACAGTTCCCTGTTTAATATACCACTTCATGGCTGACCAAACAAATGTGAGATGTCATGCTGTCTTTAACATTAACAACTGCATCGGATATCGGTGCCATATAAAGGAGATGGAGAGATTCAGTGAATGAGACAAAGGTAAGATAGATAGACAAAATGTACATATGCATAAATAAATAGTTGGATTACTTTGTCATTCTTTGCTCGGCTTGATTTTGATTCCACACAAGGAATTCGGGGTCGTACCTATCGAAGGGGGACAGGCAGAGAGACACAAGAGAGAGGTATATGTTGGCTGTCTGGCATCAAATTATTCAGAATGGTCATAATAGTGATGATTAGTAAATAGAAAAATGTGTAGCCACTAGACTCATCTTTCTCTCTTAACATTGAGTTAACAGGCAATGGCAGGAGAGGTGTAGGGTGGAGGACATGCACACGACATGACAGAGGGTAAAAAGAGGGTCTCAGCACAGACGGAAAAACACACTTTCTTGTTGATTTTTTAGCAAACGGTTGGATTGAAAATGCTGCAGAAAAAAATTTAGGTGGCCTGTAAGTCAACTTAGCTGGTGAATGTTGGTGTGGATGTAAAAAAACCCACTAAATGTGATGGTGAATAGTTTATTCTTTAGAAGCAAAATAGAAAAATCATGACTATTTGTAGCCTGTTAGTAAATGGTACGCTATTTAAAGCCTGTGTGTGTGTGAATTGCTCAATACTGTATGTTGTTTGTTTTGGATAGTATATGACCTGTGACCTATGGATATATTTATAGCAACTAGGTGACAACTAATATTTGTGACTCTGTTTAAATTATTTTAGGAAATGTTAAGTTGTGAAACTGCACAGACTACAGTTCCATTATGATTTATGTTGTGTCTCAGCTCAATCAAACAAGAAAACAGTAGGTACAATGTTTCATGTGACTCTTCACAATATAGAAGTCTGCCTGTTCTTATCTAAAGGGATGATTCAGGCTTCCTAAAAACTCTAACCGAATTCTAACTAATGATTAGCCCACACCACTGACAGGTAGTGAATATCCTGGACTATTTTGGCTCAGACTTGGCTGTGGCTGTGTCACAGTCTGTGGCCACCCCACCCCCCCACAGCTATGTTGACATGTGGGCCAACCTGTCTTAAGGGTTAAGAATATTTTTATCTGCTTGTCCGCCAAGACATAAGCAGTTCATTTAACCGAGAAGAACCCAGCGTGACCCAGGTGAAACTATTTAAACCATAATCAGTGGTCAAGGTGGCCAATAGAACATCAGACATCTTTGGTGATAGTACGAGTCATTGCTTTTCTTTTAATAGGATCTGTGGATTCCATTTGGTCGATTTTATCAGGAAAGAGTTGTTTTATATAAAAAAAGTGTCTGGGTTCTTATGGGTTAAGATTTCCAAACCTTGGCAGCACTCTACACTCCAGAAGTCATGATTAAATACTTTGCACATCTTTTTCTGGCTGTTACAGACACTCAGAATTGAGGCTGAGTTGTTTTGAGGCTTGCTGAGTGGGATTTGTTGACAGAGATAAAGATAAAGAATCAGCCATAAATAGGATGTCGTTTAGTTATCACACAGCTATGGTTTTTTGGGGACCCTCGTTTTAAAGCAGCGGGGACAAAAAGCTTCTGACATGGCTACAAATGGTAATAGCGTTGATGTTGAGTGTGCATGTGGTGGACATAAAGCAGAATGCCATGCATCGCAAATCAGTTTCTTTACTGCAGCTGGTCGAATGTGCTGAATCCACAAGAGAGTGAGCAAACACACGATGTGAGCGCAATGTGCACAGAGAAAATAACCACGTGGACGATGGGTGAAGGAAAGAGCGATGATACCAGCAGAGACAGGAGTCGGCTGTCCTCTGAACGCAGGGAAAAGTCTGAATTTCCAGTTGAAATATGCCGTAATGAGCAATTCAGCACACAGTGACAGCTACATTTGGAGCTTTTTATTTGAGGAGAAATATACATTAGCAGCTCACACCTGAGCTGAAATGTCAGAAAGAGACACTTCAACTTCAATGAGGCTGCGTGTGCCTATGAAGTCATTAGTCGTGAAAAAAAAAAACAGACTGAGACAGAAAATTCAAAGACACATTTGAAAAGTGTTCCAAACTTGATTTGGACTGGGAAAAGAGAGAGGGCAGAAACAGCTATTAAGCTGTCGTTGTGTGTATTTATCTTCTCTTTTTTTCGACTCTGTCACTTCCTCTCTACCGCGCACCCACGCTGGTACGCAGAGCTCTGCTCCGCTAAAAGCAGACTTTCCACATCAAATGTGTGGAGCACATGCACCCAACGTGACTGATGGCCACTGACAGAGGGCCGCTGCAGTCCTACAGGCGACAGCGAAGTTAGAAATTGGACCTGGAGGTGTGAGCAGGCATTCAAACAGTGTGAACGAGCCCCAGCGTTAGGCAAACTGGAGAGGACAGTGAGAGATGTGGTGTGATGTGCATTTCATACTGAAGCCCAGATTCAGCCAGTTTCACCGGGTCTGAAAGTCAAATCCCGACAGTCGCTGCATCTTTTAGTCCAAACACACAGGTCTGCCTCTGAGATTCTCCACAATCTCCATAAAAGGCATTTCTTTGCCATGTAACACTAATATTTTCTTGATTAATGACGTTTTCTGTGGTGAATCTGGCCCTCAGTAGGTGCAGTGAAAGTGGAAGGGAGCAGAGCGAAGGGCTTCATCAACAAACCGGAACAGATTATGAGACACAGAATCATGTCTGCCCTCACCTTGGGTCCTTCTGGATGCTGTCGACGGATGGGGAGCGGCCCAGGGCGGCCTCGGGCGGCAGGGTGGGGCCTGACTTGCTGTAAGGCGACTCGGTGGAGGGGCAGAACTGCAGGGTGCGGTAGGGGTTGGCGTAGTCGGCCACCCCTCCTCCGGTGGCAAAGCTGCCTCTTTGGAAGGTGGCAGTGGTGCTCTGACTTCCTGTTCGCTGCAACGGGATCGGATCAACACCGGGAGAGGACGGGGCTAGAGCGGGGAGAGGAGTGTGGGGATAAAACAGATAGTTGAGGACCTCTTGGTACAGCTGGTTCACCACTGGGGTCAGAGGCGGCGGATTTGAAAGGGCGGGGGGGGGGGGGGGGGGGGGGGGGGGGGAGGGGGGGGGGGGAAAGGCGGGGGGGGGGGGGGGGGGGGGTGGAGGATAAAGATATCACGACCAAACACAATCCCCAACACAAGGGTGCAGATAAACAACCAGGGGTAGTAAAAAGCAACCACACCAGCGGAACGAGGGGGAAAAATGAAAAAGACAAATGAATTAAAGCACACTGGAGAGACAAATTCAACTGAACAGGTGGGGGAACTTCAGGAAACAAGAAGAGCTCAACTCACCAAGAAATTTCATTTCTCAATTGAAAAAGACAATCACAGTAATTTAACTTAGAAGCAGAAAAATGGAAGAAGAAATTAAAGAGAAAAAAAGTCCAAAGAAGATGTAACATAAAACTTGGCAGGCTGTCCTAAGATGGCTTTTTTGTAATGACAAAAATGATCCTTAAAAACTAAAATAGCCAATAATAAAGTTTTAAAAAACAAAACAAAAGAGATGCTGCCTGTGAGATTAAACTACATTTTTAGTATTAGCATTGCTTTTAGTTAAAAAATAAATAAATGAAAGAACTTTTCGTAATAACTATAGGCTTCACTGTAAATAGGCCAGTGAGACCAACTAAAGCATATCACTGAGCTGTCATGCAGAGGAGGTATGTAGCCATTTTTAATATTTTTAGTGTATTTGCTACATTTTTAACCGAGGAGGAAATTGTGATTTATGACATTTCCTCGTCATACTGAGTTAGACTGAGTTACTTGAATAAAGCCACAGAGGATTTTCACCACTACAAACACTTAAAGCCTGTAACAGTTTGATGTTCGGCATGAGTTCTACAGTAACATGTAGACATCTTTAGTCTGTGATGAGACAAAGCTGAGCATCACAGCTCAGAGTCATGTGGCACAAACATGGAAATGTACAGATGGAGTAAGTAATTGGTGCAAAAGTGGCATGTTAAAGATTTATTTTTTAAATCCCCTTGTACATGTTCGATTAAACAGCTATGGATGTTGAGGGGGCTGAATATTCTCCGATGGCTGTGTTCTGTGCAGTCATTAGATTAAACCCCCAATAATAAATGCTCCTTGCTTCCTCAAATAGAGGAGCTCTGACAGCTTTCTTGTACTGATAAGACACTGAATGCTCATTAGCTCCTAACAGGACCCATCTTAATGACAGGAAATAACTGAAAAATCCCTTTCAAGTCACATCTGCAAATGATTTATAACTCACAAAAAATGCATATCCTGCATATCGTCTTCTCTAAAGTTTATGCAGTCACTTTGAATAAAAACTAAAAAGCTCTCTTTTCTAGTACCCATTCCACCCACCCATGCATTTGCTAATTTGTCCACACTATTTCCTCTTTCTTGTTCCAAATAAACAGGGTTTTTTATCAGTTGCTCAAGTCTTTTTCTCTCTTTTTTTCTAATGTAAAGACAAGACTAAAAGGCACTTTTCACTCCAGACACACTGCTTTGATAGATGGTAAACAAGCCGGGTCATTTTGTTGTGTTGGATAACTACAGGCACCTCATCAAGGCCCAACTACCACCCGTTTGTTTCCATTTCTGTTTATCGTGTTCAAACTAAAAAGCCTGACCTTAAATGGCCAGAATGCAGCGGCCAGACTGCCTCTGACAGATAATGTTTGGTTCTGCTGCTATCGCCACTCTCACTCACAGGCCCAGAAGAGGCGATGATTGAGCTCATTTGATCCGTCAAAGTGGCCTATCAGTGAGCTCCAGCATAACAAATATGACTTCAAATCCTTTAAATAATCTGTCTGAAACTCTATAGCTTAGAACCTCTTTGGGACGTGGTAGCATTTCTTCCTCCCTCTGCATTTCCTTCCACAGAAACACCAAAAACCAGAGGCACAGCACCAGCAGCCTTTCAGGACACGCTTGATTTACATTGATTGCAAAGCACCCAGGCTAACACCCATGGGATTAATTGAGATTAATTTTCAGTCTTGAAACTAATTAGTTAACAGACTGTGACTGAGAGACAAATTGCCATTGAGACCCCAATTGGATTTACCTACCTGATCTGGTAAATTGTCGTACACGATCAGATGGAACAAGAAAATCTCTAACGCGTGCGAGCTTTAAATGCAACAACACCTCCAAATAACAAGTTTATGAGTGGGACCAGAGTGCATTTGTTTCTTTCCACAGCATTTATCTTTATTTCCTTTTCATTGTTATTCTAAAAGAATCTCAAAGTGACTTTTTTTTATCTCACTTTCAAATGTAAATGTGTGATTTAGAACACAGTGCAGCTATATATAGTTGATTCCCCCCAGCAATCTTCTTAGTCTCATTATTACCAGCGAGCAAGTAGATATCTTACAGATTTTCTTTAATCTACCCCCCTTTTTCTTTTACCACAGGTACCATTGTAACTGCTTTGTGAGATACAAAATATGCCTCGTAATTCATTAACAAACCAGGATGATAGAGGTAGAACTTCAGTTTCTATCTTTTTTGTTTCGTTCCAATCTTTTATAAAACCAGGGAAGCAGTTCTAGGTAGTTCTAGAGTTTTGAATAGGAATTCATTTGCTTTCAACATCTGAGTCCCATGTTGGAAAATCAGCAATACAGCGTCCAAAATCTACATCGAGATTAAAATCAATAACCAATTTTCTTGCTGAAACATGTGGCTGGGTTTTATTAAAAGCAGTAAAACCCAGAAAAAAAGCACTGGCACCCTTTATTTGAACAGAAAAACATATGCAGGAGTTTGTTCAATTTCAGCTGCACCAATGATTGCTACGAACTGGAGGATTGAAACATTGTTTTTTTCTTTTCTTGTGTCATGTGATGCCTTCTCACCTTGTCCTCTGAGGTTGGGTTTGGTGTAGACTCTGTCTTCGTATATTGGGTCGATGTGGTGTTCAGGGGACTGAAGGGGTCGCAGTTCGGAGCCCAGGTGACTGTGCTGGCTGCTATATGAACCTCTGGAGCCTACAGAACAGAATATGGAGATTAGATTTACATGCTCACTTTTGTGGAAGTGCTTTTGAACGACAAATAAACAAATATAAGTGCACAATATCCTTGATTTCATTCTAAAAAGCCATGATTATTAGACTGCGTTTGCTATGGTTACACAATGAATCAAGCAAACAGCCATTCAACTGTATTTTACTTAATAGAAATACTTTTCTTAAAAGTTGAGCACATTTAGCACATCAGAATCATGAAAAATGCATTTCTTGGACATTTAGAAAGTCCCAGAACAGAGGCAAAACCTCAGCGGGTTTAAACGTCTCGATCCTGATAAAAACAATTAGAGAACAAACAACTAACACAACTGTGTTCTTCTGATCTAATGAATTTTAGATTAATCCTCCTGCCAATTTATTTACATATATGAAAATATGTGCTGCTTTTTGGTTTTACAAAAGCCGATGATCGGGTGTTTGATTAAAACAGTTTAATGGAAGTTAATGTGGGAGAACTACATCTGAAAATGACACAAAGATAGCAGATGGATGGCAGCTTTGGTCCGCTAGAAAAAAGAGAAAAGAAGCTGTTGCAATAGTGATTTAGCATAATTCCCAGAATTCAAATCAGGACATGAACACCAACCACACACAGAAGTAGTAATGAAAGGGTCTTGACCTCTACCTGCCAGGCTACCAGGCCTTTGCAGGGTGGCGTTGGCGTAAAGCTCGTGGGAGATCTTGTAGCCGTCCGGCCCCATGTGGTGCAGCATGCGCTTGGTGGGCGACAGCGTGGCGTAGCTCCCCACCGCCGAGCTGAGCTGGTGAAGGGGCGAGGAGGCGTGGTTTCCCCCCGGGGAGGCGGCCATGGGGAGCGGAGAGGAGGAACCGGCAGCACCGGACGCCACCATGTTGATGGGCGACGAGGTGCTGAGGGGAGAACAGAGCAATAGCATGATCATATTATTTATTTATTTAATCAGGACAGTGCACATTAATGAACAATCTCATACAGATTGTAAATGAGAAAGATTATAGCATAGTTGCTAGTTTACATCTGTCGCCCTGAGGCAGGAAGACCAAACAACACAAAATCACAAAATACAAAATCAGTCCAAACACACGTTCAGACAAGGACAATACAAAATTAAAATTAATTCAATTCAATTCAATTTAATTTATATAGCGCCACATCACAACAATTATCCTTCAGATGGAACACAGATTATGGACAAAAACTGGTGAGATCACCCAGATTCTGTTTCAAAAGAGCTGTGAAAAGTGTGGGAAGACATGGTTACATGTAAATAGGGAACATGCAGTTTGGTTGAGAAGTGATTTGGTTAGGGGCAAATGATGATCCCAGCTAAATGTATTTATTCATTTATTTATTTATTTATTTACATATTTATTTATTTATTTATTTATTTATTTATTTGTTTATTTATTTATTGATTTATTGATTTATTGATTGATTCATTGATTTATTGATTTATTTTCGATCTCAGCCAAATTTCAAAATGGTCAAAACTTCTCTACCTGTACTTTCAACATTTGAAAAGTGAGCGTTTAGGTTTTTTGTGCAGTGGAGCAGGAAGGAATCCTTTGACCCTCTGTCTCCGACAGCAGAGCGGGTGTGACCACATCGGTCAGGCAGAGCCGGGACCTGCCTGTAAGACTTGGCGAGTCGGCTGGGGGACTGTTTTGGCGAGGACACCCTCTGTAGCGTGGCGTAGCTGGGCATGTCGGCGGAGGCGGATCCCAGGCGTTGCAGCTTGGTGGGGGAGCCCACCGCCTGTAGAGGAGAGCTCACGCGCTGGAACAGGGAAGACCATGTGTGCTTCATTAGAGGGGTATGCACGTTTAAAAATTCATCCATTTTCTTCTGTTGATATCATTATTTTCAGAGACGTGAACCCCCCACCCCGACTCCCCAGAGCAGGAGAACCAGAGAGCAGAAGTTCTGATCTCTGACAGCCCGCAGAGGAAGAGCTGAGGGTTATCAAACCCAACACAAAGGGGTTGACATCAACTTTTAATTATGAAGAGATAAGAAAAAAAAACATTTACTGAGAATTTCAACACTGTATTTTTTGTCTCACTGGCAAAAGTGGAAATAATATTTCTTATGTCTTGCCGCTGCAAAACTAAAATCCATTTGGATAAGTGAGGACTGACAAATACGCTGTGTAGTTCTCAGAAAAGAATTACTCACGGAACGTCAATATCAAATTAACTCATCCAAAAATGTCAACAAATGCTGTTGTTAGGTATAAAAAGAAGTTCTGGGAATCAGAGAGCTTTCTCTCTGCTTGTTTGTAGACAATAACTGAAACAGAGTGGTACCTGTGCAGGTAAAGTGGCACAGGAGTAGTACATGGACGGTCCAGCGTGTCCGGCGGGTCCGCCCTCGGTGGACATGTGGAAGCTGCTGCCGAGGGCCTGCTGGGCAAAGGAGTCTCTCTGGGACTGGGAGGGAGAGTCTGTGCCCAGTAACTGAGCTGTTGCACGACTGGATGTCACCTGGAGAGGGAGGAGGGAAACAGACAGACAGGTGAGTCTGGTCACCTGTGGTCTGGCAGAGGAGGACATACATGGGGTCAGAGTGAGAGTGTGGACCTGGTTGTAGCTGTGAACTGCCCCCCCGACCTGGCCCGTGCGGCCTGGAACCGGTTCCCCCAGCGCCATCCCTTGATTACTATGGTAACCAGCGGCCGCATAGGCATCCTGGCTGTTGAGCTGCAAGGCGCTTTGGGACAGTAGTCCTTGTCCTGATGGGGAAAAAATGAAAGCAGAAAAGACTTAAAATAGCATAAAACAAAGTTGAGCGACATCAAAGGAGGAAATCTTTCAGCATCTCATTCTTTAGTCTTTCTGTGAGAGTAACTCGGTCACAGTAATAAAAATCCTACTACTTATGAGCTTGGTATCTTTCTGCAAATATTGTCCTTGGCTGGCTTCAGGAATCAAAAACTACAAAAATACATCCTACATGTGCCAGACAAATGTCTAAAAGACACATATATGTTCTATCCAGACACAAGATGCCAACTTCTGTTTCTAGTGACCAGGCCAGAGAGAGCGAAGTCAAGAGGAGTTCGACGTGATTGTGAAATCACAAGTTTAAAACCAAAATAATAACTCTGATCACTGACAAAAACTTCACTCGATGGTTACACACATATATCTACGCGTCCATTTTCTAACATGCATCATAAATACGAATGCATAAGCATACTTTTACATCCGTGAACAAAGCTGTGTTTATACAGTCATCCTCCTCTCTCATATATATATAAAGAGATATATATATATCTATATATATCTATATAGATATATATTAATAGAAGTCAATATCATAGCTGCGTTCAGACACTCGATATCCTCTACCAGTCATTCTTTGGTACAACTTCACTCTGTTCATGGCCTTGAAGATGTTCTCTTACCCAGTGTGCATTCCACAGGTTATACAATATAATTCTTTTGTCTGGGAAAGAGAATGAACATGAATACAACCAGTATGAATCTCAGTCTGTAACAGACCTTGAAATGAAACAAAGAGGACAGGAAGGGAAAAGCGGAAAGAAAGCTGGAGTTGAATTAAACGAAATTCCTTGTTCTTCCATTTGACGGAGCCATTTGCTTTTAACCCACTATGTTATTCCAGTCAGCCCCCCCCCCCCCGCTTCCTGCTCTAATGCTCTGTGAACCTTAAATATCCCTCCATTCCTGACCTGTCAAAATGACACATTCTGCAAGATTTTTTCCTCTCTTTGCCTTTATCTCATCCTCTATTACACATCCCCTTTATTTATTTTTTACCATCTCTGCATGTATTTAAGCAAAAAAGATCATAACGAAAGAATGACGCTGCTCACAATATAATAAAACCACTCCCATCCCATTTTATTACAGATAATTGCAACTTTTAATTTCATAATAATAAAAATAATAATGCATAGTACTCAGAAAAAAAGCTTAAGAAAATTGCTCATTCACTTCGATTTGAAATAAAAATAAAAGGATAAAGTGATGTGACCAATTCTCACAACATCTTAACTAACGCACCTCAATGAAAACATACTGTACATCAGCTTTAATTTATCTGGATCCAAACAGAGGCATAACAGACATGTACAATAAAAAGGGAAAAATAAAACAAACAAGACAAATCTCTTCTGTTCCTTCGAAGACTAACTTAACCTGATGCAACAAATTGCTTATCAAACAGTACTACTATCATCTTTTGCTTAACCTGGATTGGATGGATTGTCTGTCTGTCTGGATCATGATTTTGCAAATCATGAAATTATAAATCTTGTGAAAACCTACCAACCTCCCTCCAAAGTAATCTGACTAACATGTTTACATGCACTTTGAACAATGATTGTTCTTTCTGGTGTCAATTGAACCGTCTTAGTCTAATTTCCAAATGCTTCACTGGTAGTTTTAGGTGCAGACTCACTTTGTGTGCTATTGTATTTCATCTCCAGCGTGGATGTGCCCTAAAACTCCTCATGGCCTCAGACCGTTTAGTGAAATGTGAGCTATGCCTGGATATTCAAAGACGTCTGAAGTGAAATGGACTTAATCGGCTGATTACAGGACAGGAGGGCAGGAGATACTTGTACAAGAGCCAACACTCTCATGTCCCTCTTATTGAAGAGCTTTTTAATGTTTGATGCACACTTTATTAATTCCCTTTTGGCCATGATAGCACTGATGTGTGAGATATACAGCATTAATTAGAGAGATTAAACTGTTTGGGACAACTTTTTGTTGGCACTTGGAAAAGATCACATGCCCCCAGTGGCTGCAGAAACACACTCATTCTGCAGCTGTGCACACACAGGGCAGCCCCTGCATTGTTCCTGCCCATGCCTTTCAGCAAACACGTTACTGCATTCAGCAAGTCTGCGTGCCGTTATGAATTCCTCACACTCAATATTTGTGCTCCGAAATGAGTTTCTGAGTTTCCTCTGTCAACAGAAGCGGTTCCTTTATTTCTATTGATGTCACTTTCTCTGCCAGCAGACAACATCACGCCACAAAAGGCATAGGAGAGGAAGGAATGGTTTGTTTGTGATTATTAACAGAGTGGAATCTTGGTGCCAGCGGTTAGCGTCCGCTGCATGGCACAGATTGAGTCAGCGCCCTACAGCCAGAAGGATCACTCTAAATGAGTGTTGCAAAATAAAGCTGGTGCAGGCCGGAAGGGCACTTTGAAATACAGTCAATAACTCCTTCTGCCCATAAAGCTGGTGGTTGTGCATTATTTAAAATGTGATATAAAGTTAACAGTCCGGGATGCCTTTACTGGGTCGAAGCCTGGTGTAGGCTCCTCTTGGTTAAGTGTACACACAAACGCACTCATGTATAAAAAACACATCACCGTTGGAGGAATCTCTGCTGCAGGGCTGTCTCACATGGATTCACACTCACACATAATTGCACAAGGACCCAAATGTGCGTGTTCCAAGCCGGGCAATGTTTTCCACAGTTTTTGTTTGCCACTTTAGGTGTGTTTCATCGGGATTGTGGAGCCTTCCGGCAATCAAAAGTCCTCCTTTAGCATAATATTCAGATGTTAAACATGGAAGGCTGAAGCAAAACCATCTGATGTGGAAAGGAAGAGGTGGAGGCATTTGGGTGGAGTATCATTGGAAAACCTAAACCTTTGCTTTTTTGAGAAATCCATAGTATTAAGACTTAAATTAACACACACACGCTTGATTGACATCTGCCTTGTGATCTCATGCGTGCGGAAACAGCAAATCCAGAGATACCACGCACACACAGTCATGTGCATTCTGACTGGGAAAAAAATGTTGAGAAGCGTTTCTCTTTTCTGTCACTGCCTCGGATGTAAAGCTGAGAGTTTTTATTTTCAGATCCCCTCCGTAGACACTTTAGAAAATTTGTTGCCCTCTTTGGTTCCAGATATCCTGCTGAGACATGTTGAGTGAGGAACCCGCACACTAAAGTGCACGCACGGTCTCAAATAACTGCGCGCATAAAAACGCCTTCCAAAAAGATTAACGTGCACGCTGGCGAGCTTCACCAGCACGAGGCGGGAGGAGGCGCGCTGCTCTCTGCTGCTGTGCTGGACTAATCTGCTCTGCATACAAGTGAAGCGGCGGTTCTGCTGACGCAAACACGTGTGTGACATGCGCCCGTGTGCATGAACATCCTCATTATCGCTGTATGGCTGTTGAATGCTTACACTTGTCTGATGTGGAAGCATTTGAGCATATGTTCGTGCATGAGATGGAACAGTTTAAGCAGTTTTTGCTCTTTGAAATAAATAAATGAAATAAATACCACATGACCTAGAATAGGTAAGTAAATGAGATGAGGTGAAAAATATTTTCAAGTTTTCAAGGGGCTTTAATTAAATAGAAACCAGCAAAATTGTCACACCGCTTTAGATCATCTAAACATGGTGTTGAAAATTCTATTAAAATGACTACTTGAGTAAATGTAACATTAAGTATTCTTACAAAAAAATCAACCTTTCAAGACAATATTCAAGGACTTTTTTTAATTTCTAAAAGCCTTTTTATTTTCATGTCCCCATGAAGACAATATTAACTGACCATACTAAATGCTAACACAGAGGTCAGTTGAGAGTATAAACTATCATATTTAAGAATAAGCAAGACAGAGCTGCTAATGCCAGCAAAAGACATGAAAACATTCACACAAGCGTCCTGAAAGAGATCTGAATTACAAACTACACAGGACACAAGGTAAGTGGGAGGTGTGTGCGACTGTAACTGACACTAAAACAGCTAATAAGGGTTCACTGACTTTTGTTTTTTGCCTGATAACTCGAATGATGAACATGGGAGCTGTCCAAATCAATCACACAGCGTTTGAATGCAGTGAGTTGCCACATTGGACAACAGCTAATTCCTCTTAATTGAGAAAAAATGATTAAATCTACTCCTGACATAAATGTTGATACACATATTGTGTCTTGTTATACTCACAAATAACATTAAGAAGATGAGCGTGCAATAAACGGTCATTTATAATTTTGTATCTTTTTATTCCTTTTCATTTCTCTCCTCTTCTTCTCTTGTTGCATTCACACTACCATCTGTGTATTCATTCTTTTTTTTTTCTTCCTGAGACTAGTCAGGTGGTTGGTTGCATAACTGTTCTCTGAATGCTATAGATTTCGCAAATACTGTCAGCAGTGTTGCAGACGTGTGAGTGCAGATTCGTGATGCGGTGTGAGTGTTGGATCGATGGCGGTTGCATGCGAGGCTTTTTCACCTGGCTGCCTCCCTGCTCCTCCCTGTGTGCTGGTGCACTGAGCTTATTTCTCCTGTCTCCGTGCACGCGGCCATGGTTTCATGTGTAGCTGCATGTTTCTGGGAGCGCCGCCCCTCTGCACTGTGAGCAGCGGGCCAGCTGACATCTCAGCAAGCATGGATTAGCATATCAAACCTCTGGCACCGCTCTGCATGTCTGCTGACAGCTACCGCCCTCCCATGGGGTCGGATCCAGCACAGACAAGGGTATCATCTCTTGGACTGATAGCAGAAATATCAGAGAAGAAGCATCGAAGCACATGGAGCGGTTTAGTTCTCTTTGACAACTATTAAGCCCTCTGGATTTATTCTCTGGAGAATTTTTAAAGATAGAAGCTTTTTGTTATGGTGTTTTGATGATGAAGGTAGAGGGCTGTCTCGTTGGTCTGTCCGCATTCTCCTTTAATTTTCCCAAACACTAAAACTAACTTCAAATGGATTTTTATTTAGCCCTGTCAGAATCGAGTGGACTCAAAGCAGACCAAAAGGTTTAGTTTTTCTTTCACTTATAACTATTCCACATATTTCTCTTCTTTAAGGAAACAGACAACCAAGACTCGCTCACTCAGAACAAAGACAACGGTCTCTTACTGTCCCCTGTAGACGTGTCCTGTGAGTCCAAGATGCCCGACTCCTGGAGCGATCTGATGCAGGAGTCCACCAGCTCCAGCCCCGTCGTCAGCTCCTCCTCTATGTCCTTCTGTCCATCTTCACGTGCATCAAAAGAAAAAGAGGAAATGAGAGAAGAAATACGGACACTGTTAATGACTTCAAGAGTTTCTTTCAGTCATTGTTAATCATTACGCCACCAACAAAACTTGATGTAATTATCTTCTTCTTATCCCTCACAATTGCACCAATCAGTATGTGAATGTTGAACCCCCTTTTTTGTAAGTCGCTTTGGATAAGGGAGGTTATATGACCTCAGTCTGACCAGGAACAGAGAAGGATTGTTGCCATGAGGTTAGATATGGTGGCTCTTAATTCCCATCCTGGGTTAGGGTTAGGGTTAGGGTTAGTGGTTAGCTAAGGAAGCCAAACTGGTGACTGGAACTGGATATGCACAAATATACCGTCTAACATTGTTTAATAAGATAAGATCATGGTTGTGTTGTATTGACTTTGCTAAAAAAACTGACAAGATTTGTCAACATTTCATTTCAAGTACAGGAAACCATGTTAAGAATAAATTATATTAGGGATACGTTTGTGGGCCAAGTAAGGCCATTTTGTGTCATTGTTGCCAAACAATGCACAATGACAGGCAGAAAACCGTTTATGCCCTTTTGATTAGTCCACAACCATAAAAGTTTAAATATATGCATCTCAGACATAAACATGTGAAACAGCACTTAAGTAAATGGGATTAAGAAACTGTCTACTACAGCTAATTAAAACGTAATTGTGTTAGATGGATAAACGTGTAACACGGATTCTTGTTCAGCTTTTAATTAGTTACTAAAGAAGTGGCTCTACTGACATCTCATCACAATCCAGCACACTGGGGTAAGCTGCAGGTCACGGTGAAAACCTAACAGATAAACTAGCAACAAATCTGGTGGGACTGAGCTCTGCCTTGTACTTAGATCCCAGCGGTTTGTGTGTCAGATAGACGGACAGCATGCCCAGTGTCTTCCAGTCAGAGAGGCCTGCCAAGGAGGATAAAAGCTTACAAATGAGCCTTAGAGGCAACATTAATCTCTTACGGAGATGGGGAGAGAAACGATAATAGTTGTGGCCTTAGTGAGAGGATTTAGGAGGCCTGTTTTATTGCCTGTGACTGATGATGCTGCTGGTAAAACATCACCACGGCCGTGTGACGTCGCTCCGGATTTACTCTCAAAGCTCACACAGAAAAGACAGAAGTTTTTCTTTTTTTTTCTTTTTTTCTGTAGCAATTGGTTTTTATCGATCTGTGAGCGATGATGAGATCAAAAGGTCTGACTGGGGAGAAGAAGGGTTTTCCTGGTAAATAAATCCAGCCTCTCTGAGCTCGGCAGTTTGGGCAGTTAAAGCAGACAGTGAAACCCTCCCAGCAGAACCTCTGGCTTTGGTTGTGTTTGCCACCTCTTCCTGGCAGAGGTTGTGAACCTACTCCACACAGCCTATAGATTTTGGCCGGACTGACGAGGAAGCAGAGAATACGAGCAAAGTGAAGCTTTTTCTAAGAAAATGCTGTCAAAAGGAATTTTCAACCCTGAAGAGTTGTTTAGTTTGACTTCAATAATTCAGAGTGTGAATATTTGTCATATTTGTTAACAAATCATATCATATCATATCAAGACTATTGCTGGGAATGATTTAAAAATGGGGTTTGACCCATATTGAGCTTTCCAAAAGGAGCACAAAGGGAATTTGAGAGAAAGAGATCCTTCAGAGTGAGTTTAAATATGGAGGACACATTTTTTAATTATTTATCTTTTCATTTTAACTCTGGTAGTTAAAATTAATTTTGATCAGTGAATTTAAAATACAAAATGAAAGTGGCTGTCAATAAATGATGATCATGCAAACTATCGGAGGTCAGAATTAGGATGGGAAGTTACCTTGATTATTCCAGCGAAACTTCTCATCTGCTGAGCTGCAATAGACAAAAAGAAAACATATAGAGGAAAATTGGTCAGAAATAAAGCAGCAATAATGACTTTTTCTAAATGAAAAAATGTATCTTGTCAATTGGAATATCAATGGAATATTTCTACACTCTTATCAACTGTTATTTTGTAATGGCACATATTTGAAAAATGTGAGCACAAAGTCTTGAAAAAAATGTTCCCAAAGGAGTACTAATCGGCTCATGAACATGACATGACATGACTTTTACTTTGCAAAGAGAAAGGGTAATAAGGTGTGTAAAGAAGTCAATTTCAAAGGAATTTGAGTAAACAGAGATTTAAAAATCACTGCCATTACAGCTCATAAAAACCCAAATGCATCAGACGATCTCTAATAGTCTCTTTTAAAAAAATTCTGAAGATTAATCAACAATGTTCACCCATATTACCTTTTTGATCTTTTTTAAATATCTGCTTCTGATGTTAGTTGATTAAGTAATGCCTTGAAAAAATCTGTAAAGCATATGCTCTATGTAATGCATTTTGAACTGTCTCGTACACTAAATGTGTGATACAAATAAAGATGCCTTTCCTAAATAACAAATTATGTCGAAGCGGGGAAAAGTCTCAACATCCACAATAATTAAAAACATATCAAGTTTTCCTCGGACAAACGTCAAACTCAGTGTGTGTTAATACTAAATACCATGCTCTTATTTCTATTGTTGAAGCTTCGCTGAATGGCCGTTTTGACCCTTATCTTTGCAGGCAGACGGCCTATGTGGGGCATCGGTCTTCTCTCATTGGCCCCGTACGATAAGCTAATGTCTGCATTTCTCCAGATACGTTTGTGTGTGTTGCAGGCTAGCAATATTACCAGCCAATAATGCAGAGGAGCCAAAACTATAATAGTTTTTTAAAATCTTCCATTTTGGGGTCTAAAAAAAAAACTGAACAAACCTATCACTTTTATCCATGTAAACAACCGATGTAGGAAAATTATCTCAGAGATTACCTCCATTCTGAGTAGGTGTGTACAGCGTGTGACAAATTATGAGGAGGAACTAAGCGGTACATTAATAGGCCCCCTTCAGCAGAGCAAACTCCTCATTCATCATGCATTGTTATTCTCCAAAACACCCCCTTTCATGAGCACACAAGCAGTAAAATAGACACTAAGACTGAGCTTTAGTGTCTGTTTATTCAACACCTTTATTTGCTCATTACGATGAAGACCGTTGTCACCAGATTGGATCATGATGGGCCAGTCTGTTAACACAGACTAAACGATCGTTTCCTCGTGTTGGTTTGTTTTGTTAGTTTTGTTGGTGTCAAATTGTTGCTTTATTCATTGCAAACATGCCTGACTCAGGGTAAACTGGGAATATTTACCAATGCCCAGGGTGTGACTAAGGTGACTAAATAAATGAACCTCAGAGCCCATGTGCAAGCATTAAGTGGTCAACAGTAAGTGAAAATCAAAAGTCAAAGGAAGAGATATTCAGATCAAGCTAAAACAAAATAGGATTATTCCCTCTTTGAGTTGGATTATTAGTCGGATTCTGACATCAATGAATGATTAGTGCAGGAGCCCACTGATGGGTCTGGAGTTTCTGTTACACATGCTCTCTGGACCTGACAGAGAATGATGCTGTGTATCATTCCATTTCTTCAAGGACGAAGCCTGAAAAGCCTTTCAGTCCTGGGATGGACCCAGCAGACTTAGAAATAATACCCTATCAGCACTCCCACCTCTGACCATTTTTATCCACAGAGCCACCAGGTGTAAGTATCTTTACTATCTGTTGACTATTTGAAGCAGCTTGTTGACCTTTTGGCTCCGGAAACAGAGAGCTAGAGGCTGTTTTTCCCCTTTGAACCGCTTTAGTGCATCAATAGAATCCGACGGTATAATTAGTGGAAGAAGTGAAGACTAATTGACAGTGCGATCACTTCTCCAGCCGCAGGTCATAACGCAACGCAGTACTTCCTTACTGCTAATGACACAAAGCTTTATGCGCTGCTGTGGTTTTTGCGTGTGTGCAAAAGTAGGCTGGAGTTACAAATTTGGAGGATGATGCACAACAACAGCAGCAAAGCATTAGTTGATTTTGGACATTTGCTTTTTTCTTTTTTTCCTTCACAAAACAGCAACATATTATATAATCCAAAACAATGGAATCTGCAGTGAAAAGGACAATGTAGTGCAAAAACAGCTCAGAAGAAAAACCGGATTATCTCAAAGTGCCTCTGGCTGTTTTTTTGTTGTTCTATTTTATCTATTTATTTTAGTCTATTTATTGTTTTATTATCAGCTAAAAAAAACTGAACTTGTCGCATCAAGAAGATAAATGTGGACAAGTCTCTCAGCGGGTGTAAGAGTCAAACTAATTTACAACCACATTTTAAGTACGGTAATATGAGCCAAAGATCCCCCAAGTGTCCTCTCCAGTGGAGGCTCACCTTTAGTGATGTATTTCACTGTACTATGACACGACTAATCAAACAGAAGCCATGTTGATGCCAAATGGATAGACAGTACAAGTCCACCCAAAAGCTGTAAAGGAAATCCCACCATATATACACACACATATATATATACATACATATATACAACTATAAAGGGATAGTTCATGACTAAAAGCCAGCATGTGCAGCTTGAGGACTAGGTCACCAATATTGAGTGGGAAAAAAAAAATCAATCAATCAATCCATCCATCCAATACACACTGACACACTTGTCTCCACCAGGGGGACTCAAAGGTGTTTCCAGGTCATAAGGGATGTGTGACCTCTCCAGTGTGCCCCAACGTGTGTGACCAACTGGACGCTGACGAAATGATACGACGACGTGATGCAAGAAAAGAGGAAAAGAAATGTTGTAGGCCCTGGAGCTGATGAAGCCCCCGGTATTGTAAAACCTTTAATCTTAACCCAAAAGCAAAATGGATGCACAGAATGCTGTGTCTTGTCAATTTTCCATGCTTCTTTGTGCTTAATCTACAATTACATCACCTCAAATGCAGAACAGATGAAAAAAAAAAAACTCAAGGATTATTTTATTGAAGACTCATGGTAATACTCAAGTTGCCAATAAACAAGAAAGCGTATTAGAATGAATATGGCAGAAGCTCTGCAAGACAAAGACTACAGTTTGACAGATATTTACCCAGAAGGTGAGAGTCAAGAAAAAATAAGATGCTACTTGAAAAATAAAAGAGGAAGTGGACCACACAGCTAGTTCCCAGTCCTCTGTTGCTGCCATCTTTGGACCATAATTTGAACCTCTACTCCAAGAGAGAATGTTCAAGTCAGGATGGGGGGAAAACATATCAGGCTAATATAAGTCAGGTAAAAGCTCTCTCTTACATTACTTGAGCCCAGCTCTGACTCTGGGTAAAAAGCTTTGCTTGATATTTTCAGAGAGGTGAATACAGAGATGAAAGTGTGATGCTCTGTAATTTCAAATAATGATCGCCTTCTTTTGTACAACCAGACCAGATATTTCTAGCTGCATAAAAGTAGGACATTTTTGGCTATTTGGTGCTACTCCTCAAGAGTAAAACAGGAAAACAAAAAAGAGGATATTTTTGTAAACTAAACCACTGCCTCAGAATGGAGAGATAAGAAAAGGAAAGGGAGGAGAAAGAGAAAAAAAGGAACATGATACAGACATAGCCAGAGATGGAACAAAAGGAAAATATGGAGGTAGAGGATGGCTGGGGTAATATAATAAAATCCACAGAGAGAGAAAAAAAGGGTAAACAGTGCAGAGAGAATATGATGGGCAGAGGGAAAGAAAGCAAAGAGAGCCCTGTTAAATCCAGAGAGAGGGACTCAAAGGAGAGAATGCCAGAGATAGAAATGAAAATCCTGTCGTTTTATCCACCCAATAAACACACTCGAAACCCATCCATAGAACCCATCCAATTCAATGCCTTCCCTTTATTATCTGTTATCTGTGCTGATCACAGTGACTGGACCTCCGTAGACAGAGCTATTCAGTTATAGAAACAGCCCTAAAGGAAAGCAAAGGCTTTTTTACACAGCTCCATTTAAACAACACAGACTGGTTTCATAAGAAAATAGAATAAAATAAAAACAAAACAAGGAGCGGAACTTTTGTGGGGAGATTGTTTTTACCTAATTCTAATATGACTAATATGTCTAATATGACACTAATTATTGGCTGTCAGTTCATTCTGTCTTCTGTGTTCATCTGTTTGATTCCCACTCATCACAGACACCGACATTGCACTCTGAGAACCTAAATAAAGTCGGATTTTCCATCTAATTGTATCCAGGATTTTCCTGTAACAATAAAAAGTAGAAAAAGTGGTTGTTTTTTTTCCCCTCCAATTCCCAAAGCTTCATCAAAGTTGGTTCCCGTCACTGTTTCCAGTCATGCGCTCAGACTGGAACGTCCTCTGCGTCTGTCAGAAAACAGCTCTGCCTTTATTGATTTCTACCACAAAATGTGGAGGTGCAGGCTGCTGTGCTGCTCCTAAGTAAGAAGGAGAGCAGTGTAAATCCCCAGAGAAACAATATGACTGTAAATAACTGTAATATCTACATAAACTATTCTCAATTTCAATGCAACAACAGGAAGTTGTGCCTAGTCCCCTCTGGATAAAGCAGAATCAGGTAATGATGACAAAAAGGTGAAAGCAGGACCAGATTATACATTTGAGGAGAGACGTTGGAATTCTCCACAGAAAAGCTTTTTGTTTCCAGTTCTATAAACCTACTTGATACAGAACTATTATGATCCAAGTAAAACAAAAAAGACATTGTGACGTCTTCCACTTGAATAGCCCATCCCAAATAGCCTTTTGTTATAATTCAGTATTTGTAGAGACCAACATATAAACCCAGAAGTAGAGAAAACTGCACTTCTTTTAGTACTTTCAGCTCACATTTTAGATTCTCCTGGAATCTTTCCATCAGAAAAAAATCCAATACATGCATGACGTTTGCAGCAAACAGCCCACAGACAGATAGTGAGGGGATGATTAAGATGGTGGAAGATGAAGCAGCTAAAGAGCTGCATATTTCCCTCAAGAACATAATGGAAGCCAGGGGAGAGATTTTTCTGAACTTTAGTCAAAAACACTTTTGCTGCTGTTGGAAACAAAGTTAATAGGATTTGTAACAGCTGAACTGTGGGCTATAAAACAACCACACCCGGCAATTCAGTCATTAAAATGCCTTTTCCACATGCCACGTATCCCGGTGCCCTCAGTCATTTAGGAAATACTGACTGACACGGTAACAAAAAAACAAACTTTTTTGTAATCAACCCTTTTAAATAACACAAACAAACATTTGAAGGCTAGTTTGAATATTAGTGTACAATCAGAAATGTATTAATTAGTGTGAACGCTTTTGCATTTGTCATTACAACAGCATCCATCGTGCATGTGTTAGCCAGAATAAACTGGAAATCAGTCAGTCAGTTTCACTGTGCCATTCAAAATTCATCAACCTGCAGGTTCTATATACATTATGGAACAATAAGGCATCATATACATTACTGAGTTTCTCTGTGCAGGCTGTTATTCAATATTATATTTACAATAACCCTGTTAAACCAAAGTACTGCTTATGAGAAACCTGAATATAAAAGCTAAGTGGCTGATAACAGCATCAATCCTGCAACATGAAACACATCTGCAATCGTTGCCATGGCAATAGTCGGAGCGTACAGCAGCTGCTGCTGGAGGAGGACGGAGATGAAAAGAAGCGGATCTCGAGTCTGACCTTTACAGGGGAAGGATCTGGTGTTTTACCTACTCTGAACATGTAGAAACTTAAGCCTACAAGACAGCTCGCAACTGCAACTGTACAAAAATGACAACTTTTTAATCTAATCTTTTATTCTAAGGCATTGTAGCTAACCATCTCCCAGAAACACAATATCTTTAAAAAATGGACAAACATGTTGTTTCAATAATAAACATCAGGCTGGATATTCATATTCCTTCAATACCTTTAATTCTTTAAAGCTAAAAACAAAAGCGATTACATTATATTTGGGAATCATATTATTTAGTATAGATTTAATAGAAATCTACACTAGTATAAAATCAACCTAAACTAACATAAACCAAAAGGTGAAAAGCACTTTTGTAAACTAGGCTCAAAGTCACAATATTTAACACTTAACAGCAAATGTAGAGAAATAATATTAAATAAACCTACTTAAAACCCAAGTGGTGCTGTAAGGTTGGATAATGACTGGTTCATACTGGGAAACACTCTGGATCGTTTCCATATTTGGTATTTGATCCACCATTATAAGAATATCAGCTACAGCCACTTTGAGGTTCAGTCTGCTCTGTTCTGGCTATCAGGTGAAACAAGAGGAGGTGGGCAGAAGCTGTCTGTTATCGTACAGATGACTGGAGGAGAGTGGAGTTTGCCGGAGATCTCAAAGCTGGATTGTACCATGACGTTGCTCTGTGTTTAACTTACTGACATAAAATAGAGAAACTCTATCAGTCTGTTAGTGTGGGGTAAGTTTTTACCTTTGAGGCAGAATTGTGGTATCAATGAAACATAGATGTAACTTTCAGATTGCTTTAAACAAGACACCATAAGGGCTTTCACACGCTTTCAGAAAATACATTTACAGAGGAAAACGTTGTCTGTTTGCTGGGTTTCCATCAAAAATAGATTCTATGTTGTTACTACAGTCGCTCAAACAGTGGACACAGTCACAGGGGAAAGTCCAGGGACAACTCATACCTCTAATTACAGCCAGAGCTGGAAGATAGAGGATCCCATCGCACCCTAAAAGTAGGTGCTTTATCTCACATGGTTTCACAGGTTTCCCCTAATTATGCATTATGCTGGAACAATAGCTAACTGTTGCTGCTTCGCCCAGGTACTATCTAACTCGGCTCTCATTTCTCAAGAGAGAGCAGAAATGAACAGGTTGAAAATGTCAAAAGCCTCAGGAGAACGTTGAACATTATGACTCAGAGGCTGTGTGCGGTGCATTATGCACGGTATAATGAGACGGTGGGAAATTCTTCAACCCAAGGTCTCAGCTTTCGTGCAAGTTGGAGTCAATCCTGTAAGGGGGGCCTTGAGCAACAAATTTAATTCTGGGACCACTGATGAGCCCGTGCTGGAATTAGGCTCTTAATGTGCAGCTGGCCCTTGGCTTTGCAGAGCTTTATAGCGAATTTCAGACCGTCATTTTGCAATTGAGTTGATGAATTCATGGTGTGCCTGACAAAATAAGGCATCTGAATGTACTGCTGATCTGCTTTGATGGCTGAACCAAACAACATTATAAGGTGCTACCATAAAGAGGTTAATGTTTGCTCCCATAACTGATGTTAATGAAGTTCTGACTGACCTGTCAGCTAAATAAAATGATGTCTAAAATACACTAACTGCTAGATCCAGAGCATTAATAGAGCAGTGGTTGTGGTGTTGGCAGGGGGTTTGGACCCTTTTCTGGATCCACACAGGTTTATCTTTCTGTGGCACTGTGTTTTTTAGTGGTTTCCATGCTGATCTTCATGGACATTTAACCTTAGCCAAACTGAATCTGTTTGATCTTTATTAAGTGCTGAATGACAGTTGTCTGCTCTTATTGTGTTGTGTATGGCCACAAGAGGTTGCTGTTTTTAGCTAAACACTTCAAATCTGCTGTGAAGACCAGCCCCGCAGCAAACAGCACACGGAGCTAAACACGATCTGTTGAACATAGAGAAGCATTCAGAAGCTAAAGAGACAGATTCCCTCCACAGTTGGACACGATCAAAAACAGAGCTAACAGGGGGATTACTGGGATTACATCAGCCAGTTGGACCAAACTCTGACTGGATGGTGCTGCCAATTACTGTGTGTGTTCATAAGCAATTATTTTCCCACAAGTTCAACATATTATCTGTTGATATGTTTCTTCAATGCTGAAGAAGCCAAAAACATTGGTAAGTGTCCATGCAGCAAGGAGGTTTAAGCCTTCGGAAATAACAACACACAACAATGAGGGAACAATAATACTTATGATCTTTCCTCAGTGGCGATATGTTGCCGCTACCCCTTACTGTTCCTCTCCAGTCAGTTATTCTTAGTATGAAGAAAAATGGTTTAAGATATATCTATAAAGCCCCAGCCAAGAAAAAATTGAGAAAATAGTTATCTTTTTGTCAGAAGTTATTATTTGGTCCTTTAACAATTTATGAAAAAAATCATTTACTTTTGAGTATTCATAATTTATTGCCATGTGAAAAGTCAGAAGTATTGTCTGTCATCTTTTGCCAACATTTTTAACCATTAAATGATGAAAAAGGTCTCGGATGCTAAATATTTACAAAACTGTCTCAAATATGTTACATACGGTATTATTGGGTCAAAATGAATGCCAGTAACTCAGATTCCTTGAGTTGAGTCTATGACCAAGTGAATTCGTATTGTGATAAACAAAAGACAGAAAAGAGCATTTGAACTCGGCTTAAGTCCAGAAGTCCAGTGGTGTTGCAGCAGATCGCAATCACCAAAGCAAAGCTCCATTTCTGGCAAACAGTTTAAGATAATAGTTTTTGAGTCAAGTTTTTTTCTTTTTGAAAAAAAAAAAGACTTGGCATGTGTTGCCAAACTGAAGATACGACACAGAAGGCATTAAGATATCAACTCCATGTGGTGCAGATGCACAGGCACAAAGGGAAGGTGGAGATTCTCCTTCTTCCTTAAGCCTAAAAAAAAGCTAAACAAAAAAGGGGAGAGGAACATGGAACCTTTGAGCCAAAGGATTAAAGCACAGCAAAAAGAGGACCACCTCATCATTTCTAACAAGCCATCCACACGCCCAAAACAAAGGCTCAGAAAGAGGAGAAGGTAGCAGAAGTCTCCTGTGACCCACTAAATTGGTCAAATCAACTCCCAGTCAGCCGGTGTGGGGGGCGGCCATTTTGACTTGGGGCCAGGAAGTAAATGAGAGGCAAGGAGGAGGACATGTTGGTTCTCAGTGTGAGACCAGTCAGCATTTCCAAAACCTCTTCCTGAGATGACCACAGACGTTTACTATCGGTGGATATGTTGGTTAATGCATTCATCTTTGCTAATAATTTTTTTCTTGTGCCCATAGTTTCCAAATCAGATACATTAACAGTGTAAAACAATGTGGATTGACATAAATTGTGGTAAATACATCCCAGGGATGGCTGCGTTACAGATGTCTCCTGGTGCTGTGTTGGGATAACCTTTCTTTGGAAGAGTGAAAGTCCATAGTGACGTGTCTTTTTACCCCCCCTGCTCAGCACTGTACAACATTTTCCAGTTATCAACGTCCCAAAACACTGGCTTGTCAAGAGCTGTGAATAAGTGTGACTGTCAATAGACTAAAACGCTCCCTTTGGGATAACTGCTCTGAAACAATTTATTAAAAAGACAGCTGAGCTTTTCTCTACAAGAAGTGAGGTTTTGTCTTATAATAGGCTGAAATTTCAGCTTTGCTACAAAGCATCCATACAACACATCCTGACATGTTCTCATCTTCTGATGTAACCGGGAAAGAATGTAAAGAACAACAAAAACAAGCAAACAGAGAACCAAGTCATTTAAAGGGAGGCTGTTTCCCAAGATAGTGCACAAATTCAGGCCATTCTCCTTCCATTCTTTCAGCTCAGCATCTGGATCAGGCTCAGGTTGCCAAACACTGCATTCAATCCAGCCATTGGAGATCTGGCAACCCTGTGTTTATATTTCTTTCTCTCCCTTTTCAGAATGACAGGCCAAAGTAGAAGCCATCTACTCCCCAGCTAGCCGCGGATCAAATCAAACTGCTGGCTTTGGACCCACGTTCGCTACTGTACATCCACTCACACCAGCAGGGTGCCAGGTGTCCTTATCAGGATCGATCGGGTCCAGCAAAGCCACTTTGCTGAGTGGCAAACTTCCAGAGCTAGATCAAGGGATACATGGTTTTGTTGCCAAAACCGCTGTGGACCTGCTGTCAGTTTCATGGTGTTTCTGCAGCTTTGCCCCATGCATGCTTAGCCATACCGCGGCCATCAAGACTGCATGCAAGGAACTGAGTTCATTAAGCTTTGTTATTAGCTTTTTATCTCCTGGCATTGACACTTTCTTCATTCTCTCCAATTGTCCAAATTTGTGACGCAGCGTTTTGAACACGCAGGTGTAAATGAAGACCACTTTTCATTCGCAAAATTGGAGACAATTCCTTAGGCCATATAGCATTCATTTTTGCTAAATGCTTTTTGGAGACTGAAGAAACTGCAGGGGGTGTAGCGTGGTTGGTGGCAGGGAGTGTGGTGAACAGTCCCTGTCAGGTGACTTAGCATGGAGGACACGGATGAGAGAGGTCAGCCCAATGCCTGAGGCTTTTATTAGTCGTTCAACAGGTGGTGGTAACAATTAACCAGTTCACTGGATGTGTTGCTGGGAGGACAAAGAAAAATGACATCATTAAACATGAAACAATAAAGGGTCCAAACAGCTTCCCAACACACAATATACATCCAGTGGTTGGCCAAAGAAACAAGGAAGTAAATCAAAGAAATCAAACTCACGTTAACCAGAAGACACACACTGGAACTGGGAAAGGTGGCAATGCAGTTTCAAAAGGGGTGAACCCTGGGCAAGCAGCAAACTTACAGCCTGCACATGGCACAGGGTTTCCCGGCAGGGGCATGGGTGTGGTCGGGTGTGGCAGGCTAGCCCTGCCCACTGAAATGGGCACCCCATCTATGCCACAAGAGGTAGCCAAAAGAGAGTCTTGAGAGAGACCACCATGTTCAGTTTATCCAAGTATCAGCTGCAAAATTATGACATTTCACAAAGAGCGCCGCGTTTATGTGTACCGGCAAAATCTCAGCAGGATGTGTGTATTATATGTAGATAAGGAAATCAATAACACTGCAACCCTCAAATAACTCACATTGACCAGGAGCACAGCTCTTTAATCCAAAGGTCATCAACGGGAGGAAAATGAACAAAATAATTCTGACGGTGACAAAGGGCAGGAAGTTATAGAAAAACACACACTTAACAAAAGGGAAGTCTTACTATGTTCCATTATTTGTGAAATTCAAAACACAGATTGTCATATTTCTTTATAGTCAGGATCTGATAGAAGATCATAGACTCAAAGTAAAATTATGGCAATGTGACCTTTTCTGGTTCTATTGCTACAGAAGCAACAACAGACGGACTCCAGGTTGCACAGCCCCTTGATTATTTCCAATCACCGAACGGTCATAACTGGTAAGAATACTGTCGCACTGTATTTCATACACTGAGGTCAGCCTGACTCCTGATTTTAGCGTGTTTTGGGGCGTTTAGCTGAAGGAGCATGACTCAGCCAGTAATGCTACGTTCCGTCTGAATGCCGATTGGTTTGAGCCGGCTCCCGCCAGCTGGGGCCAGACAGTCAAGCCCTCAAGAACAGAAGAAAAACAAGAACACAAGCACAACTTTATTCAATTTCACTGATGTTATTTTCAAAGGAGAGCAAAGCTGAAGGAACAATTGTGCCAACAGGAGCAGCACACACCTGTTGCTCCACATATTTACAATACCATAAAAAAGTAATTGCTAAATAACGAGTAAATCACATTTGTGAGACACCAATTGAGAGAATTTACTGGTGCAGCTCACAATATTTCTCTACCACTTACTTTATAAATATCTATCAATTTGCCCTCTGACCTCATATTGTCAGCCTTTGAGTCTATTAACATTGTTTTATGTCAAAATGTAGCCGTTTCTCTGAATGTTGAGACATTGTGTCACTGTAGGGAGACATTTATAGTTTGCATAATGAAAAAAAACTCATGGCTGTAGGCAGGATAGATTAATCATGGTTGGGGTTGAGCAGCTTGCTCTACAATGGCATTTTACTGCTAGTGAATAGCACGGATGCAGTTCAACATCAGTAAAGTCCAGAAACAAACAGTAAACCATTTACACTACAGAGAGCACTGCGGTGAAATGATTGTCAGATAATGACCCCTCATTCATTTGAGAGGACAGACTTTAAAGAGTAGTGCATCCAAGATGGCGGAATAATTAAAAAGACAAAAAGGGTTTATGACTGTGTTACTAACCCAGGTGTCCAGACGTTTATCCTGGACTCCATTTCCTTTTATTTAAACATATAAGATAAAGAAATAATAAAAAATGTTAGTCTGGCTGAAAATGTTAGTATAAGACTTGTACACTACTTCACTTTATGCCTATGGCAAATCTATGAAAAACTATTTAATTGCTCTTTTTCTAAAACTAAATAAGCAGCTTTGCACTGTGAATTCCCAGTGCACAGTAAACAGACGCTGCATTTAAGCCTGCATATTCCAGCTTCTTCCCTGTCAACACTATTATCCGTGTGTTTGTGTGTGTGTATGTGTGTTTGAAGACATGTTTGTTTGAGAGAAAAACGGGAAAACACAGTGTGTCTTATTATGTGCATGTGGTCTAAGACGATTTTCATTGGAGCTTATCCATGACACTCCTGTCTCCGTTCCCCTGGCAGATCAATAATACAGTCGCATGTGACTGTGTCTGTGCTGGGAGCCAGTTAGCACACACACACACACACACACACACACCGAGGCTCAACCCGGCAGCCGTGTGTGGCAGACTGAGCTTGTCTGTGACAGTGGAGGATATTAGTCTTACTAAGAGTGTCTGGGCTCCAAGTGACTCATACTAAGTCTGTGTGTGTTTGCATGTGTTTGGAGGGCGGCAGGTTAAAGGGGCTTAACATGAGAATGCATCCCCACTAGCAGCCCCCTCCCATCCACCCCCAGCTCCTCCTGCCTCCGTTACTCATCTCGTTATTCCCTTACCCCCACAGTTGTCTTTGTCAGCCTCCTTCCTTACTTTGCATCTGAGTCCACTCCCTATTCTCTTTTCTGTCCTCGTTCTCTTTGTGCCCCCGGCTCAGATTTCCAGCTCTTTTTTTTTATTCCTACAAAAAAGCCCTGCATCTTCGGACATCTTAGCTGTGTCCATGGTGTCCGTATTATTATAGAAATACAGCTTTATCAGCCCAGAGTGATATCACTCTTGACAACTGGAGAAAATGTGTCACGAGCAGAGTAACATAGTCTGACTAAATTATAAGAAATAATTTTAGACATCATGTATTTGTATCAGCATGTTTAAGGTATCAGGTGTTTTATTTGCTAATCTAAGGGTAATCCAGCCCCCATCTTTTTACTAAGAAATAAATCTTAGCCTAATTATGCACCTACATCCTCTTAGAATCCTTGAAATCATGGCAATGGAGAGATGAAAAGCAGGTGTAATATTCAACACCGCATCGATGTGATGCTATTTCCATTTCCCTCTGCCTTCCCCTGTCCTCCACCCCCTATCCTTTCACCTTATCGAGAGGGCAACCCCTCCATTGATCACGCTAACACGACCGACTCCTTCCTTCCATTTCTCCTCCCCTTCTCTCCAGTCACACTGCAGATCAATATGTAGATTTAAGACTACATCACCAGAAATGTTAGTCTTTGAAATGAATGATGCATCCATGGATCATTCTCTTATTCTCATTATAAAGCTGGTAGTCTGTGGATCAATAGTTTGAAAATGAATTATTATCATCCTCCTCATCATCACAAGCATGATGATAAACACCGCTATTACTTATACAGTTAATATAAAAACGTAAATAAAATATTAATGAATACACTATTGCAGTTGATTTTATTTAATCATCCGTACGGTTTTGACCCTTTTGTCCTTTTTAAAACTAAACAAAAGCTCTTCAAGGCTGAAGACTGAGAGGTTTTATTTTATCCCTGACATTTATAGAAGAGTCTGTAATGTCATTCACAATTAAACTATCCAAAGAGATGATTAAAAGTTTAATTTTAACACTCTGTCCAAATAAGCAAAATATAACTATGTGGGAAATAATCTACAAACAGAAATAAATAAAACATTTAAGGCCAATTAGAGGTCCTGAGAAAACTCACCACTATAATACAGACAGTAAATAAGCTCAAATATATCTGAACATAAAACATTCCCACATTTCAAATAAAAGTGACCAATAAACTTTAATCCCCACTTATAATGGTTATCTCAGGGGTTATTTTTTGTGTGTTGGAATGCTTGTAATGGTATAGTGTTACTGAGTTGGCTTTAGTACATCAGTAGTAATGCAGGTGCTCTCCGTATAAAGAGGTTTGAAGAACCTAATGGTCGGGTTATCTCCACACATGAGAGCTCTACTGTTATGGATGAATGTGTGTTCAGAGCTCTCTGGATAAAGGCAGCAACCACTCTGTGCCCAAAATAAATAATGATAATGCTACAGGCTCAGCTGCAAAAGCCAAATCTTCAGCATTGATGTCGAATGTAGGGGGATAAAGGACCAAGAGAGGAAAAGAGAACCAAACAGTGGAAGAAATCTGGGAAAAGAAAGCAAATAATATATCAAATAAAGCTAATTTACTGTGTTATGTAGTACCAGTAGTAGTAGTAGTACTGTGTGTAGCCATCAGGAAAACAGAGCTTTTAACAATCCAACATAATCACCAATTAGCCGACTGTGGGAATATATCACCATTTCAAATTCATGTTTATGAACAACTGTTATATAAAAAAGAGAACGTACCAAGCTGATAAACAAAAGTTATGTTTCTTTATGACCCTATTAAGAAGAGGCCAACCAGGGAAATGGAGCCATAAAAGTGGAGTTTTGCTGCGTTTGAATGATCGGCTTGTGCACACACCGACTCTGGGCAGAGGGTTGACAACACAGAGGCTTCGTAAAGGGGATGAGGGACACCATAAATCATACATCAGCAGGGTGTTCACAGATGTTGCATTTGCAAATGCTCGAACATCTGCAGCACATGCGAGGTCAGTGACACCACAGTGTTGCTATTTCTGGATGTTGACAATTATCCCTGTGCCATGGAGCACCTAATTGGGAGGAGAAATGTTCACACTTTCTTTGTGTGTCAACAGCAAAACGATATGGAAGCGCCACACAGCTGATGGGTGGTGACTTCAAACTTCACAAATAACCATCAACAGCGTGCCGATGGTCTATCACTCCCAGACTTCAGCCTCCAAATATGGTCACAAGATGGCAACAACCAACTGCCAAAGAATCTGAGGCTTCAAAACGTGTAATTAGCAAACCGGTGACTGATGTCATTGTGACTTCATCTTTAATTAAAAGCTTGTAGCCACCACGCAAACCAAGATCTTTTGGCCATCCCATCTGCCGTACCCTCTGAGGATGTGTGTGTACGCCTGATGCAGTGATGGGATTTAAACAGGAAACTTAGCTGCACTTTATTTTCAAGTTAAATTGAGTTTAGATTTTCATCTTTAACTCCTCTTAGTCATGCTCAAATAGTATTCGTAAACCTGCAACAAAGCATTTTCTGTGTGTCTCGGTGTAGTTGTGCTGCTCTGAAAACATCCTCGTTAGTGTGTCAGAGCCGTGCAGACACTCGCAGGTCGGTGTGTGTTATTTGGCAGGCCCGTGCCCCGACAGCTCCTGGGTAATAGGCCCTTGCTGGGCTTGCTAGACAGGTCACATTTTCCTGCCAGACAAGTGGTGGTGGATCTCTCCGGGTACTCCTCACACTGGCCAACGCGTGTACATGCAAACACAAAAACACACACACACACTCGCTACCCAGCAGCCCAACCAGTAAGAAGCAAGGAATCCGATTAGCAGACAATTACTGCAAATGGCCATAGCCAAACGAGGCAGACAAAGAGGTGACTATCCACAATAATGCCCCTAAGGCAAAGACATATATAAATATATTTATATTTGTTGACAATATGCTGAGAGGTACACCTACAGGGCTCCACAGAGAGAGTTCCTGGACTAAGGTTTAATTTACTCCCCGCCATATTTCAAGTCTTCGGTGCAGAAAAAGATGTTCCGTACTCCACAGCTGTGTCAAATCTGGACCAAGGTCTTAAAAACAGCCACAGTGTTTAAAACATTCCAGTCTTAACTTCAGAGTTGAAGCAAACAGCCTTGTGTCTAGATCCGAAAAACAGATGGAATTAAAAAAGTAAAGGAGACTGAAAGAGTAAAGTAAATAAAAAAATCCACCGGCTGTCTGGATTTAAGCCAAGCAAATGGTAATGTGTGTCCCCTTCTGATCATACTGGTTGGCCAGACTTTAAGAGTTTGCTACAGTAGAATTAAAAAATAAGTGACAGATTGTCTATAGATGTCCTGAGTTTCAGCAAATCTGCAACCGAAATGTCTGGCCGGGTCATTGGAACACCTATTTATGAACGGATGTCTGCAGGCCAGAAATAATTCAATCATCACTGAAAAGAGTGGACCAGGATTCCATTTCAACCATTCAGAAAGTGACAATGTATATGATAATAAAGATGCATAAACACAAGTTTGTCCTGATTTTTGCACAAAAACTGAGTTTTAAAAGTAAGACACACCAGATAAAGCACTTGGCAGTCAAACTGCATGCACATGCAAACAGGACTCAATCTTTTCTGGGATTTTGCAAAGGTGAATAAATAGATTCCTCTCCCATGTATGGATAGTAAAGCTCTCAATATTTGCCTACCTCACAAGTCATTTTAAATTAAAACTTTCCTGTCAACATAACATTGACTGTCTGAGGATGGGACTTCTTTATTATTTACAACGACAAGTTCAAACCACATAAAGGTAACATATGTCCTCCATTTCTCCGTGCAGAGACAGACACAGTGTGAATGACTCAGTGACACACCCCTGGGTTTGTGCTCTTTGGTGTAATAAAGTGGCAGCATATGCCGGGGTATACATGGTGACTGCTAAAGACCCGAAACAAAGACACAGCAAAATAACTCATTAGCACCTCTGAGAGGATTCATTTTCCACAACACAACAGGATGGGATTTGTGACCTGCCAGCACCCCTGTGGCTGCATGGTCACTCTTAACTCACATTTCAGATCATCCAGGCCTTAAAGAGCTCTCAGTTATGATTAATCATTGTGCCTGATTTTTAATATTGGCATAAAAGTTTCATATTCGAGACAAGGGAAGCAAAAAACCACCAGAAACAATTGATCCATGATTCAGATTTTTTTTTTAGTGTGTTACTTTTCTTGGCATACAAACAATGCATTAGTTTGTTTATAGTTTGTGTCAACCATTAAAAAATGAGAGGTTACTTTGAAAAAGAAAGGAAGAAACATTTGTAGCTACAGCCGTTCCAGACGGGTTTGGAGATTAAATAAAATCATCTTTAAAGTATAAAGATGAGTTTCAATACAATTTGGGAAAAAAGGGTAAAGCTTTTGACTATGCGAGTATTGATTTAGAGATTGAGAAAGTTCAGGAAAACAAAAAGTCTGAACAAAAGTGTGCTCCTCTTTGGCCCGTTTCCCCACATAGAGCAATCTGCTCCACGATCTTCTGCTGAACTGCTGTTTCCAGTGTCAATAATCAAACAGGCGTATAGTGAGACATTTTTAAAAGAACGGGTGCAGATGGAGGGCCATAAGGGAGGAAATGCACTGAAGCTCTGGCTACGCTCGATGTCAATGCAAAGTACTGCAAGCAAATCTGTATTTGTGTACAATCCCAAACTGTTCAAAACAATCGATCTGGATTAGAATATGGCCACCCTGGCAAATAGTACACTGACAATATAAAAAGTTTTTGGAGCCTTTGTAAAATATGGCAAAAAGCGTTTTGTCCTGATACCAAGTGCATTGTAGGCAGTCTTGACAAAAACTTCTTACTCAACGTGATCAGACTTTTCTCAGAAAGTTGCAGAATACATAGTTCATAAATTTGAAGATTGATACTGTTATTTTTCTTACCAAGTCAGCCTTTATCATCTCTATCTTCATCTCTCTGTGCTCAGATAATGGAACAGGAACCAGAGCAGGTGAAAAGGTTCCCATGATGATTACAAATCAATCAGCTATCACTTTCAGGTGTTTTCTGAGCCTTCCAAATAGATTTTAAAACCATTATCTAAAAAATGATGGCAAAAATAAAAAAGAGGAAACATTTTACTTGTCATTCATTTCTCCAAAGCTAACCACACCATAAAAAACCACATGTGCATGACAATAAGAAAACAGATAAAACTAAAGAAAAACCACATTATCTTTCACTTTTACCTTTCTCCAGTGAGCATTGTCTTTTGAATAAGTGTCCATTGGGCTTTGTGGCATTTCTGTTTGCACAGGTGCAGGCAATGTGAGGAAAGCAAAAATCCTGTGATGTAACGAAGAAAAATAAAGCTTCTTTTGGAAAACTGCCAATGTTGCAGCAAATATATGGAAGCTACTTACTGCATCCTAAGTTAGCCTCTTTTAAAACAAGCAGCATTACGCAAAACTACGCTGAATGGTAGCAAATATAATGTTTCAGATATAAAGATATATTCACATCTAGCATTATAAACCTCCAACATATTGCCTTAGTCGACTGGTTTGTTTGTCAGACCATTTTCCTGTTTGTTAATTACCTCCAAGTTAAATCAAGTGGATGACCTATTAAAAGAAAAAAGCAATCCACAAAATAATAAACCCATCCAATCGAGTTAGCAAGGCTGCAGTATTTGCCAGCCACTGTTTCCTGGCTGTGTGCAGCAACGCGGCAGACATGCTTATTTTTCTGGAGTCCAAACCTCCTATGTCCCATCTTCACTGCTGTTTGAACTTGGGGCCCTGAATGCTGCCATGTGACACCATTGAAGAGCTAAATCCAAGCAGCAGTTAATTAGAGCGCTGAATGAATCAGTTTTAGACCATCTCCCTGTTCTTTGTTGGTCCATCCCTCAAATTGAAATGACAGCAACAATAGAAGCAGATGAGTAATTAGTTTGAGACAGACAGAATCCCTGCTCACTTAACGGAATCAAAGAAGAAGAAAAAAAGATGATTGATTGTGTGAGTGTGTTTATGTGCTAGTATGGGGGAGAGGGGGTGAGTCAGAACCAGAGAGTGGCTCTTTAATCGTGTTACACCGTCCTAAGAGGCAGACTTAACTGTATTACCACTCCTGTGTCAAGAGTGCTGTTTTCACATCGGGGCGGGTATAGAATGCATACGCTGACTGGTAGAGATGAGGCTCAGGCCCAGACTTAATCAGCAACAGATAATAGGATAGTCACTTCTCATTGTGTGACTTTTCTTTTTCTTATCTCGTCCTGCAACAGCTGCCCGTTACAACATTGTTTTTTAATAACGACTTTTGCTCTTTTAAAGTGGACAAAACATTGGTAATAGATGAGACATTTTCTTTTCGGTGCTGCCATATCTTAGCTAAACTTTTAATTGAATATTTTTTTAATTGGCACAATTATTAAACAATGACTTTTTTTTGCTTCGTCTACAGTTTTTGGCTTGTATATTTCTCCTGAACTGATTCAAATTATACTGTGAATCTTTCCTCTGATCTTTATCTATGCAAAATCATCAAATATACATGTTTTCTATTGAAATCTAATGGCTTTATAACATTTGATCTTGTCGGGCACCCATTGCTCGTACACCTCCCTTATCGGATGTGTGGTATCTTTCTGTTTAGGTTTAACGGTTTACACACATTAAGGTTCTAAAAATGACTCTGGACTGAAAGATGTATTTGACTAAATGACAACCTAACAGCTCCCAGCCTGTGACACCTCCCAGTGTGTGTGTTGCTTGTTTAAAGGGAGATAATAATAGTAATGGCTGACAACTGTTCGCACGTGTTCTTCAAATGAGGTCAGTGAATATATTGTAATTATAATATTGAGGTGGTGTAAAACCACGTGAAATGCGTTCATGTATATTCACCTGTATCATCAATAAAAGTAGAAATAGTGAATCATTTTATGCCGGTAATGTCTTCACCAAATGAGACTCTAATTACATTCAGCCTTTAATTTCCCTTTTTTTTTCTAATCAGTTCCTGTTTGGGATTTGATGCATTTTGCTGCCAACAAAAGCTAAAAACATTCAAAATGGCCCGGACGTTTTTATGAAACCTTTCCAGCTACAACATACTCCACAACAGAGCGGACATTAGGAAAAGAGGAAAAAAAATGTAGAACAGAATGATTGAATCGAATACAACTGTTGGGTCATTTTGAACTCTGAAAACCACTGAGAATGTGTTCTGAAAATAATCTAAGCCATATGGATGTACAGGGAACCTTTTACAGCTTTCTTGTTTTTAAAGGAAAAATTGGAAAGGAAAACCAAAATCAACATCAACAAGAGGTATGGCAAAGATAAAGAAAAAGAAAAATAGCACCTCTGAATAAACACACTGCACTTTGATTGCATTATGAGACCCCACAATCTGCCATCTGTCGATTGGCTACAAACCTGAACTGTAACCATTAAATCAGAAAAGAACATTATAGAAGCCTGCTAAAGCGTTTAAATTAAAAAAGGAAACAGTGTGGAAACAGGACAAAGGGCAAAACCTGGTGAACCAGGTTAACGCAAAAGTGATGCTGGCTGCGTTCAAAATCAAAGTCAACCGTTTTGGGTTGTGATTTCCAGCCCACATCAAGGAGCGCGGCTCTAATGTGACCAGCTGGACAGCCGGTCACCTGCAAGAGCACAGCTGACCGCCACGGGAAAAAACGTACAGAGGAGGCTCGGCAGGTGTGAGAAACACACACACACACACACGTACACACACACACCTGATGCTGGTCATGCTTCCAGTCTCAGAGCCGAGCTTGCATCTCTCCAGTTGACTGGCAACGATCTGCCGCTCGGCTTCCAGCTCCCTGGTCAGACGCTCAAACTGCAGCTCCTGGGGAGAGAGAGAGGGAATGAGTATCCGTCTGTGGATTTTCCCGTCACATTTACCGCCGTCCTAAACAGTATTTCGTCTCAGACACATTTTCTAATCGTTGTGAAGGAGACTTTGCTGTCTGTGGTGGGACAACATGCCAGATATGGTTGTGTCTGTCAGTGTCCAGCTGCCAGACATTCACAGAGGAGCCGGACATGTTGCAAAAACCAAAGCAGTCACAAAAGTGACATTTGCTGTTCTGCCACTGCCAAAGCTCCGGCACACGGTAAAGTTTTGGGGGATTTAAGGAGCAGGTTTTTTTCCTGTAACTTACAGTGACAGAGTCCGGTGAAAACATGTGGACAGGGGCAGAGTATGGATTATCCTGTCATTACCATGACCTGTCTAGGAAGTGATGGAGAGAGATGCCCAGTCTTTTACCCTTGTTAATGATTCACTCTGAAAACATAAACAGCAGACAAACAGATCTTTTTCCCTCGAGTTTCTCCTGCAAGGGGCCCGTTTTTACTATTCATTTATGTATGAAGCATAACCACTAATTAGCTGATTCACACAAACAAACAGCATCTGATTATAGGCTGCTGCTGAAGGTCATTATGAAAATCGATTTCAACATCAATTTATGTACAAATAACAATTTTGACAAACACCCACAAAAAAATACAAAAAAGTAAACAATTCTAATTAACTGGTGGGGTATTCCCAAACCACTCGGTCTCTTTATTTGGTTTCAGAGGTGGGTAGTAGAAGTTGGTTTTATTTTGGTAGATATAGTTCTGTATGAGAAAACACCTCAGCTATTATTTTCACATAATTTAGAGAAAGAAAAAAAATCATCGTTAAAATAAAATTAAGCCTTTCAGTATGATGATGGTAAAACAATGGCTCCATGTCTGCACCATAATAGAAATAATCAACTAGAAATGCTTTAGAGTCGTGCACTGCTTCCAAAAATCAAGCATCAGGTTTAAGGAGTAACTGTAATTCCAACTTCAATATTGATATATACTGAATAATTAAGGAAAACCAATGAATTCCAGAGGAATCATTTATCGCAGCATCCCAAAATAAACTTGAACTTGGTCAAACTAATGGTGAAGATATGGTCTGATGATTCAGGAAAAACAATTTTATATCCTAAAAACACACATATACAAAAATGAAAGAATACAAGCCGTCAAGAAGCTTCTTGCAGAAAAATAGTTTCATTCAGAGAACAATAAGTTATGGCATAGAGGCCAAACAAACTTTTAAAATGATCTAAACATAAGATGGAAGGAAGAAGAAGATGCCTTAAATCTTCCCGCATAACCCTCATCTTCTGGCCAAGACTGCTAATGGAGAGCTGGTTAGGGCGAGCTGTAACTGTGATACTGCCTAAAGCAAATCCAGGCTTCCCACCAGAATAATACAATTTGATTATAACGACTCATTAATGTAATAAGTTCACAAATCAAATTGCGTGTTTCAGTGTAATTATGCACCATCTGCCCCACACCATCATCAACAGGGCATACATACAGGCTCAAACACCAGCGTGGACAAATCTGTCCATGTGCAAACAGAGGCAGAGAAATGCATCTGCA
The DNA here is from genome assembly GCA_907169785.1 of Menidia menidia. Classification (NCBI taxonomy): domain Eukaryota; kingdom Metazoa; phylum Chordata; class Actinopteri; order Atheriniformes; family Atherinopsidae; genus Menidia; species Menidia menidia. Next base: position 16,852,716 of record CAJRST010007779.1, on the reverse strand, counting down.
CGGATTGTGCACACGCTACGACACACAGTGACAGCCTCCCGCCGACTCCAGGCCGAGGTTTAGTGCTTTGTACAAGTGTAAAATGGCCTTTACATAGTGGGAAACATTAGAAGGAAGTTCTGGGTACAGCAGTGGAGGAGAAAATGTTGCAGTGTGAGTGCAGTTTAACATCAAGTTTAAGAGTCTCAAGAAGATTCTCCCCAACACACAGACATAAATTTAAAGAATATCCCACTAAGGATTCATTGACACAACTTGATCATAGTAGGTCTTATTTGTTGATATGTGATATGATTGTTTTATAGGAATAGAACTGATTTTTGAATGAAAATGAAATAAAGATCATTGACATTGACTAATCTGTTTCAACACACAGGTTCAATCAATCGTTTGCGTATTTGTTTATGTTTTAACATCCACCCACGTGAAGCACACCAATGGTTTGAATGTGTATGGTCATTTGCATGGCCATACTCATAAGCTGCAAATCGTCTGATGCCAAAGAAAACCAGCCACTGGTTACGGAGCCAGTTGAAAGTGGATTTTCCCCTTTACATCTTAAAAAAAAACACTAAATACCAGAAAAGCAGCATGTTTTTTCCAGAGTGAGCCGACTTTGTATGCAACCGAATCACTCTACAGCCCGTAAACATCTGATGCAAAGATTAAGAAGAAAGAAACCTACTTTGGGGTACCATCGCTGGAGCAGATGAAGGAGAATGTGGAAACAGCTTTCCCCCACTTTATTTTTGACTAATTTATCTTGTAAGCCAAAAAGCTGACCGAGCTAGCTCGATGGCAAGCCATGAGAAATCAGATGTATGTCTCCTTAAAAAGCAGCAGAACAAAAGCCCCCCCCCCCCCCCCGCCCCCCCCAATCTTAGCTCACACGCAGAACACCCTTACTACAAGAGAGGGTGGAACTGTGAAGGAATTTATCAAGGGGGGGAAAAAGTTCTGGTCACAAATGGTGAAAAGACATAAGGAGAGGAATAGAAGCTCAGAGGACACGTACCTTGACAAGCACCATGCCTAAAAAAAAACAACAAAAAAAGAGCACAAGTTTGCAAAGTATCCCACTTTTCTGGTTCCTTTCTGGTTAAAAAAGCCAAGAGCGATGTTCCCTCGCCCTCCTCCAGACTCTCATCTGTCCCGGGTCAGAACACAGGAGGGATATGGAGACGGAGAGGAGGACACAGAGACTGAGAGACCACAAGTGTCACTTGAGCTGCAACTAGTCAACCCCCACCCCCCCATCTCTGTCTCTGCCTGTGCCTTTCTCTCCTTCCTCAGGGGCCATGAAGCACACACACACACACATATGCACACACACGCACTGGCTGTTCACTGAGGCACAAAGGTCCCCATGGCAACGGAGCATTTAGAAGCCCCGTGGCATTATTTATGCAACGTTGCATCACAATGTGCCCTCCCACCGGCTGACCCTGCCAAAAAAGCCCGCCGTTTGCCAATCACTATGAGCCTCTCACTCTACCTCCTTCCCTTGTCTTTTCCCTCTGAACAGACCATCTGCATCCCTCCCCTCACCCCCCATCACTGAAAAGGAAAAGAGGAATTTTAAATAAAAAAGGGGGGACTGAAGAGCGATCCGGATGAAAGGAGGCCCACGGTCAAAACAGTAGACCCATGCCCACAAAAACATGCCGATACACACACATATTCACACACACATTCTGCATCAGTGATGCTCTATGGACGGAAGTGAGAAGCAAGAAGTCTGCCGAGGCCAAAGGGTTCGATCTAAGGTACTAAGCTTTGTGCTACTCTTTAAACTATGAACATTTTAGTGAGATATAAAAGTTAATACATTTCTATATTCTATCTACAACAGGACACCCCCAAAAATAAAAAAACATGTTAATTTCCTCTTCTAATTGTGTGCCAACATCACCTGGCTTGGGTTAGAAAACAATAATGGGAAGGGCAGGTTCAAAAGATGAACCCTACATTAAAAAAGAAAACAAAAAAGCATGCACAATGATCTCTTACCCAGATACAGCCTGCATCAAAATCTGAATCCATGGCCTTCTAACAGGTGGTCCCCTGACATTCTTCTCCTTATCCACCTCATTCTCTCTCTGACTGGCGATTACACACCAGCAAGTATATTCTCATGCACATGCAAAGTTGTAGTTTCTGCTCATTTCTTTATTCAAATCTGAATCCTCTCTATTTACAGGGCTCCTGTGCTGCGTCTGTTGGATTTACCTCCGGAGTGGAGCTCAGACTGTGGGGCCCCACCAGGGTTTAGTGACCAACTGGGCAGCCATAGGTTTAATCCATTTGACTTACTTAAGCTCCACATAATTTGATTTACCTCCACTTTATCTGAAATTTGTTACACTGGAGGCCAGCTGTGGCATTCAGTGTATTATTCCATCAAAAAGGTTTTCATCTATGTTTGTGTTGAGCAACGGATGCCAATTCCAGTTTGACCAACAGTGAAAATGCTGGATGATCATCAGAACCAGCAACACCCACAAATCCTATATTCACTAAAGCGGATGTCTGTGAGTTGTGAGATATTTTGTCTATGAATCACCACAGCTCATTTCAAATGATTTCCTTTCCAATAAGCAATTTCATAATCAACTTAAAATTTCAGCTCTACAATGTTAATTAGTTTCTCAGTGTTGGTGGGTTTTACCAAATTGTAGTGACAGCGCCAAGAAACTTTTTTTCCTTTTTTTTCTCTGAGCTCGCTCACAGTTTAACTTTGGCTATTCGGCTCTTATCAAAACATCAAAAGCCTCTTACAATGGATAGTTGTTGGCTACAACCAGCAAGATAAAAAAACCTAATTGGCCTACAAATGACTAGATCACTGTTTCACTGCATGTGTGCATGTGATTATAAATAGTTTGAAAAGCAATTATGAGAGAACAACCATGAACTACTGTATGTCTGAATAAGAGGGCTGTGCGGTCAAGTGCTCGACAGCCGACTGCATTACAAAAGATTAGCTCTGACCTCTCTCTCAGACTGGACACAGAGATTGTCACCCCTCCAGAAAAACAAAACAAAAAACACTAGATATTAAGAAATTACGATCAGCAACGATAGCAACGGCTGCATGGTGGGACATTTGGATCATGTGTCTTATACTTTTTACTGCATTTTTTTTTTTTCCAGACTAAAGTTGTCTAATTGGGCTCCGTGGTGCCCGCTTGGCATTTCGAGGTTCCAGACAGAGGGGGGCGACTTTCCATGGGAAAATGTCACTCTGGCTGCATCACTGCTGCTGTTTAGAGCCATTGTTCCAGGTGGAAAGTTATCAGGTGTACCAGTCCAATTGCTGGAAAAACGGGTCCCAGAAAAAGATTCTTTTTTTTTTTAAGTGAACACGAGTATATGCATTGATAGATTAAGAGAGCGGAAGCAGGGATGAAGATGTATATGTGAGATGAAGTGAGTTATGCTGCAGAGATGGAGACAAAGGATTCAAACAGATTCAGCTCTCCCCAGATAAGACGAGTGTTCATTAAAAGGCGAACACATCTTTATCTCGTTTTGTGACAGCTAGTGGTTTATTTCTTTGACACACTCCTGTTTCCGTTTTCCACCCATATGCAACAGATTTTACGCACATTGAAAAGATAAATTATGAGTCGCTGTAAAATATTCAGGAGTATATGCGCCTCTGTCGAGCATCAAGGTGAAATTGTGTACGCAGACTGCAGGGTAAATGAAATCTTAAGCATGCTGAAAACTCAAAACCATGACACCAGGAAAACACCGAAACACCTTTTCTCTTTAATGTTTTAGTGCAACACCTGTCCCTGCAGGCTTCCAGCCTCGTGCCAGATAAGAGCAATCTGTAAGTACGCACTCCTTTTAGTGAAGTCTTCACTTGTAAGGTGTTCCACATCGTTTTTGACACAACTGCAGCACAAGGCTGTTATTTATAGCGATTGCAAATCATTTTAGTTGATTTACTCGAAAGAAAAAAAAAAAACTAAAATTACTTTTTGAAAAAAGAAGAGAAAAAAGGTAGAGATCCATTTTTTCCTGTTGAGTTTTATGTTCAGTTCACCTTTCCCCAGTTCCCCCTCTTTTCAGGCTTAAACTAATATGTGTATGCATGCTGTGCATGTCACCACATTCTATCCATGAAAACAGTTTAACTCCACATGTATACAGATAAAATGACTCATGTAATCAAATTACCTGAAAGATCTACTCTGATAAATCACTTTGATAAAACGATTCAGACAGATTATCTTCGGTCTTTGCTTCCGCTTGACAAAAGGTAGGAAATGTGTCACCTTGGATTTAAGGAGGTTTTAATGATAACGTTAGCCCCCGCCTGTCTGCCCACCCGCAGATGCTCACACACAGGTCTCAGTAAGAGTTTATGCATTAAACAAGGTGTTCAGACATTTTTCCCCAAATAAAACTGTTCAGAATTGAATTATAAAAATATGGGCAGTAAGCGGGAGAAAGAAAAGTAGTGGGACGTATTGGTCACTCTGGGAAAAGTCTGTGTTTCACAGGCATCAAAATGAGGAGTGTTGCACAGAGGACACACTTTGATCAAGGACAGTAGTTAATATGCACGTTGTGTATGTGGGAGAGACAACTTTAACTGCAGACAACGTTACAGGACCAGAAGCAGCTGGAGACTACAAATGATTCAGTCTCTTTCAAGCAAGTTTATACCTCATGTGGTTTACAATGAAGTATTTCTGTTCAGCTTCTGCAGCTGTGCTTTTCTTTAAGTGGTGTGGATTTAAACTTCAGTTTGTAATAAAATAAGTTTTAGATTTCAAGTATTTTTTTTATCGCAGAAAGAATCAATGAAGTTTTGGAATGGAACATTGTGATATTGCTGCCCTGAGACCTTGTTTAATTGAACAGTTTATGGGATCGGAAAAAATAATGTTACAGAAGCAAATCAATGTTTTAATGTACACAAACTAGAAAACAACCTTCAGATGCAAAATTATAAGTTTATGTGGATAAAAAGATGGGAAAGGGGATAAAAACAGGCCTCTACTCTGTAATTAGTGAGTGGAAATCCCTGCTCCAGCCATATTGCTGCTTTTTTTCTGATTTGCATGTAATGAAATAAACATCTAGAACCACACTTATGCTTAGATATCAAGTTTGGCAGCTCATCCCTCACAGTGCAAGACATCTGCTCTTCCCTCAGCATAAAACTAAGTCAGGTCTGGAGAGCTAGACTCCAAACACACACACACATACTCACTTGTCAGTCAAACCCAAGTCACCCCTGTTTTCTGGCTGTGGCAGGTATCAGAGGAAAACTCAAACTTTGAGCTGCCAAACAGGAAAACCCCTCGGCTATTCGTGGACGGACCCATAATGCACTGCTCTGCCTACACTGGTGCAGCTTTCTGCTTAAAACCAAAGACAGCTAGCAGTCATTTTGAAAGACATGTGCATGCAAATATCCCAATCCCAAAAGCAACAAGTGGATCTGTAATTCATGCAGCAATTGTCAGTTTTTACACGGTGCGTTTCAGGGGAGGGCTGAGGAAACCTTACTGTGCATACACACTAGGGTTAATAAGTATGCAAAAACCCACAGTAGAAAACATTTGGTCCGTGCTCTAAGCGAGCACCTCCATTCATGTCATTTAGCAAATTCTCTTAATCCAGAATGTTACTCTTACGTTACACAGCATGAGGTTTACTCAGTCACTTAGTATAATTACGTCTCAATCATCACGTGCATATCCAAAAGAATGGTTTTTACAGTTTAAACAGAAAAACAACTAAACAAAAGGTGAGTTGCTATTAGCCTTAGAAAGTAAACTGGAACATCCAAATCTACAAGCTAATGTCAGAGGAAACAAAGGACAAAAATGCTGCCGTCAGCTTTTGTCTGCAGAAAGTACAATTACTGGGAGTTAAGCCATTAACACTGACTGTTGAACAACTCACAGGTGACAGAGAAACGCAGGTGCAGGTATTTTGAGCCATAATGGGAAAAGGTGGGACCTGAGGGAAGTGAAGAAACTGAGAGGTTCAAGGGGAGGACACAGGAAACTTACTAGAATGAAACAGGAAATATAGACAGACATTGAAATAAAACAAGAACCAAGAACATTGCCAAAAGATTACTAAAGTAAAACACAGGAAACTAAAGCATGAGAAAACAGAGAAGCCAAAATCCTAAACCTTCAACTACCTGAGATGTTCATGAGATGTCCTTTGGAAACATTTGACACCTAATCAGATCTGGGTTTGGGTTCTGTTAAATTCTTAAGGTTAGCTCATACTCACTGTATTGGTGAGGACTTTGATCGTTTAAGAACAGGGTAATTGTTTTCTTGTTAAATGTGCATTTAAGCACTCTTCAACCATTCACATTCACAACAAAGGAAAATCCATCCACCACCTGTGAGGATCCTGAAAAAACACCACTGGGGGATTATGGGTGTGGGGGGGGGGGGGCATACTTCTCCTCCAGTGCACTGAAGTCTCACCTCCAAGAGAATTCTTAGAGACTTTGAATAAATGACAATAGCGTCAAAGAGATCAAGGGAGAGAAAATACATTGCTCAAAAATCCCTAACAATTCCCCAATAATGAAAAATATCTGCTTTCGCTTTTACTGCCTACCTGATTGGACAAGAAGTGAAATAGAATACATTTTTGATCCCATTTGAAATAGCTGGATGTATACCTCTCGATAGAACTATGAAGAGAACTATATTTGGTAATTTAATGAGTTAGCCAATGCTAAACAAATCTTAATTAGTCCCTAATTAGCAAATGAAAGAGTAGCAGTGAGTGGGGAGAAAGGTCTTTTATTCTCACAAGGCTGCTGAGCAAAAACTTCCACAAAACAGCCTAATGAATTATCGAACCGAATGAATTCAAGCTAATCCTTTGTTTATTATTGCATGTGCCGCACATAAATAATAAGAGCAAAGAAAATTTGTATTTGGAACCTTCAAATATGCTGGAAAAAGATCCTATGTTTTTGAAATGTATACGACTGATCACATTTTCAGCAGGTTTTACAGTGAAGTGTGTAAAGCAAGGAGCCAAAAGGAGTTCCATAAAGCTGAATACACACCAAGACTTAAAAGATTTTTTTTCCCAATGAGGTGGAGACTTTAACAACATTTGCCTTTTCCAGGTAATGTCTCCCCTCATTGCAGCTTGTGAAAACATGACTAAAAAATTAAACCCACAGCTGATGGTCAAATTATCATAATCAACAGAATCTCCGGTCAAGATGCAGACTTACATAGATTACATCCTCTATGTGAACTGCAGCACATCAAATCTGCACTGCATGTGCACGTTAACGCTCACATAGATAAAGAGATGTGCATGAATAAAAAATGCTGAATGCATACAGTATTTCCCCTCATCGCAAAACCCCATAAAATGTAAAATATAGGTAAGATGGGCTTGTCTGCCAAACAGTATGAATACATTAAGACTCAGATAAATCTTTTAAACATGGAAATCCATTTCGGTCGACTGTAAGAGTCTTGAGGCTGTTTCAGGTTGAATATTTAGATTATGCAATTTACTGTACATCATTTTAGTATGGGTAAAAACTTCACTTCTTCACTCTGACTCCCAAATATGAGATGACACACGGGACCTGACATGAACCCATGATCTAATGAACAATATAAAACAATCATGACAAGAAAAGCACTCTCTACATTAGACCATCATGGATTTGACCGTCAATCCGTCCAGTTGTAATCTGGATATTTCAAAAAGGGAAAGAGAGGCAGATGACCCACGAAAGTGATGTTGTTCTGATGTAATGATTCACTTTAAAGCAAATCCTATTCAAATGGGAGTTTACAAATCCTTTCTTATGCGCTGCTTACAAATGGGGACACCGTTCACTGCTCCTGAAAAGACTCAGACTATGCAATGTGGCGTTGACTTGATTCTTACACCTGTGTGAACTCAGGACATTCCTGGTGGTGCACCTGATTTTCACAGATGTAGAATATAACAAGTACTCTCTGACATTTGTCAGGAAGTTTTCTTTGAGCGGGATCATCTGCTATTTTTGAAATGTTTTAGCTGCCTCCACCCCATAATGCCTCCAGGAAAACCTCTAAAATCTGGCAGTGTGGTTTATAAAAAAAGGGAAAAGTGCCCTAAAACATCTTTATTGTAATCCATCATGGTTCCTTTACTTTTGATTTGATGGACACATCTCAACTGACTGGATTGTCAACAGTCAGAGCTAAAGACAGCTAATCAATACCCAGACCCACATTCACTGTCGGCCACAAAATAATCCAATGTGTCTTTTTCCCCTTTTTTTCCACATCAGCATGAATTTCTTTCAGACTTCACAGAGAGTTCCAGTATCAGACGGGGTGACAGCAGAGATGATGAACAATATGAAGACAAAAGCTGGCAGCCGTGATAAATACGGCATCGAACGGCTAATCAATCTCGTGTGGATAGTGGGACATGTTGAAAAAACATTAGATGGGATCTCCTGATGTGAGTCACCAGAGTCTGTGTGTGTGTGTGTTTGGCTTTTTCTTAGTGTCCAACGTCTGACTGCAGCTTTATGAACTGGAATGAAGAGCGGGCTCTGTCTGTATTTGTGTCCCTTGTCTCAAATACAACTTTTTCTTTTTTTTCTTTTACTTCTAATCCCAGTTACAAATACTGGCATGAGCCCAAACACACTGAAATTTCACACACTGCAAAAACAAGTGTGAAAGGAGGTGACAAATGTGCCGTCTGAAAAAGAAATAACTTAACCATAGTGCAGGGGCATGAAATCTAAAAAATATAGCTTGCAGAGAATGAGGATGGAGGAGTGAGTGAGGACCAATCTATTCATCTTCGCTCTTGCCAAACAACAAGCGTCCTCATCAGAAGGCCATTATCCTGCCCAGACCGTCTGTAAAGGTGTGTGTGAGTGTGTGTGAGGGAACATGGCTTGTTCAGTGTGTCTAAATATCTGTAAGGAGGCTTGATCATTCTCATTTTAAAGCTGTAGGACTAGACTATACTGACATTCTATATTTTTAAGCACCTGTTTAAAATCTTGCCTTTTTGTTTTTTGCCCAACAAGCATGTAACACCCAAACAAATGAATGAAAAAGCAAATACAAGTACAGTGTCTAAGCAATATTCTATGACTTTTGGGTTGATTAAGATAAGTCATATCATATGATAGATAGTTAAAACTCATTCTTAGATATAATCTCTTTAGAGGGAAGATGTGTGATGTTTCTTCTAAGCTTTATCAGACTGTTTGAACCTCTGACCGACCGATGTGTGTGTCTGTGCCCATGTCTGAATTCACTTTGATTAAATATGGATTTTTGAGAACGTTGCGGTTACTCAAATGTAGGTTTGTTAGAAAAGGAGCAGGATTTAACTACCTAATACTCTCATTAAGGGAGACAACTTCACTAATATAACATGACTCAGTCATTGTTGCTAATGATGGAGAGCTGGTACCAGCATTACTCATACTGACACCCCCACTGCCCTCCATTTAGCTGGTGAATCAGATTATTTTGAAGCCAACACGGCCTTAAGGCTTCAGACCCCTGAAATATGGACTTGGTCAAAAGAAGTGATCTTTCGGACCTCCAGTACAAAAGTCTTCCATGTGTTTTATCTATTTTACAGAGTGGGTTTTTAGTTTTCTGCCCCAACTGTTACTAACACACATGAAACCATTCATCAGATCACACACATATCCCTCTGGACACTAAGTTTTACCCCCCCCCCACCACCACCAGCAGCAGTCGTCTCCAACATCTGTAAACGTAATCTAATGTGAAATTCAAGTTTAAGCACATAATGGGATCTCACAAAGACATATTTTTCAAATCTGTTTTGATTCTGCTGCATGCTGACCGGTACTTATCCCACACCCGTCCAAAGTAGTTTTAAATACAGCAGAGTCCTGGCTCTTGGGGTGACAATGTCAGTCCATCTGTTCAACATTTTAGTCCAGATTAAAATTTGTGGACAACCGCTGGTTGGATTAACATGAACTTTGCTGCTTTAATTCCCTGCAGTGGCTAAAACATGATCAGCCTGGCACCCGCTGTCCTTTTGACGTAGCCACCAGCAGGTCCAGAGCCTCCATGGACAGAATACTTTACCAAAGCTAAGGTTACAATTCTCATCGAAGTTGCATTTCCATTTTCCACTTAGCCTGGTCTTCCTTAACATACAACATATCTCCTGTGAGAGAAAAAAAGCTAACTCTGCATTTACGCTCATCCAGATCTGATAGTGACCACTACTGCTCACAAAATGAAGCTAATTTGGAGTATTTTATTTGCAGTGTTTTATAAGCACAACACTCATTCGCTTTTGACTTTTGGTATATTTTTGGATTAATCTTCACATTTCCTTGACATCATTGATAATTTCATAAGTCATTTACCCTCGGATTTGAACTCATGCTTCTTCATCTTAAATTGTCATTTGGTTGTCAAACCATAGCATTTTAACCAGTACTAATTATAGAAAACCAAAGGCATTAATAGAAAAATAACAAAAATAATATAAATAAGTAAAAATGTCTGCCACATGCTGTTTGAACTGAATTCACAACATTGGACCCACATGTCATTTGAGTTAGCAATAATCTGATAGTGTAACACAAAAGACACCTTAACAAGTTCAGTACAAGGCCACTTCCGGGACCACTGACAGAAAGCAATTCAAAATCACAATGCCTCAGATGCTAAAAAGTATCTCAAAGTCAAAAATAAAAGTAGAGTTTGAAGAAAAAAAAACGCTTAATACATTCAAAGCACTGTGATGAATATTCTAGCCCTCATTAATACATAAGAAACATCAAACAGAGCCCGGCTCTGAAGCCTAATCTTAGCTAGACTGAAAATAAAATCAAGGTGACTTAGCCTTGTCTCCATCTTCACTCATCACACACAGTTTCTCCAACAAAGCTGCTGAGACTCTGATAGAATTTGGGGATGGCATCAGAATAGCTGTGACCTCAGGCTCCTCCAACAGAACAAGGCGTGCGATCATTTTGTGACACACTGGCTCGGATGGCTTTCCCCATAATTTACATTTACCATTTACTGTCATAAACATTTGCCCTGCGATGGTTTGAGGAGGAATTTTCCCTCCAACTTTCTGGCATCAATCCTCCCTTAATTGTAACCACAGACCGTGTCATTTGCATACTCATACCGACACACACACACTCATAAAAAGAACTCAGACCTGCTCTTTGACGGAGGCCAGGATGGCGGAGGTGGTTTCAGACTCGGAGCCGTCCCCGTTGGAGGCGTTGAGGACGGGGCTCAACATGGCGGCGGCAGTAGCAGTGTCAGACGCCGCCTCGGGCACTGGCATACCTCCTGCAAAACAAGGGATCAGAAGAATCTGGATCACTGCTAAAGTCCCTCTGACGATCCGGCACTTAGGATAGAGACACCGTCACACCTCCACTCACCCTCACTTTTGTACGCGGATGTTTGAGTGGGGTGGAGAGGAGCATACTTTGTAACACGTTTACAAGATTAGTTGTCAAGTAATCTAAGGGACAGTCTGGGGAAGAGAGATTTCAATTTCCAGCCTCTCTTAACTCAGTGAACTGTAATACTATGATCACAGAAGACCACTCTATATCCCTCATGGGCAAAAAGATTAATGTTAAAGGTGAAATTGTATCTTTAAAAATGTCCTTGTGGACTGCGCCGTGCAGGAGCAAAGGAAAATTGATCATTAGAATGTCTAATCATAAGAGACGTTTCAGGAGGCTAGCAAAGGTCCTTTATTGCAAGCTACTTTATTTCTGTTGGAAATGGATGTCATAATCTACTGCTCATGGGTATTGGGACTGTTAAGACATTAAATAACGTTGAATAAACACTGGCAGGCAAAGCTTTAGACCCAAAATATTACGTTTAAAGGAAGTAGATAGGTGTGCAAACTTATCTGGGGCTGTGTATAACTATACTTTATTTCAACATATCACTTCCACAAATCATCAAATCATTTGTTGATATTTGATTTGTTGATATATTAAAACAGGTCAATTAAAACACACAGAACAATGAGAAGCAAAGGTTTGGCTGTAATAAAAGAGTTTTTTACCCTGACAAAGGGATTCCAAATAACCATGAGTCAAAGACCATTCGTACACTAGGACAGTAGAAATGTTGCTTTTGTGGTCATATTTTGCTGCACCGTCACTTTTTTGTTTAATGTATAAAGAAATGAGGAATATTGTGTGACAGAACTGTAAATGAAACTGAAGAAAACGCTCAAATCCTTTTGATATTTCATCGTGTGGTTTCCTGTCTGTAGGAAATGTCTTGACAAAGAACATTTAGAAACATTACATCACCTAAAAATTTCTTCAGTTTAGCAGTTGGACTAATCATTTCTCAGTCTCTGGAGACCCAATCTCAGAGCAATAGTCATCCCAACACAGAATAAAGGGCTGGCTGCAATGTGTCATCCTGTATTTGACCAAGGGGAGGACACAGGTTCCATTTTTGCGGTGGAATCCCGCTCTGATCCAGACCAGAGCTGCTGGAACAGCTGCATCAGCCGGCTCTCCACGCTGATGAAAAGCTTGCCATGAGGAATTTGCTCTCACATCCATAAAAACTGGCTGTGGGCATGCAGCAGAGAGTGGGTCGTGAGAGCAGAACGGAGGGATGAGAGAACGACAGCACACACAGGGGGCAGCGGAAAGATGGAGGTGAGCTGAAGAGAAAAGAGGAGTAGCAGTGTTGTGGGGAGTGATGGAGGGATTCGAAATGACAAAAAAAGGAAGGAAATACCTATTTTTACATGCTGTTAGGGGACAATATCTGCTCACCGGAGGCTGCTAATACAGCTGACCTGGCTTTACTTGTCCTCCATTTTGGAGAGTGTTCCCTCATCCATCTTTCCACAGTCACGGTTTCTAAACTTAAATTTTTCATAACCATCCACCTTGCTACTTAGACTTTTCCCTCTTCCCCTTCACATGCCTCCCCTGGTTGCACCCCCCCCGCCCCCCCCCTCCATATTGCCATTCTGCTTCCAAACTTGATTTCCCTCCTTTCCCTCCCACTTCTCTTCACATGACCTGCTTTAGCCTCTTTTCAATCCAGCATGTTTCTGCTTTATTAGACTACACGCAGTGGAGGGTGGCAGAAAAAAGGATGACCCAGAAGGTTAGATCTGAACTTTTCAGTGCAGCTGAGTCCTCTCGACACCCCCCCCCTCACCCACTCTGAGCATGCACTGTACCCCCTAACACCATTGTATTAGCCCGGTTTGCTGGATTTTTATTTATTTATTTTTACTAACCATCACATGCAATAAATTTCTCGTTGAGAATCCTCCATGTCAGTTTATCTTTGCTTTACTCTGGTCACATGAAATCAATACTCACAACCACTTCTATTAATCCTACTGAGTTAATTAAGATTTGAAGCCGGAATAAGAAAAAGAAAAAACTCGTCTTCGACAGAGACATGGCGATATTAGCTCCATGCAGGTAAACACTGGACTGAGACTTAGCTTCATTTCCAGAAGCTGATATCACATTTGTCACAGGACTCAGCACATTTGCTTGCAGGGGTGCGAAGCCAAACACGGCGTGCAAATCATTTTGACTGTGCTGACTTTTGACAGAACAAAAAGCTGGAGAGTCCAAAGCGGAAAAAGCTTTCACATCTTATTAGCAGCAACATTGGGTTTTGTTGAACCTGTTGGACAGCTCCAGGAGAGGGTTTGTGGATGTGGCTCAAAAGCTTGTGGGGCACACACCTTTTTTGGAATAAAAACTGTGAGCCCATGTTTTTCTGTCAGCCAACAAGTTCCATCTACTTAGATCTATTAATCCTCAAAGCAGAGTGCCACGGGAAGGAAACTACACAAATACACTGTTAAAAAATACTATCAGGGTGCTTGGATTTAAATGGCTGAATTATCTGACAATTCCAAGTTGCCTCAACAGAACCAGAAACTCCTTTGTTCCGGTCACTGTAACCTTAAGGAGTCTGACCACTTCAGCTCCAGACACCAGCCTGACGGAAAAAAGATAGACCCAACATCTTCATTAAGAAACTCGACATTTCATTTCAATATGCAGACTAAAGACCTGCTGCAGTTATGTACCAGAAATAAGTCACAGCTGTAATGATGTCTTTGTTTTTTTAACAGGCCTTGGATTCATCTTTTTCATTTTTCTTATTTGTGTATAATCTGCTGAGTTTAGATTTTTCTCTCAAATGTGAGTACTTTTCTGGAATGCAGTTTTATGCCAAAGTAATGACCCTCACAGGGACTCAAGGGGAGTGAGATTGGATAACACTGAAATAGAGAAAGCTTTTTTTTTCTTGTTCACTTCACGTCACTGGCTTCTCTAATGAGCCCAGCCCAGAGAGTACTTCTAAAAAGTATCTTTTGGAGTGGATTCTTTCTGCAAAAATATCTGTTTAACGCGGTTAGAACTATATCACTGAAATAAACCGAAAGCCACAAACACTTCTCTCTAACTCAATATGTTCTATTCTGAATGTTTCCCCAACTAAAATCCCTTTTTAGAAACACAAGATATTGTTTTAGTTATGTTGGAGTCTTTAGTGGCTGTAAATAAAGACATAAAGCAGCAGCACAGTGTAGTAGATTCCAGCAGAAAGGCGAATAGTGAGGGCTCTTTTTAACAGGCTTCTGTAGATCACAAACCAAGAAAATATTTGCAAACCACCTCTGATGTGGCTCAAACAGAATCTCTGAGCGGGATGCAGCTGAAGGACCACTGACAAAATTTCACTGTAAAATGCTACAAGCTCTGTTTGACCTATAAATCAGCATTTCCACATTGAGATGGAGGACGGATAAACACTGCTGCGTGTGGGTTGTAAATTCCAGCACATTACTGGTGGGTGAAACTGTCCTGAATCTTCTAAGTATCCTCTTCTTATAGAACGTTTCACTTTACATTACAATCACAGTTAAACTTAAGCAGAGAAAGGAAGGCCCCGCGGCCCCGTTAGCCTATAGAAGACATGTGAGAAGCCCGGGCTTCCTATTGAGCAGACAGGGAGGCAAGCCAGATATAGGTCAACCCAGCAGACCGTGTCCAAGCCGTCATCACACAACTGACCAGTACAAAGCAGCTTTCCCCAATAACAGCCATCAGAACTAGGTTATGGAGGTCTATAGCAGCTACAGGCAAGACTTTGAATATGGATTAGGCCAAAAGGCTTTATTTTACTCAAGTATAATCTTGGATTTTTTAGCTCTATGTTTCAGCAGCATAATGCAGGGGTATTTAGCGCTGCATTTCAAAGCCCTAATCTCCGATATTGCCGTTGCATTGTGAATGCCGCCTGCCATGATACGACCGCCACGGCTGACATGGGGAACATTGAGCTTAAACTCTTAACCTATAAGCTCATCCATCCGGTTTGAGACGGGAGTGTTTTGGTGAAGATGGGATTCATCACAGATCAGCATCAAACCAACTAAGCAGCCACGTAGATGTTTTTCGTTAAACCATCTTACTCATCCCTGTGCTGCTGTAAATGAATTGTTCCTCTGTGGGTGCTCATGTGTGTATAGACATGAAGGCCCGTTTGTGTGTATTCATGCATCCCCTCTCAGTTGTGACTGTTTGACAGACAGTCCCTTGTTGCCTCATTAAGAGCCTCCATCGTGTTTTGTTTGGTCGTCACCAGTCATGTGTGTCCGTCTGGACTTTGTGCCCGTAGGTCTGCCTTTAAGGTAACATTTGTAACGTTTACTTAAGTAATGTAATTAGCACAGTCTGTGTCAATGGTGCATTCACAAAGCTTCAGGGTTCACAAAGGAGGCATGTCCTCATTTATTTGTTTCACCTGAAAACATCCTGTGATTCCTTTCTCCTCAAAACACCCCAGTAGCTTCCAGTGACGGCCACAAGAATCAGGAAAATGTTCTGCGAAGCACATTGACCTCTTTTAGTAAACTCATTTTTACTTTACAGCTTATTTTACAGTTTACAACTGCCCTTATTCAGTGTCCTTTCCCAGCTTCTGGAAGATATCCAGATGTGTAAAACAGTGCAAATGCTCAAGTTAATTTCATACTTTATGTCAACTTTACAAGTCTGTGTTGTCAAAACTTGATTCACAGTCTCCAAGGCACAAAAATAAATAACATTGCAGAATAAAGTCTTACTACAGAGCTCCCAGAACAGTGAATTATGGTGACATGACGGGTCAAGACCTTGTCTTGTAAGAACACAGGAGGCCTGATACTGAATTGAATTTTCCAGGGTGCAGGTTGGAGTTAAGCAGCTTTTGGACATGCGTCCTTCTCCGTTAATCTGACAGCAGCTGCATTGGTGGGCCTCATGTTGAAGCTGAGCCTGGTGGCACGGCCGTATCACATTTAAGATTATGATCTATCGAGCTGGATTCTTCTGTTTGTCGTTTCAGATAAGGGAGACTTAACCTAAGCAAAAGACAAACAAACAATCTGATCCCTGAAGGTATAGCCTCAAGGCTTGGAAAGGAAAGGGTTTATTCTACTCAAATAAAAATGTTCAACGATGGAAACAGAGGTGTTCATCGTACAAAACAATACAGACTGTTTTCAGTTGCTGGATCCAATAAAGAGGTCATGTTGTGAATGTTAAATGTCAGAGGGATTGCTCTGTGTTGTCACTTTGCTTTTCAAAACTCACAATAATTTATAAGTCAGGTTCTCCAAAGTGACTTTGGTAAACTTGACTTTATGTGTGTAGTTAAAAAAAACATTTGTATTCTGTTTTTACTTTGTTTTGCTTGTGATGTGTTCTCGGGCTAAGCTTGCCATCTTCTAGATAAAAATGGTCAATAGCTGCAACTTGTTTCACCGTTTGACTTCATATCTTTTCCTCAAAATAAATTCAGTTGGGCTCTCATCCTGGTTCGAGGGCTAGGCAGGGAGGCGTTCAAATCAAATTCTCAGTAATGTTTACCGTGCGGCATCTTGCAAGTAGCATCAAAAGCATAAATTTGTAGCATCCATTTCTGTGATTTCTGTACTTCCTTCACGGGGATCCGTCTTGCTATCTGGCAGTGAATGATAAAGGTAGAAGCGGCCCGACTCATTTCATCCCAAAACTCACAGCAGTGACTCTGATGATGCCGTTCATTAGATTTGAAGTGAGACTTTTCACCAGAGCTGACACTAGCAGAATGTAGCAGATATCTTTATAAACATTAATAAGGGTTAATCACCCATCAGCTAAAGCTTACTGGAATTAAAAATGCAGATGCTAATGGGAATTCATACTATTAAGTTGGCTCATAAATACTGAGTGTATCTTCAGCACTTTCCTGGATGGCATGCTTAAGGATAGCAGTTCTGATGACAAACCATTACAGGGCAATCGGCCACAATAAAAATGTATTATTCAATAAAAATGTATTATTAAAAGCCTGAGAGCAGAAGGCCACTTACATGTCAAGACAAACCAGCATAGAGAGCTGCTGATGTGTTGTTATTTTAGTGCCCACCACACTGAAAGAACATCCCAATTCAGTTGACAGCTATTGTTTTTTAGTCATGATTATCTATTTTGATCATCAATATTAATGATTCACACTGCGGTTTGGTAATGCCTATTGAAAAAACCATAACATAAAGCTCCGACATCTTGGGAGACAACACACAGGCAGACTCAGTGTCAGTCTCATCTTCAGAACATAATGACTTCAAAGTGACAGAGCACAACTTTAAACAGCTTAAACAAGATGGATTTAATTGAAAATAACAAAGAGAGCAAAACTGAACCACAGCATCTTGGAACAGAACCCACTGATATTTATAGATGTGCTGATACCCAAAATGACAGAGCCAGACAGCCTGTCCAGTAGAGTGGGATTCTGAGTATGGTACTATAACATGAATCATTACTTCTTCTTAAACCATTGGGTTAATCTACTCAGTGCTAAATGGTAGTCCAGCCTCATCAAAAAGCACAACAGCTAGTTTGGTAAGAGCATGTAAAATGTTATAGGTTGTAACCATGTAAATTTTGGTCAATTTTTACGACAGTAAATCAGTTCACAGTTTCGTAAAGATTGTGCAGGATGACTTTAAGATTTAAGATCTCTCCATAGATAGTCTAGTGATAGTGGACATTTTGATTGGCTTTTCTAATTGTGATTTTTATTTCTATAGAGAATTTCTTGTATATTCTCCTATTTTCTATGATTTAAATGCAAAACAAAGGAGTGTGTTACTCCTTTGTTTTGCATTTAATCCTCAAATCTCAAGTATTTGATACATTGAAAATAAGGGCTTTTCAGTTCTATTCTCATTCCTTTCCTTTTAGCATTTTGGAGTCCAAATAGATAAGACTTGAAATGTGAACTCCATGACACAGGAACAAAATCAAAGGAGCGGAAGCAAAGTGTGCTTAAGCAAAGAGGAAATATATCATACTCAAACATGGTGATTGTGAATCTGCAGTTTCTTTCAGCAGCAGATATCTATTCTCCTCCAACCCAATTTCATGACAGAACATGAGCTGTGAGCGAGCGTCAGGGCTGAAGCTCGTTTAATTCCTGCGTATTCACGGCTTTCCATACATTACTTCATTTCAAAGCCACAAAAATCTGCTCATTACATCAGGATTTGCTCACTTTATTTTGGAGCTGTACATCACACTGTGCTCCAACTTGCTCTAATATATTCTTAGACAAAAGTTATAGATCATTATTAGGTCTGACACACTCCGCCTTGGCAAAGGGTGCATAGCTCTGAGCCTGGTAAGATGGAGTCTGTCATAACTGAATCATGATAACCTCATGCTTATTAAGGGAACATAATGTATAGCCTCAGTCCCAAAAGTAAAAATAGTCGACTGTCTGACAACCGGTTTGAATACAAATCATACTTTGCCAAAGAACTGAACATAGAAAGGTTATAAAAGATGTCTGTGGTCCCATGAAGACAGGTCTCAAAGCAGCAGCATGAAGCACAAGCTTTTCTTTTAGGCCAAAACCTTTACTCTGTATGCAGGATACTGGATCTGTTAACTCAATTACCCCACTCATAGTTTAATCAGCCATGACTTTGAAGCTATGAAACGACCATTTTACCTGGTATGACACTTTTTTTTTACTGTAATTTTTGCATTACCACCCAAATCATTTGAATGGACTGCAAAGTGTAACGAAACTGCCAAATTATTTTAGATTTATAATGTAATCTTCACAATGGCTAGCATAGACCTCCAATGGAGATCTTCTGCTGTAATCACACTCAACTATATTCATTACAGATATCAGCATGTAGGTCCAACCCTGAACCTACGGACCAACAACAGACATTTGTGAGACCTTTAATTTAGGTTTACCAGCCATGTTTTATACATCCCTGAATCAATCTATTAATCATCTACATATACCCACTTAAACCTCTATTCTTTTGTCAAATGGACCTTCCGAAAATTAAATGTGGAAGCTTCATTCTAGTAAATTTAGCAGAAATCAAACACTTCAATTTCTTTTGCTCTTTATTTGCATTTCTGATGGCCTAAAGCGGTGAACGCAAATCAAATATTTCAACTAATTTTCAAAAAAGCCAAAATATGTGATTATTTTCAATGTTTTTAAGTCATCCTCACAACATGCTGTTTGTACACAGAGAAGATATTCATGTTTAAAGTTAGAAGCTGGTACTTTCCAGATGTCTTGACAGAATAAGACAAAGTATCATTGTGTGTTTCCACATCACTGTATAATGGCTCGGTTTGCTCAAAACACAAGAGGTAGTGAGGCATACCATACCAAATTGTACCATGTAATGATTTAATCCTGAACAAGACGTGTGACTCATGTACAAGTGGAAAGATTACAGCAGCAGGGAAGGCAGCAATGACTCTGTCAAACTGGGTTAAGTTACGCCCAAAATCAAATAGAAACTATCTTATCCCTTAAACTTGAAATGCACATACTTATGCATGAACATTGTCCAATTTCCCCAAACTATGAGACACCTGCTATATGGACTAAAATGTCCATTTTCTGTACATTCAAAACAATAATAGGTTTGCCTCTTGAACCAGTATTAAAGAAATATTTAGCAGTCTAACTGCAATTAATAGAAAATAATTAACTCTCTTGCTTTACTCTGTTACTCCAGAGCAAATAATCACACACACACACACATCAGTGTCACGCTTCAACCTCACTCATTATGAGTTTTATTCAGCTGAAAAAGATCATCAGTTTATAAACAGACACGCCATATGTTGCTTTGTGATTATGACATTACGGCCGATAAAGCTTCACCTCAGAGTCAGTCTGCTGGGGACAGAAACGTCCTGCTACTGTGGCACAAATCTGATCCACATGCAGCACGGCACAGGACAGAAAAGAAAAATAGAGGATCTAACCCTAACCGGATGTAGTTACGGCCACTGATGAATAACTAAGACATTTTCAACAACACTGATTCGTATTCTCTCATTGAGTTTCTGATTTGGTGGGTCTTCCAAAAATATAAAACTGCCCTCTTTGGACAATGTAAGGCACACGTAAAACAAAAAGAAAATATTAAGTGTGAGGTTTTTCCAATATATTACTATTTTAAACCTTTTAAAACCTGAATTGATATAGCTGTATAAAAAAATGTTTGTTTTGCCTTTAAGTAGATAGTAAATAATGTTGAGATTATCAATGTTGGTATGTTTCAAATTTGTCACAAGAGGCTTAATGGTCAATTTGGGGTACATTTGGTAACACAATAACACAGTAATATAAAAGTGACATTTTTAAAAAATGTATTCACCCTTTTTTTACTTGTTTATTTACTTGTCGAATGTTCCAATGTCCGTAGTGAATTGGGGGGATGCAGACGCTATCTGGGCTGGTTGATTGAGTCAAACGGTTTGTCGGATATCTGTGACAGCAGGCGTTAAGGGGCTAAAATCATTAACAACAGTAGCTGGTGACAGAGAAAACCACCAGTCAAAACATTGTGCAATGGTTTTCTGCAGACGCTCAGACTTCTGCTTCAGCCTTTCAGACAATTCTGCATGTTACAAAAACATCTATCTAGCTATCCTGGCTAAACAGGTTTTCAGTTTGTGACGGAGAGATGGAGCATCTGAGACTGGAGGGTCAGTCTAAGATTTCACCATGTCAGAAATATTGATGAATTTCCAGCCCATGTCTTTTTTTTAAAAAAACCCATAACAGTGTGTTTAAAGCTCAAAATTTCATGGAGTGGAAGAGTCTAGTTGTCTCCTCATCATGGCACATGTGTGATTACATCAAGCTAACAGCTATTGAAGTATAGCAAACACTTTACAACATCATGAGAGGTTAGAAAGCTGATTATTCTGTTTGAATCACAGAAAAATTGTGGTTTCACACTCTCCCTTGTGTGCATACTGTATGTACTCACTCAGTTCCTCTTCCTTTTCCACTGTCAGCCTTTGCCTGTGTACAGGCACAATGAGACCCACCCATGGCACAGATTTGTCACATTACACTGGGCTCATGTTCGCAGACACGATGTGACAATCACAAGTAAGATGTCGGTCAATTTCAGCCCCTGGGCCCAGAGGTCAGAGTCCTGGAGCCAGTGGGAATGAACCAACTTAAACTGTGAATGTGCTTTTTCATCAGGGAATTATAATGTGAGCTGAATCTATAAAGGCAGAACTCTGGACAAGATAAGAAATCTGTGAATGCCAACATACACATTTCAATATTATATATGTATTCTTTACTAAAACAGAAGCCTGGATATGTTTTCATGATCATTAAAGGAAGTTTTTTTCTCACATCTAGGTAACATTACGGTGGGGGTTTGTAGATACAGTTTTGTACGGAAACAGAAGTTTCTTTGAGCTCCTTGAGATTTATTGTGTCAAACTAAAAAGGAATGTATTTGTTGCATTGCTTCTAAAGATAGAAACAGAAATAAATTCCAAAGCTATTCTAAGACACTCCAAATTTCTTTCTCCTTTTCACTCACACACAAGCCTCTCTTTGTGTTGCTCTTTAGAAAAAGACCTCTGACGAGGGTCTGCAAACTGAATGACACTGAAAGCATTTTAAGATCTTATCAGATCCTGATATTCCTGCTATTTTGAAGTTAGGACATGAAAACTGTTTGAAAACCAAGGATAATAATGGCCTAAACATTAGTGGTAATCATGTATAAAACCATCCTGAGGTTGTCGTTAAACTGCTGCAATAGCGAATAAAATCTCCCTAAATATGTATCCTGGGGATGTGCGTTGATTCACTGGAGATAACAGTCAAATAAAGATGAATTTCAGTGTTTTAAATCAGCCAAGTTCTATCAAACTCGTTATGCCAGTGTAGAAAACTTGTTAGAACTCAAACAGCTAACTCCAGGCTGCTGGAGCTAATCTATAAAAATCTAACCACCTCCCTTTGACCCAAAACCATACGCTATCCTCTTTTCTCTGTCATTTTAGATGTCTTTATTCACTTTTACATAAAGGCCAAAAACAGAAATCTTGCCCAACAAAATGTGTCAAAAAGTGGAATGCAATTTGACCACAGCCAGACGGCTTCACTGTGATTGGCCGATTTGAAGCTCCAAGGAGTCGCCCTGATGGTTAAGGCTTCAGGCCCTTTGTGCTATAAGGTTATGCTGATTGATCTTGACCTCACATACAGCCGTAAAGACCAAAGCTGACTCCAGTACCCGGCACATCCTGCCTTTTCTCGTCTCTAAAGCAATGCCGCACCTCCAGATTTTTGCAAGCTGTTGCCTACCAGAGGAAAGTTTGAAAAACATGAAAAGCTGTAAAAAAGCCTGTGCACAGAAACAGAAAGAGAGTGCGCTATTGTGTCTGACCTTTCAAAACCAAACACAAAATTAGCTACATTTATAATAACTAAACAGTGGGAGGAGAGCAGAAAACATGGAGGCTGCAGAATCATGAGGAAAACCAAAGAGCTCGAACATACTGCAGCGTTCTGCTCACCGTTACTTCATTCCACAAATATGTGATATTCAAAAGCAGCTTTTTTAAAACAACAGCAAAAAGATTGTTCTGCTCCAAAAATCCTCTTGATGCAATAAAGCAACCATGAACAAAGGAACTAACTGAAATATTTCCCCAAAGCAAACGGAAAAAAAGGACTTTATAATCGCATTCTGATTTCTTGCATAACTCCTTTTTCTTCAGGACCTCCTGCATTATGGATGTGTCACTCTCTCAACAGCGACACCATTTTTAGAATAAACATTAGGAGTTCAAGACGTCTCAAGCCATTATACATATGGAACATACGGCCCGGCTCAGAATCTGCTGCAGAACTCAGGCTATTCCAGCTTTAGACATTTTGATAAGGAATGATATCAAATAAACACTTTGAGATTTTTCTTTCTGATGTTGGAGTACACAAAGAGCAGCTGGAAGAAAAATGGGGGGGGGGGAAGATTTACATCTCTCCCTCTGTGTGCACAGCCTCTCAATAGAAAGAGGACAGATGTGCCACCAGGAGCAAAACAAACTATTCACCAAAGAGGTAGATCATCATCTTCATTACAAAGAGTCCCTTGTTTCGTGCTACATCTCCGTCTCCAAACAACCAACAGGAGCGGCTAAAAATACAATCAGCATGAATTATTCATATTTTCCACAGATCCTCTGGATGAGCTGCATGCACAAGAGGCTGCATCACATAGTATAATTACAGAGGTTACAACTGTGGGGATAAACACAAATTAAAACTCAACTCCACCCTCAGAAGAATTCAAACCGCTTGATGGCACAAGAACTGTGACTAAGATGTGAACAAAGATCCAGGGATGAAAGTTACAAACTGAGGTGGTTCAAAGTTATTTACACTGGTCAGTCTGGGGCATTTTTAGTAAAAAAATAAAATAAAATAGCTGCCAGTGGTTTGTTAGAACGAGATTCTTGAGCAAAGAAATGGAGGAATATGGGATCTGTGCAACCACAGCCTCAGTCTGTGAATGTAAAGAACCATACATAGAAAAAAAGTTTACCCACATGCTTTAAAAACAGAATATAAACCCATAATGACTTCAAATAGTCTAAATTCATGCGGAAAGCTAAGTAAGACTGCATTTGGTTTTGACTAAATCCAAACAATTATGTCAGCACATTAAAATCCTGAATGTGACCATAAGCTGACACAACTAAAATAAAGATAAAAAATGCTTTCAGCTTTGCAAATAATTTATTCTAGCCTGAATGAAAAAAAAAAAAATTGTATTTAAGTTTTTATTCCTTTGAGACCACAACGCTGGGCATAGTGCAATTGACTGTTTTACAATAAAAACTGTTTCAATATGTCATGTTAGCTGTTTTAGTTACTTACATTGGTACGGAATACTACTGACATCATAACTAGCTCTGATGTAAGTGCATTATTTCCCATAGTTTTTTGTTTTTTTAGACATGTGTGCTAGGTTTTAGACATGTCTCTGCTTTAACACACCTGCTATGATTAAGTAGATCTATTGTTACAGTGTTAAGGTCTGCAGAAGTCTGATAATGGTGCACTGATAAGAACCAGATGTGTTGAAGGAGGGAAACATCTGTAGCCTGCAGGACATCGGCCCTTGAGGACACCTGGGAAATGCCGTGCACTATGTATGCACAACTATGGATGCAGTTGGACTCGTGTCAAGCATTAGCCAAATCTCAAACTGCCAAGTGGAAAAAAGAGGAATAGCGAGATGATCAGCAAATTCCACGGGGATCGCCCTGGAGAAAAGATTCATGTCAGCATAACACTGCGTGTCAGTTAATCCAGCAGCTCTCAGAACGCTTCAGAATGGTGGTTCAATTGACCATTTAACATTTCCACCCACTGCCTATAGCATGGGAGCATTGCTTCTATGGTTTGATGTATGGTTTCTGTCAGAGGAAAGGGGATAAGAGTGTTTTCATTTTTACTGCAAAAATAAAAAAAATAAAAATGGAACAAATCCCTATGAAGAATATGCAATGTGTGAAAAAGCCAAAAGATGATTAAGGACCTGCGCTGCTGACATAATTAAGTACTGTGACTGGTTTAAGTGTATGGAAGAGCAATGTGTTCTTCAGTTTATGCTGCAGCTTCTGCAGACTCATTAGCTCCTGGACAGTGATTTACCACTTTCACAAAAAGATATTTCAATCTTTTGGGCATCTGGACAAATGCACTTTTAACATAATAGGAACATTGTTGTTTAGATTTTTACTTCTGAATGAGAAAAAAACCTTTATCTTCAATGTCTTTTCTTTGGATTAATTAGTTAAAAAACACTCGCACACAAACATACTAGCATTAAGTCATTTCCATAAATGCCCCAAATACAAGACAACACATCAAATTCTACATTGTCATGATTAATTTTGTGATTTGCATGTGTAGATATGAAAAGTGAAAGCACATTTGATTATCTGGGCCCTCAAACACCCATTTGACCATTTAACCTCCAATCATTGACAAAATATTAATCATATTGATGGTTCCAAACTTAAAAAAACTAAATGAAAATGATGTTAATGGTCAAATAAGATATTTACATTACACCAGTACACCTGCCCAATGACAGTCCGCCGCTATCTTTGTGCCAATGATGGAACTAGATATGGAGCTCAAATAGAAAACCCATTTGAATGAAAACAGTCCACCACATAGAAGTTCATCCTCAGAATACGTCTTCAGTACAAAGGCATCCCATTGCTATTCTCTGCACAGCAAACGTCAGCATTACCCCCCCAGAGCACTACTACCACTGCGGCTACCTACTATAGTGCCATGCATTATACATCAGCCCGACTTTGAAGGGGTTTTTCTCTGAAGAAATGATACCACTGAAGAAATGGCTTATGGAGGGCAGCATCAAAGAGGAGCCGTCGCCGCCGGCCTCTGCTCTGGACCGCGGCTAAAGCTCAAGTGTAACAGCACGATCAACTCTATTAACAACTAACTTGACAGCTTAATGCAACTTAGCGCACAGCAAGGAACACCGAAATGTCAAGAGAAAAAAAATAACTGTTTCGAAACATTTTCCAAATACAAGTTTTTGCAATATGCAGTGGCTGAGCTGTTAGAGGGATATTCCGGCCATTTCCCTGGACCGTTCAGCTAATGAGAGGCCTAAATGCCAAAATTTACTCTTATGTTTGCTGCTTTTATCTGATGCTGTGGTGTGTCTTTGGTCTGGCAGCTCTTGTATGTTTTTTAACTTGTGCACAATCTAAATAATGTATTTTTATTTCAAACAATGACAATTCAAACATTCATAAATACAACTGTCCTTATGGCCCCTTTTCGTTGTTTGCATTGGTGACTTTGGAGGCTGTTTGTGCCTCTGAAGTCACAGTAGCTCCATGAATCTGAATCTATTCTGTTTATTGCTGAGAAGTCTTCTTAATAAAGCAGTTGGAATTCAAGCTGCAAGCCCACTCTCACTCTGCTCCTTCCTTGGCCTCTCATCACACGGTCTCCCACCGAACAGGACATGCTGTTGATTTCCCAGAAGCGCTGATACATTTTTAGCGGCTTGGAGAAAAAGAGTGCGCAGCTACAGATGGGTCTGCGGCCACAACCGGTACTTCCCCAAAGCATCTGCTTTGCTCGGAGAGTTTAAAAACTGGAGGTGGGGAGTCATATTTAGTCACCACGCGTACGTGCTCACAAATCCAACCGGTTGGTCCATAGCCAGTGCAACAATATATGTGTATCCTAAAAGAAAAAAAAAACAGACACTAGTCCTCCAGTTCCTCTTTTGCAAATGAAAAAATCATGCCAGCTCTGCCCTGAAGTGCTGTGGCCGCTTTTTCTCTCTTGCAGTGCTATAAATAGTGGAAAGTGCTGCTGTCTCTCATATTTCATGTGTCACTGGCTTCAACAGTCACTGGTGAAGAATGTTCACCGCTCTCATAAAGCCTCTTCTTACATCCCTCTTTGCTTACTTGCACTTCCTTTCTCTGCATTTGGTTGTCTAATAGTTTGCTCCTCCTCTTTCCCTTTTCATGCCTTCTCCCTACAGACCAGGTTCAAGTCACATGTTCCTCAAGGTGCCAGAGACCAGATGACTATAAGTAGGGCAACTCAAGGAGAGAGAGAGAGAGAAAAAAATAGAGTCAAGTAATGCGTGTTCAGTCAACAAGAGCCGTTTATATCAATTTGTGAGAAAGGAAAAGGTAACAGTGCTCTTTTTCTGTCAACATTAATTTAGCACCAAACACAGCTGGTATGAAAACGGAATGCTAACAAGACACAACAAACATTCCACACAAGTATTAAACAAATATCCTTAATAGATAGATAATAGAGGGGTAGTATATATCTCTATTAGATTTTTTTTAAAGGTAAACAAATATCAGCATCCAGCATTAATATTCAGTTAGGTGTGAAATCAGGTGTGAAATCATCCATCCCCGGCCCCCCCCCCCCCCGAAAATCAGCAGAATAGCACTGATGAGAATTTGATTGTGTTATTGGAATGTAATTGGCTTGAATTGGACTTTATTTCTGAAGTGCCAAGAGAAGACGCTTGTTGTGATTTGGCTCTTTATAAATAAAATGTCATTGAACTTTGTGTCATATTTCTGCCTTACTGACCTTATGATTACTGCATGTATTAACTGTCATAAATGGCTTAAACAAAGGACTTGTGGGATTGAATATTTATTCATCTTTAAATATACAGCGACAACTGAGCAAACTGACATTCAACCAGTTCAGGCTTGCACAAATTATGAAGAGCCACCATATCATTAAGCTTCAGATGTGCTGACCTGGCTCATGCTTTCAAATACATTGAACTTTGCAATAACAAGAAGCATATTGTGACAAATAGGGCCACTAACAAAGGTAATGTATGCAGGTCTATATTTGTAATTTAGCTTATAATGATCTGATCAATGGCTGCTATTAATTAAGATGAGACAGTTATATCACTGAAAAAAAATAAATGACATCCATTCATTCAATCTGAAGGCCAAGATAAGTAAAGCCACACTGTTGTTTCACCAAAGCAGCTGAGTAAAGTGCAAATAAGGATATCCCTGTCCAAACCTGCATATGGCCAGCTGAATGAAAATCTGAGGGATTTGACCCTCGGCCAACAGCAAACTCTACGGCTTTCAATCAGGCAAAATGCTTAGTAATCAGCAAGGAGCTCAGCTCAACCTGGAGAAATCCTCATTAGTTAAGTCTGAAAGAGCCGAGAGGGGCAAAAAGAAGGTGCTCCACAAGTCCCACTCAAAAGCTCATTCTGTTTGTGGAGACTGAGTCTGTCACGTTTTCAGTTAACGATTTTTTACCTGGTGGTGTTTCCGGTGATTTAACCTGTGTGGGCTGATCAGTGACAACATAGCTTTTACTTCACCCCCGATCCAGAGTGATACACTGACTTCAGTCACTTGACATTCTTATTATTTGCACTGCTTGTTTTGCATCCAAACATCTCATGATAAGACCTTTCCAGCTAATTAACTCTGTTAATGAGTCCCACAAGCAGGAACACAAGGAATTAGAAGAAGGGGCACAATAGTTTGAAGGTGTGGCCTTTGTTGAGACGAGCTTCTGCTCATCTCGCAGCCTTTCGTTTGGCCTTGTGTGCATCAGTGGTTCCAGGGTTAGCATCCGCCATTAGCCTGTGAATACAAAACGGACTAATTCACAAGTGGCTCCAAGATCTACATTCAACATATCTGATAAGCTAAGTTCATTTACACGGCAGTCTCTTCTGACCATATCACTGTTATTAGAAACGCCAACAGTATAGATAGACTTCAAACCTAAGCCCTCACAACTAGAATTGTGCTTCTATCTGACCTCTGATTAATCACATGACCCGGGCGGCCGATATGCTTGACAGAAACAGATTAAAAACGTCAACAGAACAGACTTCATTCGTTTATATGTGGGTGACAGTCCATTTCTCCTCCTCATGCAACCACAGCCGTTTATGGTTTTAATAGCTAGTTTTATGATTATTTTTAAACAGAGATTGTGTCCATTTATTAAATTACGGTCTCAGTTCTGAATCCGGTCTTGCATTGGTTTGGGGCTTTGCTCTGATTGATAATCCTCCACTAGTGGGAGTGCATGGAGTCATCCACCACAGTCACCGCTTCTGCTTAATGTGGGATGTTGTGCCTTCCACTCCCCATTTTCTGCTCTTTTGTTTTTTTTAAACACCCAAGTTATAATGACCCAAGTAATGACTACTCATTCCGATTATCTGCAACCCCCTCTGGGTCCACAAAAGTCAATAATAACATATTATACTTGAATGCAGTAGTATTCCCTCAGACAAAATAAATTGAGTTCCCCAAAATGTAAGGCTCTGTATGAGATGTTGAAGCTCATCTTTTGTGCTCTATGAAAATCTAATATAAGTTTAATGTGCATCCATTTAATGATTGTAAGACATTTAGCAAAAAGCAACAATCTAAAGCTTGCGGTTTCACCAACGGATAAGACAAGAGTCACCAATGTCATTAGAGTAAAGCTTATAGGAAGCAGATCCCATACCAATCCATTCTATAGATACCGAGCCATTTCCATCAGGACTTAGAGCCGTCGCTGGCTCTGAAGTGCACTAATAACCCACAGAATAGGCAACAGTCAATGAGAAGCACCATGCAATATCTTTGGTCAGCAGCAAATAGAACAGGGAAGCAAAGTGCTGAACAAACCTTTAAGATAAAGAGGAGATTAGTGGCTGTCAGGCCACTGGCTGGATGTGAGTGCAGTGAATGAAGAGGCATTAAAGCCAGACAAAGCTGGTTCTCATGGGTCAGACGCCACTTCCTCTGCTGCACGTGTACACACACAAACCCAGTCACCCAAAAACTCGCAAGCCAGCAAAAGCCTGCAAAGGGTTGGAAATTAATCAAAGTGCTGATGTACAAAATGCATCGAAAGTTTGAAAAAAAATATTCGGACATAAACATTTTCGGAGAAATAACCTAGCAAAGCCTTTCATTTTAGGTCTGCTGTTTGCCCTCTTCATTTTTTCCCCATGGATTTTCTTTGTGTGTGTGTGTTAAACATCACATTCGAAGTGCTACTGGTCACTAAGCAATCAAGGACACAGCCCGGAGCAAAAGAATACAATGACACTGTGCAGTTTGCTATGGACCCAACACAAACCACGATGTCAGCGCAAATAAAAAGAAAGAGAGAAGCCAACAAGAGTGGAGGATGGAACTACTGGGGACAGGGACAAGTAGCAAATGCAAAAGGAATCATAGCTATCTGCTGTCAGTGTGTTTAATGGGCATTGCAAAATGCTAATGTGTTATTTTATTAAGCCAACAAAGGTGAAAAAAGACATTAGCGGGTCTCTGTCGCCCTCTTTAAAACCACTTACTGTCCACCCAGATAAAAGTTCTCTCTCTGTTAAAAAAAAGTCTGTGTGAATTCATCCTCTGCCCGTCTCGAAGAACAAAGGCAGTAAAGTATCATCCAGCAGCGTGAGAGCTGCTCTCATCAAGGTGAAAAGTGACAAATCCCGATCAACACCAATTAGAGAGCAGTGAGTGATTCTAACTATGCATTTTGCTTGATAGTTTATAAAATGCATACGCATAGAATGTTTTGGTTTTTCATGCTGGAATATGTTACACTAAGACTATGAAATCGGAATAACACACTATGTCTGTAACCATGGCAACCACATGCAGGTAATGAACCCATCAAGGATCAGACCTCACCGGATGCCATTATGATCAAGAACAAATGGACTTAGTACTTTAACATTTCTAGGTTTAGTTCTAATTTGTTTAGTTAGGTCCAAGCTCCAAGACATATTTTAGAAATCCAATAAATAATCATGACTCAAGTTAAGATATTCTCTTTTAAAATGCTGACTACTTATTAGGGGACCAACTGCACCCAGCTTCAACCGCATCAATGTCATGACCCTCTTATCATTTTAGGATAGTTATGTGTCTCCTAAGTTTAACGTTTTGTGATTTATGGAAGATCGCGTGCACACACACATCTCAGAGCACACACTCCCTCCCACCCACTCACTGTCTCCCGGACACACTCCCGGCTAATTGGGAGTCGCCCCTCGCTGACCTCCCATCACCCGCAAAGAGTCATCGCCATGACAGCGGAGTCCGGCTCATTATCTCCAACACGGGTCGGCCTCGTTGAGGACCGCACCTGGATGACATCATAGCAAATCCAAAGTCCACGTTGTCAGGGCAACCACAATTTGGCACCCAGAACTTGGCACGGCTCCGCTCTGTGGGGGATTGATTGGGTGAGCAATGCAGAGAGGTGGATTAAGAGGAGTATTATTGTCTCCCTTAGAGCAGAGGGACATGCAGATTCTTGGCGTTGCCAGAAAGTGAGAGGACCGTGGGCTCACGAAAATGGTGTTGACAGACCTGACCCCAACCTGCCTTAACACAGAGATGAAAGATGCCTCCCATTAAACCCTCCCTCATTAATCTGCTCCTGTTTGCAGTGATTAAAGAAGAAGTTGGCTGGTTGAGCAGTTATGAAGCTAAACTAAATGTCATTATTTGACTCCAAACCCTAGAATAGATAGGGTCTTTGTCTCTAAAATGTCTTTTTTTTTCCACAGCCAGGTGAGAACCCTGGCACAATATATACGTGCAAAGTGATTTGGCAAAAGGATTCTTCCATCTGTAAAGTGCACACTCAACCACAGAACGAAAAGAACAAATCTCAAGTGACAAAAAAGATGTCCAGCAAACAGCCATTATCCCGTCCATATACAGCGCTCTGCTTTTCTCTCTTTTCTGCAACAGAGGGGAGAGGAAAAGCACTCAGTGGCTAAGACAGAAAAGCAAAGTGCTGCTGTTACTGGCCGGCGTCCATTAGTGGAGCGGCCTGCCTCTCCAGTGGAGGCTGTGCAGAGGATATGCTGGTAGTCCCAAGGTTTTTACGTTTCCTCTATAAGAATGACAAGTGAGAACAGTAAACACAAAGCACTGGGAGTGGAGACGAGAGGAAAGAAACGATTATCCAAACAAACAAACCAAAAAGCTCACAGCGACTGGAGGGATTCAAAATTAGTTTGTGTGGGTACAATTATGGACATACACTGGGAAAAAAATTAGCAACCATGCAATATTTGAGTTGGTAAAACAAACAGAAAAGAAGCATCTTAGATCATTTTAATGATGCTAGCAATCCTATTTCAACAGAAACATTTAATAGTTGCATGAAGTGATCATGATTGGAATCCAACATGGATGTGCCTGTATGACAATGTTTGGCTGATTTAAAGCATCACAAGGCAGAAAAAAGTCCCCCCATGCTGCATGTGCTCACTGATGCAATTCCCCTGACTGGCTCCACTCCACTTAGAGTTAAGCTCCCTGAAGTTTCCCGATTTTCCTCCAGTACCTTCCTTCAGAGGAGTTGCGACCCTAATAGAGCTAGTCAGAAACTACTGGTGTGGAGACCTGGGCAGAATGCAGAAAGTTTGAGAGTGACAGTAACTCCACATCTGTCAGGTGACAGAAGTGGAGTTAACATTCCTCCTTACCTTTTTTCCACCGGAATGTTTCTTTTAGGAAAGTGGAATAAACTGTTGTGTACTTCCAAAACCGGGGAAGAATGCATTACATGAATAAACTATAAGGGCACTCAGGGAGCACAGTCCTGTGGACATCTGCCCTATGTTGCAATTTTAAAGTAATTCTGAGCTCAACCAAAATTGTTTTGCCATTACTTTCTACCCAGTTTTATCTTTAAATCTTCTTATGCACACCAATTCCATATGATTGGACATTGTTGTTTTGTATATATATTTTTAAATAATGAGTTAATGTAGATCAAAACTTAAGTTTGAATGGGCCTGGAAAAAAGTAGTTAATCCTAAAAACGTTGCATTAATTTTAAAACAATTAAAAGGAACAACTAATTTACAAAGTGACCAACAGGTCCAACTCTAGATAATTGACAAATATGC
This sequence comes from Menidia menidia, assembly GCA_907169785.1. Taxonomy (NCBI): domain Eukaryota; kingdom Metazoa; phylum Chordata; class Actinopteri; order Atheriniformes; family Atherinopsidae; genus Menidia; species Menidia menidia. The sequence continues at coordinate 16,819,824 of CAJRST010007779.1, read as the reverse complement.
AGTAGGCTCCAAACTCAGTGTGTTGGATCATATTCTTTCCATCTTAAAATGTCTTTTTTCCACTTCAGCTTTGGTTGAAAATGTGGTCCTCTAGTTTTTGCATATCTATTCAGTGGTGCGGGGCGGGGGGGGTGGATAGTGGGGATGGGTGGGGTGGGTGGGATGTGGCAGGTACCTGCTGTGATAGGAATCAGACGCTGCAACAACTGGAACACAATGGCACGGTAACACAGAGTCTCGCTCTTCACAAGTCTCTGTGTCTCAACAAGGTTATCACCAGAGATTATCAGGTTAGGACCACGGTTGGCTGGTTCGTGTCACGAGTGGCTTCACAGAAAGAAAAAAAAAAAAGAACAGAGTATCTCTGTTGTCCCACACTGGCATTTTCTATCACATTAGACCAGAGTCGCTCTAATTCTGCTACTATTGGCCCGAACAGGAGAAGGTGAACGTTTCTGACTTGGGAATAGCCTTGGAGAAAATAGAATTATATTCTTATTGACCAAGCATGTTTGTCATTGATGATACTATCTGTCACAGCTATTCTTTTGATGCAGTTTGGCAGAAAGTCTGCCGGCAAATCTAAATAATATAAGCACTTATAAGAGCAACATTACACACCAATGCTGCCTCAAAAGTGGGTCACTGGATGGCCAATACTAATTAATATGCAAACCGCCTATATGCTGTATATATGGCAGCTGTAAAATGCTTGATGGTTTGGTCTCTAGTGGATGATCAGTCCTCTGCATTTATTGCCCCCAACTCTGTTCTCATTGATTGATTTAAGAGTCATATCTCATCAAATGGCTCTGAACACTTTAATCACTCATATTTAAATGCAGGTGGCCTCCTAAAATATTTACTGTTAAGTGACAGAATCAATTGATGGCTGTTTTGTTTCTCACAGTATCTGTCATTTCAGAATTGCAGTGTTTCTTCATCTAATTTTGTTCCAGGCTTAAGACAGAGATAATTGTATTTGCACAAGTATTACATCTTCTTCTTTAGCTTTGGACTGGAAAGAGGAATATTTTCCTTCTGAGTCTTGTGTAGGAAGCTATATGTCCTAGATAAGTCAGTGAGAGGCCATTAGAAGTTTGTCCACATCACATGTATCATCTTATGAATATAAAAACTTAATGAAGCCTGTTGAGGCAGAAGCGGCCGAGGCAAGTCTTCGGAAAAGGATGATAGCACGCTCCCAACACTTCCCTGAACCGTGGCAGAGTGCATCACTTTTCAGGCTTTCCTCCAGGGATGCAGCTCTAAGGGTCATTCTACCATCTATCTCCAATCTCTGGCAATTAGGCAGAGAAATGGAGAGAAAGAGGTTAGAGAAATGGGAGATGGTGGTGGGGTGATAAGGGGTACTGTATCCCAGAGAAGCCGTTGAATGTTCTCTGAAGATTCCCCTTCCCGTAATGCTGCTCAGCATGTAACCAGATTGCTACATTAGGGGAAGGAAGCTTTTTGATCAGTTAAATGTTGTGTGACGAGAACACAGGCCAGTGGTTTGACGTGTGTGTGTGTGTGTGTGTTTTAAGTGTTCAGAGCCCTGCATTGAGATGTTGAAAACCTAACTTGGAGCAGTCAGTGAACAAACTGCATGTGCTCTGGCAAACTAGATGAAAACTGAATAAGAGAAGGTGATGCTGGGCTCATGTTTAAAGAAAACAGCTTTCCATTAGAATGCTGAGAAAGGCCTCTAATGTCATGTTGAGTATCAAAACTACTGTAAAGAAATGTTGTAGCACATGCTAAATACACATGCATTGGAATATACCAACAAGAAAAGCCACCCTGAGTATACAACCATATTTTGAAATGATCCAAGAACCATAAAAGTGACAGTCTCCCTTAATAATGACAACTCCTAAGTCACCTGCTAACTTAATATCTGAGAGCAACAGCAGAGGGACTAGCATCAAATAAAGCAACGCTAATAACTGCTGTTCTTCCTGAGCAGGAAACCCAGCACAAGTTAGTAAAAATGCCACGCCAGGAGCCGTGGTGTGTTCCCAACAGGTGTTGTTGTCGGCTTGTGTTAGGCTAATGTACCACAGGGAAAGCCTGCAGTAATTAAGACGTTCAGCAGGCCTGCTCAAACTGTTTTTACTGTAGATGGAACTATTACGTCTGGAGGTGTTTCTGTCTGGAACAGCTTTATTTGGCTCTGGGACAAAATGAGAGTTATGGAAATCTCCAGTGCTCCTGAGGGAGAACGGACAGTGTCCCAATTCCAGCAGCCAGTGTTTGAACATCCACTCCCACCAATCCTTATTCTGATTCTCCTCTTAAATACCAAGACTACTGGACATTGAATAGGAAGGATAAGGAACTTAGTCTGACATTTCACTGTCTGCCATAACCCCAGGCCTGTTGTAGCCATCAAAACAGAACTTTGTATCAGGATCTTCAACGGAGACGGAAAATAATGGAGCTGTGTGAGTATCTCAGCACAGGTAGCAGAAGGATCCCGTGTTTGCCAGGTCACAGGGCCGAAATTCACAGATAATTAGCGCTCGCAGACATAAATGCTGAGATATAATAATCTTGGCAACGTGATGAATGAGATGAATCACTCCACGTGAAGAGCAGAAAAAGGCCTTATTAGACTCAGGATGTGGGAGTGTTTTCTGCTACCAACACACGCAGAAAGATGCTCTTTATCCGTCCACATGCCCTGCTGACGGCCGGGGGGGGGGGGGGGGGGGGGGACCTACATTTTAGCCCGTCCAAACATGCCAACGCAAAGGCAGCACAAAGACGCGACGCGATGAGCCGCTGTCACGCGTAATAATCTTACGAATATCGCTCAAATTTAGGTCAATCAGAAAGTAAGAGCGATTTGGCTGCAGCCAGCCCGCCGTTGCGCTCTCCCTCCCCGCTGCTACCAGCCCCACACACACCCCGGCCTCCTATGGATGGATGGATGGATGGATGGATGGATGCACGGCGAGTTGAGATGAAATAGAGGGCGGGAGGAGGGGTGGTGGTGGTGGTGGGCTTTCCATTTTCAGTCCGTGATCGATGCCCGGCGCACCGCAGCCCTTCGCGGCAAATAATATACAATCCCCATCACACCTCAGGGTAAAGTGCCATACGAGGAAAAACATCTGGCACACACTTCAACCGAAACACAACATCCAGCATATATTCCCAGCACACCGTCACAGCCATTCAACCCGTTTTTTTTTATGTCAAGCATTCGCTCAGATGGGGAGGCGTGAAACACGCAAAATGAGGGGAAGTGGGATGACATTGCGCCTGCTTACTGTAAAATAAATTCCCCCGGGGGATGGAGAGCCTCTCCTTTCTTCCCTCTCGACTCTCCTCCTTTCCGACGTGCGAATTTCCCCCGAAATTTTAGACCATGCAAAACAGGTAGTCAGTCATTCCACCCCCCTTCCGAAGTACTCGCTCCTGCTCCGTCGCGTGGGGAAAGGGGAGCCAGCATCCGCGTGAGGAGAGAGCCAGCTGTGGGGAGGAAATGAGGAAATGAGGAAGGAAGGAAGGAAGGAAGGAAGGAAGGAGCGGCCGGGCCGGAGCACTGCGCACAGGAGAGGAGGCAAGGAGAGCGGCAGAGGTGCTTCACTCCCTCTCTCTCCAAGTTCACAACACAACATCCCCCCCCATCCCCGCCAGACAGACTCACAGACGGCCGGGTACCAGCGCCAGCAGCGACCCCCAGCGGTGATGCGAGGGACTGCAGCATGAGGGGCTGTTAGTGCCCTGAACAGCAACAGCTGCTGGGGGGGGGGGGATTATATTATTCTGCAGGGGCCTCTGGGCAATATTTAGCTGAAAAAAATCGTTAGTCACAGTTATGTAGATCTGCAAAAAGGCCAAGATGATCTTCATTAATGGTCCTGAAGATGGTCAGGTTGGATCCAAAATAACTTGGGATATTGTGACAGCGCACACACCACTTCATCAAAAGAACGAAAAGTGACATTAACTGAGATATGGATTCAAATTTCTTATAGCAACACAATGTGCTGACATATGCAACTCTCAAGTTGCTCAAACTGCTGAAGATCTAAACATAGGCAAATCTGAATCCTACATAACAGGCCTGCCCAATCAGTTATGAATACCTTTATTATTTTAATAAATGCATATGAAGTTAACCCATAAAACACATTTTGTACATTTTAAATGCAAATAAAGAATTCAGAAATCACAACAAGCCTACACGGACAAATATTCTAGATGATTTCACAGCCGATTTACAAACAAGAACAAGAATCCAGCCGGCGTATCAACAGAAGTGACTGTGACTGGACATCAGTAAACATAAAAAGCATGGACTGACCGGTGTCCTGGCACAGTGACCCATGGATTTAATGTGTGATATACCAGCTGCGCCACATCCAAGAAGAAATAATTGCAGTGGGTCATTAAGATGGCTCTGTGGATCATCGCCCCCCCACTTCCACGAAGAGAGGAGATCAACTCAAGCTGTCTCCTCCAACGAACCACAAAGATCTGCAGCAAACCCAGTCCATGACTGGACACATGGCTGCATATGCTGCATTCAGGTCCTCATTATTGGAACCTTAGCCTGTAAAGCAAATAATACGGTTTGTTCATTATCTAAACAGCAATATATGCTGGGAAACATCATTATTAAATTGGACTTAAAACGTTTCCATTTCTCAAGGTTCTTTTAGACTTTTGAGCTGAGCAGCAATTCAAAGTTTAACAAGTGCAAAAATAGCTATTTAATTCTAATGAATTCACCCATTTGTTCTTTCATTTTAAATGCATTTATTCAGATAAGTACAGGAGGCATTCTTGTAGAAAAAAATCCAAAAATCCTCCAAGACAAGAGAAATTCTATAATAACATATTTCTACCAACCCATTAGAAAAGCCTCTTTGTGCCAGCAAAGAGCAACAATCCCTCAAACCCCAGTGTCTATGTGGTGATACAACACCACATCCAGCAGCTTAATGGAAACCACCAAGAAGCAACATCTCATTTCCATCACATCTGGATGATGGTTTGTGACACCAAATCTCAGTGATATTGTCTCATGCATTCCTGCCAATGGAGACAAAACACCACCCCCTTTGTTAAACTGGCTAAACTAACACAATGCATTCAGAATCAGATGCTAAATCAAGACAAAGCCTCTACAAGAGGGAGTTGGGCCACAAAAGAACGCTCTAAAAAAGTTTGTAGCCTGGTTGAATCGAGGGAGTCAGAGAATATCCAGATCCTCTCACTCTTGTCTATCTGTAGATCATCTATATTCGTCTCCGCCTCATTCTGCCTCTATTCTCTCTGCTCCCGCAAGTGTAACATTTCTTTGTTCATTCAGCTGTAAGCTCTTTCCAAATGCCACTGTCAGCGATGTCAGCAGACAAATAAATCTTGCAGACAATGTTCTCATATGAACCGTTTGCTTCATTGAACAAGCAATGGCTCTGGATTTTCAAATTAACCACATAACACAGGCAAAATGTCATACTGTGATGCTTGAAGAAGCAATCACTGTTATTTAAAGCTAACACTCAGGAATCTCTAAATAGAAGCTTCTGCATCTATGCTGCTTGAGCATTCAATCTTGAAAATTGCAAGGACTGTAATTAATGCATATATGATTCTGTCTTCTTATTTATTTGCTGTCCTATTAAGTTATCCTTGCAGTAAACTTGGAGCTATTCTTGTCTGTGGCCTATCATCTGCTGCTCTAATGACCTGACATGTCCATGGGTAACATTAAAGCTTTATCTGACCCAACCTAAAAATTGGAAGTCCCCTAAAGCGAGGCACTTGTCTGCTGGAGTGGAGCGGCTCATTGTTCAGCAGCGGGGGGGCTCGTTTGCATGAGGAAGCTGCTTGCAGGTGTCGGCAGGGATGTGAGCCTGAGCGCGAGGCAGGACACCACAATAACTAACACACACACACACACACACACTGACCTATATCCAGCTGAGGCCGGACCATGGCGTAAGATGGTCTGTGCCCAAACAGGTTTTGGATTTTAGAACTGTGTTTGATTAGAAGTCAAAATTGATCTTTTTATTCAATAAAAATGCACATGCATACACCGAGGAAACTTTGACCTAAAGGTCAATATGAAGTCTGTTTGGTCCCAAACTATAGTAGAGTCAGTAAAGAAAAAAGTATACACTAACTGTATTACTCTGTGGTGATTAAATATTGTGGTAAAATGCAATTAACTGTCCTTGATCTGTTCAAAGTCTGGCTGTTTTTCTTAATGAATAAATAAAGAAAAAATGTGTTCATTTTTGTAGAACAGGTTACTTGTTACATTTGAAGTAAAAACAAAAAACAGAATCGAGCCAAACAGATACCTCAACCATCACTGTTAACAGCACCACTCATCCACTTATAAACATTACTTTTTGAAAGAAAAACCTTCTTAAGGAAAGATGTTTGTGAAGGCCTTTGCCAGCATTACATCATTCTTTGTGCAAGCCCCTGTGATTCCACCCTGGAGAGCAGGCTACTTACTTTCTTTCATCAGCATGCTGTTAATCATCTGTCCACACAAAGGATCTGTCTTGCTTTTCTCTTTTCATTTTGTCACAGGTCTAATAAAAAGCAATAGTTTTTGGCTTCAGGTGAATCAGTTCAGCAGACATGGACAGAAGGTGGTTCCTCTGTGGTTTCAGGTAATTTCTGAGAGCTGCATTGCCACCTGCTGGACAGTTATTGTTTGATTTTCACAAAACTAATGTGAATTATTTTCTCTAAAGCATGGAAATCATCACTTCTGTTAAAAAAAAAAACTATGGATTAAGAAAATATTCTTTAGTGGAGAACATTGTACTTCTTACATGAAGAGATTGGAGCATAGATCTCATCATGGTTTGACAAGAGCATGAGTTAACTCACATATTAAAACTCACATGAGTTAATACACATTTTGAGAAAGGTTTGGTTTTTGAAAATTCTGCCTCAGCTTAATGAAACATCCCGCCTTTTAGAGCCATTTTTTATTAACTTTGACAGTTTACATTGCTCCAGATTTTAATTTCCTCTCTTGCTACAGTCCCATAACTTCTTATAAGATATAAAAGAATAAAGTACCATTTTGCTCTGATATTAAAACTTCTAAACCCACACACCTCTACAGTAAAAGGTCCATAATAACACATTATTTGAACCTAATTACTGGCTCTGTCTGCACCAATGAATAAATGCCACATGGGCATCTTTAGAGGCCCACGTGATCACAAACTAAACTTTAGAAATGATTAAACTGATGCAGAAGAAATTTGTTTTGTTTTATTGCGTAAAAGAGCAAAGCACATTATAGATAAACATCTAGAAATGAAACAGTAATTTGGAAGACCACTCCTCAATGTATCATAATCTGACCGTGCTTGATTTGACTAATATAAATTAAACTGAGTTTGAGTTACCTTAATATTCAAGGAAGTTTAAAAAGTTGTAGCATGACTGACAAATGCATTAAAAACAAAACAGCCTCTCAATAGTAGACCTGCTTCTAAGTGATTTCAACAGAAAGCATCAGCAACTGTAATTTACCAGTGACAGTGACCAACTGCTTTCTGTAAATTACATACATTTATGTGACCCACATTTTACAGTTTACACATGTACTTATTTTAATTGGTGAGTATGTAGAAAGGTCTCCTGTCAGCTCATGCCTCCATGTCTTCCACCAGCAGAGCTGAGGGTAAACACAAAGCTTTTTAAAGGTAGAGAATTGTGTCCTGATGAAATAGGAAAACAGAGCACAGTAATGCACATGGGCATTAAGCCAGGCTGTGAAATCCCCATCCTGTTGTGTGAAACACTGCTTAGAAATAGACAGGAAGTGTCCCGTTTTTAAAAGAAATTGATCAGATAAATGGAAAAAGGAAACTGTCACCATTGGATATGCAACTCGTTTTCTTTCTTTTTGCGTTTCCCAACTCAATGTTATCACTGTATTGGCCAAAAAGAAAGTATATGGCGTTTTGTTTATGTGTCTGTTTTTAAACGAGGTGAACCTGAACGCCTCACGCGCCTCGGTGCTGCTTAGTGCTTTCTCCTCTCATCCTTTTGTGTCCGTCTGCCGTCCAATCAGCAGCCGGAGCGGGCTCCCGGCCGCTGATTGGCCACAGAGGAGGAAGATGCGCTGTCCGCTCAGAGTGGACTGAGGACTTTCCAAACGTCCGGCCGATGTGACCGATAATCGGCTTTTTCATGCCCGGACAGGTCGACTGTGGCTCTGTTCGCCCGGTATCACCGGCCCGGCCCCGCTGACGGTCCCGGAGGATTTTCCCGCCTCTCCTCGCGCCGCTTTGCTCTTGTTTGTGCTTCCGGATTGTCTGGGATTGTGTCGGCCCCGTTGCGCCGTTTTGGAAGAGAAGTCGTTCCCCACAAAATGTAGCTCCGGGGTGTCGCACCAAGCGTTGTCACGTAAAGGTAAGAAAAACGGCTCCAAACGGGGGGGAAACAGCAGCGGGAAATGAGGCTGGAGTTGTTGTGGGAGTTGGGAATCCCCAGCCTTTGGTTTCGGGCCTTCAGCGGTGCTGCCATGATGATGATGATGATGATGATGATGATGGTTTCCTGCAGCTGGTAGGGAGCAGGACCCAGCCTGGGCTTCCCTTGTAAACAGAGAGCAGCTCTACAGAGGGGGTCCCAAGTCAGTTCTGGTGGGGGCTCCAGGGCTCCTGGGGAACCAGGTATCCGGGGCTCTGGGGGGTCTGGGGTTCCGGGTATCCGGGGCTCCTGGGATCCAAGGGTCCAGGGCTCCAGGGCTCAGGGTATCCGGGGCTCTGGGGGGTCTGGGGACTCCAGAGCTGTGGGGCTCCAGGGGATCCGGGCACCTGGGGGGCTCCTGGGCCCCAGGGCTCCAGGGGCTCCAGGTCTCCAAGTATCTGGGTCTCTGGGTATCTGGGTCTCCAGGGCTTTGGGGTATCCGGGGATCTGGGGGGTCTGGGGGCTCCAGGGAAACCGGGGCTCCGGGACTCCAGGTCTCCAAGTATCTGGGTCTCCAGGTCTCTGGGTCTCCAAGTATCTGGGTCTCCAGGTCTCTGGGTCTCCAAGTATCTGGGTCTCCAGGTCTCTGGGTCTCCGGGTATCTGGGTCTGCGGATATCTGGGTCTCCGGGTATCTGTGTCTCCGGGTATCTGGGTCTCCGGGGCTTTGGGGGCTCTGGGTCTCCGGGTATCCAGGGCTCTGGGGTCTCCAGGGCTCTGGGGCTCCAGGACTCCAGGGCTTGGGGTATCCAGGGTCCGGGGGATCCAGGTCTCTGGATATCTGGGTATCCAGGTCTCTGGGTATCCAGGTCTCTGGGTATCCGGGGCTCTGGCTGGTCTGGGGGCTGCGGGCGGTGTGTGGTGTGTGTTGGTGGACAGGCGGCTGCTCTGTGTTCCAGGCGGGCGTAGTGAAGGATGCGGGAGCCATGTCGGATGTGGAGGCCACGTACGCGGACTTCATCGCCTCCGGCAGGACGGGGCGCCGGAACGCGCTGCACGACATCCTGCAGAGCCCCACCGACCCCGAGGGCCGGGAGCTGCCCCTCACCCTGTCCCTGTCCCAGCTGCACATCAACGCGGGGGGGGGGGGGGGGCCGGGGCCCCGGGGGGGGGGGGGGGGGGCGGGGACCTCGGTAAGACAGAAAACTGACCTGCAGACCCCAAAACGAAGCGTGAAAAGCAGCTATTAACGTATTATAAGTTAATGCGTAGCGTATTTTGTACATTTTCTGAATTCCTCACAGTAAATAAAACATACAGTGGGGGAAATAAGTATTTGACCCCTTTCTAATTTTGCAGGTTTGCCCACTTACAAAGAATGAAACGATCTATAACTTTAATCATATGTACATTCTAACAGTGAAAGACAGAATCCCAAAGAAAATTCCAGAAAATCACATCATATGAATTTATAAAAATTGATCACCATCTAATAAAAAAATAAGCATTCTTTGTAAGTGGGCAAACCTGCTAAATCAGCAAGGGGTCAAATACTTATTTCCCCCACTGTAATTAAATGTCTAATCAACAAAACAGGCCCCCAAACAGAGCAGCACAGGAACAGCAGAAGGATTGGAGCCCTAAAACAACAAATAAACCAGTTCTACCTGCTCCTCCAGATAGCTGAACTCTGCGGGGGTCCTCACACAGGTGTGGGCGCCCCCCCCAGCAGAGAGCAGGACACAGAAAAGGCTGACACATGCTGAACATCACATGATGGGAAGAAGAGTTCAGTTCTCCCCCCTCGGCCTTTCAGTTCTCTTTTTTTCTCCTTTGCTTACTGTTATGTCCCTTAACCCCGCTGGCCCCCGGAGGCTGTGGGATGATGTTGAGTGACCGGTAGTTTGAACGTGGACGGTGGGCGGGGGGAAATGACCCTGCTGCTGGTTTTGCAGACGGAGACGACGCGGAGGACAGCCGCAGCTCGCCGGCCTCGGCCCAGAGGGACGCCCAGCAGAGGAACAGCTAGCAGGGGGGGCCGTGTGTGCGTCCGGAGGGGGCCTGAGGCCGGAGGGTAGGGCCAATGCTGCTGGGAATGCCTCTAAGTGGAGCAGTGACCCCCCCCCCACCCAGATCCACCACAGAGGTTCTGCTCCTGGAGGCTCTTCTGTGATCCAGAATAACTACGGTGCTTTTCAGAGAACACAGAAAGAGACATTTGTAGCTCTCTCCAAGCTAACTTTACTTAAAGTCTTAGTTGTCACACACACACACACACATACATACAAACACACACACACACACACACACACACAGTCACAGACTGAAGGAGTAAAACAAAGAGAGGACTCCTCACTGAGCTTTGTGGGTTTGGAGGAGCTAGCTCAGAGGGAATAGCCGTTAGCGCCCGTTAGCGGAGCAGGTGATGCTAGCAGGGACTGTTCATGGCTCCTGCTTTCTTTGAATTAACTATGTAGGTGAACAGAGATGCTTTATGAGCCGAAGTGCGTTCACTGATTCTGTTTTTTTACGATAGAAAGCGACAAGTTTTAGCACGGCAGAATAACGAGGACGTCATTCGGTGGTTCAAGAAGTGGCGATTCCGAAGGCTCAGTCAGAGTGTTTATACTTCTTTTTTAAGGTTTTCTAATAATGCTATACATACCGCATTTTAGGAGTAGTTGGTCCATTTTGTAAATGTGTTTATTTTCATGTCTAGTCAAGGATTAAATGAGAGGACGCATCTGTGATTTTCAACTGGAGTCCAAATCCTACCTTCACATCTAAAGTCCACTTGCTAACATAACATGAAACTTTTTGTTTTTTCACTAAGCAACAGGAACAAAACAGATGTGAGCATATATATAATGTGCAAAGCAACTGGATAACAGATATCTCAGTGTGCTTCCTCACACCTGAAACTGCATTATCTGTAAGTGGATGAGAAGATTATTTCCCTCTAATACCAAAGCGTCCGTAGTAGAAACCATGTGCTTCAAAACTGAGAAGCTGGTGGCCACTTCCCAAAAAAAAAAGGTTAGAAGCAAATGTGATGAAAGTTATAATTGAGTTTAAATTCATGTTGGACAGGACATACATTTCCTGGACGCTGTTAAAAAACACAGAGTTGATTTATTCTTCTGTTGTTCATTTGTGAGCTTTGACTGTGTTTTAAAGTGTGATCGTTACTGTGACTCACTAAAAGTTCAAAGGTCTGCGTCCTGAGGGGTTCACAGAGCCAAACACTGTTCCTGAACCTTATTTACCCACTGTGACTTTGCCTGTTCGGGTTTTGGACTGCTAATTTTATGCCTAGAGTTTTGACTGTGGCTTTTTTAAAGAGTCTGTAATGTGTGAACGGAGGATGTCACAGAACCTACCCGTAACTCAACATCAAAATGGGCTTGAATATTTTTTTTTTACTAGGAATAGATTTAAGTTGAAAAATATATAGCTGCATTGATGAAAATACTGAAAACAGAAATCCTTTTGGATAAATTATTGCTGTAGTAATGCATTGAATTACAGGATTTCTAATGGAAATTTACACTACATCTCACCACAAGAGTCGCCCTCTGGTGGCTGTTAGGAAGAATGCAACGTTAATCTTTACAGGAAATGATCCAGTAATCTAACAAAAAGTTACATTACAACAGAGGGCAGGGCTGCAGGATCCCAAATGTTGGTGTAACAAAGAGAATAAATAGTAATTTGGCAAATGTAGAGATGTAAACTAGTGTAATCTCAGTTTAGTTAGCATATCCCCAGATCCCACTAGCTGCCAGTCTTTGGTTTTGAGACAACAGTTCTGTGAGGTTCAGTTTGGCAGCACTGTCAAATGAAAGGTAGTGATTTTTTTTATTCAAATAAACTACGGAACCTTCTGAACCATGATATCACGAGCACACCACTTTCAAAATTCAACAACAAACTCTAGAGGCCACACACACAAGGCCAAATTGAAAGGAAAACCCACTTCCTTGTTCGTGGAATGCTTTGTGTCAATAACAGTGGATCCATTTTGACCTGACACACTTTACTTTGTTTCCCGTGTAGGTGTTTGAGCTCGGGCAAACAAAGTGAGTGTGCTCTCTCTGTCTTCCCGTCTATTGGTTTCCCGGTGGTAAAATGGTGGTACCATTTTACAGAATGGGCTCACATTTCTCTTTAGCTGTGAGTCAACACTCAGCTGACCGGCTACGTGTTAGCAGTCCAAATTTAGCAGCTTCTGATCTGACAAACCAGTTTTATTTCACTCTTCAGAAACATTAAAACCTTCCCGGCAGGTTCATCCCAAAGTCAGAGGAACTTAAAAAGGAAAATAAAAAGATACCTGTCAGACTCTATAGGCAATAGATAAAGCAGAAAATATTGTAGGTAGTGCCACACACACTGCTTCCACGTTTCCGCTTTTCAGCTTTTGTTCCACATTGTGTAGCATTTCATGTTCACCTGATGCTGCGTTCCCTTTATGTCAGTTCACGTCAAGCAGTGATACGGAGCCTATGATTCTTATTATGACTGAATTTTGTAAAAAGCTTTGAGCTAAAAGAGGATCTACTTTCTTTTCCCACACCACATAACCCACATAAGAGAGGTATGGATCTATTCTTTAAGTCTCAGCCGTAATTACTGTAAGAACATTTCCCTTAAGTGTCACACTATTCCTAAATGTCGATATGCAATACTCAGCGGAGCTTCCAGGACCTGTAGCATCTGTCTTTTTGTGTGACACCGAGGCCGAGCTGCATTCCACCCCCCGTGTGATATCTCAGCCTTTATACAGGCCATCGTGCATGCTCTTAGAGTCCCGATCCCTGTTCCTCTCCACGTCCTGAGACACCGCGGCTTAAGTTGGACTCATTCATAGCGAGGATATTCTAGGAGGCAAACGTAGCTCTTCTTTTGTACCCTCTATTCCACGGGGTGCTGGAGTTGTGGAGACATGTGACTGGTGGCTGTTCATTATTTAGCATGTAGGTGTCGAGCAGCTGCATGGGTCTGCTGTACGTGGGGCTTTTCATTGGACTGTCTGTAAACACTTCCTAAAGAAAATCAAATAAACCAGACATGAAAAAAGAGGGGCAGGCTCCTGTGTTGCTTTGTGTGGAACTCAGCAGGTGGGAGTGTGCCAGCTATGGCAAAGCCAAAACACTAAAATATGCTTCAAATTCAAGGTGTGTGTACATTGCTTTAATGGTAACATTAGGCATACTGTGAGGGCAGTGTTTGAAATAGAATTAAATATTTAAATCAGCCATATGAGTAACTAGAGCTAGAATTCCTCTAAAAAATGCATATGGGAAACTTGACATCAACTTTAATAAATGCAGTGTTTCCAGCTTTTGTCTGGTTGTAACACACTCAGTTTTTCCCATGTGTGTCCAAAAATGTGTGTGTGTGTGTGAGAGAGAGAGAGAAAGAGAGAGAAAGAGAGAGAGAGAGAGCTGCTCATTATGCAAATAATGATTAGACAATTGTACCAGGAAGGAAAAAATCCCCCGACTACTTTAGCCAAGTTCCTCATTCTGGCATAAAGTGACTAACTGTCAAATGTGTGCGAGTGTGCAGGCGCTCGCTGATGAGAAGCCCAGAGAAGTTCTCTGAGGACGACAAGCATTAAACACGCTGGATTAACGGTTTCCTTCAGCAGGAAAACGCGGTTTGACAGGTGAGTACTGATGGGTGGTGTGGCTGTGAGTGAAATGAGAGAGAGACGCAGACACAAAAACTAAAAAAATAAATGATCGTCTCTTTTTTGGAGAGGAAGGGGTCATGATAAATGTAATCGACAGGTTGATTTAGTGAACTAGATTCCTGTTACACAGCTTGTGACTAAATTGGCAAGTCACTTATCTGTGTTTTTCTTTAGTTTTGTCAGGCCAGAGGAGTCAAACTCAGTTTAATCAACACAAAGCCGGATTTTAATGCAGGTTCAGAGATTTTGCAATTTTTCAATATCTTTTAATATATTTAAACCCCACACTTTTCTCCTCTGCTCCCTTTTGTTTCACTGCACTGCTAAAGGGGGAAGTTTGTGTGTTGGTCATGGTGGGGGTGTTCCATTTAGACCTTCATTTTCCGGCCGTTTGTTCAATATCAAGTTAAAAATACATACAGAGGTGCTGCGATGACACAGATGGAACCCAGCCAGTAAACAGTAAACAGAAAGAAGAATAAAGAGGACTAGCACCAACAGCTGCAATCGAGTTTGTTTCACAATTGAAAATAATTCTCTGCTGCATTTCTTTGAATTACTTACCCAGATTTTGACAAATGAGCTAAGATGGAAAGACACAGATTTTCTAGGTGTTTGTCTGTTAAACGGTTACTGGTGCCCTTTTCTCCCTGACATGCAAACTCTTGTAATGATCAATGCACCAGCACGAACATTTGGATAGAAATGTCTCGATAGAAAAATATAAATCTCCAATCAATGTCACCAAATGTCACCAAATTCAGTTGCATTTCTATTTCTATTATGCTTTATTTCTTCGGCCTCGGGGTTTGCATTTGATTATTCGATTTACCAAAATCATAAAAGCTTTTCAAACTTTGCTTGCAGCTAAACTCATGATCTGACTTTGTGTGTCCTCTTTGCTCTCATCAAACTGTCCAACGCTGACAAAAACAGAAGCTTCACCTAGATTTATAGTCTTTGCTTTGTTGTCAAAAGCATTCTTATCATGTTTCCTTGTGGCATGGAAAAATATGACTCCATAAAAGTCTCAACCGACATCAGAAATTATTCACAAAATAGCCTGTTCAATAAAGTCTCAGTGACTCTCAAAGAGCAAGCTGAAGGCAAACTGCTTGGAATCGGTCTGTCTGATTTCTTGCATTGATTACACATTGATTAGAAATCCAATACAGCAATTTCCCCTCTGATTCTGTTGAACAAAACCATATCCCTGCTTTTACATAGAAGAACTGAGAGGTCACAGGTGTTGATGTGCAGCTGTCTGCTCCACTCTTCCTTTTTCTCTCACTTCCTCATGCATCCAGGATGGGCTGTTTGAAGTCCACGCTGAGTGTGAGCAGTGGTGTGGAGGACAAAAACAACCAGCAGCCCGGACCTGATGGCCAAAAGCCCTCCACCACAAAAAACAACACTGTAAGTAGACAGCCGGGAAAAGATAGAGCAGAATTTACTACTGTCAGAAAAGCAAAGAAAAGCAATCAGGATAGTCATCACATACGTCACGGTTTCTCCATCCATGGAAAAAATGCTTTCTATTTATTAAAGAGAGCATTCTTTAGAAAAAAAAAGAAAATGCCAGAGAAGAATGCTTTCTTTAGAAAAAAGGAAGCATTTTCTCCAACCGGTTTGCCAGAAAGTGATTCATGTATTTACCAAGAGAGGAAACTTTCTTTTTTTAAAGTGGGTCATTGAAAATTCGATGGGCTGTGAGAGTGTGTCATCTGAACTAATCACATGGTTTAAATTTTGAATAAAACAGAGTGTAGTAATATGCAACACTGATTTTGTTTGCCACTGCAGGATAGCTCCCTGTTACCCGGTCAAAGGTTCCAAACGATGGAAGGTAAGGTTTCTTTCTCTTTGTGTGTTGTACCTTCTCTTACTTTGTCCACAGGAAGTCTCACACCAGAGCTATAGTTGTTGTATTTGAAGAAAGTATCCTGGTAATACAGATAATAAGGACTGAGCCATGAGATATTCTGGCTGTCTTTTTATTTAAAAAAAAAATCCATCCCTGGTTTGATTGGCTGTTGCTTTATCACAATGAAAATCTAACCTGATGCAGTCTTTACTCAACATTCCAGTTTGCAGGCTCCAGCTTCATTTGACTCCAACAGAGAACTAAACACAGTTCTTCTTTTTGGTGGCTTTGTTGTTGAAGTGAAGTTGAAAATTCGGCCAATTTAATTTGAATTAACCCAATGTTCTCGATTTACAAACACGGTTTGTTCATCTACAACATATTAGACCAGAATATAAATGTATATATTTATCATTTTCTCAGGAGGCATACAACAGGGGGGTTTCTAATACAATAACAATTTAGATTCTAATGGAGGATATAGAACTCCACCAATTAAAGATGATTGTTTTTATGATTTTCACACATTTTGACTTTTAAGAGTATTTTAAGAGTTTTTTTTATTAAAATATCTAAAAATGTGCAACCATAGACTGCATGCCCAGATGCTCACATCCCATAATGACCAGATGGAAGTTTAATTTTCAAATCCTAACATTTTCAGCCCCTTACATTTAGACACGGGGGGTTGGTGCTGACACAGATGTGTTGGGGTAGTTTCATCTATGGTTAAGGTTGTTCACTGCCATTTCGTTTTGATGTGTTTTTTTCCATATTTTTAAAGGTCAACTTTAGTTGCGTTCGTACGGATGCATGTTTCACCAACGTGTACAAGATCAGTTTTGTTGCTGGTGAATTCCTATGATTCCAGCAGGAAATATTTTTTAATTACATTTTTAATTTTCTGCGAATAGCAGAGAAAAAAATTCTGCTCTCAGTCGTTTATACGTAGAATTTCTGGTTTTATCATAGCCATGGTACATTGTGCTTATTCACAGAGTAGAGATGATATGTAATCGAATATTCGTTGGGGTAACATTTACATTTTTTACAGTTCTAAATGTAATTTGACTTTAGCCTTTTCTCCGTTTCCTTTCACAGGCAGTGGTAAAATAGTGGTCAGCCTTTATCCGTACGAGGCTTCGCATCAGGATGACTTGGGCTTCAAGAAGGGAGAAAAGATGAAAGTCTTGGAGGAGTAAGTGAGTGAAAGTGTTGGCCATCACCTCCAGTGTTTCAGCATCTGTAATCTGAAATGTGTTGATGTGACTTGCAGACATGGTGATTGGTGGAAAGCAAAATCTCTGACTAGCGGCAAAGAGGGATTCATCCCATCCAATTACGTGGCTGAAGCTGACACCATGGAAACAGAGGAGTGCGTGGCTGATCATGTTGTTTTGAGTAAACAGACCGAAGGTTGAAGTTGAAGGTCGAAGTTGAGGGGTTGTATGAGTGTTTTCATTTCTTTACAGGTGGTTTTTCAAAGACATCACACGGAAGGATGCGGAGAGGCAGCTGCTGTCACCGGCTAACAAACCGGGCTCTTATCTCATCAGGGAAAGCGAAACATCCAAAGGTACAGAAGTCCTAACAAGTGACAGCCATCCACATGGATCAGAGGAGAATCAGATGTACTTTTTTAACCGTTTTGGGAAATCCATCGCTTACCTTTCGATATCTTCTCAGGCAGCTACTCGCTGTCTATCAGAGACGTGGACGCTCAAGGCGTGGACTCAGTCAAGCATTACAGGATCAGGAATCTGGAGAAGGGTGGCTTCTACATTTCTCCCAAAATCTCCTTTACGGACATCGGCAGTATGCTCAAACATTACCACCGTGAGTATATGGCTCCAGACTTTAGAAGAAAAGCCACCAGAAGGGGTTAAGCCTCAGGGCAGGAGAGGAGTTTTCCAGAAGCTGCTTTAGCTCCAGGACGTCTCTGCTTGAGGGTCCAAACTGATTTCTCTCCCTACTCACATCGATTCATCATCATTTCTAGATCAGATTGCATGGAGCAACCCTGATAGTACATTTACCAAGAATATTGTTTAGGTTTTTGTTTAGTTGATAATCCTAGAATATCTAGATATAACACTTTCATCCCTGCAGTGTTCAGAAAAAAAAAAAAGATAACTACCAAAGATTATCAAGCCCAGAAATGAAGACAGCTTCTGCGTAATCTCTTTTAGGCAAAGCGGACGGCCTGTGTCGGAAGCTGGAGCGCCCCAGTGAGAAACCCAAAGCTCAGAAGCCGTGGGATAAAGATGCTTGGGAGGTTCCCAAAGAGGCGATTAAGATGGTGAGGAAGCTGGGAGCGGGACAGTTTGGAGAAGTGTGGATGGGTGAGTAATGAATACTGTAAGCAATGCTGTCTCCAGAAGGAATCTCAAGTCCGGAGTCCAAATATACTTAAATGTTGAGGCTGGTGTGTGTTAGATCTCAAGGGAAGATCTCAAAGAGTGTGATAGCCGGAGTGTGCAAACTTTCCTCAAACATGTGTCTGTAAACAAAACCTATGTAAATGATTAGTGATTTGCCAAGTGAATGTGACATGTACGATATGAGACTCCCACACAGATAATCCTGATTTATCCAAATTCATTCTGAGTGTCCGGCCAGTCACACTTTAAATCTGGAGATTCAGTGTAGATCGGTATGTTCCTGATTTTTGTTTAGTTTGAGTCCTTCCGCTGGTTTACTTTCAAATCAGGGCTGTAGAAGTGTACTTTTGGTGGGGAAGTTCTATTTCCCTTTAAATGGAACAATTTATCTTCCCCTGCAGCTCAAACATTAAGGTGTTTCTCCTCTTTTCAAACAGATTTTCTTGAAAATTCTTAAATGTGTCCGTGTCCCCCGGGTATACAGGACCCAGTTCTCTGATATTTTACAGAGGATTTCATCTGAAGGGTGATTTGCATTGCACCTTTAAACAGGGATGATGGCACATAGTCCACCTGCGTTTACATTATCAGTATGAAGTACATTTATTGTTATCATCATATACAGAGCCTGTAGCAAAACAGCTTTGAGTTATGCCGTTCTTAACAACATAATGAGTAATATTAGACAGAGCTTTTGACTCCTTTAAGGGACTTACCAGGAAATATTGTTTACTTTTACAAGGAAACAACTGGTAGGGCACGTTATGTGAGCCAGACCTATCGTTTCCCTTCCAAAAACACTGCCGCAGTATTTTGAAGTTCTTTAAAACACAGAGGAACCACAATCAGCGACAATTGTGAAAAAGACCATTTGATTTGTGTTTTCTCTGTGAGTGGGTTTAACACGGGAAGTTAGGGTGTTGGTTCTGGTTGGGAGTGGTTTTGAAAGATCAGCGTTATATTTGTATTCGGTGGTAAGCGTGTGACTGATGATTAAACGGACACGTGTTCACTGTAAGGAAACTTAACTTCACTTTACATTATCAAACTATTTAAAAAGCATTTATCGTCTTTACAGCTCTGAACTCGGTTTGAAACAGGGCTCCATATTTAGCCTGCCAACAGTCATCATTCATCAGAAATTGCGAAATTTTGGCTACTGCTTTGCTGATGTCTCAAAACTACAAGTCATCTGTGATTTCATTAGGATTTTCAGTCTCACCAGTATCAAATGAGTTTAGCCTTTTTTGTCAGACAGAAGAAAGAACAACACGTCTGCATGCACATTATTTCATGCTAATCTGCAGTTTGTGTTGCTGATCTAGGAGCTAAGATGGGAAAGCTTCAACAGCATTGTCCCAACATAAGCAACAGATTATCCTGTTTAAGATATATAAGATTATGAATGCGAGTGAAAATGCAAAACAGAAATTCTAGATGTATAACATCAAATCCAGGTAGCATTGCACACTTACAAATGCATTCTGACTTGAAAAAAGCAAACCTTGGGAGTAAAGCTGAACTGTCATTAGTCAGCAGGACAGTCAGTAAAAGAAAATATTTACTGGCAGAATAGTTATGAAAGCAGAAACTAGAGCAACATTTATTCATTAGAACTGTGATGTTGAAATGTAGACACTTACAGGCTGATTCATTCATGTGTATTTCCCCACCAGCAGCTCGTTTTTTGCACATATTAATTTGGATTTGTGGGTTTCCTAACTGGTTTCTTAACTCTTTTCTTTGGTTTTCATTTTTGCTTTTGCTAGTTATGCAGCCATTTCTCAGAATATTCTGCAGTGCGGCATTAGCCTAGTCTTTTGTCACATTTGTAGTTCGCCTCTGTCATTTTTTGTCTGATTGTGTGTGTTCACGCTTGTGTTTTGGGTCCTTCCCCCTCACCACCACATACTCAGAAAAAAAGAGTTGAAACCATTTTGTATGGGTTTTTGTTACCAGCATAGCCCCTCTCGCCTCTGATTTGACATTTTTATGGGATTTACAAGTCAAACATGCTAAAACTCAACGTCACTGCCATCCTGCAGAAAGAAGATTTCCAAATGAAGTCAAGGTTAATACTAGCACTGTGGAAAAGGTAAAGCTAAAAGCTGCTTTGACTGATATTTACCTCCATGTTTCCACTCCCCCCCCCCCCTTCAGCATTCTACAACAGCTCCACCACAGTGGCGGTGAAGACCCTGAAGCCTGGCACCATGACGGTTCAGGCCTTCATGGAGGAAGCCAACATCATGAAGACGCTGCAGCACAAACGGCTGGTCCGGCTCTACGCTGTGGTCACCAAGACAGAACCCATCTACATCATCACGGAATATATGGAAAATGGTAACTGTGACACTTGTTTAATGCCATATCGATCAAGTGCAGACCTATAAACTTATGGTTTATAAAGTCAGCACTTTATGACTTCAAACTGATCCTAATGCTTCGAGTCATGTTAGGAATTAAGGACACCCATAGTAGAACATTTACAAAAGTCATGGGATCATGTCATGGTCTTAAGATGAATTGAAATCAACCATAACAGAAGTAAGCTGGTACAAACTGCCTCATCTGCCGTTCCCTATATATCAAAACATTCAGCCTCCTCTTGACTAAAAAGGAGAATTCCAGTTTGGCTTCTTATTCATTACTTAGATAAAATCCTGCATGCCTCAGGGTATGGACATATGTCAGTGCCTATGAAAATGTCAGCATTTCACATCTGAACAGGTTTCATTATAGATATTCGTCATGTGGAGCAACATTTGCCCTCACTGAGACAATGTCCGCACATTTAATCTAGACAATACAAAACTACAGCCTGCATCTATCCCTACAGTGGGACTTTGGGATGGAAGAGCCTGGCAGAAACATTCTAAATGAGCCACTGCTCAGATTAAATGTGCCACATTCAACAGTTTAACGGGTTCTATTTTATCAGGATTGAATAGGACATTTTACAGTGTCCTTCTTTTTACAATGACTGTATGTAATAAGATAAAGACAATGTGTGCTAGAATGAGAGCTAACACTGATACATCCAGAGCTGGAGATCCATGAAAGCTCACACCTACTCTGTGTCGTTTTCAGGGAGCCTGCTCGACTTTTTAAAGAGTGAGAAAGGTTGCAAACTGTTACTACCCAAGCTCATTGATTTCTCAGCGCAGGTAGGTTTTCTTCTGTTTTTTGTGAAGCATGCTTCCTGTATGTATCTTCACTTGTTCTTCTCATATGCATCAAATGGTTAATGTTTTAAGTAATATCAAATAGTTTCTATAAACAAGGTTATTTCACCAGTATGTAAAGCGATAACGTGTTTCAAAGGGAAAATATGATGGAAAATGGGAATGGAAAACATAGTTTGAGCTCCATCTGATCCAACTCTGTCAAACAACTTTTCACAACAACTTTTCATTTAGCCGTTTCATACAGTT
The DNA here is from genome assembly GCA_907169785.1 of Menidia menidia. Lineage (NCBI taxonomy): Eukaryota > Metazoa > Chordata > Actinopteri > Atheriniformes > Atherinopsidae > Menidia > Menidia menidia. The sequence continues at coordinate 16,798,033 of CAJRST010007779.1, read as the reverse complement.
GCTTAGGGTTAGTCATGAAACAGAAGAACAGTTCAGTGTAAAAAAATCACTATTATCTCACAAGTTTTGGTTCTTTATTCTGACTATTTTTAACCACACACTTTCTTATGAAACTCGCTGCTTGCATGCTGCTCCGAATATAACCTTAAAGACCATCATGATGATGCTAACGTAGGATTAACATGTCTTCCTGTTCCTTTTCAGATAGCAGAGGGAATGGCGTACTTAGAGAGGAAGAATTACATTCACAGAGACTTGAGGGCGGCTAATGTCCTTGTTTCGGAGAGTTTGCTGTGCAAGATCGCCGATTTTGGATTAGCAAGAGTAGACGACTACGTCGCCGGAGAGGGTAAATGCTGAGTATGTCTGCTGGGACATATTTTAAGTTTTTCTTAGAGAACTTTCTGCTCACAGATTAGCCACACTTTTAATTTTGTTTAGATGGCTTGAGCTTGAGCTGATTTCAAAACCAGATGAACATTTGCAGTTTATGATTGACCCTCTTTTTCGCATGAAAATGAAATGTGCCAGGACCACAGGGGCTCCCACATGTAGAACCCACACAACCCACGCTGCTCATCTCACGATGAACTATGTTCTACACATTTAATCTTCAGAATCATCTAATGGCATATTTCCTGTGTCTGTTCCACCTCAGGAGCCAAGTTCCCCATAAAGTGGACCGCTCCGGAGGCCATTAACTACGGCAGCTTCACCATCAAATCAGACATCTGGTCCTTCGGAGTACTGATTTATGAGATTATCACCTATGGAAAAGTCCCCTACCCAGGTAAACACGAGGCTGAATTTGTCTCACCATAAATTTCAGTTATTGGAACCTTTAAAAGCTGAACTTATAATAAGACTTGCTTACCTATACGTGCTGATGCAGTATATCAAGATCAAATTAATTTTATTATAAAATGGTTTCCTGGCCTCGCATGGGCACATTCATCTATATCTTGCTACCCTCTAGTGGTTAATGTCACTGCCTTTGATGCCACTTTTTTTTAAAAACCTCAGTAGGATGAAGGATACAGCTAAATCACCAATATAGCTACCTGGGTATCCACCCTAATTTAAAGCAACATGCACCCTCTTCCATTTCTCCTCCCCTCCCGGAGGCACTGACTCTTTGTCTGATGGTGTCCAGGTATGACCAAAGGAGAGGTGATCTCCTCAGTGCAGCGGGGCTACAGGATGCCTCGGCCTGACAACTGTCCCCTAGAGCTGTACGACATCATGACGTCCTGCTGGAAGGACAGACCCGGGGACAGACCCACGTTTGACTACATCCAGAGCGTCCTTAATGACTTCTACACAGCCACAGAGGGACAGTACCAGCAGCAGACATGAGCAGACACAGAGACTGTTCATGCAAAAAGACATTTCACATTCACTACCGGCCGCATGGTAAAATCTGCTGTTTGTTGTCTGTAACTGAGTACACCGAAGGACATAAAGAGATTATTATAGCATTATACACAAAGAAGAGAAACTGTCAATATGTTATATCTCTTATGTTTTGATACAGGATTTTTGTAAAAAGGGTTTCAAATATATGTACAAAAGGATTAATTGTCCCACTTTACTGCTGTCAGAGTGACTGAACAAAGAAGAAAAAGGCATTCTACAAAGTGTTTGGCAAGGAAAGAGACGTTTAGTTAAAATACCCATTCATTTCTTGGAGTTTTTTTTTTATAACTCAGTAAGTATGTATCCTTTTCAACTGGAAATGTTCTTTCTGCTACATTTACTGAAACATTTTTTTCATGTAAAAAGACATCATTTCTAGCCAAAATAAAGTATAGACACAAGCTTTTTACAGTATTTACATTTCAAGTCTAACATATCTACTTATATATCTTCCTGAACAAAGGGAGCCTTTATCTTATAAATTCCACCATTTTAAGTTCCCGTCACCTTCTGTTTCCTCAGCCAGTGAGTGACAGTTTAATGATGTCTGTAGTACCCACTTCATGTTGAAGTAATGCACACAGCTCGTTTTGTTTCGTCTCTAAATAAATAGAAGAGTTTCTCCTTCATTGTTTCACATTTCAAGCTGGACTGGGTTTGAGACTTAATTGTTTAAACTGAAATAAAACCTTGTAAATTGAAGGTAATTAGCAGAACGGTGTAACATTACATTATGGGCTTCTTGTGAGCATAACGTTTAATTAATTAAAGCCTTATTTTTTTAATAAAAGTGTATCGATTTAGTAACTTAAACTATGTGCTGTGAATTGTATTTTGTGTTGGATGTCTTATAGTGCACGCTACTGCTTAAAGGTCTTGAGTCATTTCCAGCTACATTTCCAGCAAGATTTTTTTGTAGTTATTTAAATTGATTTCAAGTTTTTGTTTCAACACCAGATTTAAAAAAAAGAACTGAACCAAAGCAAACATCCAAAGAAGCCTAGAGAGTTATTTTTGATTAATGCTGGAAGAATTACAGATAAACTTGACTAAAAGGGTTCAGAATGTGTTTAAGAATAAATCCCAGGTCCAAATAACAAATATCAACATTTAAGCTTGACAAACTTGGAAAAACGCACTTTAAAAAAAAAACATTTCCTGCATTTTTAGTTTTTCTGGCACATTTCAAGAAGTCGCTGCTCCTATTTCCCAACCTCTTTGGCATTTTGAAGAAATTATTAAATCAAAGATTTTTGCACAGCAGTGAATGTTTCAGCCAAGGTCATATAACACAACAAACCCCTAAAAGACAAGGGGTTGAGTACATTAACATTGCAGAAAGTTTACAACTGGGTACAGTTTGCCAAAATGCCGTCAATCTTAAGTCTTATAAAAACTGTGTTTCCCAGGAATGTGTGTGGCTGTTTAGCTGTAAATGTGCCAAACAACATTACAGGAAAAGGAGAGAGACTGAATATTGTTCAACATAAAAATAATAGTATTAAAAAAACCCATATGAAATCACCAATCTGTTCTATATAAAACTCTTTTTTTGAATTCGAGATAAAAAGCCGGACAAAATTAGACGAATAATATTTTGAAGCGTGGCTTATTTCCGGGTGGGGTCACGTGGTTGTTCAAGATGGCCGCGCCCACCGGAGCAAGTTAGCTTAAGGAGAGTAGTTTACATGACAGGTCTGAAGCTGCCGGTGTCGTCCGACATCCTCAGAGCCGAAGCAGTTTTTCAGAAAGCCATCTCCCCGCAGGCCTGCCGCCATGAGCAAGAAGGATTTCAGCCTGTGAGTACTTTTTATCGGAATGTTTAAACTTTTTCTATCAGTCCGAGATTTGTGAGCATTTTTTGTGTCAAAATGAAGTGTCATTGTTATGTAAAGAATTCCCTGGAATGAGTCTATCACCTCAGTTCCGTGTCAGCTACCTGTAATCCTCTTTTCACAGATAAACCGAGTTAAACTCCAGACACAACACCTTTTGCTCCTCTTTGAATAATCCAGATTAAGATCCTCAACATGTTTGATTCATTCCTCTTCTCATTGAAACTAGTCTGTCTGCAAAAAAGGCACACTTTTTTAGTACAATCAAACATATTTGGCACAGATTAGAAGTTGATCTGTTATTCTGAATGAGTTCTTAGAGAGGATATATTGTAAAAGTCTAATGGGATTTTGTGGATGTAGTACACAATTTAAAGGTACTCCCAGAGAGTTTCATTTGAAACATTTGGAACTGTGTCATCGCTCACGACTCAACTGATTCAACGGTTTTTCTGCTGTTGGCGGATGATAAGAGAGCAGCAGGCTGTTATCTGACCCAACAGAAGGTCAGCCGGGGCCTGTGTGGCCACAGAGGGAGCGCCTCTCTGTTCCATAACACACAAATTCCTTTGTATGGTCTAGATTTTAGGACACTACCAGCAAGGACTCCCAATGTTGTAATGACGGCGTTGTACACCTTCTGTAGAAATGATCAGTTTTGTTGAACGTTTAGCTGTAAATGTGGAGGACTCAAACTGGGAGTGGATCAGTCTGAAAATTAACGTGAGACTTGGTCATTATTATGTCGTTATTAAGATAAATCCATGTTCAACTTTTGGCTGAATGACATTAAAAAACAAAGATGTTTTATGGACGTTTTAGTGAGCTCAGAAACAGACTGGATCTGCTTTCTGTGTCAGCGTTCCTCAGCTCACCCGCGATGGACTGATGGCCTGCCTAAAACCCGGAGCACAGCTCCGCCCCGACTGTTTGCTCATTCGCTGACCGTACAGGGATGCTAACCTATGGTTTTTCTCCACCCAGCCCAGAGGACTTCCCTCAGCTGAAGAACAGCACGTTCCTGCGGGCGGCGCGGGGGGAGGAGACCGACCACGTGCCCGTGTGGTGCATGAGGCAGGCCGGGAGGTACCTGCCAGGTAGGGTCTGCCCGCCCCGTCACCCGGGTGACGAAGGCCCAACAAACCCCAGAACGGCCCAACTTCCTCTCTGCTGCAGATCATGTTGCTTTTTCGCTCTTTTTCTGTGTTTTATTTGCTATTGACGAAGGCCTCAGTGACCCTTTGCGTTTCTTTGAATCTTGTCTGCAGAGTTCCGGGAGTCCAGAGCCGGGAAGGACTTCTTTGAGACGTGTCAGTCTCCGGAGCAGTGCTGCGAGCTGACCCTGCAGGTAGAAGCCCACCCAGGCTGGACGTCCCATTCTGAGGCCAAACTTTAAAGTTTACGTCAGTTCAGATTCTCCTCTTTTTTCCTTTCAGCCTCTTAGACGTTTTCCCTTCGATGCTGCTATCATCTTCTCGGACATCCTGGTCATCCCACAGGTAAAACCCAGCTGATTTCAGTCTTTTTTTTCCCCGTTAAGCTTTGTTGGAGTGCGTTTTGTCTTGAATTTCCAGAATACACAATTCTTTGAAAGGGAAATAACTATTTCCTGTGGACTTCCAGCAGCGTAGTGACTCACTGGCCTGCGTAGATTCTGTCTGTTCAGCATTTTTCTCCAAATTCACTGGAAGTGTTCACATTACAGAAGCTGGAGAGGCTTGCCTCCCTTTCACGTCACCCATTGCCTCAGACACCCTTCTCTCTCCCTCCCCCCATCAGGCCATGGGCATGGAGGTCCAGATGGTGCCGGGCAAAGGCCCGAGCTTCCCCGAGCCCCTGAAGGAACCCGAGGACCTGCAGCGGCTGCAGCCCAACGTGGACGTCGGGAAGGAGCTGGGCTACGTCTTCAAGGCCATCACTCTGACCAGACACAAGATCGAGGGGAAAGTGCCCCTCATCGGGTTCTCAGGAGCCCCGGTCAGAACACGATCTTCATTGAACTAAGAGGGAAAAATGGAGGATTAGCTGCATGTTCTCACCTCTCTGTGTGTGTGTGGCTCCACAGTGGACGCTCATGTGCTACATGATAGAGGGCGGAGGCTCCAACACCCAAGCCAAGGCCAAGTCCTGGCTGTACCGGCACCCCGAGTCCAGCCGCCTGCTGCTGGCCATGCTGACCGACGTCATCGTGGACTACCTCCTGGGACAGGTGGCCGCCGGGGCTCAGGTCAGAGCCAAATTCAAGCAGAAAAGGGAGAACATATCGTCTCCAGTCTCAGAAAGATGATGATGAACAAAGAAAAACCTCAGCAGAAATCATTTTCTACAGTGCAGCCTCTTAAAAAAAAAAAAACGGGCTGAAATGCTGTTCGCCTGAACTCGTGGAAACACAACTTCCTCATAGAATCAGCACTAAATACAGTTGAGGCAGCATTCTTTCTTTCTTCTTGTTCCCCAAAAATGAACCACAGGCTGGAAGCACAAACTGGGGGGTGTACACCAGGTCTAGACTACGCGGTCTGTAGCCGGATGTGCGTTGGCTTGATTTTTTCCACTGCGTGTTTTAGTCATTTTTCCCTCAGGACATGTTTTTGGTCTTTCCTGTCGATCACTCAGATTTCTTGAAAACTTGTTTTTCTTGCAGTTCTTGATGTAATTTAACTTGGAACACTAAAACAAACCCCTTCATCATCTCTCCGGCGTATTGGAAGAAGACAGGCAGGTTAACAGAAACTCTGTTTGGTGCAGGCTCTGCAAGTGTTCGAGTCCCACGCCGGCATCCTGGGACCGGTGGAGTTCAGAGAGTTCTCGCTGCCTTACCTCCGAGACATCGCCCGGCGGGTCAAAGACAAGCTGAAGGAGGACGGCCGGGACGTCCCCATGGTGAGAAAAACCCATCAGACCTGCACACCAAACAAAAACCAGGCAAAGCAGCCTGCTTTCTGCTCGTTCCATTTTTTTACTCTGTTGAGCTATTAGCTTTTTTGTCTGAATAAACTCTTCTGGTCGTTACCGCGGTGAGGCCTGAACCACTTTTCCTGAGGGATCATTTAAAGTGATTGTAAATGCTTTGGCATGTTGCTACCCATAGGTGGCAGCATTTCACTATAAATGGCTCATGAGGAAGTTTGAAGCGGGGTCAGTAAAGTTTCCCTGCGTCTGCTTTCCAGATCGTCTTTGCAAAGGATGCCCACTACGCTCTGGAGGATCTCTCAGAGTCTCATTATGAGGTGGTCGGGCTGGACTGGACCGTTGATCCGCGACAAGCACGGTAACAAAAACACACAAAACACACACAAAAACGCTCAGTGGAGCTCCAGGTGCTCATTTGTCTGCAGCCCTGCATTAAAGCCCCCCCCCCTGAGCCCCAGCTCAACTCTGCGTGCCCTCTCTTATCATGGCGCTCGGCTGGGAGCGGGATTTGAATAAACTGACCTCTGCACTCCCTTTCCGGCCCATCGGACACTTAACCTGTTGGTTAAAGCATTAACTGCTGTCCTGTGTTTTCGTGTGTTCAGCGAACGCACCGGAGGGAAGGTCAGCCTGCAGGGGAACATGGACCCCTGTGCTCTGTACGCACCCAAGGTAACTAAAAGTCAACAACAAAAAACTCATAGAAGCGGAACTCGGTTTACTTTAGTTTTGTTTTTGTGGCATATTTTGGCTTTTACTAACCAAGCCGAGTTCCATAAAACTGGAAACGTCTGCATTTTGTAGCCTGACTTGGAGCATGACTCGGATTAAATATTAACTAGCTTTTCCTAAATCTTTTCTCTTCCTCGATAGTATTTTTTTCCTCTCACTTAATTTGTAACCAAAGCGGTTTGGTGTTGACGGAGGTTTGTTCTCAGAGGAAGCAGCTCCGGCTGCAGCAGGGATGTTTAACGTCCGTTAATCTTCACCTGGGATCCCCTCACCTCTCCTCCTCTTCCTCTCCGTCAGGAGCGCATTGCTGACATCGTGAAGAAGATGCTGGAGGGTTTCGGCCCGCGCGGCTACATCGCTAACCTGGGCCACGGGCTGTACCCGGACATGGACCCGGAGAGCGTGGGCGCCTTCGTGGAGGCCGTGCACCAGCACTCCAAACTCCTGATCAAACAGATGTGAAGGCCCGTCCGATGAAGAACAGCGTTTAGTTTTTGTTTGTTTGTTTTGGGGCATCCAATCACATAAACTAAAAATGGAAGGATTTTTTTTTTATTTTTTTTTTTTAATATAACAAAATGAACTAAAGAGACTTCCTTTTTTTTTTTTTTTTTTCTATTTTTTTTTTTTTTTTTTTTTTTCACAATGAGCCCTCGCAAGAAGAAAAACAAAAACACGCTCCCGGAGTAAATTCCTGCCCACGCCAGGATAAACATGCTGCTTTTCCAGAACACGCTTCCCTTTTTTCATCTATTATGTGTTTATCTGACCACCAGTGGATTAAATATTTGGATTGAAAAAGAGATTTAAGCTCGATATCTGCGCACGATCATATTTGTAATAATATTGGATCAATTGGGAAAAGCTTTTAACAGCTTTTTCGAGTGTTATGAGTTATTTTATTTTTCTCATCCAAGCTATGTGAGGTTTGCATTCATTAATGCAAAAGAATCAAACAGGCGGCGGCAGCATATTAAGCCGGGCTTGAAGAAGGAAACAAATAGATTCAAACCGCTCTGAAAACAAAACGCTGGCGGTTTGATGAAAAAGGGACTCAGCAAGAGACACGCTGAATATGTCACAAAAACAAAAATCCCATTTGAGGGAGAATGTCAGCGCGCAGCGGTTGTTGATCATCCCACCACGAACATCCCGGCTGAGCTACCCCCCCCCGGAGCCCAGCGGGGGCCCGGCCGTTCCCCCAAATCATCCACCGCAAGAGCCTGTTTTTGTCTGTTACTCCGGCTAAAACGTTTCCATTATTTATTATTCCATAAACGTGGCCAGTAGTTTGAAAAAAAAAAAAAAAAAAAAGGATTGAGTGAGATGCTCCTGACTGAAAACCTACAAGTGATTATGGTGACCCGGAGAAGAAACACAGCAGAGGTTTTGTTTTAGTTTTCATTTTGTCTTTTGCTCATTTGTGTATTTAATGTTTAAGACCAGAAATAAAGACTCATTTTTTTTGTTGTAAATTGACTTTACCCTGCATTCTTATGTTTCTCCATTCATATCAAAATAATTTCCCTCTGGGATCATTAAAGTGTTTCTGATTCTGATATCTGGGGGCCGTGCGGCTAATGGCCGCCATGTGGGACTCTTCACGGATTATCTTTTGGCCCCATGCTAGCTGGTGCGATTGGCTATGCTTGGGTACACAGTTACCTCATCGGCACGGGCATCTTATCTGAGACCTAATTTAGTAGACCACATGCGTCTGAACCCAGATGGACAATTTGCATGGGGTCCACCCCATGTGGGGGGCATTCATTACCCCCATAAGCCCCGAGCCCAGACCGGGCTGGGAGTGGAGCTCGCTCTGCTGTTAGCATGAGCTGAAGCTTTACGGAGAACTTATTTTTCGACACTTGTACTTGGTGTTGTTTTGATGGATTAGGTGGAGGCTGCAGATGCAGACGGAGGCCTGGTTAGGAAAATGGGACAGGGACGCGGCGGCGATTGGGGCTGAAACTGGGACAGAAGTGAGAGTGTCCTGCCGGAAGGTGCGGGGATCTGTTTTTATCCGCCCCGCCGAAGTCCTCCGAGAGATGCTTTGTAATGAAGGTTCTGTAGAAATAAACAGGAGGACAGCAGAGACTGGCCTCTGGAGCGCTGGGACAGGACTCCACAGAAAAAAAACTAAAACAGACACAGCAAATGTCAGAATTCGTGAGTGAAGCGTACAGATGCTCGTCGGCCTGACCTTGGTTTGGCTACAGGAATGCTGCCCCCCCCCCCCCCCGACATCTGCAGCTTCTACGTCCTCCTCTCATAGGGAGCCTCAGAACTTTCTTATCGTTCACTTTGTTCAATCCGGGAGACTTTGAAACAGTTTATTCCTGTGATAAAGCCTGTTGTACGTAATCTGGAACAAGCCGGGCTTTTCCAGGGGCTAAAGGCAATCTGGAAATTCATCTATTTGAAAGAAATTAAATTATGAGCAGAACCCGCAATCCCAAACATAATAGAGTGAAATGGAACAGCAATGATGATGCCAATTACTAAGAGTAGGAGCTTTTCCTGGGTTCCAAACAACGACATTTTCATGAATAGACTCCATGTTCTGTAGAGTCTGACCTCTCTGAAACCCTATTGATCAGGATGTTTACAGACACTAATTGAAGTAAAAAAAGGCACCAAAGCCCTGCTCTCAGTTCAACAAATAAAGAAATAAACTCACCAACACAAAGGGGGGTGGGGGGGGCAATGATTTTGTGCAGCGTTGAATAATTCCATGTGTAATATCAATAAAAAGGAGAAATACATGTGTTCTAAGTCAGATGGGCCTCAATAAAGACAGCAGCTCTGCAAAAAGTCAAAGCTTCAGTTCTGAAAACAGGCCACATGCCCCCCCCCACCCCCAATCCTGGTTAGTTTGGCTCTCATTGCCAACACCTGGCAGAGCAAGAGGCTTTCAAGTGCTCCCGTTCATCAGAGCGCCATCCTGAACCAGGAAGAGGACTCTGGAGAAA